>JACATO010000019.1:0-732535 GCA_018389105.1 Nautilus pompilius | reverse complement strand
AATCTCTCCAGAAATAAGCGGGTGGGCTGGGCGGGAAGCTTGCGAAAGAATCCATTGGATCCTCAACGAAGCACGTGTTGCCAAAAATGGTTATTGTTTTTTTTTAAAAAATGGCAGGGGTCGGCCATTTGAAAAGCGTTTTTATTTTTCAGTCTGTATTTTTAAAAAGTTTCTTTGTCGTTGCTGCTTTTTTTAAACCCAGAATTAGACAAAAATGTATCTTGGAGAACCAAAAGAACATCGATAGAGAGTATTTCAGTTAATATCCTTGTTCTTAACCGAATTGGGGGGTTTGAGGGGGGAGAAGTTAGTTCTCAACAATCTAGAGCCAGTTTACGACAGTTTTTTTTAACGCCCAGTCAGGGTTCCCTCCCCTACACATTTAGCTACATATTTCAGATGCATTGGCCATACTACAACTGGTCTTACCATGGACTCTGTTCTGTCCGTATTTTAAGCTTGTTTAGATTCCTTGAATTAATATGACTTATCACCAGCTGAAACCGCTCTTTTCTGTAAGTCAGAAGCAATAGGCCACACGAGGAGATTGGTGGATTTGGCTTACGTAAGTAGAGGACGGATACAGACTTTACCTGCTAAATGGCAGCACGCGAGGATGCGGACAGCAATTTGTCTCTTCCACCTCCTCACATCGTTACACATGCTGTCTTCAGGGTGGACACGAAGCGGTCAGAATTCTTTTGAAAACAGATAGTCCAAATCTGTTCAAGTTAGTGGAGCGTGTCGTGCGCATCCCAGCCGGTGATGCTTCTGTGAAAAGAGTGTTTTTGATCATGAAAGATATTTGGTCGGAGAAGAGAAACTGACTGAAAGGGGAACTTGTGAAGCCTGAACTTTGCTATGATTTTTCTAACTGCATTGGAAAACAAAGTTCTTTTTTAGGCTGCTGAGGTGTCAAGAAGTAAGCGTTCAAATCGAGATCTTAAAACAACTTGTGGCCTTTTCAGCACCATTTTAACCCTTTAAATAACTTCCCGGAAAACACGACTTTGAAGTACATGCCAGCACATCACTTTCGAGAGTAATCTTCCTCCATATTTTGTTAAATTAGCGGTGAAAAACTTAATAACACAATCCATTCTCTTCGCTTTCCAAGGCAGTAGTCACTCGATCCCAAGATGCAGAACGTACAACTGTGAAAATAGTTTCACTGCTCCTAAACTACATGCCTGGCCATTCGAATCGAAATCTTTCTTTTCTGTGCTCCTACTTTCTTCTTTTATTATTATTATTTTTTTTTAAATCGGAATACATCGTCCCGTGATGTGTTCCAGCACATGCCCACATACAGCGGATCCAGCTATCTTGAATTAAATGGGCATCACGGACTTTCAGACTATCAAAAAAGAATCACGTATGTGCATCATCGATTCTGCGGCCCGTCGACATTTGTCAGACATGTCCTGGAAGAGCCGAAGTACACAGGTGGGGGGGTAGAATGGAAGCGAACAAGATGTTCTTTTCTTTTTTCGCCAGTAAAAGTGAAAAGCTACGGCGTGTATCCTTCTATCAAAGACCAGAGGAACATGTGCGTGCTACCGTCTGCCCATAAAATAAAAAGCCTGACTGAACCACGTTTATCTGTCAGTTGGGTTCTCATCCCGAGCTCGGGTTGTTTTTCTTTTCTTCTTTTCTCAAAGAAAACATCTTCTTTATGCAGATGCGATTCCTGGCGCATCACCTAAACGGCGGCAAGCAGATAAATAAAGAGGGGGGAGGGAATAAATGTTTGTTTTTATTACGATACTCGGAGATCATTACCGAGTAGTGTTATATCGTTATATATTATGGTGTGTGCGTGCGCTACATAACGGTAGCAGCGTATTTTAAATTTCCGAGTTCCGGTCACAAAGCGACGGCACGATCATTCTCGTCCGTGAAGACGCGGACGTCGTCGTGATCTCGGCTTTGCGGCCAGATCGTTTAACGACAATCAACAACTTACTGACTGGCCATTATTATACAGCAACACCGCATTTTCATAATTAAATTAAGGAAATTTGTGATGTTTATTATTGTAAGAGATTACAGCGAAATTTTTTTTTTTTTTAAATTTTACAATTACATATTAATATTTTTAAATCACATCCTCCTGATTAAAAGACAACGCGTGGGTTTCTTCTTTAAAAAAAAATTAGCATCAGTAATTTAATTGTGGACTTCTTGTACGGTTAAACGTTACTTATTAATAACAGACCTGATTTACTCCATCGACCGACAGGGCTGGACAAAAAGAACAGCGAGAGTGTTGTAGTTGTGGCAGGAAGGCGGTCTCCAAAGTATTTACATAGACTTGATTGATTAATTTCTTATGCATTTCGTAATTTCTCATTTGTAATTTATCATTGAAGCCCGATCGCAACAGCATAGTAGTTAATATACGGGTCTCTCTTTAAGGTGTGGGTGACAGGTCGGGGGTTATCAGCTGCGATGTCAGCACATTGAAGGAAGATAGCGGGTGTGTAGGTGGATCTATCTGTCGCTGGAAAGGAGACATGAAACTCACACGCTACAAATCTCCATTTGTTGTACGAGTTTGGGTGGGGAACCAGCAAGGTCTGGCTGGCCGTGTCAACGCAGTCAGCTGTTTATTTAGCCTTTTCAAATCAACTTTCTCTCTCTCTCTCTCTCTCGGCCGGCCTCTGACCTCGCCCTTCGGAGACACCTTCCGGGCAATCGAACCAACGTTGACATGCAGACACGGCGCACCGGCTGGCAGGTGACAGATAGCGCTAGCGAAACGACGTTGAACAGAAGGGTAATAGTGGTGGTTCTAGGGGACTCGGACGGAGCTGGGGGTCGTGTTTCCGGCCGTAATAGTTGCAGTGGAATTGCACCATGGGAATACTGGGCGAATCTGCGGAGAATGCCGCCAGACATAAATTTTAATACTGTGTTTAATGCGTCGCGAGATGTAATCTAATAAGAAAAACACCCCAGCCAGACTTCTAATTGGCTTCGTTTACACGCAAACTTATGTAAATAGCTTCAAAGAAATGAACGCTCGCCGATTTTCGCTATGTTTATTCTTCCAAAATTAGCATTTTAGATAATTATTTGGGACAAGTGGCAAAACTCTGGTCAGAAATTTCATTTGCATCTCATTATAAAACATCGCTTTCAATGTTAAATTATTCATTACAAACTTCCTAATGTACGTAAGAAATATCGTTAAGTACTTTCGTCCCGATACTTTGTGTCTTGTTTGTTTCCAGCTCTTTTGAAATTGAAAGTGGGAAAGATAGCGAGGTCATCATAACCACTACGAGCGCGATAAGTACATCATCTTACACAACTATGACGAAACCAAAGTTGTTTGAGGTTTTCTTGATAGGAGAGTTACGGTGCCGTCCATGCACATTTGTAAAGTATCGAAAGTTTAATTTCAATGAAATTTCCTTGAAATTAACCGTGTGTGTGTGTGTGAAAAAGGGAGAAAATGATACACGATAAAGGTGAAAAGGTTGGTTGGTGAAGCCTTGAATTAGGGCTGGGGGGGAGGTGGCAAAGATGAAGATAAAATGCACGCGGATAGACATCTTCCACTTTCACAGAAGCAGATGACTGTTCGCGTAGCTTAGACTTGAGATGGGCGGGGAGGGAGTCGGTTGTGTGACTGCGGCAGCTATCCCGTCTTCATGGAATTGAGCTTCAGCGCCAGACCGAATTCACAAAGTGAAACAAACGGCACGTGCTGCTTCTGTAGTCTGTGTAAACACGGAGGGGAGCGAACGAACACCCGGCCACCTCTGGGTCTGCATTCCTCGAACACATTCGACCCGCCTCCTCCCTCGCATCTCCGCTGTGGAAGGTCTTCGTTTGATGACAACAGCGCTTGTTTGTTTCGTTTGCGGTAAATACACCTTCCGTCCGGACAAACATGCCATCGAGCTCGTGCAAACCTGATGTTCAGGTTTGACGTCAGTAGACGCGGGGCATTTTCAGAAAAGCAGACGACATGTGATACAGCTCCGAAATCATCTCTCTCTCTCAAATTTTCAACGGAATCCGTCTGCTGAGATTTTCGTCAGACCCACACACACACACACACACAAAAAACGGTTGCATATTCTTGCAACACCACATTAACCTGCAGTTGCCAATTATATCGAACGACACATCCCATATATACTGAAGACAATGACATGACAGTTTGTATTTTGTCAACATCTCAGAAGATAAAACTTCAATAATATCAGAGGCGATAATAATTCTTTGTGTGTGTGTGTGTGTGTGTGTGTGTGTGTGTGTGTGTGTGTGTGAATGCCAAGGGAGATAATAATTCTTTTGCTTGTGTGTGTGTGTGTGTGTGAATGCCAAGGGAGATATAATTATTTTGTGTGTGTGTGTGTGTGTGTGTGTGTGTGTGTGTGTGTGTGTGTGTGTGTGTGTGTGTGTGTGTGTGTGTGTGTGAATCCCAAGGGAGATAATAATTCTTATTCGAATAACAATGGGGGGGGGGGAATAATGTATTTGTGAAGACCGAAACTAATGTTAAACAGGCCGTTTGAGGCGATAACACAATGGAATGGTTACCTGTTCATATAAAGATGCTTGTAACTACGCTTCAAAACAGGAAGGGAGGGAGGAGTTTTGTTTTTTGTGTCACGCGTGAAATAGCTTAGCAGCGTTTAAACATTATAGTAAATAAATTAGGTGATAAGAGGTATTTAAAAAATCAAGGAGTTTCATACATTTAATGACTGAACCAGACAGCCGAGGTACGTACGTATAACGGTCTGCTATCGAGAGAAAATATTTGATGCACCTCGGTTAGTTGTATGTAATTTAGCCCGAACGCCGTGTAGAGCTGATTTTCTATTGCTTACATGGTTATCTTCGGATGAACTGCTCTCCGACGTCCTGTAAGTTCTCTCTGTGGAGAATTTCAGTTTTATCAAGATGAAAGTTATGGCACCACAGTAGCATGTACAGAAAAGGCAGAAAGCCTCCATGGCTTATATAAGACTTTTGAGATGGTCGGCTTAAACCAGTTATTGAACTAAACTAATACGAGAAGCAAAAGAACTTATATTGGTTTTTAAAGCCATTTTATAAGTAGGAAATCTTTATCATGTCGATGGAGCATTATGAATATTATATTTAGATAATAACGTTATGATGCAATAGCCATGATTCTGATCGTCTTGTTTTTTTAGCTGGACGGGGGTAATTAATGAACACTGCTGTACAAATGTTAGTATTTAAACACAGAGAATGGCTCGTTAGCACACTATGACTGTCCACGACGACTGTTTATGTCAAAGAGTTGCTGATCTCACAGACAGACTGTCTTCACGCGTGCAGCTTCAGGCTGTTCATATTTTGTGCAACCCAAGACGAAAATCCAGGTTTCTCTTGCAGTGACAACTTTCCAAAACCATCTGGATAGGTGCAAGTTTTATCCACTTATTAAAGAAATAGAGAAATCCATGAAATCCTAACATAGAGTAGTCCAATATACCATTCGTTTCAGTCCTAAAATTAGTAGTCATCAATTATCATAATCGCAAATAACTAATTAAATTTTCTTATACCGATACTTCGAACACGATATTTCTCTGATTTTAAGCTGCTTTATGGTAACGCCAGACCCTAACAGACGCCGTCTACTGCATCATCATACACAAATATAATCGCAAGAAGTTCTCTCTAATCTCCTAATAGGAGAGCTCACTATAAGCGAACATTCATCACTACTAAGTTCTTACTGAATGACAACAGAGCTACATGATATCTTCTCGCTGTCATATATAGATGATCTTCTTTACGTCAACCATTAAAGATGAAAACGCCTCTTTTTTTTCTTTTTTTAACACAGCTTTAAACGTTTGAAAACTATCGAAAATTGTTTAAATGTAGCGAAAATGCCCTACCCCAACAAGAATGTTTTTAGTTGCAGAGTAAATTAAGTGTTTATTGATAGAACTCGGGATTGTTTTCGCTATGTAAAGACTCTTAGTGAGATCTGACTGGCGATCTCTAAAAATGGAAACTGATTGCAAAAACCTATCTTGAGCAATTACCAGTGTAAGACCTGGTGCTTTGTATACACTAAGTCATTTAATCTCTCTCCCTTTCTTTAAAGATAACTATGCTTGTTTTTGTTGTTGTTGTTTTTTTCTATTGTTTATTTTCATCGAAAATCTACGCTTTAGGCACACTTCTCGGTGTCCGTTATCCTATTTTTGTTTCACAATATATCGTCGAGATTGGCATCTCATAGATCGCTCATCTTGCCCACCCTCACACACACACACACACACACACACACACACGTCAGTCAGGTTACCGGCCCTGAGTCGTTTCTCTTTTAGTTCGGCATCCATTAAGCCATACCTGCAATAAAGGTGCTTTCCAGGCTACACGAATGAATACCGCAAGATTTCTTTGTCTGTCTCTTTTTTCTTAACCAAAACCAAACGCCTTTTATTCGGTCAGTAAGTGTATTTTGTTTGCTTAGTTTTACTGATGTTCTAGGTGTCGGGGAAGGTGACAGCTTAGATGACAACGATCAAATAGAAGGAAAGAAGAAAAAATGAATATTGGTTTATAAATGTAGGAAACAGATTTTTTAAAGGCATAGAATAGATTAGGCAGACAAATACGGGTGTCGGCTAAAGCAGCAATAGGTGATACACGGACAGAATTAATTCAGCACTGAATACAAGAACGAACGTTTATTGTAACTGAAGCCAAACGTAAAGGTGTTTGCACGACATATTTCTAGAATTATGCTATTCAGCAGTTCTGGTTCCCATCTATAAATCATTAAGCTCCCTTTTAGACTGCGCAGTTCAGGCTTAGGTCCGAAATTATATATATATATAATGGAAAAGGCACTGAACGATACGTTCATCGTCAATGACCGGCATAAAGAACCAAAGAATTCTCTTTACGTGGGTTTTGCTATATTTCATATTTAATGCCACTAAATGCTGCTGTAAAAATTCCTTTTGTTGTTGTTGTTGTTGTTGTTGTTCTTTCTTTTTCTACGCCATGAAAGATGGATTTTCGTTTAGTAAAGAATTTGCTCGAATGATTGGTAACATGCTGAGAGACTAGAGAGACTGCGTCCAGAGCGGTCTACTAGCTAGTACCAGTACCGTCTAGTAATTCATTTTAAAGTACATTGTGTGCCTGGGTTCAAAAGATTCCTGCCATTTGTGAAAATTGTTATGACTAGTATTACTGGAATGGTTCGCCATCAGCGAAAGCAGAAAGTATCGATAGAACAGACGAGCAGTTTTTGAAACCAAAAAAGGCTTCATATAAGTTTTTTTAAAAACTTCCAAACTCGCCGCCTTATATATACCAATATTATTTAATCTACCTAAACCTCTGAAATGCTGAGCTTCGACCATTTGACTCATTTATTAAAATCTATCGGTGTTGAATAAAATCTCCCTGTGACTTGATTAGGTGACTTTGTTCGATTCTTGTCCGATGTGAGTAAAATTAATATTTGTTAAAATTATATACATGAAAAGTATGAAATAGCAATTAACGAGCATATATATCTGTTTTGGAATATCTGGGTGGACTTTGTCACTGCTGTAGATGTTGTCGACTTGGCTATCCAAAGCTGACGCCGATAGATCATGTCACTTACCACTACCAAGAATGATGTTCCGAACATATAATTTTCGACTTAATTTACTTTAATATTATTTTTTAATATTTAATATCTATGGCAGCTGTAATCAATCCATTTGAAGTAAACATGAAAATCAAACGTCAGAGCCTTAGTTCAGACTTTTCCCGATCGCCCTATTAGTAATGAAACAGCTCATCAATGAACCTACGTTTCGAGTATGTTTCCCTGTTGCAATCATCAGAGTTTACTCCTGAGGAGGTAATGCGAAAAGTCCGAAATAAAAATGATTATGTAAACACAGTTTATATAATCTAAACGACGGTTTAAAATGTCGCTTACAGAAACCTCGTCGAAAAGGGGAACTCACGAATAAAAAAAAATTTTTTTAAGCTATTTCTGTAGAGATGTCCGAAGTATGACTGAGTATCTGGCCTTTGGCTGCATCTTCCCGGAGAAAGTCTGCTGTTATCAGAGAGAGAGAGAGAGAGATGGCGTCAATACAGAGATATGACGTCAGTACAGAGAGAGAGATAACGTCAATACAGAGATATGACGTCAGTCAGTACAGAGAGAGATAACGTCAATACGAGATATGACGTCAGTACAGAGAGAGAGAGAGAGAGAGGGAGAGAGATAGACGAGAGAGAAGAGCGAGAGAGAGAGAGAGGAGGAGAGAGAGAGGAGAGAGGAGAGAGAGGAGAGAGAGAGAGAGAGAGAGCGAATCATTCAAACATCAGCTTTTACTGGAGCCATGATGACACCAAACACAAAGATTCTGTTCTGGCCTTTGCAATTTCCGACTACCAGTACAAGATTATGTCTTTATACGTTAAACTATGCCGTCCAAACTAAATTCAATGTACAAACTTAATTCCATTTGTTATTAAAGTTGATATTAGAAGATTGGATGGTTCATGGCATACGTCCTTTGCATTCACGTGAAGAAGCCACCAGTTTGTTGTTTTTTTTTTAGTTTTAACTTCTATCGAACGCTTTTGTGTTCATCTCCTTTCAACATATTTTTGATGATAGTGTAGCGATTCCTCCGAAACTAAATTAATTATCCCGCAGATTTTTTTTTTGTTGTTGTTAATTTGTATACATCCACTGTGTACGTGTGTTAGAAAAGAAACATCTAAGGGTTTAATAGCGACAGCCAGAGTTCTCCATTCGACCTTTTCGCGGAACTGAGAAGTGGTAAAAGTTTTACATTAACGCATCTCCAAATTATCTTAAAAGCCAGCTAGCTGTCTGTTTCGTGTCTCGGTTCCATCTTTAGACTTGCGTTTCCGTAACTCGGGTATTCGTTGATGAGGGAACCGCCCTTGCGGTACGATCATACGTCTCGTCGAACCGATATAGGGTCCATCCCATAAGAGTGGCCCACCCAACTCGACCCAACCCATAGATGATGGAACGAATACAAACTTTAATTTCAGCTAAAGTAACAGGCTGAAAATTGTCAGATGCATCACTGTTGGCGCTGACCTCTCCAATTGCAAATTATAAATGACATATGTACGATGGCCGTGGCTGTATATATTACGTCAGCAGTTCACCTTTTTAAAGAAAAAATTATTACTGAGTCATTATATAGTCGACATCTCAAGACGTAGTTTCGTATCTTCGGACACGTAGTTTCGTATCTTCGGACGTCTATTATCTCTGTTTTCGTTAGTCCCGCGGGCTAAACTCCTGCGGAAAATGTCCAAGTTACCCTCGGGTTTGTTTACGTGTAAGTTAAAGCAGAGAAGCCGTTATGTCCAGCGAATCTCTACCCTGGACTTAACCCTGCTGCCGCCTCTTCTCCGACCGACTGCGCAGGTGTAGCTCCGCCCCACCGACGACCGACCGAGATGAATGGACGCGGCCGGGGACTGGTCGCATAGGTGAGGGAGGCGACGGGTCTATGCGAACTTGTTCAGGCGGTCCGCGAGCGAGGGAGGGAGTGCCGGCCGTTCTTTGTCAGAGGGTATCTCCTCCTCTTACTGCAGTCTTCCTTTGTGTCAGGTGATCTTCAGTATTCCTAGCGTGACCCGGCCAGAGACGTGATCGAGCCAGAAAGGTCAATCAGCGAAGGTCCTTCTTGGGACAGTCTACGGTGGAAGAAGGTTCCAGTCCAGTGTACGTCTAAGATCAGACGTTTTGCAACACCCTAGAAATAACGATAACAGAATCTATCTTCAACTCATGCTTATACCTTGATCGCCTTAGGTTTCGAATTGTTACATCTCTCGATTTTCGTCATTTTCCCCATTAAGTACATGGAAAGCCTCGAAGAGGTGTGCACTCCATCACGTTAACGTAGCCTTATTATGCAAATCCATCAGGACTGATTAGACTTTATCAGGCAAACTACGAAATTTTAGGATAATGCAAAACTTCTGGCCCTGATCGCAAAGGAACAGGAGAGTAATAATAAACAAACTTAATTTACTTATAAGTAGAAATGCTTTTTTTTTTATTACTTACCTATATAATTAATTAGATTTAAACTTCAGAAGACTTTTTCCAAACATGCACGGGTGAATCCTCTGCTCTCCTGCCAAGAAGACCACAAATAACTTCGTCTATGAGGTAATTAATTGTGTCTTGTACTGTAAACTATCGGTTGTACGTCATAGTTGTGCAATATGGAGTGTTGTATGGCGTTCTAATGGATTTTAAGAGCACTTTCGTTTCAAAACAGCGTAAAAATACAAGATGGTATTCTCCGAAGGTACAACACGAAAATATTTAATTATTGCATTATAATATTTTGCGGTTAATAATTTTAACACAAATGCCGAATCATAATAGTAGAGGTATATGTTAAAACTGTGACTGGACTCCAGGGTTTCTTCAAACGTACGTTAAAGTTAAATCAACATAGGAATTGTTTTTTTAAAACGTTTTTCACTTTTTTCTTTCATTTTTACTTATGTACAAGCTGGCAGTTCACACGTCACGTGACGTGCCGCCACGTTTCATATCCCGTTTTAACCTGATACGGTTTTCTTTTTTTAATGGATAGAACCTCGTAAAAGCTGGCAGCTCGTTTTTGTCTCTCGTGGCTTGCGGACTGGAGGCAGTCGGGCGAGGTGTTACTTTGTCGCTGTGGATTTGCAGGCACCGTAGCGCATCCGTGTTGCGGAAACGGTAACGACATTTGGTTAGCCAACTTTCAGCGCGCCCCGCCTTCTTCTTCTTCTTTTTTGAGGTACAAACGAGAGAAATGGCGTCTACTCCTCCCACGTACTTGCCTTTAAGAAACAAGACTAAGACAGTCCCCTTCCCAGGCATTCTTCGGTGTCTACTGGTTGGGCCTCCGATATAAAAGAAAAAAAAAAGGGTCGTTCGTTTGCGAAATGTGCTAGCCTTCCCAGAATCCTCTCGGTATCTCGTGGAGCTGCGAGATTTTCCTCCCCGGCTGCCATTCCCCGTTACGATTAATCCCACCGTCACTGGTCGACACCGCACGATCGCACAGCGCTGGTGGGGAAAAGTGGGCAAGCAAGAATGCTTGGTCTTCACACCGGGGAGGCTGGCTGTCGGTCGGAAAGAACAAGCAAACGCGGCGAAAATTGTGGTACATTGAACGCAGTCTAGTGCTGTGCCCCGGATGTCCCTTAGCAGTGCGCAGTCTCCACCATTCTGTTTGTCCTGCACCACATCTAAACGTCAAATAAATAACTTAAAGATTAAGCGCTGCCATTAATTACCACTGTCATTGGACGCCGTGTTCTGTGGTGGGTGGGGGGATGGATGGTTACTACTGATCCGGCTCATCACAGATGCAACTTAAACTTTCGAATATCATGTCATGTGAGCTAGAAGCATGAAGCAAATTTAGTTCGATTAAATCTCGTTTAAATCTGGAAATTTGATCACTCTCGGCTCGCATTAGATTCCAGGTAAAATGCCAAGCGCACTTTCATAGCTGTGTTGGTGAATATCGGGGTCTTGGTGATTAAAACGAGAGGGACAGCTCATAGGAAGTAGAAACCCGGCCATTGCCGACTTTGTCGCTCGTCCCCTAATTAACTCTGGTGGTTCGTTCGGTATTCTTACCCTGATCTACTGCGCTGGGCCGTCAAAGCGTCGGACCCGTTATAGATGGGCGGAAAAGAAAGGAGATAAGAAACACGAGCGCCATGAATCATTGTGTAAATTAAAATGGGCGGTTGCCACTGGAAACTCTTCTCGCTCCCAGGGCGGGGCTAATTAGATGTCTCGCCTCCTACACCAACTCTGCAAGATAATCTTCCACCACGGCGCGGCCCGCCGTTCACATTACGTCATCGGCCACCAAGATGCAGATAAAACTGCGCTGCAAGTCCTTCTTCTTCTTCTCCCCCCCCCTTTACAATTTATTCTTCCGCCCACCGCTGCTATCAAGTTACCCCACCTACAGTTTCCAGGTCCCTTCCTCCTAGTGTCGGGTCGGGACCAACTACTGACACATGACAGATGAGAGTTTCCTACAGGGCGCGGCTACTGAATACTGCCCATTATATTACCATCCGTGTGTTCGTAATCCGACACGGCTATTGTAAGCGGAGCGTTGTTTATGAAACGTTGTGACTAACTTTATTTGGGCAGTCCAAGGATGAGTGGATGCTTCCACCGACAGTTAAGGCCAAAGGCACCGATGATACACACACGAGTAATGTAAACACTCCACCCTTAGACATTACTCTATATCCTCCCTTCTTTTAAGGAAAGCACACGGTTTTAACATACATTATTACTATTTACGATTTGAGTTTAGATTCAGTGCTGAAATTACTAATTGCAATTTATCATATGCAGATCAAATATAATCGATCAATATCGGACTTCGACGACCGCCATTTTATATTTTGAGTTTTTTTATGAAGAGACAGTGGTATGAGTACCGTCGTCAACATCTTACACAATCATAACACGCAGCCAAACGTTATTCAGCATTATGCACAACTATGACGCCACAAGAGATTTTGTGGTTTTCTCTGCAGAAGAGGTATGCCATTGCTCGTGTGTTTTAAATGTCTGAAATTAATTAGATAAAACAATGTTTTTATGTATGGAGTAAATTAAATCCGGTTATTGACCACTTCTGTTTCTCCTTAACGTATTTTCTCCCGCATTATTTCCATCTATGAACATTGTTGTTATTGGTACCACAAGTAATCACAGCAGCTGTTAGCCGAACATCAATTCTAAAAAATTCAGGTTTGTTTTTTTTTTTATTTCCTAAGATATAATAATATCTCGTTTCGCACAAATCTCTAACTGTTATTATTTCCTCTACCTTTTACTGGACGTCTTCTTTCCATTTTTCTTTTTCTGGAAGTCTTAATAACTTCTCGATTCCTTCAGAAGACACCTAGAAAAATAAATGTATCGTGATATTAGATGAATAACTAAAAACAAAACAAAAAAAATACTGATTAAGCTGTATGAAAAATAGAAATGACTGAGGAAATAGTTAACACTCTGCCGTCTTCTGCGGCGACGGTTTCACCTGATTTCGAGCGAGACGTTAAAAGGTGGGAGAACAAAACACGAAGAATAAGATGCAAAAATCAGGGGGAAATGCACAAGAACAAATAAAAATATTGTCTCACGTACTTCGAATAATGTATCTCCAGAGGGGCTGAGGATAGAGAGTAGGAACATAATTAATATGGAAGAAATAAGGAGGTGTAGTATAACAAAGTTTACTGAGCATGAGTTTGAGAGCCAACTGTTATAATTCTTCTTGCTGGGTTAGCAACCCCGTATTGCTTTACTTTGTAAAAAGGGGGATATTTGCTAAAAATAATTGATGGAAGCAAGTTTTAATTTAAAATCCGGGAAAGAGAAAGAAGTATTGGTTGGGGGGGAGAATTTAATTCATAGCAGCTTTGGTTTCACGAATTTCGGGTACGGCTTTGATTTTCAAGCAGCGATATTTGTATAGACCATTATGGATGGCTTCGTGCCCTCTGGTGGTAACTAAACTAGACCAGAAACGGGCCCGGAGCAGTCAGACCCCCCCCCATCTCCCCCAACCAGCACGGTTTCAAAGTACGAAAACTGCTGCCGTTGTTTGTACGGGCCACCAAAGGTAGGGAAACAGGAAGCAGTTCGCCTTTAATCTCTGCTTCTTTATCACCGAAAGCCGTAACCTCGGATAGCAAAGGGGAGAGAACTTGACTGTTATCCGGTGAGTTAAATCTACAGAAGAGATAAAAAAAAACCTGTACCATTGCTCCCCCGTGGGTAATATTAGGAAAGTACAGGAACCCTCATTTGTTTACTATGGCCTATTTTTTAAGTTTTTTTTTTAGAATAAACAAAACAGTGAAGAAAACTGTGCTTACTGACAAGCTAATAGTTGTCTTTGCTCCCTATTTTCTACGCAGTTGGTATATATGCTCGTTTTATTATATTTTTTTTTTTTACAATAAATATTTAAAAATTGAAATATTGCATATTTAGTGTACTAGAGTAATTTGACTTCTACTGATGCTATCCCATGAATCCACGCAATTTCATCATATTTCTTCGTGGTGCAATACGCTTTCAGGGGAGGAAACTCGCTTGACAAAACATTTCCCGTTAAGTCAGCTAAAAGTTTTATCCGCAGTCTGTTGTATTTCCACAATGAATTATTATTATTATTATTTATTATTATATTATTATTATTATTATTATTATTATTATTACGGGGAAGTCTTTCGGAAGTAACCGGGAACCAGATCTGGCCAAGGTGCTTTCCGCATTATGCAAATGAGGTTCTGTTTTTCACTGTTACCCGGATTCTGAAAGGCCCTGCTTTGTTTCAGTAGTTGGGGAAGCTATAATGATTAACAAGCTGGACGGACCTATTCCTCTGAGCTAACACCAGCCTCTGCAGAGTCTAATACACGGGTGGCCAACCCAAGGCTCACGGGCCAACTCAATCGGAATGACGACCCGAGGGAGGAAGGAACGAAAAATGGAAATCGACTACGGGAAAACACGAAATCCTATAAGTTCTTTTCTGCACGCGACCGGAACTATGCCAGCCACGCTGAGATAGATACACTCAAGGTCATCGTCTGAAACAACACCGCTATCGAGCCGCCCGCATCAGCATAGAGTTGGCTCATCATCGCTTGTCAATCTTTACTTACGAGCTGAATCAGTTGAGACTGACAGTGGTACATTTTGTAATAAATAAGGGTGTAGTTCCTACACGTGGGTCTCAGTAACACAACCTGAACGTCAGAGCGGAAGCGTGATGATGACGGATGGCATGGGATTTTAATACCGATTGGGAAGGACAATTTCTCTTCACACAAGGGAAGTCATCAGAAACCCGTATATCTGACCTGTCTAACTACAGCTGCAGCGCCGAAGAGATGTAATTTGGAATGATACTTCACGCAGACACACGAAGTCCTTTAACAGTAAGTATCCTGCTGAGGTGCAGCTTTTATCTCAGCGAAACGAAAGAAGAAATTAAGGACAACTTGAAAGCTTCATAGGAAATTTCTCTCCTTGCGCGGAAGAGAGTTTATTCTCTCTTTTTTGCTGAAAACATCGCTCTGTGTCGTGATACTGTCATGAGAGAAGTGGAAGACATGGCAAGTGACAGCCTCTGCTCTTTCTAAGTACTTTTCAATTGCAATGGACAAAAGCTGAAGTGTCACCGATAATGCACAATTACTGGTTCATGTTCAATGCGTTGATGGTAATTTCCATATTATTGAAGATCCTCTCGGTTTATACCAGCTTTCCACCACAACCACCGGGCTCAGACATCTCTGAAGCACTGAAGGGTTGCATTGAAAATACTGAGAATGGTGGGCAACAGCTTGAGTGGAGAAAACCGGAGAGCATTTATTACGGTTCTTTTAACTCCCCGTTTCGAAGACTTTGAGGCTGAAAGGAATTTACTCTCTCCGTTCTCCATTTTGGACGGCGGAACAGAAAAAAAGAAAAACATCCACCTAGAACCCCGATGGCAATCGCCGACATCGAAAACTACTAAGGGTTTTTAGCAAAACTTCGAGAGCTTTGTGATGATTCGCCAACTTCTGATTTGTAAACCTTTTGGAAATTTGTTTCTAAAAGCGAGCTCCTGGAAATACACGGACCTTGCACTGCGTTTGTGTAGACTCGGTCCGCCCCTACATTGGTGAGCAGACGTTAAGTACAGATTTGAAATGACAGACGATCACGTGACCGGTCTGTTCCTATTATCAACCTCGAAAATTAATCCCAACATTGAAAAACCGATAACTGTAAAGCAAGCTCAGAAACCACATTAAAACATCCTAAATTCATATCATTGTTTGTTGTTGTTTCTTTTAAATCAGGATTTCATTGTTTGTTTTTTTTTGTTCTCTTTTCAATAAAAAATGATTTTATTTTTGTTTTTGTTATTCCTATTTACTTTTAGCGTTACTTAGTTTGGCTTAGGCTGATAAATCTAACCGGTGTAGAGGGAAGTTCCTCCTCCCGAAAAAATTCGCACCCATTTATTGGCAAGACTGAGTTGGGCGGGTATGGAGTTGCCACCCCTGGTTTGATATATCCGCAGTAACTGAACCTGCCGTCTGTCCCCAATGGCAGTCTAATTTATTTATCTATTCGGCCAGTTTCGAATAATGATGACCGGGTGCAGACTTTACCAAAATCTCGTGTTTCCAGGTCGAACAGTCAATTTCTCTTCACCACCACCACACACACACACACCTTGTGTCTTTTGCACCTAAGGTGTGGACGACGTAACTGGATAAAGTTCCGTCATCTACCAAGCACTGAAACTGAGACAGGCCTGGCTGATGAAAGGAATTCGAAAACGGAGTAACAGAACGCGAAATAAGGATATAAACGACAAGTCGTCGAATATGAAAGGAAGAAACAAATAGATTAATAAAAGCAAAGTGGTAAAATTGACCTGAAGACCAAAAAAATCAAGGCATTGGTTTTCTGTTGCCTTTACTGTTGTTTACACGCACTTCTCTCTCTAGAAACGATCTCCAACAACCCTCTTGTAATAATGGCATTTCATTTTTTCTTCACGAAGCCGCCGATGAACTGAGCATCTATAATTCGCTTTTAGAAAAACCAGCCGGTCGTCGTGTATCCAGTCGGATCCCTCATTTTCAAACATACACATCTCGTTTGTAATGTCAGGTTTGTGACATTTACTAGGTCTAACTTGCATACATTTTTAGTTATAATTACTTTCTTTTCTTTTTTTGCCCTTAAGTAGAGAGAGAGAGAGAGAAGAGAGAGAGAGAGAGAGAGAGGAGAGAGAGAGAGAGAGAGAGAGAGCGAGAGAGAGAGAGAGAGAGAGAGAGAGAGAGAGGAGAGAGAGGAGATGAGAGAGAGAGAGAGAGATGAGAGAGCGAGAGAGAGAGAGGAGAGCGAGAGGAGAGAGAGATTGAGGAGAGAGAGCAGAGAGAGAGAGAGAGAGATGAGAGAGAGAGGAGAGAGAGAGAGAGAGCGGAGAGAGAGAGATGAGAGATTGGGAGAGAAGAGAGTGAGAGAGAGAGAGGAGAGGAGAGAGAGAGAAGAGGAGAGGAGAAGAGAGATGGTGAAGGAGAGAGAGAGAGAGATCGAGATAGAAGAGTGACGTCTGAATGAGTTTAGAGAGATGAGCGAGCTGAGAGAGAGAGAGAGGAGAGAGAGAGAGGACCGAGAGAGAGAGACGACGAGAGAGATGAGAGGACGAGAGAGAGAGGGAGAGAGAGGAGGAGAGAGACGAGAGAGGGAGAGAGAGAGAGGGAGAGAGAGAGCGAAGAGGGAGGACGAGAGAGGAGAGAGAGAGGAGAGAGAGAGAGAGAGATGGAGAGGGAAGGAGGAGGACGAGAGAGATAGAGAGAGAGAGAGCGAGAGAGATGAGAGAGGAGAGAGAGAGAGAGAGAGGAGAGAAGGAGAGAGAGAGGAGAGAGAGAGGAGAGAGAGAGGAGAGAGGGAGAGGAGAGGAGGAGAGGGAGAGAGAGAGAGGATGGGAGAGAGAGAGATAGAGAGAGAGAGGCGAGAGAGGAGAGAGAGATGGAGAGGGAGAGGAGAGAGATGGAGAGAGAGGAGGAGAGGAAGCGACGAGAGAGAGAGAGATGAGCAAGAGAGATTGGGAGAGAGAAAGAGAGTTGTCGTTAGGGGGGGCTCACCAAATTTTTTTTTTTAATATTTCGATACCCGACTAATTGAATAAAAGCTCCAGCCCCACATCTGGACAAGTTTTTGTTGTTGTTGTTGTCGCTGTTGGCTTTTACTTATTGAAGGAACCGTTCCCCTTCTCACTTTATGTTAATATGAAACAATTTTGGGGATTGATAGATTAGGCCATCATTAGGGGGTTGGGGGTACGCTCCCTTCCTTCATAATGGGAACCACATGGACCTGATGAATTCTCTCTGTATTTAGCATCCGGGAAATTGGTTATTCAGAAGACTGAAAGCCATTCATAGTTAGAATTTCATTCCGACCAGATTTATATCAAAGTGGAGTCTCTCGGGCGGGTTTGTATCACCCGAAATGGATTTTGAACGTGAGCAAAACTTCGGAACGCAGACAGGGGGAAGAAAAAAAAACAACTTTGCTTTAAGTTTATGTTTCCGTTTCAATCGCCTAGACTTTATGCGTTTGCGTGTGTATGTGTTGCCTCGTGTTGCCAAGGCCACCGCATACCCTTCCCTCCACTGCTTTCTCTTGGTTTTTTTTTTCCCATCCTTTGATATCTTTGGGCCTTTCATCCGGGTACCGATTCACTGCTTCGTATCTTATATCTAAAATAACAGTCAAAGGCAGTTCAGTCACAAAGCGCCCCCCCCGTTAAGGTGGAGACAACCCAAAGTGTTTGCTGTATCTTTGCTAAACGACAAAAGAATGGAAATTTAGAGTCTCGAAGAAGTAGAATCTGCGAGTAAACAAATAAGATTGCAATAATTTAGATTTACCTTTATTTATACGGAGAAACAATGTAGTTAAAATATTGCTCGTTTATGAATTTATACTGTTTCGTTAAAAGATAATTTTAAAGATGTTAATAAGCAAACTTGTTACTAAATCAGCATTTCATTACAAATTAAAATTTAAAGCGAGATGCAGCATTTAAACTGTGTTAAATACTTGTTTAATGAGAAGTGAAGGGCATCTCAACCCCGGCGCGGCGCGGCGTCCAAAAGTTATGCAACAAGAAAATAATAATAATTCCAAAATAGTTAACGGTCTATTCATCAAACGTCCCACACAAATTTCTATTCGTGCAACGCAACTTTTACCAAAAGAAGTAATATGTAAATTACAAATAACTTTTAGGCTTGTAAAGAGAGACAAACAAACCGAAATATGGGAACAAGAAAGAATTCTAACAGAAGTGAGGTAGCGGTGGTTCATAGGCGACGTACATCCTTGATGGTGGTACATGGCACACACACACACACACACACACACACACACACACACACACACACCTTCGGTTTTCTCGCGTGTATCCTCCTCTGATGCGATCTCCCGCGTAAATTTGAGGCTGATACTAACCTCCCTATGGTCGCATGGAGATACGAAAGGTACAGCGTTGTAATGATGCGTTTTTGACCTTGAACCGGTCTTCAGACAATATTTGCACGCGCCTGAAATTTGGTTCCATAGCCGAGAAGAAGCTACATATTCGTTTACATTTAGTCACTTCACCAACTTGGTCTGTGATCGTCCATCTTCTATTCTACCAACAGATCTCCACTTACACTGCAGTTTCAAAGAGTAAGGACACCCATATGTAACCTGACCTCCATAAGAAACACCATCATTCTCACCGAGCCAAAACTGCTATGAACACAAGCCAGTTTTTTTTTTAAATGTTATTATACCAAAGCTAATTTACATATTTCTGTGATGAAAGCTGTGTTACATGAAGAGAAGTCAGTGTTGAACATTTCGTAAAATAAAACTTTAATCATTGTAGAAATATTTCTATTTTTTTTTTTCCGTTTGTTGCTTAACTTTTGGAAACCAGTGTATTAGTTCGTTCGCGAGAGAGCAGATCTTCGAGAAATTGGCCATAAACCTGGCTAATAAACCGCGAGAGTCTATATGAGTAATTCTGATTAACTTGTGATACGCTGCAACCTTTAGAATTCAGTCGCACAAGACAATGACAGGAGCTTTTCATACCGTATTTACAGGCCAAAGCAATATCAAGAATCTACAAATCCAGATTAAAAGAGCCTGGTACCAGTGGACAAGTTTAAAACAGATATTTATTTCATTTTTCTTTGTATTTATTTTTCATTTAGCGGAGACATCATTATGTCTGCTATAAAATGAGTTTTCATCCCCCAATGTCGCCTTCTTCTGAATGGAACTCTGCGCCATTTCCTTTTTCCGGAAAATTTTTGGCAGTAGAAACCACGCGACCAGGAACAAAATGAACTTAGTTTTTTTATATATATATTTCTGATACTATTTTGTTTATCAGATTAATCTGCGACTCAAACAACTCTGAACAAAACAAGAAATTAGTCTCCGGCGTTTACAGAGTTTGCCACTAACTTAAAGGGCGACTAGAGAAAGGAGAAAGTCTTCAAATTAACTGTGAGCAGAATTCATGAAATCCATCACCAAAATTAAAGTCAGATATGAAACTCTCTCTCTCTCTCTCTCTCTCTCTCTCTCTCTCTCTCTCTCTCTCTCTCTCTCTCTCTCTCTTTTCTCTCTCTGTGTGTGTACAGAAAAAGGAAATAGCTTAAATACCTTAACCACACACACACACAAACAAAATGTAAATTTATTCATCTTTTTAGGTAATTTTAATACTTAGATTGATTAAGAAAGCGCATTTGTTTATATGGTCCAAATGTTAGTTTTATCTGCTTCTTCTAGTCTATCCATTATTTTTTATTACTATTGTTATTATTATTAATGATATTGTCTGACCCGAACTGCTCAGGTTTTAGAGGCAAGTAGAGGCCAAGTTGTTTTGGTTATCGAAGAATTTTAGCGCGTGCTCTTTCTTCGTCATACTTGCAAAAAATCTGGAATATTCCTTGTTCGGTCGACATCGCCGCCGCCGGCGAGAGAGAGAGAGAGAGATGGGGGTGGAGGAGGTGGAGATATTTTTGGTTAAGCCAAATACCACTGGAGGTGAACGAATGGAATATTTTAGATTCGATAGCATCGGGGTCTGAAATTACTTCAACCGGCGAAAGAGGCGCAACATCACGGATATCCTATCGCCAGAGGAGGGCCCAGCGAGTTACTTTTATGACGATTCTTCCAACAAAATATTAATTAATGAATAACAAAAAAAGCAGACCGGAAGCGGTCGCTCGTGAGGTATCCTTCCATAATTGTGTGTGTGTGATACAGTTTGGGTCGTGATTTATTGAAAATTATCCCCCAAATATCTTAAAGTTTGCTAAAATGAGAAAAAAAGAGACAGTGACTTGTAAAAGCGTTATTTGTTCTGCTTAGAAAAAAAAAAAAGAAATTAATTAGTTCGTAAATAATCAGAATATTTTGAGATATCACAAGATTATACGCTAGTATAGAGCCAGTCTTGCCATTGGGGGTGATGAACTAATGTGTAGGTGATTTGACCTCCGGTTCCAGAGACGCCATGGTTTCCATAGTTACGTAACACAGCGCGAGGACCAAGGAAGTTTTTACTTGTTATCTTAAGCAATGTCAAAGTTTAATTTTCCAAAATGACTGCTAATGGTAACAGTTCCAGACTTTTATGTATATTCTGGGGAAAAAAAGGGGATAAAAAGAAAGAGAAGCCCGACAACGGGGTGGATTATATCCTTGGATCGTCATCGTCGTAATCAGCCATTTGAAGTCCGTTGTTGGACATAGGCCTTCCCCAGATTTCATGGGGAGTAAGGGGCCAAACCCTGCCGCGCTGGCCCAGTGCGAGTTGGCAGGGGGTAAGTGAATGTCAGCGTCCTGGACGAGTGCTGTACAGCTGTTTCGAGCTTTTTATATCCTTGGATCACAACGGCTTTATTTGCTGCTGTCTAGCCACGCACCATGTCACGTGATCATAAAGAGCAATCTGAAATGTACCTGGCTGCAAAAGCATTTCTGAGGAAGGAATCATGGTGGATGTAAAATCGCCACGCGCTTCGTCTTGATGGTAATTTAGAAAACTGGCTGCGATCGGGAAGCTGGTGTCATGCGCTACTCTTGTGGCAGTAGATTTCCTCTTGGGGTCCTTAAAAGATTGTTTAGATCAGTTTCAAATGAACGAAATGGCGCTACAGGGATTATTGAATTTTTGCCCTGCTACTTTTTCATTTGTTTGCGATTTAACCTTAACTACGTCTTCCGGCGAAGAAGAACCTTTTTTTTAAATTCTACTCTCATGTGACGATTGTTTGCGTTGACGTCAAACGTGTGTCATTTGGTGGGAAAACCGTTGACACTTTTTATTGACGTCATCAACATGATACTGACGTAGCTATTAAACCGATTTAGCAAGAAGAGAGGCAAAATATCATATTGTCTAAAATACAGTTTTAACTTCCCTCCAGGAGCATTAATTAAATAACTGAATATTGATAATTGCGACTGAAATTAAAACTAGAACCAAAGAAAGATTTTCGCGAGTTTCGGCTTCTTTTTCTATGGATGTATTTTGTGTGTGTGTGTTGTGTGTGTGTGTGTGTGTGTGTGTGTGTGTGTGGCTGTTTCTGTTGTTGTTGTTGTTAGAGAAAACTTTGCTAACACCACGTGAGAAAGGTATTTAAATTGGCAAGAGAAGTTTCCTTGAGAGAGGACGATATCCTGCTGCGACAACTTCCGAGGGAAATAACACTGATGAAGGCTGGACCGCGAGATCAAAACCTGTGGAATGTCGCAACACAACGGAGCGATGTCTTAGAATTCCCTTCCTTTCTGGAAGAAATTACTTGTGGTGGTCACTGCGCGCTGACGATGATCTCAAGGGAATTTTGGAAAACTGAAAGATTTGATTTTGTTAGATTTAAACTTTCTACGCCTATTAAACATGTGAGAACCTAAACAGTTTTGTCTGCGCCATGCTTGTGCGTGACGCAACATGGCATCTAATGCCAGGCCATAATCGTGCACGGCGCTATACCATAGTTCCACGGTATAATCTTTGGATTTTCGGGTAACCTCTAAGCAGCTAAACAAACTGGTAGTGGTGACTGGAGTATTAATATGAGAATATGCATTCAATTTCTGGATAATAATGCTAACGTTGAAGCCAAAGAGAAAAAAAAGCAGTGATACGAGCTGCAACTGTCTGGATCCTGGTTTTCTTTCATATGGTAGCCAGATGGTTTGTTGTTGTTGTTGTTGTTGTTGTTATTGTTTACCCCCCCCCTTTCTCGATCTCTCTTTTCTTCCGACGAGTGAGAAGCTGGCGGATGATGGAAACGGTTTGTTGGTAAACCTGATGCTGGTTAATATGCCCCACCGATAGCAGAACTCCGTCTGACATCTCACCGTGCAGATTTTTCCTTTACGTCATCTCTGGCCGCAGCTCAGTTGTAGGGGCCGCACCGTTAGCGAAACATATTCTACCAGAATGGAATATTATTTCTTCCTTCTTTCTCTAAGTTAACATTAAAAATACTATTACTCATGCTCACGTGTTATTCTCTTTGTTTTATTCATTTCTGCAATTATTTATATTTTTTTTTTAAAAAAAAAGGCTACTTAAACAATATCTGATTACAGAATAATTGATTTTAAAACAGCATCAACAATTCAGCCTTAATTAGCCAGATAAAAGCTTTTGTGATATTTTCGGAAAACGGAGTGCAGCTGTTGAATTGAGATTCTTTTTTTACGTATCAAGTGTTGGCACCGACAGTTTTCTGTAGATAATCCGTCCTTTACTTCGTCGTTGCCGGGTTTTTTTTTTTTTTTTTTGTTGTTGTTGTTTGTTTAATTTTTAAATCGTCTTTTTCTCTTTTGGAAGTTCTTAGAAACGGTTTCCTGTCAGTTATTTGGTGTTTTTTGTCAAACACATGACGTTGAAGAGATGATATAAAGAGTTTGGTAGAAAATATTTGTTTTATCGAATATATAGGAGAGAGGAGAGAGAGAGAGAGAGAGAGAGAGAGGAGAGAGAGAGACGAGAGAGGAGAGAGAGAGAGAGAGAGAGAGAGAGAGAGAGAGAAATATGACGTCAGTACAGAGAGAAATGACGTCAGTACAAAGAGAGAGTGAGAGAGAGAGAGAGAAATGACGTCAGTACAGAGAGAGATGACGTCAGTACAAAGAGAGAGTGAGGAGTGAGAGAGAGAGAGAGAGAAATGACGCAGTACAGAGAGAGATGAGTCAGTCGGAGAGAGACGTCAGTCAGAGAGAGATGACGTCACTACACGGAGAGAGAAATGGCGTCAGTACAGAGAGAAATGACGTCAGTACAAGGAGAGAGAGAGTGAGAGAGAGAGAGAGAGATGACGTCACTACACAGAGAGAAATGGGTCAGTACAGAGAGAGAGAGATGATGAGAGAGAGAGAGAGAGGGATGACGTCAGTACAGAGAAAATTGGAGTATCCAACAAGAAATTTGTAAGAAGCAGTACATGTACCCGACATTAACAATATTAGCATCGATTATTACATTAGAAAATGTTTCTTTAAAAAAAAAACTGAATAAATAATTTTACATATACACTACAGTGCAAAACTCATAGGAAATCTTGCAAAATACACTAATAATACTTGTCTCGTTTTCTCTCAGAATAATAACTGAATAAAAAAAGGCGAAGATATCAATTATTAAAAGACAAATTCTGTTTATCACTGAACAACTTAAAACACAACGGGAAATAATAAGTTTAGCCGGTATTTCAAGATGTGCCATTCAAGAAATTAAACAAGAAATATGAAGATACTGAGGAAGATAACTTCTCTGAAGGAAAGAGGGGTATCCAGCGAGGAGATAAAGCAAGATTAACCCTTTTTTTACATGAAGAGAAGACTGAAACGTGTCATTACCCAACACTAAAATTGGATCCGATCCAAGAACAATGGAACAGACCCATTCGGTCAGATGAATCAATGTTTGAAATGCTCGGGTCAAGGAGAAAGTCAGGTGTTAAAATAAAAATTGGAGAAGAGCATAGGGAAATGTGTCCGCAGTCAATAGTAAAGAGTGACGAAGAATCTATTCAGCTTTGGTAGTATTTCGCGACCATAGGTATTGGAGATTTAGTTAAAATAGAAGGAAATGTGAATGCATCCAGATACAAGCAGATTCCTATTCGCCATGCTATTCCCTAAATATTTATTTGGATTCATATTTCAACATGACAACGACGATCCAAAACAGACCAACATCGCAAAAAAAAGAGAGAGTGAAGTGCCAGATTTCATAGACTAGCAGGCATGTTTGAGGCCGCCTGGACCGAATAAAAAATGACCAACGGCAAAAAGCCAAGGATGAACTCTGGCTAGTGCTTCTAGACACTCGAAACAACATTCCAGCTGGTATTGTTTCAAAATCACAAAAGTCTCCCGAGTCGAAATTCAAGCAGTCATGAAAGAAAGAAGTGGATATATTAAATATTAGTAAACGTAGTTTCTACTTTTATCATTTTCATCTTGTCGACTGTACAATATTCATTTATTAAATCGTTTGTTTTATTTCTTTGTACAGTTTAAAATTGTATACCTCCTATAATTTTTTGCAAAGTACTGTATATTATATTGTGGCAACTTCCCTCTGTCATACATTTTCAAGAGTATTTCATTAATTTCAGACTCTTCGACTTTTTTCGAGCAGGCGATGTCAATACCATCAGCTCTCCTGTCAACAAAACCGAATGAAACGTCGTGTACTTCCGGGAGGCGTTTAGAACTGTTCTGACGTCAGAGCTTTATATTTTTACTTCAAGAACACGACATGGCACCGTCCAAGTTATTAGTATGAGAATAATGAATTAACCATTTCCTATATGCTTTTGTTAGCATCACTTTAGTAATTTTAGGAATAAAATCGAATAATAAATAACAGTAATATAATTTAAAACTGTTTAAATTTAAGTGACTCTTTTAAGAAAAGAAAAGGTGCGTGCGCGGAACCATTGCAAATTATGGAACTAAATTCAAAGACTTTCTAACAACAGCTTACTTATACATAACAGAAAAGATACTGTGTAAAGTATATTTACATAAACAAGAAATAAATACAGTAAAGATCAAAGTACAGTAGCATTGCAGGAATTAAACAAAAAAGTAAATAGCGCTTTACAAATTTTCTATACCTCACGTGGCATGGTTAAAAACGGCTTCATTTAAACGTTGATCGCGCTTTTAACTTTTTTAAAAAAAGAATTCGTAGTAACTCCCCACACACACGCTCAATGATATTTGGATCAGGGCTCTGTAACGGTAATGAATCTTTGAGGGGGGGTTTAGACTCTTCGGGCAAACAATAATAAATCTGCTTGCATGTCCAGAGTCGTTGTCTTGCTGGTAAATACAAAAATCTGGAGCGATTAGACTATATCCAAAATAAACGTGAAGTAATAAATACAAATTTGCTTGTGCTTTTAGCGTTCATTCCTTCATGAATAGTCAGTTTCCAGCCACCCATGAACATATAAGCCTCATCCATGCTTTGCCGTCTTATTCATGTGCTTGTTTACGTATCCTTCGTCATCGTGTCTGCAAATGAACAGCATCTTCGTGGACCAAGACAATTCCAAATTTGACTCCTCTGTAAGCTACATTCTTGCAGCAATCGACACTCGAAATTTTGCGCTTTCTTCTCGAGAGCTTAGTGGTTGCGCCCTAGTACATTCGTGAGTTCCTTGCAACAGAGCTATATTTAAAGCCTCCGTTGATCAGAGTAACTATCGCTCTTCGCTTGCTGTATAATTTTTGGCCTGAAGCCTTAGCCGCGTGCGACCATGGATGATGGATGCTCACAGCCGATGCTCGGCGCATACCGGAATGTTGTTGAATTAAGTGCTTATTATCTTTTAGTCTTAGAAATACTATATAAAACCAAAACCAGCTTGCTTTTAACAACTATACATTCCAATATATATTTGTGGTTTCATAAATGTGTCCCACGGCGAGTACAGGAACTTAAAACATTGCACACAAATATTTGTCTTTATTCTCTCAATATTATTGTGTTGTGATATTTAATGCATTAGATTCTTTGTGCGAGTAATTAGGATATGCACAACTTTTCCTCTGTTATTTAGACAGACTACTGTTAGCATGCTCCACAGATTATTTCCGTGAATTTTGTCGGTGTACTGGTTTTCCTGGGAAGTTTAAGCAAGAAGACAACCAGGAATTTCCGCAGAGTTTCAAGAATTCAAGCAGATTTATTCGCCAACCAACCGGAGCCGTAGACACAGCAGCGCCTCGTTTCTGGCGAAAAGTAGACGGCTTCGGTGACGGTCGGACGATAGTATCCGAGCAAATCTTGTGCCAACAAATTAAATGCAAAAGCAAATAAGTCCCTTCTCGGCGAAAACAGCTGCTCGTCTGGCGTCGCCGAGATTTACCCACAACGAAGCGTGAACGACTGACGCGCTTTCTTAATTCTGCACAGCTATTCCTTTCCATTCCCGGGCGATACTGCCGGTTAATCAGCTCGCGAGCCGCCATTGGTCGGCTACTGCACTGCAAGAATGTCTTTATCACATACACGCACCACTCGGCTCATTTGCAAATGTCCGCAAGTCCTATAAACCTCAAGCAAGCCCAGAATTGCAGCTTGTCTGATTACCCTACCTGGATGATTTCGCAGCAACAGGTATTTTAAAAAAAAAAAAAAAGGTGCTCTCAGGTACTGCGTTAATTTTAAGATCGAAAGTAAAAGGGCTTCCGGCTAGCTCTCGTAAATGTTGAGACCCCCCCCCCTCGATAGCATCTTTACGGATATTATGCACTTTTTCTTCTTTTTCTTATCGGATAACGCTAGAAGCGTATTTGGGAGGTAAGCGGTAGCGGAGAAGTTTAAACGTAGACAATCTGATGTAAGTCGTTTAATAAGAATGGCCAGACAAGCGGCATATGGGAATATGATACTGCCACACGTGAAGAATATCTTAGCGCCTCAGAGCCGCCGGAAATTAGTTGGTACGGAAGCGTTCCCGGAACAGTAGCGAACAACAGAGCTACGTTCACTCCTGGTTAATTTTGTTACTAATATTGGAAACTATTTTTGTTTCAACTCCGACATTTTCTGATTCGCTCGCTGTGGTCAACGCAATAGTCATTGGAACTCATTACAGTGGGTAATAGCCGGCCGATTGCTTAGGCAGCGTACAAAACTGCGCTCGACAGATGGCGCTCTGAGCATTTTTTTTTTGTGTTTCGGCGCCTCCTCGCCTAGAGAGCAGCTTTAAGTTTCGCGATCTTAAAGGATCTCCGCCGACGATGATGACGACCTTTACACAACGGACTGACTATTCGTACTGTAATCTTTCCCTCTTTACTGAAAGGGTTCGTTTCTAGCCTTCGAGTTTTCTATATTTACGTTTTGTTTTTGTTTTTTTGATCTTCAGGTCCGGCCAACTCCGCCATTGCGGGCACTGTTTACGATAGTCGTAATTACTACAAGCTAAACGATTCGCGCGGCAAAAGTTTGCCAATTGCAACGATTCTTTTCCTATATCCCTCCCTTCTCCTCCCCCTCTTCTTTTCTCGTTATTACCCAAGTTTCCAAATCCCTCCTCCCCCCCATCCAGGTGGAAGTATAAAAACCGAAGAAAACAGTAAATAAATGAAACATTTTCCAGGGCTACACGTGGTTACCACGAAACGGTCAACTGCTTCAGATCCTCTCAAAAACCACAAAAGAAATTATCACTATAAGAGTAAGAAAAAAACCCTCCTTCCGTCCTCCGCAGAGAAAAAAGACCGCCATTCACGAGGCGAATCCGGGTTGGGGGGGGAGCTCACCGCGTGCGGTCATACTCGATTGCTCCAGGCAGGATGCTCGACAGATTTGTTTACCCGATGTTAGGAGTCGCTTCCGGGCACGTGACTCGCCTACCGCCACAATCACTGCGCCGCCGCCTCCCCACCTCTAACAAAGTCTGTCTCAGAAAAACCGTGTTCTCGGCACAGACAAGAAATAGTGCGCTTGTCACACGGCAGACTTGAACTTACTAAATGCAAATCATCATCAGATACGTGCTAAAAAATTCCAATATAAACACTCTGGAAAACCGCTATCTTCTCCGTTTTTAGTTTTTTCTTGCAATGAACAATTTTAGAAAGTTAACGTGGTAATCTATACAAATACCGTGCTACACCATCTCGAGAGGAGAGCTGTGACGTCACCATTTCACGTTTGACTTACCTGAGATTCCTTTGGGATAAAAAGGTAAATTATTATAGAAATAATCATGGAGTATAAATTCCATTTATTAATCGAACAGCGGTTTTTCTAGAAATTAGGTCTTAAATAAATGAAAATGCAAATATTATATTGACTTCCTCTGTATAGTTAAATAAACACATTCACCAATTCCTTTGGCAGCTAACATAACAGTAATCGAGAAAATAAACTGAAAATGAAGCAAAACAATTCCTCGACCGGTTGCTGGATTATAGGCGGAATATGACGCTGCATTTGCAAGTGAGAAGAGCAGGTTCACGTGTACAATCTATTCCACAAATCTCGCCACGACTATGACTATTATTTCATGTTTTAGAATCTGTAGTCTTTAGGATATATGGAGGATTAAAGCCCAGGTATTATCTCCCTTTGATATTCAATTATTTAGGTTTGATATTCAATTATTTAGGCTGTATTGAATGGCAAAAGAGACAGCAGTTTTTCTTTTTTATAATGGATCAAACTTTAATTTGTTGTTGAACACACACACACACACACACACACACACACTGTATTGGAAATAATTATGGAAACAGAGAAAATGGATTACAAATGGAAATAAAAAGCTCTGTATTGCAGCCATGTGTTTTTGCTATAGTACTTTGTGACCGGTTGCCCTGCAAGCAATCAAAATCGTCGCAGAAGGACTATAAAAGTATAGGCAGTGATATTATTGTAATGTGATGAATGCTGTGGCTTCTGGGAAGAAAACATCGTGTGACAAACTTATGGAAATCAACGTCTCAGCTGGTGAAGGATACTTCGTGTAGCAGATTGCAGCCCAACTTTGTTTTAGGAGATGTTATGCGAGATTCTGAGGATACATTAAACTGGTACTGATGACAGCAGACACGATCCAGGAATTAAGTCTAAACTTTTCAAAAGTGATGTTAGGTACTTCGTGGACAGACGATGAGCCAGTAGAGAGCTTTCGAATGGCCTAGCCACAAGCACGGGTGTTAAGATGTATCTAAGACTTTAGCGCGAAGTGGTCTCACTGGGTGAGTAGCTCCCCGAAAACATTTGCTGAGAAGGGACAACCAAACGGTCGAGGCTGAAATGGGCAGTAAAAGAGTACAACGGAGATGGAGGACGGTGGTCATCTTTACTGATGAGTCCATGTTTATGCCATTCGGCAATAATCAACGGCAGTTTGTTCGAGAGCGGACCGGGGAGCGGAGTGTAGCAGTCAGTGTACCGCAGATACAACGGTGAGGCTTGGGATGAATCAGTACAAGTTTGGGACCGCAAGGATGTTGGAAATTTGCATAAAAACCGAAGGTACCCCGGCTGCCAACAGGTAAAGGCGGGTTCTCATCCATTACGCCATCCCTCAGGAAGACGTTTCATTGAGTTAAGGTTCGTTTATCCTCCAACATCACAACGACTCTAAGCAACAGCCAATGTGGTGGAAAACTGTCTTTGTATAAAGGGGCTGGTGGAACATCTCCTGGCCTGCACAAAGTCCTGATATGACCGTCAACGAGGCTATGTGTGGGGGGGTGGAGGGCTGCATGGCTACTGAGAAAGTCAGGTGGCAACCAAACATTGGATGAACTGTAGAAAGTGCTACAGGACATTTTGAACAGCATTCCACAGTCATGCATCGATACCCCGCGAGGATAACAAGGTGTATGAAGCAAAGGCTCACAAACTAGAATATTACTGCACCGGACAACGTATCAATTTGTTTTTGTGTATTTTCTGTAATAATGCATCTTGTGTGCTGCAGCCATCTAATTACTCATTGTCTGTGCATCTCCTGTATGCATCACGGGCACATCGTTACGAAGGGGGTACTGCTGATACTATCTATTTAAACATATCTAGTCTCGAGTTCGGCCCTTTTTTAAATGCCAAATACAGGATTTCAAAAAATATTTTTTTGTGAAAAAAAAAAGAAAGAAAAAATAAAAGGTGAGGGTGGGAGGAAGGGGATGAGAGAACGTCTCCGTGTACTTTGGCAGCCAGTTGTACTATATCTGTACTTCACAAAAGTACATGGAGCTTACCAATCAGAATTGGTTCATGTTTCTTTGTGAAGCTGGCCGCGCTGATAAAGTACCCTGTTACTTCACACTTCCGGACCGTGCGACTTGCTGGTCGTTTATGGTGAGACGCAGCTAAAGTGAATTGTATGAATTCGCGCGAACATACATTTACGTGTTAATTATTTCTCTCTCTCTCTCTCCTCTCTCTCTCTCTCTCTCTCTCTCTCTCTCTCTCTCAGCTCTCTCTCTCTCTCTCTCTCTCTTTCATCACTAGATCTCTCTTCATCACTCTTTCTTTCCCTCTTCATCACTAGATCTCTCTCTCTTCATCACTCTCCCTCTCCCTCTTCATCACTAGATCTCTCTTCATCACTAGATCTCTCTCTCTCTCTCTCTCTCTCTCTCTCTCTCTCTCTCTTCTCTCTCTCTCTCTCTCTCTCTCTCTCTCTCTTTCATCACTAGATCTCTCATCTCCTCATCTCTCATCATTAGATCTCTCTCTCTTCATCACTCTCTCTCTCCCCCTCTTCATCACTAGATCTCTCTCTCTTCATCACTCTCACTCTCCCTCTCCTCTTCATCACTAGATCTCTCTCTTCATCATTAGATCTCTCTCTCTTCATCACTCTCTCTCTCCCCCTCTTCATCACTAGATTTCTCTCTCTTCATCACTCTCCCTCTCCCTCTTCATCACTAGATCTCTCTTCATCACTCTTTCTTTCCCTCTTCATCACTAGATCTCTCTCTCTCTCTCTCTCTTGTAGACTTTAAATTTTCGGAAAATCTTGATGTACTGGAATTTTCGAAGCGTCTACACGAATCGATCGGATCCCGTAACGTATTGTTATTTTTTAACCCGTTTTTATCTGAGAAAGTGATGCCACGTTGATAATTATTATGCACCGGCTTTACTCAAGTCACCCGTGTGGTTTAAACTGAGAATAAATGCGAGTATAGGTAAACCACGAAGAACAGAACGCGAGAAGTAAACGTGAAGTTTCTTTCTCTTCTTTTTTGTTGAAAAATCGGCGATAGTTTAGAGCGAGTCGACTTTTTCGGAATAGATGTTGTTTCCCTCGGACGATACCCTATTCACCTACGCAACAGCTTCGTGATTTCAAAAGACCTACAGTGGCGACCGAAATTAGTGTACCGCCCTGAATAATGGGGAACCTGCTGTCCTAAGTATGGTTATCTCTCGACTAATAAGGTTTTAGTTTGTTTTCTGGTTTATCGTTCAGCTATTTCGATAGCTGAGATAGTATTTCCAGTTAAAACGATATCGCAAAGTGGGCATTCACTGAAGCGTTTCGCTTTAATACTCTATACTTGCATCTCCAAAGGAAGTTTCTACCTGAGGACACTTAGTGCGTGGGTCCTATGAATTCCAAATTTGCTTTATTATGTTAAGGATGCATACTTCTTTTTCTACAATGGGACCACACAATAAGCACTCAGTATTTTTTTTAAAAAAATAACAGAAACATGAGGAAGCGGATTAATGTTATCCCAAGGATGCAGAAGAAAACTTACCCTCTCTCTCTCTCTCTCTCTCCTCTCTCTCTCTCTCTCCTCTCCTCCTCTTTCTCTCTCTCTCTCCTCTGTTTTTCCTCTGACATATATTGTAGTAAAGCCAGACAAGATGTTAACGACATAAACCATTTCGGTGTTGTGAGTATATGAGTAAGGCCAGCTACAGCAGCTCTGCCTAAATCTACGCCGCTTGGTTCCTCTCGTTTTCCTGAACAGTCATCTTTTCAGGCGCGTGTTAGTTTAGACATTAAAATATAAACAACTACAGAAATTGTGACGTTTTTTTTTCCTCCTTGCATTTATCATTTATCGTTTCCGAGTACTGCCTTAATTTAAATAAAGTTAATAAATGGAAAAGATTACTCAATTGCTTTGCAAAGTAAGCGATCGTGATTGGTAACTGAGAGAGAGAGAGAGAGAGAGAGAGAGAGAGAGAGAGAGGGAGAGAGAGAGATGACGTCAGTACAGAGATGGAGAGATATATGGTGATGAAGAGGGAGAGAGAGAGATTATTCAGATAGCCAAAACGGAAATTCTTCTACTACGGGATAATCGAAATCTGTTTAATACACTGACTTCTTCGTGGCTAAAAAAAATGTATATTTTTTTAATTTGTAACGATTTGTCTTTTCCCAACACAAAAGTATTTTTGCAAATTAAAACTTGATACTTCCCCTAGCTCTCCTGTCCATAAGAGCAGAAACAGGGTCTTGTACGTCCGACTTGTGCAAAACGGCGAGACGAATGACGTTCGTATTGATTTTGCGGTCACTGTCTTCTCCAACTATCTCCGAAATATCGATTTGAGAATATTTAATTAACTATTTCTTTATGGTTTTTTTGATTATTAGTTAAAGCATGCAAACCGAATTAGAAGAAATAGTGTCGAACTATTTAAAAACCGCGAGCTTTGGGTTCCCTTCAAGTATTCCCTTGTTTGTTGTTCTTTACTTTTAACGAGAATAAATATCAGCGAAGTCACTAACGTGGAACTTTAAAAATATAACTGGCGGGAACCTTATAGTCGAATGCTATTCGAATAGAATATAGTGTAACAGAACTGTGAAAGCACTTAGAGCGAAGAGCCGGGGAGCTGTAGACTCCTAGCGGCCGGTAGTTAAGGAAAATTACCGGATTCTAATGCTATGGAATTGGACAATGCCTCAAACTAAAAGCAGCCTTATTCCTTTTCCTGACCCTTCTATTGTTGCACACGTTTCTGCGGTTGCTGTCTCCAGAGTCTTTGCCGCCCATTGAAAGTCAGCCTTTATCCGGGTTACTTCTGCCTCGTTTTTAATGACGGCCGAACAGGCGCGAGACACCGTCTGCGCATGGCGTTTGCAAGGCATCAGATAAAAATCGCCTGAAGAATAAACCTTCATCTAGACTGCGTCAGCTTCCGTAGCTATGCATTGTGGGAATGCTTTTTGTTGTTGTTTTCCATGTAATTATTGGCGAAGCAAAACTTGTTTCATTCCCGTCCCTCTTGCCGGGCCTCACGGCAGCGCCCTCCGAGAGGCGTTCTGCGCCCAGAGACGAGGTCCGGAAACCAGGACCGATGAAATCACCAAGTCGTGTAAAAGTATCCGTCGTAGCGGGGTTCCTGCGCGCCCATAACGCTAAGTCTGCCCGCTGAGGCTATTTGATTTTATGACCTCTACGAGCTACATCATGGAGATCGCATTACGTACGCAGCAGTTTTTAATGAGCCCGCTCGAGTTACGTCCCATGCTACTCACCACCTTCAGAGGTCAGTAACTAGCCATCTGCTGCATGAACGCTGCAACTTTGCTACGTGAAAACCTACGATAAGAAATAAATAACTAACTAGATAAATGGGTGACCAAAAATTGCGGCTGCTTACAAACAACCAGTATTATATTGCATTATATAGGGGTTACCTCTCGTAGATCGCGACTATCTAACCCGTTATACACGATCTTCCGGCATGGGAGGTAATTCTTTTACGTGGATAGTGATGGCATTTGCTTTTTCCCTACTATGTTTTTCACAAAGAATGCACAAGTAAAAACATCAAGTATTCTGCTGCCTGTCATCATCTGAGGCTAGAGGAAATACGGTGAGATAAAGCGTCTAGCAGTTGGCTACAAAGGTTCGTATGCCTTCCATCGAAGTCGGTCATTGCTCAGTTGTGGCGAACGAGAGAAGCGGTATTTTAACGAAAAGACGGACAGATGCAAAATAATGCACGAGTAAGAGGAGTAAATATATTTATAAAAGTGGGAAAATCCGTTATCACAAAACTTCTTCGTCTTCATTGAATTCGCTCCGGTTTGTTATACTTTATGTGGGCCAGGTTTTTTTTTTTTATCTTTTCATGTACAGTTCTCTACCACAAGAATATGATGGCTACCAGTTGTTGGTTCAGTGTGTTAGTTTGTTGCAAAAAAAAAAAAAAAATTGGAAAACATTCTTCGGACCAATACCCTGACCGAACTACCTTTTGCAGCGCAAAAAAGCCTTCACCCTGTTCACAATTTAATAAGCAAGGTTTTGTTTCAAGGTCTGGTCCAAAATTTCCCTATACATGCGAAGGATCTTCCGTTACTTCCGTCATGTTGGCCGCACAGCGGAAGTTTACTCTCGGCTGACGAGTCATCGACCATATATCAGGACTTCAGGTAACCTGGAGAGAAACCGGGTGCCCCGATTCCTCTTTCAAACTGCGGTCACACCGGAATGTGGCATGTAGCGCTATCCTCATGCGGAATATGGGCGTCGAATGCCACCAGTCTGCTTTCGTGTTACGGGGTAGAAGGAAATATCTCTAAAACGACGATGTGCCCAGCAGAATTAAGACGTTCACCGACAGACGCCAATCACACCAGACCGCAGTCCATGCGACGATACTCCCGCTTGGTAACTGCAAACCGAAGACATTGCACTAGGGTTGATAATCTTTTATATGTGTTCTCCAAACCGGTGTGGGGCCTCTCGAGGTAGATAATGGAAAGAGTTCGCGCTTCCAATACTCGAACATCTCGCAGGACACGTCGTCTGGCCAGGTCTATTCGAAGCAATTTGTTTCCTGTTCAACGGAAAGGATTTCTTATCTAGTGTCGTTAGAAATACAGTACTGCATTTTTTCCACAATATCCTGGAACCCAAAGTGATTTTTTTAAAAAAAAAAACAACAAAAAACAAGAATGTTTTGACCCCTTCTGCTGACTGTCGAAATGTCAACTTTACCTCCATCTTTAATGGCTGCATAAGAACAAAACGCTGTCTTTACTTAGCATTTGCACGACAATTTTACCCGTGTTCGGTTCAAAAGCTGGAGCAGGGCTGTAGCGCGAAGCTCGCTGCTGACGGGTACCGTGTCTAGAACCGAACATCTCTCCACGTCGTGATCCATGGCTCTGGTTGCATCTATAGATCCGCCATCATGAAAAGCCTCGTTCTAGCGATCCGAATGACGTCAGCGAAGAGATGATTGCAAGTAGTCCGTCAGGCTGATATACGCTAGTGTCGACTTCAGCGACAGACGCGCAACCCCCCCCTAATCCCCTCCTCCTTTTTTTTCCTAGACGCCTGTCGAAACTAATTCGTTTTCCGTTAATCACCTGCTGTCCAGCGGGGGAGGTCCTCGCCAGGAAGTATCAAACAACGATTAATTCTCATTCCTCTCAACCTCCGCGGTTACACCGCTAACTGCTACCGAAAACAGCTTAACTTTAATCTGTTCGGTTATCCACGGGGCCGGAGTGCCAACGCGACGGTGGCAGTAATTCGAGCGCATAACGGCGGGTGCGCTTTGCGGAGACTTCCGTTGCTGGTGAGAATCCTGGATACGTCCAACTCGATCCCTTTTTCGTGTCACGTGCCTTTGGAAAGGGCGGCGGATCCGGCCCGACACGGCCTGGGAGTCCGTTTTTCTCCCCCGTACCGGGCCCGTGTGCGTGCGGTTCTTCCGGAGCGCTCCTGTTTCCTCCCACAGCTAGAGCAAATTCTAGCGAGGATTTCCCTGCCACTTCTGGTGGTGGAGATTCCATGCGACTTGCCCGCATCCTGACCATCTGTCGAGAGGTATTCACTCGGCTCGGCCACGTAGCCCTTACACCTCCTCGCCTATTCTGGCTCGCTGCTATGAGACGAAATCAGGACAGAGGGCTCACACACACACACACACACACACACACACACACACACACACAGGGGGAAGGAAAGGTAAAGTATTTAAAATATGACAAGCATTTCATTTTCACCATGGGGTGTGTGTGTGAGAGAGAGAGAAGGGCTTGTAACGAACGCAGATAGCTTCCAGTTTCAAGTAGGCAGAAGGAAAAGAAACTGGACGGGTCTGCAGAGAGTTCCATGACGTGGACAGGTCCGGACTTGCTCGAAAGGAAAGAGGCGGCGGGGGGCAGAAATCAAACTCTGGGGCATATTAGGGCTTATTCGAAAACGGAAGAACAATATTTCACTTCCACTTAACAGCCAAAAATAAAACGGAAAGAAAATCCTCCAGGCCGTTATGTCACGTTGTTCGGCTTCAGACTGAAGGAGTTCGAGTGACCACCCTCCGTATCCGGGGCATGTGGTGTCAGATGTCACCATCCGACCGGCCGCTGTACCAGCCTGGGAATGATGAACCCGAGTTGTTGGCGAAGCGAAGTAAAAACAAACAAACAAACAAAAAGAAAGTTTATCCGCTCCCGTATATAAATTATATATTCTGTAGAAAAACGCTTCCAACACTCGCGGAGGATCTCGAGACGATCCAGCTCTGTACATTGCCTTTTTATTGCACGAAAGTAGGTGTTGGGGGAGAGGTTTTTCTTACTTTCTTTTTCCGGGCGGGAAGTGACTCATGCCCAGCGCCTCTTCCAAGCAGAGAGAACTTGGACTGGCAAACTCGCATAAGGATCTCATTTTCGCGGAACTTCGCGTCAACGTCCAAACACCCAACCACCGACCAACCCACGCGCGGCGGAGCGCTGATCACGTGGTCTCTGGCCCCGCCCCCCCTGGCCGCGATTCGATGCCATTTCTGAGGAATCTCGTGTTTCGCCCGGCAGTTTTGACGGTTTAGGGACCTCAGCGAAGGTCTGAATAGCAATTATCCATCCTTCGTGATGTAGAAGAGACTGGCGTGCCGAAATTCGGCTTTTGGAACACGGAACGGTAAATAGATAAGTCGGCGGCGAGAGCCAGCGCTCAACAAGAAATCAAAAAATTACTACCTCAGAGTTTAACGAAGATGTCGTATAGATGTCAAGGAAATACCTAATATGGCCTTTTTAACAGTAAATAACCCGCTCTCCGCCCCCTAAACGCGGTCACAGATCAGGTGATAATTACTCAACACTAAAGTTGATAGTTTAGCCGAGAAAAACTATAATCAAGGTTGAGTTTTAATCAGCCTTCACTGATGACAGAAAGACTTCTGGAGAGAAACATTCGAATGTTCTCGTCATGGTCGATCTGTCGTCGCCATGTTTTTCCTGTTTCGGCCGGTTAGGTTGACAATCAATCACCACCTACCGAGCAGTTCCTCAAACATGTATGTCGTTTAGTTAGCGCATGCGCGTCTTCGAGCCGGTGTTCATGGGGGAAAATTCATCCTTGAGATATATCCGGACCGCTTTCGCGACGAAGCACAAGGCTCTCATCATTCTTAGTCCTCAGTGACTCGAATTATCAATCTTTAAGGCAACTTTATGCATTTATATATTCAGGAAAGATTAAAACCTCTCCACTAAATATATAGTTGGGCTTTTCTTGTTTTAAAAAAAAAACTGACAGCAGCAATAGATTGGCAAAATTATTTTTTCCATGTGCGCGAGTGTAACCGTATATTTTAATTTCATACGATTTATCCATCAATTTAGATTATATAGGAAAATTAATAACATTGAGCACAGTTAAAGTCTTTGTACCATCCACACTGTAATTCTAAATTTACTTTCTGAATTTGCTAATTTTATTTTTTTTTTTTTTGCTACTCTGCGCAAACAGCTTTAATTAATAAATGAAATTTCATGAAAATAAGTTATGTTTCCGCCGTGTCACGGGTGCCATTTCCTCGAGTAAACCAACTCGTCAGACAGAATTTGGCGGGCTACTTGGGATTGTTTACTAACTGGCTGACGAACGTAACCGAGGATGGATCGAGGCTCATCGAGCATCGAGCAGAGGTGACCACCCCCACGTGGAGAGTTTGTTTACGCTCTATCGGACTGCGACCCGTTTGTCTGTGCGAGCGGCGGCGAAGTGATGATCCCAGATACGGTCGCTTGAAGTTGCTGCTGCGCCTGCTAAAAGACTCCAAAGGTAACGAACGATACCGCGACCGAAGGGTAACTCTATCTGGCCTGGACGATGGTTGAAACGCGCGAGATCGAGGTTGGCAGACGTTTGGCGAAGAGAGATAACTAGTAGATATATATTGGAATCAATCAACCAGTTAATCAGTAATCAAATAAAGAAAGAAAAGGAAGACGGTGATGAGGGCGACCAGTCAAGAGAAAGATGTCAAACTGTTGTCTGACACCAAGAAAGGGAGATAAGGACGCATTGGACTTAACATTAAATGCAATAGATGACACCACAAGTTATCGTTCTAATAATCAGACAGTTCTTAGTGTATACTGGCGCTCAGAATTATGAGTTAACCACAGTAAAGCGCCAATATCTGATTTTTCCAATATTTTATTTTTATTTTTTTTTGTTGTTGAAAATATCCTTTTCTAGAGAATGAGAGAAAAGAACATTAAAAATAAGAACATTGGTTGTAACATTATGATCACTTGGAAATTTGTTTCATTAAAATAATCTTTCATGCGAATAATTGCTGCATATATTTTCGAAGTCCTGTTCGATAACTTTTTTTTTTTAAATATCGTCTTGCAAGTAGTTAGCTTCATAGCTGATTGGCATTAGCTGGACGTCTCTGACTCTTCGATTTATTTCATTCTGCACAATTTCCATGGAGTTTAGATCTGAAACCGAGGAAAGGGGATAAGAAGTCCTTTCGTTTTTTGTTTTTTTTTTTAGTAAAGTATTGTGCCTTGACGTTTTCGTCGTCATCTTGTTGTATCGTCAACCCGTCGCTCGTCAAACAACGGTCTTTTTCAGCTGCTACTTAGTCAATCCATCTCTCCCCCCCTTTATTTATTTATTGTTTGAGCAATTATGTTTTACACCTCCGTCTCGATACACAACCCTAGAAAGTCGGTGTTTTCGATTCCGGTAAACTGTTCACGACAGAAGGACGGGTTTCCGTTAGAAGGATGAGTACGGATGCCAGCTTTCTATCCGCGTCATCACTCTTTCACATAACAAGTGTTTGCAGATATCCGAGCAGATTACAAAAACACTAGAACAAGTCCTTGCTTAGATCCCTTAAAGGGCCAAAAAGTCATCTGTGCTTGGTTCTTGTATCCCGTTAAATGTCAGCGAACGTCACGTAAACACAGTGCACACGTCGTGACTTTATAAGCCACTCGGTTTCGAGTGATTACATTCAGACTGATCGCGGGGTGCGGAATGTGTGCTGCTGAGTGCGCAACGACTCCAGACGAGCAAAATCTTGATTCGACCACACAGACGATGAATGCTGACATTAGACACTGTTCGCTTGAATAGCGGTCTGCGGACAGACGTTTGTACAGAGTTTCTGTACCGGCCGACTGTGGATCTGGGCTGCGCACTTCCTCAGACAAACCGATCCCAAAGTACTGCTAGCGCCGGTGTTGATTAGCGGGCGAGTCGTTTAACAGCAGTCCCATTGCACCTCGTAAGCAAATAGGGGTCATCGGACCTAGCCCCCCTTGGTTTCCTTTGAGACCGCTCGATACCATGGCTAAAGAAACATCTTTTTTAGCGAATACATTCTTCATGGAGGGACGGTCGTAACAGGGCTACCAGAGAGGCCCCCCGATTCGGTTTGGCGCACGTGAATTTCCTTGGGGCACTGAGATTTCCTCCCACATCTAAAAATAAAGTTTTAGTGGGTATTTTCTTGCGGCTCCATCCCTACGCAGCATCACGCCTTCGTTAGTACCAGTACTCTCCTGTCGCTTACCAGTAAGTAACCGAGTTCTTTAAAAGGTAGAGAGGGTCTTAAAGTCTACGTCACGCATAACATATATTTTTTGACTTAATAGACACCATTTACTTCCTTTGTCTTTTTTTAAAATTATCGAGAGAAATTATTTAAGATACACTTCTTATAGACGTGAGCCTCTTCGTCTTGTTTAAGAAAACCGGATGTGACGTTTTTAAATAAAAATGAACCGGTGTGCGCTGTACGTTAATCGTCTCGTTCTGACTTCCTACAAAGGCACTGATATCCGATGTCTCGTCACAATGATGTCTTGACAGTAGACAGTTGGGAAGAGCCTCTAACGGAGGCATTTAAGGGCAAGCTGTGTTGTAGGGAAACAGCTGCATTAAAAAACGTAGGGATGGTTTAAAGGGGAAAAAGAGAGAAATGAGAATAAGCAGCAGGCGGTTGCTGAAGCAAGTAAAAGGAAGCTCGGGCTGTGCGATTGTGAATCCTGACCACCCAACCTGACAGTCAGCCAGAGAGGTCGAATGGAGGTGAGCGGATGCTGAAGTGTTTGTAAACAAGACGTCGCTTCGTAGATGCTATCTCTAAAAAGAAAACAACAAAAACATTGAAAACGCCGACATTTTTCGGATCCAGGGACCTCTCTTCGTCATCTGGCTTCACGTGAGACTGACAGCTGACGACCTTTTCTGATTCAGCAGCGCCTACCACTCGCAATGTTCGTTCTAATGTTTCGATGCCAGCAAAGTGAAGACAGCAAAATGAAATCTTTACACGTTGTTTTTGCTTTTTTTTAAAAAAAAAAAGATAATTGCGCGAAACAATCCTGATTTTACCTCCATTATTAAAAAAAAAAATGAAAAGACAATTCTGCTTCTGTTTGCAGTTCATTCTTTTCTTTCCATTTGATTGATTTTTAAAAAAAAAAATTTTCCGACTTTAATATAATTGGTAGCATTGTTCATTAAGGGTTAAAGAAAGGCAACTGTACTATAATCGTATATTTCTTCAATGTGTATTATTATTATTATTATTATTATTATTATTTATTATTATTATTATTATTGTCTTTTTCGATAGATTTAAACAGCTTTTCTTTAAAAGTCACACACACACATATATATATATATTTTTTTTAAGGAAGTCTATTGGCGAGAGATTCTGATATGGGGAAAGCAACGAGAAAGAGCAGAGATCTGCCTCGCTGCGCGAACATTCCGGACCAGGAGATCGTGGGAAAGCAGCTTGACTCCGTAATCTCAAGTTATCTCCACAACTCCTTGAATTTATTTTAACTCATTTTAACGTCAGCAATTGCACGTATGCTGGCAATACTATACTACTACTACTACTACTACTACTACTACTACTACTACTACTACTACTACTACTAATAATAATAATAATAATAATAATAATAATAATAATAATTTCACTGTGCATAACTTTTGAACAATGCCAACGATGTTTGGCATCTCTTAGAATAGCTGCTCCATCATCCAAGCAACGTGTTAGCAAAGATAAAGTAACTGCTACCAGTTTAGAAACTTCTGTTATAACGAATATAAAACTCTATTCAAAATAATTTGATATTAAAGAATCACGCTCGGCTCAGAGAGATTCCATAACGAATAGTTAGATTAACAAAAAAGGGGAGATGATGCGAATTTTCACGCACAGCTGAATATACATAACCCCCTTCACAATGGTCGCCTACACAATGATAATTTCAATAAATAAACGTTGCAGATTTTTACAAAATTTTCGTTGTACACCTTTAGCTCGCAAAAGATTCTCTATTATTAAATAATTTTTTTTTTATTGAGACATTTTTCATTACTTCGCCTCATATCCTTTTGTTGCTGAAGTTATTAAGTGTGTAAGCGGCTCTCGTGACTTTCCCACACGTAAGCTCAGGCGTCGTCGAGTAGTATCCTTGACTTTGGTCACGTGTTATTATCGGAAGTCGGGTGGAGGGTAGAGAGAGAGAGAGAAAGAATTGTTCAGCAATAAGCTTCAACAAACGCGATACAGCATCAGCGTGGACATAATTGTATTAAGATTCGTTTCTGTCCTCACCGCAATCTTGAAAATTTATCAAACTATTACAGCTGCTTAGACTTTGAACCGTAACCCGTAGCCTTGGAAACAGATGTATATCTCATTCATGTCAAGTCTCATTCTTCTTGTCTTAAAAAAGAAAAAAGAAAAATGAGGAGAAAGAATTTTTCTCACAAGATCTGTTCCCTTCCCTTTCTGTCCTTGCTTCGACATGTGTACTTCTTTGTACGTGTGTGTTTTTGTTGTTGTTGTTGTTGTTGTTTTCTTGTCGTTTTCGGTTTCCCTCCCGGCTCCTCTCTCTCTCTCTCTTCCTTCCTCCCTGCATATGGCGAATAGCGCGTCCACTTTCTAAAATTTGAACTGAAATGATAAACATTTATTCCGAGTTCTACGTACAACTGAATCTTATACGCCAAAGCTTAATTGTCGTTTGTCACTTCGGCCGTGTAGTTCATCTGGTTAAATGCAGCTCCCTTCGGCGGGCCGACAGCCGGTTAAACTGAAAAAAAGCAAACAAACACGTGAATTAACTTCGACTCTATTTATTACTATTATTATTACTACTACTACTCAGCATTTTTTTCTAATTTTGGCATTAATATATTTAAGGCGAAGCTGTTACGGTCTGCAAGGTTCTGGTTTTTGGAAAAATGAAAGCGAATACATAGAGAGATACAATTCTTCACTACCTAAAAGCACATTTCTTTTTCCTAAATGTAAAGAAAGAGTAGAAGCCATTTTGAATTATTATGGCGCACAACCCCGCATTTCTATAATCATCCACCTGAGTTAATTGCTTAGAATTAAAGAGTTCATGGCAACATTAAGCTATCGAACTTGTGTCTGTTTGATTTCTCGTTTAAAAATTACATCGTTCCGCGCAATATAATCCGTTTACAGACGTCGTACTGCAGTTCTATGCAACATTGCATAGATAATGTCGCTTGGACGTCTTCACAAGGTTAAGTCTGGAAGGCTCGAACAACACGTATAGTAGGTAACTTTCTGTTTTCTCGTGTATAAGCGATATTACATTTCCGTCTGTCTCCCTGTATAAACCTGCTGACCTATTTGCTCGATGAAGCCATAACGGCCAACGTTACATCTGTTAGCCAAACCCAGAAGCTTTCGTGCTAAAAATTATCCCTTTTGTTTTCTCTTTTATTCCAGTCTTTTAAAAAAATGTGATACTTAAGATTGTTTTTGCTGAATATCTTTAAAACTTTATTGCGCTTTCATTTTTAAATTTTGGCTTACTTGTTTAAAGAAGCAAAACGAAATTATTAATCGGGTGCTGAGTGAGGGCGCTGGCTGTATACTTCTCCCTTTATCTACCTACGATATTACATGTATGTTTTCAGATACACAAAACTAATAATAATAGCAACAACAACAACAATAAATTCATTTTTATACCTACAGGTCCTTGCGACCAAAAAGTATCACTTTCTCTCTCTCTCTCCTCTCCTTTGGCACGACCACAAATTCTACTTTATATAGCAAAATGATAAAAATGTTTATCTTATTTTTTAAGTGAACGTAATTTTTTTCCGGTTGTCTTTACTTTCAAACATCATCTAAACGGCTTTCCTGCAACTCCGACAGGTAAAACCAATGTTGATGTCATCAGTTTGTTCTGCATCTATATCAACTTCCTCCGCGATAAAGGTACATCCAGCTGGATCGCTCTCGTTAACCATACCGATGGTTCAAACAAATACGTTTAGTTTCTAGCCAGAGATGGTGTACTGACTTTTCGATCTGTGCTTTATCCAACTTGTCGAGCTGTACCCCAACCAAAAACACATTTAATTAGAGACTTTATTTGATAATTTAGAAAACCTCATAATGCGACCCAACCAAATCTCACGATTATCTTCGAGTAAGAGTTTGCGAGACGTCTGCCGTTCTTCGGAAAGCAGATCCAAGGCTAAATTCTTTTTCCTGCTGTACTTCCCCCTTTTTTTGTTTTTGTTTATTTGACAGCTGAATGTAAACATTCGGAAGCAATCGGGCTACAATCAACACCTCATCGTGAGTTTCCGGGCCGTCGCATTCAGGGTCGGTGTCCTCTTGAAACTCGTGAATGGCAGCCTCGATACCACAACGTATCGATATCGTGACAGTTCCCGCGCCGGTTATCAGCATCACTTCCTTTTTTTTTTTGCTGCCCCCATCACGTGTCAGGTTGTTAACGTCACTTCCTTTTTTCTTCTTGCTGCCACGATCGGGTCACGAGTTGAAAAAAATCACGCGACATTTTATTTCCGGCTCAGACGTCTGCCCTTCATGGGGACCACGCGCCGAAAGAAAGGTCAAGCTATCCCAGAAAGCCGTCGTGCTGGAAGTCACAAATTCCACGGCAAAACATCCATGTTAACTGGGACGGTGAACATTATTCCACTTGGAATTCTGAAAAAGAAAGAAAAGAAAAACAACAACAAAAAGACCCTTCCCGATGAATTCTCTCCCTTACCCTCGGTTCAGTCGTACGAAGGTAATTTCTAAAAAATCAATTCGCGTTTTTAAGAGTTAAACATATTAGTATATTATTTATTTATTTATTTAAATTAAAACCTACACAAAAAAGACGGCAACCAAAAAACAAATTATTTTTAAAATATTAAATAGCACTTGGTAGCTCTGAAAGGGTAACCACTGGCGAAGTAAACTGAATTGTCAACTTGTAGTTATCTTTTGTGCTTAAATATTAGCTTTTCTTACAAGGCCCGTCAAGCAAGTACTAATCGTTCGTTTACTTACACAGTTTTTCTTTTTTATGGTGTCTTTATTTTTGGTGAACGGTATTAATAAGCGAACTGTGAGAATTCTATAGCTTGGAGTCTGTCGTGTGTGTGTGTGTGTGTGAGAGAGAGAGAGAGAGAGAGAGATATGACGTCATTACAGAGAGATATGATGTCATTACAGAGAGAGGAGAGAGAGAGATGACATCGTTACAGAGAGATATGGCGTCATTACAGAGCGAGGGAGAGAGAGAGATGACATCACTACAGAGAGAGATATGATGTCATTACAGAGAGATATGATGTCATTACAGAGAGATATGAATGACGTCATTACAGAGAGAGAGAGGGAGAGAGAGAGATGACATCACTACAGAGAGATATGACGTCATTACAGAGAGATATGACATCATTACAGAGAGATATGACGTCATTACAGAGAGATATGAATGACGTCATTACAGAGAGAGAGGAAGAGAGAGAGAGAGAGGGGGTTCTATTTGGCCGAACAACAGAGCTTGGTGATGTCTTTTCTGTTTTCTGGAAAGATTTTGCTCCGATCTGTAAATATATACGGTACATCCCACGTCTGTCTGTCTTTTCTCCGCAGACGGGGACGAAAGGTTGCGGACTACTTTTCACGGTTGATTTATCGAGCGGAAACATTTTACCGAGGGTGGGAGGATCCTGGGATCTGCGCGCCGTCTCTCATTGGCTGTATCAGCGCGTTGAGTTTCTGGCAAACAGCCGCAAAACTTCGCGTCCATCTGGAATTTTGAGCCAGGGTGGGGAGATATTTTCCAAGCCAAAGAAATAAATCTTTTTTTGCCGCTTCAAAGGTTTTTACTGCTGCAACAACATCTGAAGGAAAAGAATGAAGAAAAAAAAAGGAAGAAAACGACAACAGATGAGTCATTCTCTCAACTGTTTCGCTGTTGTTGTTTTCTATGGCTGGACTGCCGGATGTGACGTCAGAAGTACTATATCGGTAGGACCAGCGAATGGGATATTCGATACATACGACTTCGCACGACCAGATGGGGGAATGCTTAGTTATCTCTATGAAACCCCTTCCCCGAATGCCACTTTCGCTCGCTCAAACGTCTCGTGGCGCAATCGATACGATTCATTAAATCGTATTGGTGAATGAGAACTGACACTGGCTAACAAAGCGGATTCGGTTTAGTTATCACGAATAAGCACGAGGCCATCATTTCCTATATATATGGTCTGCTTTCTGGGAATAAGAAAAGGAAGACCATCAGCCCAAAATAGCAGATAAACATAAATAATGTAACAAAGCCAAGGCGAATTATCGAAGCGTTCGTAGGTGCTACTGCGAGTTCTACAACGAGGTTGTGGTCAGATATTGTAGGAACGCTAAGCACGCAATCATCACTGCATCATTTTTTGTTGTTGTTTTCATCCTTTTCTCTTAAAAAACGGAATTCTAGTATGGCATGAGAGTTTAAAAATTAGTAATACTCTATCTACAAGTAGATTCGCCGAAGTTTGCTTCCGTAGTACATTTTTAATCGATTTGAAACTCCAGCTCAGAAGCAAAGGGCTTAGACGGGAGACCTAGGATGACGTCATCGTGATTTGCAATCCGCGATTTGGTTTGCCCTTCAAAATCCTTATCTACTGACCGGCCGGTGATTGTGCAGTCAACCTCTGGACCACTGTAAAGTGTCGACTAGACAGAATTCAGGAGTCCGTGACGAGCTGAAACGGCGTTATCACACCAAGAAGAAGGGATAGACTTTTTTGAGCAGAATCAATACGTGTCTTCGATCCAATGACCCAAGAACTGCAGTCTGCAGTGGCCGTGCTAAGGCTCTCACTCCGTCTCGGCCACCAGCCCGTGAGACTACGGCCGCGGTTCTTTGGAATGTAAAAGAAAGAATTTTTCTTGACTTTTTGAAGAAAGATGCTAGGATCAATTCGGCTTACTAGTGCGATGTTTGGGCCCCCCTTCTATTACGGGAAAACGGTCCACTTCCAGTACCTTCCATCAGCACTGAAGATAAGATGAGGACGCATTTGTGAATCTACTGTTTTCGAAATGATACCGAAGTGAAAAAGTGTTTTCTCAATGTCCTTAGATCTAAGAAGATGACGTCACAGGGCTTGGATAAATACGCGTTTGTTCAATAAAAGGAAACCTCGAGAAATAGATATAATTCAGGTGGCATATCTCATGTATTTGAACTTCATTGATTAAAAGTGTACCCTTTACTTTAATTAGCCAATGTATAAATATTCTCTCTCTCTCTGTAATGACGTCATCTCTCTCTGTAATGACGTCAAGTCTCTCTCTCTCTCTCTCTCTCTCTCTGAGAAAGGCGGGGATAAATAAAGTATTAAACTGTCCAAAATATTTTTCTGCCTTTCACTGTATTTCTAACTTTGCTCTGTTTTGCAAAATAATATCTTATATAACTTTTAGAGGTCTTTTAGCTTCAAGTAGATTTAATTCAGCATTTGATCGGGTACATTGTAGTTGCAAGTAAGGTCTTAGAATGTTACCATGGTCAGCCATCAACGAATCAACGTAAACTTACTGAAACGTGCTAATAGTTGCTGACTTTTTGTCCTAATCCAGTGAGAACATAAACCGATTTCTACTGCATTCATTGTGAACCGCTCCCTGAAAAAGTCAATGACGTGTCACTGCAAGATTAGGGGACACTGCTTTAGACGACTGTCATGGTTCAGTTTACTTAGTTTAGTAGTTACAAAAAGAAGGCAAGAAGCCATCATGGCTTATGCTAAGACACTATAGAAGAGAAATAGAGCTCATCACAAGTTTCTTAAATTACTTAATTGCAACTTGGTTTATATTGTTTTTCTTTGTGTCGACTCGCCGAAGTGGGTTTATTCTGGGTACTCTGTTTTTTTTTTCCCCAATTCTAATTAGAACTCCAACGGAATTTTTGTGTTTGTTATCAGCGTGTGCATCGGCCATTTACTTGCGTGCAAGCTATTGCTTTTGATACCACAGAAATCCCCCCTCCCATTCTGGGTTGGTTAGTTTTTCGGGTTATGTTCAGGGCAAACACGTGGCAGGCTGGCTAGGGTGTGTCCCAAAGGCTGCAGAGATAGCTAAGCGGTTTTGATCAGAAAACAGATCTGAGTCTGAGCAGGGCGCCAGAGCCTACGTGTTGTCGTTTTGGTGTTTTTTAAAAAAAGGGGTCAATATTGCAGACAGCTCGGTAGGCTGGTTAGCATGTCTGCTGTGCAGACAGCGAAAAGTTACACTTGTTACGTACGGTCAGCGTGTCGATGTGAGGAACACTGCGCAAGTAATTAGTCATCTTACGAGAACGTCTCGACACAGACTGTGAGGCGAGGCAGGGAACTTCTCTCACCGTGGGAAGTTTTCGGTAATCAGATGACATAAAGATAGTCAGAGCTAGAGCGATGGCAGATTACTCTTTCTTTTTTTTAAATAATTTTTTTAAAAGTTGGGAGGGTTCTTAGTTAAATGCTTTTAACGGGAACGGGAAAGATTCAGTTCATTGCTTTTTCGTTGAATTTATATCGTCAAGAGAGAGAGAGAGAGAGAGAGAGAGAGAGAGAGAGAGAGAGAGAGAGAGAGAGATGAGAGGAGAGAGAGAGAGAGAGATATATAATTGTATGTACCAGATTTTAAAATTTGACGCACTTCATTTAATTCCCCAGTTAAGTTCAGACAATGTACTGATTTTGCTGGCTAGTAAACCGAAACCATACCAGTCGTCTATTGCGGTCGACTAATCTTTCAGATCTACGGGTCATGGACTCTATTCCTGATGCGCACGCGATAGACCAATTTACTACGCTGGTACTTCCAACTGTTTAGTTCTCAGTCGGATTTTTCTGTTTGCATATTTAGTAAAAGAGCAGTTGACGTAACTATACAGACTGGTTAACCGTTTGTTTTATTACGAATAACCTCTCCAATTACCTTGTTTTGAGTCCAACACTTTCTGAATCTTTATGTAGGCAAAGATATACCCTTGTAAATCGTTCGATCCCCTAAAGGGTGCAACCAATTATCGGAAATCGAGAATTTTACCTTAACTTAACGCCAAATGAGATTGACGATAATAATCAGCCTGCCTGGAGACTTGCAGTTTATTTTTCTCTTTCGTAATCACGTAAATCAGTCAGTCTTAATTGTGGTACATGGAAATAGCATTAGCCGTATAGATTTCTTTTTCTGCTTCCATACATATCGCAACCAATGCCTGTCCATATTCAACATATAATCGGCATTGGTTGATATAAGCGGCTTTAGTAAATCCTTTATGGGCGCGCGAGAGAGTATTTGATTGTTAATTCTTACCATTAACCCTGACGAACATTTTACACTTTTATTCTTCATGTAGTTCTTTTTAAAAAGATTTACTAAGGTGTTTTATTATTATTATTATTATTATTTATTATTATTATTATTATTATTATTATATATCATCATCATCATCATCATCATCATCATCATCATCATCATCATCTAATAATTCCTGCCCTTACAGTTTGGTAAAAATCACCTTTCAACAGAATAACGAAAAAGTTAAGTGTTTAATGCATGCTTCTGGGAAAGAGACGAAAGTGAGTATTTATGATTTGCAAGAGTTTCGAATAATTTTGTTAGAAAAAATCTTTTTTTTTTTTTTTACCTGTTCACAATAACTGGGAACAATTATAGATGACCTAAAACCATGTACAAGTTCGCTATTATAAAATACTGGCTGGGTACCTGGCGCTGCACGGGATAAAGTGGCTTCGGGTCACGTGCAGCAGCTTGAACCCTTGCCCAGATTCTGAAGTACGTACACTCAAGAGTTGGGGGCCTCTAGGGGCTATCGTTCGGCCGTGAAGGAGTGAGAAACACCTGTAGATATGTATTAGGTTTTGTTTGGAAGAGAATCATAAATGAGTGGACAGAACCAACGGGCTTTAGTTGTAAGCAGAATCCACCCAGTATTAAAACGCATCGATAAATATTTGTTAATTCCAGGAATCTTGTGAAAGCCAAACTGATTCGCTCCGTTGCCCTTTTGTCTAAGCTAAACCAGACTGAAGAAACCATCGTTAAATTGAAGGAAATCCCAGTAGATTTATACTTTCGATGTTCGTCAAACATCTCTGAGCAAAGTTATTATAGCTCTCCTGTCAAGAAAATAACAAACAGCTCCATAGCATCGTACTTTCCATGTCGTGTGGTGTTTGTATAGATTCTGACTGCCACTGCTTCATTTATTCTCACTTCTGAAATGAGTTCAAAAATTCAAGTTACCGGCATAGGAATATTTAGCTAATTTTGTCTAGTAAGCATTTGATAGTTTGAAATTAATGATCAGTACTGGATCTGAATTATAAAAAAAAGAGTAGAAATGGTGACTTTGTTGCTCCCTCTGTAATACACAACTTTTTTTACCTGCAGTTCAAATACTCGTACTTAACAGAAGTAGGCATGGATCCCTCCTCCCTCGTCGACCGAGGTTCCCTGAGTTAGTGATAGTTTAAATGGCCATATTCTGGCAAACCAGCTGGACTTCTCGGATCGCGCTGCAGAAATGTGTCCTAGAATCGTCAGGAAGTCAACACGAGATTTTTTCGTTTAGCTCGCCACGTATTCATTCGAAGTTTGTCAAATTTTAAAATTAAACTTTAAACGCTACTGGTGATACAACCGCCTTCGACGTTTTATTAGCAAGAATAATAATACAATTAAGAAATTGTTGGGTTTCCGTTTCGGTAGCCTGTTTATTTTAGAACTTCTAAGCTTTCGTTGGTTTTATAAATAGTTCTAACACAATTTCGTTAAATATTTTTGGTCACCGGTTTAATAAAAAAGGAATCCTGGGTAAACAAGACCTTGTGCTGGGTATTATTGCAATGATGTATATAATAATTTAATCTGCCTCCTGGCTCTTTAGTGGAATTCCCTATAAAACAACCTCGCTTCCTTCATCAAACATTAGAGATGGCACTAAGCATCACATCGAGGCTGAACTACATATACCATTCGTTTGAAATTCTCAACTTTTTCAGTCTTTTAGTGTTGTTATTGAGATAGTAGAGTCACGGTGGATTACAATATCCTTTACTCAACAGGGGAAATGGGAGTGACTTATCGCTGGATCTGGTTGATGTGATGTAATGTGAGATGATTTTAAGCGCCGATATCTCAACTTGCTGATGTTATATAATAATTTGTTCTTGTTCACACACATACACACACTCACACTCACAAACATCAACTCCCACATAAACACACACACACTCTCACAAACACCAACTCCCACACACACACACTCTCACAAACACAAACTCCCACTCACACACACTCTCACAAACACCAACTCCTACCCACCCACACAACTCACAAAAACAACGCCCACATACACACACTCTCACTCACAAACACACAAACTCCCACTCACACACACACTCTCACAAACACCAACTCCAACACACACATACGCACTCACAAACACCAACTCTCCCACACACTCACACTCTCACAAACACCAATTCCTACCCACTCACGCAACTCACAAACATCAACTCCCACATACACACACTCTCACTTACAAACACACACTTTTCTTTTGCATAATTAACCAGTGTTGAATAGCATAACGAACATTGATAAACAGCTTCTCCGCTTATTTTATGAAAAATGATTTTAAAAAACTTATTAATGCGAGGATCTCTCTATTTAAATATCACATTTTTATCAGAACTCTTCAAAAAAGACTACTAACTTGGCAGACTAATATAATTTTTGTAAAACATTTTACAAATGCGAATTGAGCAAACCGCAGCGATTGTAGATTGGAAATAATACTTATTCTCAGACTACGTGGAGATTACTGCAACTTTTAACATCTGTATTTTTAATAAGAACCTTTCAATAAGTTTTCTATCATCTGTTACAAAGTTGATTTGTCAAATCTAGTTTACTAAATATGATAATTCAAAACCCGTGTCAGACGAGATAATTATACAAAGTCAAAGGAATTTCCCTTTCTGTTTTTGTTCTGTATGTATAAGATATATATATTATGCTGTTCCTCTGGGATGACTGTCAGATTGCATTGTTAATGCATTTGTGTAGGTGTAGATATATTAAATTTATCATAGGTGGCAGAACTGATAACAAATATCCTAATTTATCTTAGGCATATTTGTGGAGTTGTGAAAATACTGAACTATTATTGTAGATGCATTTGAATAAATATTGCAGGTGTGATGAGGTAGGTCTGTACAGACCTGTTCCCGTTCACTGTCTGCTTTGTTTGTGTACTATAAATACTGAATTGTACTAGATTGTGGGCGCGTTCGTGTAGATGTAGGAATATTGCGATGTATTCCATTTCAGGCCAGTTTTACTTTCTTATAAGCAAGTACAGTATTGTATTGAAGATCCTTCTGCGTTGCTATAATAGACAGTTCTACTACAACTGTAACTCGATTTCAGTTATCTATTTCATTGTGTCCGACACTATTTTTAGAAAAGCCGCCAGATGCCATCCCACGGCGCTGTTTGTTGGGTATTATTTATCAGCTCTCTTTTGTTGTAAAATTACAATACTTTATTCCAGTTGATAACCATTTTCTAAATCTTGTCTTTATGACCGCTAGAAAGGAGGCCTCTAATGTTGTCAGTTTACTACTTATTCGCTGTTTCGGTGTTCATTCCTGAGACAAATTGTGTTCATCACACAAAAGTTTTCCATTATTATTATTATTATTATTATTATATTATTATTATTATTATTATTATTATTATTATTGTTGTTGTTGTTGTTGTTGTTGTTGTTGTTGTTATTATTATTATTATTATTATTATTATTATTATTGTTGTTGTTGTTGTTGTGTTGTTGTTGTTGTTGTTGTTGTTTGTTGGTGTTGTTGTTGTTGTGTTAATCGTTTCTCGGTGTAGAACGTGACCTTTCGTTATCCCCCAGTCGCTGACAGCTGGGATAAACGAGCGCGACAGCTCGGCCGCCAGTCGGGCTAACACCTGTAGACCGACTGAAACTCACCTTTGCGAGACGAGCGCAAACAGGACCGCGCCCGACAGAATGGCGGCACGGAGAGCGCGCGCGCGCAGCACAGCCAGCCATGGCCGCTGGAATGCTGCCTCTCGCCCGTCCCCGATTTTCCGGCCGACATTGTTGCCGAGAAGAGCTTCTTGTTCTAATTTGACAGTAAATTGTGGAATGTCTTCGCCCCTTTTCGTGGCCACCAGTCCGTGAAATATTCTCACGCTTCACATCGTACCGCTAATTTATGATCCGTGACCTTCTGAACTCTGGTTCTCGAAGACAGCGCGCGACCCGGTCTGTCTGTAATTTTGCATATTTCGAGGTAGCCAGGCTGCTGCCCTCGCACACCACGTGCGTGCACACGTGATCACCTAATACCATCATCAGTCAGGCTGCTGCCTATCACTTTTCTAAAAATTATTCCAGACCTTCAAACCCCTTCTGCGTTCATTTTTCTTCAAATATTAGAATTAGTCTTTGCGAGCTTTCAAGTCGGACCGAGAAAAACGTTAGCAGCTGAAATCTGTGGTCGAGAATGTCAGGCGCCCGGTCTACTGGCGGTTATACACCGCGCCTATTACGCCATTTTAATGGCGTTGCCATGACGTCATTCCGTTAGTCTGGATATCAAACGTGTTTAACGCCAGGGTTGGCATAAATTCGAGAGGACGCTGGTTTTCTGTTGTCTGTTAATCCAACAACGCGTAATCATCTGTAGCTGATCAATGCGTTAAGCGCGCCCCCCTATCGGTACTATCTGCAGCGGCAGGTAAAGAACGAAGAATGCTTATGAAAGATCTCTTCGCGCCACGGAAGTATTTCGTCTTCGCATCAGACTTGTCTCCCCTGAAGTGCATTAAGGGCACGTCCGTGGTGTCGCCTCCTCCTCTCCTGGAAGAGCACGCGGTCTTCATCTGTGAGACGCCACCCAAATCCCACTGGTCACCGGTTTGGCCAAACAAACCAAATCCCACATATAACCCCTATGGCGATACCAACTTATCTGAAATTTATATATCTATCGAAACCAGGGCTACTCCGATGCAACGTAAATTAGCTAAAAAAATATGTTTCCATTCGTAAATTTTAATTTCGTTTTTCTATTTGATCGTAATGACAAGTCGCAGTACCAGTAACATCGGTCCTTACCAATATTTTAACCCCCGCAGCTCAATGATCGCTGGTAAAGACAATCGCATGGTATACAACCTCTATGGGTGACAGCGCCATTGCTCTTCTATCAAGGAAACCCCAAACCGCTGTGTGCGCATCATAGATTTGAGCAGAGTTGGTGGGGCGTTCGTGTGTGCGTCGCGAGATGGTATCGTATGTGTGGCCTTTGACGTTCGTACTTTTTCTAGCTCAAGCACGCAAGATGATGGTCTCTGCCATCAATTAGTATTTTTTTTGGAGGGGATAAATAATGGTAATATATGTTAAAAGCCATGTGAATTCACTCATAGGGTAGTAAGGGAGGGAATGGATCAGTCCAGATTTATTAATACATAAATACGCCATCTGTGAAAACCTTTGGATAACTCATTTCTATTCTTTAATTGACTGATTTGCTTAGTGCGACGCACTTTCCCAGTTTGTGGAAAGTTAGAATGCACACGGGATACCGTTTATGATCCGAACCTTATGGGCAGTGAGAAGGAAACGCGAAGGTGACGTAATGAACGTAGACGGGAGCCAGAAGAACCTTAGATGACAGCCAGTCCAACTTGAGCTGGCCAGGATTGCTCGGAATGTGCTACAAATCCCTAACGCTCAATTTGGAGGTTCCAGTCGTATACTGTAACGGACCCACCCCATCGGGGGATTCGTGAGGGAAGGATAATAATAATTATTATAATTTTAATAATTTTAATTTTAGAAACGCGTGGATATCTGCATCAGGGTTAGCCGCAAGAAACTGTTTTCGTCTTAATTTTTTTGGTAAACAGTTCGGATTTTAAAAATTTAGCAGAACGAAATTAGTCAGAAATACAGTTTATTCAACATTATGTTTTTTTCCCTTCATCACATGAAACTCGATAACAGACAAAAATACTGATCTTGTTTAGAAGCTTTAAATAGCTTATAATCTTTTAAAAATATGAATTCTTCGTGTTTAAAATTAATTACTATAAAAAAAAGAGAAGTTGTCGGTACAGACTGAGTACGCTTCAGTATTCGTCTACCCCGACTGGAAGGTTTGGGAAAAGATGGCTACGGTTCGAGATTTGTCAACGTGCCTCCCTGAGTTGGTCTAAACGTATTGCTTAAAACTCAAACTACGGCTCACAGTTATTACATTTTCATAGAATACACATAAACATACACATATAAATACAAAAATGCATGTCTTTAGTAGTAAAATATAATTCCTCCTTTGTCTCTAAAATACTAATTTATACCTAGAGCACATGCAGATGGGGGGACCACTCTACTTATTACCACAGGGCCTGCTGATCCTGCAAGAATGCCTAAAATGTGATATACTGTACATATAATCAAAGGGGCAGGAAATTCCAAAGACTTATATAAAGCCCCCCCTTTTGTCACGAAGAAATACTTCATAACGCCTAGTCGTAAGCGTTTCTCATTTATCTTATACATCAGACTTCTAATAGTGTATGCTGTGCCAATCACAAGTATCGAAAATTTAATTTAAATTAGTCTTGTTTCCCAAAATATTTTTTAAAAATTGTAATTATATCATCACGAACACGTCTGTGAGCTGCATTCATAACTGATATCACGCCTAGTTAATCATCCTAGTAGATTTTAAACTTTTTCCACAATATTTTTATCCTTTACATAATTTGTGTTCCATCCCTAAAGATAATACTTCAAAAGAGATCTAACACAATGTAACTAGAAAACCAATGTTATACCGTTTATAGTACAATTTATTACCCCCCTACGGTGATATTCGCCAGTACGGAGAAACTTTCGTGGTCCAATCAAAGCAAAACATCTCCTATTCTGCCCACGAAAACCTGTTTTGGTTTTTCTTTGTTGGCTGGAAGTTTCTTCTGCTCAGTTAGGGAGGCCCTCCAGTAAAGAGAGTAGTGGGTAATAATTGCGTTTGAGATTTTTAGCTTCTGCAGGAAAGGACAGCAGTTCGTGCAGAAGATTCTGTTGGTGCTGTGTGTACAATTCTTTCAAAGAAATTGGTCTAGTGTGAATAGTCAAAAGGGATGTGGAAAAACAAGTTAAACGAAAGGGAAGTAAGACATCATTAAAGAACAGGCAAAAATCTGGAAAAAGAAGAAGCCGGTGATGGGGTGCGATGAATGAGAGTCGAAGTCATTGCCAGACTTGCCCATAGAACTGGCAACTAACTAACTAAATAAATCAGATAAACATGAAAGTCTGCATGGCGAGGTACCTGAACCATTTTACGGAGAAAAGTCAGCGGAAAAGATTTAAATGGGCTAGTTATTATGACGATGTATACAACATCATCAGTGAAACACTGGAGCAGAATCATTCGGATTTAGAGATGCCTCTGTGAAGACTTCACAAAAGCACACACGTGACAAATATAACTATATACTTATCTATTATGTAATAGTGTCTGACCGCATACTCACTGGTACTGGATTTAGTATGCAATGTTAGAGATCAAAACTACCGACAAATGCGGTAAAAGACTACCTTCAGGGAAAAATTGATGTTGAATCCTTGATATTAATAAACTGGCCTGCTCAGATTCCATATATATATATTATAGGAACTTTCTAGATCTTCGTAGAAAATTCAAAACCAGAGTTTTTTTTCTTTTTTTAATCCACGCCTCTCCTTTATAAACAAAATAATCTCGTGTGATACCAGATACCATGTCGCAGAGCAAGAAAATATTACAGTGGCTTCACAGTGATGATATGCTACTCTCTCTTACGTTTCTAGCTGCTGCGGACCGACAAGTATAGAAAGTTTATGATGTAATGCTTGACATTTCAATTCTAAACTAATACAACATGTAGAGTAAAGCGTTCAGCAATATCACTATTTGCGATTTGTTTTTAGGCTTGAAAAAGAAAATCATCTAACAGCTAAAATACGAGATTTAAGAGTGGAAGTCTTCGACGTCGAGCCAGTCTGATTAGGTTGACGCGATGATATGACGCTTGCGCCTGGCATCACATTTTTAGAAATACGTAGATACAGTATTTATAGTTTAAATATTTTTCAGCTGGTTTTTCAGTTTGTATTTGAGTTTTGTAAGTAAATATTCTGTGTAAGCACTATTTATGTATAGCAATCATACCAAAACATGCAATTTTGCGAATAAAGCTTTCAAGAAATTACCAGAAGCACTAGATATCGTTATCAACTTTAAATTTCTAGAAAGTACGTTTACTTTTCAGTTCTTTATCCGATGGCTTTTGTTAATTTTTGTTGTTGTTGTTATCTTAATATGAGAAATCAAATGCATTAGCAGACCAGTCATCGCAAAGTCCACAGCGGCGGTGTTAACCATGGTAACAAGCCCGGCCCACTTTTAAGAGGCCCCCATGTGAGGAGCACAAAAGATCTCCCACGAACGGCGTTCTAAACATAAACGGGAAAGGATCGGACAAAGAGAAAAGCAAAAGATCCGAACACTTTTGTGTGGTGGAGGGGGGATGTAAAACATAACGAATAGTGGACGTCCCCAAAATATGTACATACGATACCACAGAAAGGCATTTTGTCTGTCAACGTTAAGTCATTTCTTAAAACACTCGCATTAAGCTGGAACTGAAAAAATGAAAAGCAATTACATGAATATTTATCAGAGAGAGAGAGAGAGGGATGGAGACAGATGATGTCATTACACAGAGATAGAGAGAGAGAGAGATGATGATGTCATTACACAGAGAGATATGATGTCATTACAGAGAGAGAGAGAGAGAGAGAGAGGGAGAGAGAGAGAGAGAGAGAGAGAGAGAGAGAGAGGAGAGAGAGTGGAGACAGATGATGTCATTACACAGCCATAGAGAGAGAGATGATGATGTCATTACACAACAGAGAGAGAGAGAGAGAGAGAACAAAAATCTATAAGCTGGTACTCCTAACGGAAAATTGAAAAGAAGTTGGAGTTACATGTGTGAACAACCATTTATAGAATGAAGCCAACTGGCTCAGCCATAATATTAAGGATCCGATAAAAGAAAAGAAAAAAAAATATCACGTAACGGGAAGATAGGTTACTGGTTTCAAGGTCTAAAGGAAGTTCCTCTTGATGAGACTACTCGTAATATTAACCTTGAAGACTCGATTTACAATCCTCTGACAATACCATTTGCGAAAGTTTACCATTATCTCTACATCGCTACTACCAAAAAGATGGTCGAAATAAGTGGTGGTCGGATTGATTGGCTAAGTAGCCGCTAGGAAGTCCTCGCTTAGATGTGGTAACAAAGAAAAGCGGCTGGGCTAAACTACGTCGGAGCTACACAATGGAGCAATGGCGCAGGCGGGAGGCAAATTTGAAATATTTGGTTCTAAACGACGACAGATTGGTAGTATAAAAACCAGACAAAAGTATAAGTAGAGTTATGCTCGCTCTACAGTTGAGCATGATGGTGGTACAAACGCCAAAGTATGGGCAACCGGCTGATAACTTGGTAAAAGTCGACGGGATTTTCACGAAAGAGAAACATCACAATATCCTGTGACGTCACGAAGTTTCGTCAGACGCCATTTTTACAGGTGATGGATCTGTACTACAGCACGATAACTTGCTAGAAAAGAGTGACACGGCGGTCTCATTCTTCAGATCTATGTCCCATTAAACTTGCGCCGGATGAACTAGATCGAAGAATCAAGGAAATAATGTCCATCCGATGTATCAATCAGCCATGGTGTTGAAGAGGATATAACTCTTCTGTAAGCTCCAGTCATGTTAATCTTTACTTTTGTTTGTTTTCACAATAACACTGTTCTATGGCGCGCGGAACTCCGTGGAGGACTGGGTGCCTCTCTTCTTTTCTTCTTTGTTTTACAGAGAATTAGTTCATTTATTTATCGACATAGTTGAGTGAAATTAGATAAAGATCGGATTTAAACGAATTCTTCGGTAGAGCTTGACAGTTTTTGGCTGTGAAATGGGGATAACCATGATATTCCGAAGCATCATTCATCCGTAACATCAGTATTCCGAATTAAACGCGATACGGTGCACAATTCAGGTCGAAAACAGGATGATGGGCTGCTGCTGTGGTCCACGGCATCAAAAATCTCCTTTTAATAAAAATGTAATTGGATAGAGCTGTCAGATTTCAACATTGTCTTACTTAGCAATTTCTTTTTAACTGTAGTCAGACAATGTAGAGATTTCCTCAAGTCTTATTTCTAACGTAAGCTTGTGTTGAATTAAAACCGTTTCTCTTGAAATATTTCATCCTAAAACACAACATCTCAAACAAAATAATAACAAGCCCCCCGGGGGAAAAATGGCAACCTAAGGAGGTATCCTCCGATCAGCGCAAGTTCGCTCTGTAAGTACATGGAGTGTTTCTCATCTGTGTTTCCCTAACTCTAGCGACATTTTCTGTTTTACGGAATTATTAAGCTTCGGGTCTGCGATGTTTCAGGATAAATTGGCGAAACGTTACCACTGATCAATGGCAATATTTAAACTAGAGAATAAACTCGTCGTAGGTCGGGTTAAATAAACTGGCCAAGAACGAACCGGGGTTTTGTTCGTGTGTGTGTTTGTGTTGCTGTTGTTTTGTTTACTTTTGTTTTGTATTTTCCTTAACTTCCTCGCGACTCGGATACTGCAGAAGCGGATGGGGACCGACTGGACTCGACCGGCACGCACCGGTTCCAGCTCGGTTAATCAACAACAACAGAACGATTGGATAACTCGGTAAGGAGAGGAGATATACGCGCTCGGCCAACGGCCTAACGTACACTAGTCGCCTCTCCCCGAGCGCAGCAGCCCAACCTGGGCGAGAGTACAAAGCAGCAGCGGCGCGTATCTAGGCCGAGCCAGACATGAATGATGGCGGACGACTTTGTGAGCTGACCCTCGGCTCCGACAGGTATAAAGGTCAGACGGTGAGAACGACCTCTCCCGGCCGCTTCTCAACGGCGCGCAACTCGTCAAGAAACCAGAGCATTAACGACTCCCACCTCCCGCTCTCCATTACTCCACGCGTACGTTTGCTTGGTTTTAATTAATTGTTATTGCCAGTCGCAGGTTACCAAACCAAATGATGGGTTACTTCAACGTATTTTCTTTTATTTCCCCTCTCTGAAAGGAATAATGGTACAAAACAGAACGGCAGTCCAATAATAGTAGTAGTAGTAGTAGTCGCTCCAGAAAGACGCCATGTTTGTTTTGAGAGCAGCCTTATATTTGGTTCTAATGGCAAAAACCAAAGAGACTTTTGATGATCGTTGTGTCTGAAATATTAGATTTCACCACCCGAACAGCGATCTTATCTCTTTATTCGTAAACCAATCGTACAATATGTGGTGTAGAACTTCATTTTTTCCCCTCCTCCGCTCATCTGTTTTAACAGATATGGGAAATTGTACGTCAGACAATGAAAATAGAGATGGGTCGTCAGCCCTCCCATTCTCCCCGCCAGATTTCTTGTCTGGCTGCTCGATATATCGCCTCATTCACGTGTGTGAGACGAGTGATGGTTGGTTGGTGTGGGGCCGACACGCGCCCGTCTATCGATGAATGATTCGCGTCTTCGCTGAACCATTTAAGATGTCCACCATCAGCCCCCCCAACGTCCCAAGACATCTTAAATGACCGCCCAGTCATTGCGCTTTATAAATCGCAACAAAAGTCAGTCGGTATTCCCTTTAATTACGGGTTATATTAGATTAGTGTATTAAAATAATCAGTTGCAATTTCCTGTTGGCTGTTTTATGTAAGAATGGCCCCCCCCCCTCGGACTGCTTTGTGACCGAGCAAATAGAAATCATAAGAAAGCTGTTGATATAATTAATGGAGATATAAGATGGATGTAAAATAGGCTTGAGAGCAACTGGGAAAAAACAAAGAAGAAACGAAGCCCTTAATTATACACCTTTCCTCAGGAAACTTTAGCACGAGTCTCTCAGTTTATACATTAATCTGTCAAAGTTATATATTTACTATCAGGGCCAGTAGCCATACCACCGGAGTAGGTGAGTCCCAGATTTGAAATTCAAATAGGGTAGCCTTTCTCACAAAACTATGTAAAGATGTCACTGCTTTGACACAAGTGTTCCATGACCAATGGACGTCAATTAGGACTTACATGGAACATTAAGATTGACACAGATGACATCATCACCATTTTTATCTAAAAAAACAAAAATTGACATTTTTATCTGATGTAGTATTGAACTTAGCTTCTTTTATTTTTTTAATGTGTTATATGTGCTTTACCCTTCATCCAGATGCATCATGGACCCTTGGCTATGAGACTAAAGACACAATGAATGATATTATGTACTGTATTAATATACATGTCAAAAAAAGTTTAACTAGAAGTTCATCCAGAAATGTTCTCTCAGAAAAATATAAAGTTCATTCGTTACATCAGAATAAACGATCAATCTTTTGTTCTGGAAATGTATTCATTTGATGGAAAATAAAAGTTTTAAAATGTTCCTTAATTGAAGAATTTTAAAATATTTGATACATTTTTGTTTGGCCATTTCAGAATGATACTATATTGAGCTTATTTTTCAGTGTGTTTGATGGTGGCAAGTGGAGAAGCTTCCATGCTATTATCTGTGTTCAAAGATGGTGCTTTTTTGAGAATTGCTGAAACAGGATTCAGCATACTTTTGTTCCATTTATGGTGTTATGACATCATGTGATATCATAGAAGGGAGACAAAACACGAGCGAATTCTGAAAAAAGAAAACCAAAGAAAGTTTTAAAAAATTGCATGTGTGAAAAAAATTTTAAGTGGTGTTTATATATATATATATTGTAGAATTATTTGTAATCTTATAACTGCCCTCTTAACCATCATCCATCTGGTATATCTTTAGATTGGCAGACAGATTTCTGGTACCAAAGAATTCAAAATAGTGATAATAACTCTTGTTGAATTATTCTGTGCTTATTTTTGTCTGTTCAGTCTCAAACTTTTCCCTCCCTTTTCTAAATTTTGCACTCTGTGTCATTTATTTTGAACCAATAAAATGACTTGTTTAATAATCATTTTGTGGAGAATAGTTACATTACTTAGAGAAAGGAAATTTCAACTTTATAACACAGCTGCCCCTTCTGACTTCTGTTTAATTTTGGGTTCTATACCAGTGGCTGTAAACAGAATCTGTATCCTAACCTGTGATTACTCCTGGTCTGAATTTGTAACCATGTTGGAATAATTAATTTGTTGTGGTCAGAAATCACTAATGAAAAACATCTGTTTAATTAAGTCAGTGCTGTCTGGCTTTTGCCCTAGCCAGTAGGAACTTGTTTAAACTTGTTTTCGAAAGGAAATCTAAAGATTGAGTTTGCAGGAGATTTATATGTGATTATACATGCAAGATGGCTTGGTTTGGTAGTGTTAATAATTCAAATAGTATTTATTTTAAAAGAGTTATCAGTGTGTATGTGACTACCCAGTAAATAATAAAAAAAAATACCATTTAGAAAATTAACAAAGAAAAGGGAGATAAGCAATAACTGAAGTACTAAAGTAGATACAGTTCTGAAGCATGGTATTGTAATAATTAATGTAAGCAGACAGCTTTCACAGGATAGGCAAAGATGGCAAGTTTGAGAAAATAATGTTACTATCAACAGAGCTTATTTGTCACTCTCTTCTTTTACAAAGGAAAAATATTGTCAGTTTATAAATTGGGAAACAGCCACCATGTAAATAACTTTATAGAATTACATTTCATATGTAAAAATGAAATGCTCCGTAGCACATTCGTGTTGATATAGTACTGTGATTGCTTGTTATGCAAGCAATTAGAGAGTGGCACATCTGCAGAGCAGTGATATCATTATAGTGTGGTGAGTATGTGGTAAATATTATGACTTGAGAAAGAAATATCATGTGGCAAGTGTATAGAAATCATAATCTTAGCTAGGGAAGGTTGCTCCATGCAGCAGATTGCAACCTGACTTCATGTTTCAGGAGCAGTATGCAGGACTCTGAAGAAGCTACGCAAAACTGGTACTGTTGACAGTAGATGTGGTTGGAAAAGAAAGAAGAAATTCTCTAAAAGTGATGTGAAATATTTCAGAGTACGTTCGTCACATAATAGATGATGATCCAGTAGAGATCTTACAAACGTACCTAGCTGTAGGCATGGGTTTTAATCTTTCTTCAAGGACAGTAAGATACACATTTCTCAATGGATGTGCAGCTGCCTGAAAACCTTTGCTGAAGAGAGCTGAAACAGGCAGCAGATATGAAACAGTGGGTTGGCAAAATCTAGAATAAAGATGCTCTTTACAGATGAGTCCAAGTTTGAATGTTTGTCAATAATCAAAGTATAACAGTCAGTGTACAACAGATGCAGTGAAGCTTGTGGATAGATCAAGTGTGGGACTGCACATAAGACAAGGGTGCCAGAGATTTTCTGTATAAAATCAAAGTATACTAACTGCCAACAGGTACATGCAGATTCTCATCCATCATGCCATTTTCTCAAGAAGACATTTCATTCAGTGTGGATTCATTTCCCACACAATAATGCTCACAGCATACAGCCAATGTGATGAAAAACTATCTGGAACATAAAGAAGCTGTTGGAACACTTATTAAGTTGTCTTGTCCCAATATAAACATCAATGAAATGCTATGGGATTATATGGCTACTAAGAAAGTCAAATGTCAACCACACATTGGATAAAGTGTAGAAAGTGGTACACGCTCTTTTGGAACAACATTCCACAGTCATACACTGATAACCTGTGTGGGAGTGTGAAAGCAACAGGGTCATGCCAAATACTAATGCATCATACATTTATATTTTCTGTAATAATGCATTGGTATGCATTATATACGTTTTTCAGCTGCATTTATTCATTATTTAAGCATATCACACATGTATTTCTATAAATAATTATTTCCAATACTGTATATCTCAGCAGGATTATGTAAACATGTTAAGTCTCACTTTTCTATTAATTTTAATTAGACAAGTTCTAAGTATACTCTTTCTGAGCTGGCATAAAGAGTCTAGCTATAAATTATTTTTCCTTCCCTTTCTTAATCTTCTCCACTAATCAGATTTTTTTTTTTGAAGAACATGGAAGTTTCTAGAAAACGTTTTTGAGTACACAAAAACAGGATCTTTTCTGAGGAAAAAAAAAAAACAACTAACAATGGCTTGTGGACATGATTATGTATTGGCTTGGTAACTGAATTATATGGGTAAATTGCCAGTGTTAATAATTGGCAGTAACAATCTTAACCAGTTTAAGAAAGACATCAGTAAACATCCGTTATTCTGGGAGTCTTGTAATCAACCATGATGGGACTTCCTGCCTCCCTGTTATAGCAAAATCACATCAACCAAATTTTACATTACAATTGATTTGTGTACACACACACCACACACACACCACACACACAATGCATTAAATATATTATTTTAGTTTGAAGTATTAAAGTGCTTATATTATACATATTTTTTAAAAGTTTTCATATCAGGGCTAAGCAACAAGTCTAATTATCTTTATATGGTAACCCTTTTCCCAATCAAGCTTGGGGTGTTCTTTAGGACATGACTCAGATTATAAAAAAAAATCTTGCTGCTTAGATAAGAGCTCCACAGATTGATCAGAAATTTTTCGTTCTGAAATAGATAAACTGAAGAACACAACAACCACTGCAACTGTGGCTAGTTGTTTCTGTCTACTGCATTGACCAAATTACACTGACTAGATTGTGCTTGAAGAAAATGCAAAAGTCTGCTAATAAACAGACTTTATTTACTGAATGAGTAAAAAAAAAATCAGAAAACGTAATAGCTTGTTCATAACATCAAGGAAATTTTCAATGATTTTAAAACATGAATAGGTAATGATGCTACAGCTCTCCAATGAGGAAAAGGAGAAAACAACTTCATGTTCATCATAGTCATGCACGACTGTACTGTATGTATGGATTCTGATAACGATATTCTGCCTACCCTTACCTCAGACAAGTTAAACAAATAATGATGGTAACCTCCACAGTATGAAAATAATATTTAATTAATTAATTTTATGTTCAAATAATTTGTTGTTATCTAATTTTAAGTGTTGAAACCAAATGATAAATAGTAGTGATGTACAGTAGAACTGTGGATTTAGTGCCACTTTAGCTACAGTAATGCCTACTATAGCGCTGTTTCTTTATAGCGCTCTTCAGTTTGGATGTAACTTTTATTATACAACCAACAACAACAAAAAATGATTAAAATCCATAAAATTGTTCAAAAGTTCTTTTCGGAAAAGTACAGCTGACTGTGCTGTGCTTTCAGCCAATGAGAGATGCGTATATATACTGGCCAGCGCAAGTCCAATCAGCGCTCTCCTACTTCAAACTCTTCGCGTGGTCGTGTACCACTGCGCTGTGATACACCTACCCTTCGGCTGTTGTGTTACGTGTTTTTTTTTTTGTTGCAAGAAATTATTACTCATTATGTCTGTCTGCAAACAGACCTGCAAGTGAATCTGTTGGTAATGTGGCCAAGCAGTCACACGGAAGGGTATCGAGGCGGGTGAGCGGCAAGCCGACGTTGGTCGGAGTCAGCTACGTCTACCATCGGGACCAATTTGAAGAACGAAGACGAGATAAAGGCTTCTGCCGCTGGATGCAGCGAAAACTTTCCATTCGACGAATATCTTGCTCGAGGAGATGGAAAAACGGTTGTCTATTTGGGATGATGATCAGACAAAGCGTCATATGCCCCTAAGCCAGCTGACGATCCAGGAGAAGGCCAGAAGCATCTTCACCTACCACCAAGAACATGAAGATGAGGGAAGCCGTGGTTGGCTTGAAACCCTACCCCAGTGTGAATGTCACCGGTGAGCAGGCAGCACAGGAATTCCCCGCCACTCTCAAAGCTGTTGTTGACCACCATCCAGAACTTGTGACTGGCCCCTTTTTGGAAGAGAATGCCTTCGCGCACCTGGGTTCAAGGCCGCCGAAGACCGATTAACGCACCAGCTGGGTGGCAATGCTGCCGGAAATTTCAAGATGAAACCCATGCTTGTTTACTACCCCGAGATATGAAGGGATTCTCAAAGGAACATTTACCTGTTGTTTAGAAATCGAACAAGGCAGGGATTACGGCTGATCTCTTTAGAAGTGGTACGTGCCAAGATTCTTCCCTGCAATGAAGCGGTACTGCGAGGAAAAGAACTTGGAGCCGAGAGCACTGCTACTAATGGGACAACGCTCCAGGTCACTCTCACAACCTCGAGACTCTGCGAACTTCAGTGGAAGTGGTTTATCTCCCCCCAAACACAATCCCACTTCGGCAGTCAATGGACCAAGGCGTCAGCGCACATTCGATAAGACGTATGGCCGAGATCAGGAAATCAGAGATTTTTGGAAAATCATTCAACATAATGCCTGCGATTGAAAACATTAGCATGTTGTAGAAGGACGTGACCTCCAGCTGCATGAATGGTGTGTGGCACAAGGTGTGTCCAGAGGCACGCTAAGACTTTCACGAGTCTTGGGGATGCTGCACCTGACGTTACCCGTGACAACTAACTGTTAATCTGGCAGACGAATGGAGGAGCTGCTGAATTGTCACGGGGAGTAGCTTACGAACAGGGACCTTGAAGAGATTCAGAATCAGCTGGCTGTGGAGGAGAAGGAAGACGAAGCCGAGGGAGTTCAACCTATAAGGTATTTACCGACAGCCATGTTGTCGGAGGGCAGCTCCAAGATCTGGTCCGAGAACAATCCTGACGCAGGGCTGTCGGGAGAGGTGCTCTGGCAGACATCGCTTGTTTGGGGAGAGGAAACAGCCAGCCAGGCAGTCTACCCCAGATGTCTTCTTCAGCAAGAAGATTGCAGTTCCCAAGGATGAGTCACAACCCGGCTCATCCATCCGGGAGTAGCTCCTCCTCTTCCCACCGCTGCCACGTACGCAGGCTCCGACCTAATGGTGAGTACTTAACTACATTAAAAAAAAAACGACATTATCATTAAAAGTGGACTCTTCAGTATAAAATACTTTAATACATTTTTAATATGTACAGTATCATCGATACTGGTGCTACTACTGCAGATATGCCAATGAAGCCCTCTTATGCCACTCATACGTAAGAAATGGCGATACTGCGAACACCTCCACAGCCTTATGGGGGAGGTACGAATGTAGGGAAGAAAGGAAACACTGAACGATGTCATGCATTCATTTCCATCAAACTTCTTGGAGTTTTAATGAACTTAATATGAAAACAATTAAAAAGACTAAATTTACTGGGGAAAACGGATAAGTAGACCAATGAACTAACTGTGAAAACAGTTAATTAGTCTCACCTTGTTAAAGGTGTGCCATTGATACGAGATGATGTCATTATTGACTTTAATCAATAATGGTATCAGTGGTATGATATAGGGAATGTGGACGGGACGGCCTCTCTGAGCCCAAATATGTCTGGGGTGGGCCGTCAATTGTAACCCCCCCATTTTGATACAGTATTTAGCTGTACAGTATGGAAATTAAAATGCAGCAGACTCTCGTAAACAACAGGTGTAACTTTAAAAACTACATTTTACATTTTGAACGCTGATGTATGTTGATGTCTACAAACTCTTTCCAACCGGTTAATTATTTTTTTCTTAATAAACCTTTGTATTGTGAAGAAATCTTTAAATTAGAATTTTCTGGACTGTTTGATATTTTTTTAACTTGTCATAATTATATAACTTTGTGACCTGTCGGTGATGTTATTTAAGGCAATTTTGGAATGGGAGAAATTCCTTATTACTCAAGTTATTGTAGGGCTGCTTGTATCATTGATCTTTGTCCACCACAAAAACTAGCTGCACCATATATATACATATACATATGAGTTTTGAACTTCATCACACACAATGGAGATCATAGAGAGTAACAAGAGAGGAGCGAAAGTTTGTCATCACTGGTACATGTACACACAAGCAGCTAAGAGAAATAAGATTTGGTAGAAGGGCAGTAAGGAGCTAGTCTTCAATGTTGTGCCAGTCTCGGTTCACATTGGAGTTTGAAAATCCAGAAAGCCACAAACCACATAACCATGCACCTGAAGCAGTTACCAGGCACCCCTGAGACTCCAGCATGTGCCACCCAAATATCCTCCTCCTACATGGAATATCCATCAAACCACATTTAACGACAATGCACGTACCAATAATGCATGTGAAGGCTGGAATAATAAGTTCTTGAATCTTGTAGGTTACCAACATCTTTCTGTGTGGAAGGTAAACTAGTGGTTTCAAAAAGAACAAGCACTAGTAAACACTGTTGTATGGCAGGCATCAGTCAGTGTTCCTCCTTCAGAAAAAGAACATTCAGAAGGCAACTTGTCTCCAGAACTGTGTTGTCTTTGATTAGGAGGTAACACATCGATTGCAGACTACTTTACAGGAGTTGGACAGAACATTAGATCAGTAGTCAGTCATACATTTGCAGTGTGTATTGAGTAACTCAAACTATTTGGGTAAATCTATGCAATGTTTTGTTGTCATTACTGTTAGACAAAGTTGTGTTACCAATTTTCTTTGAGCTATTTTATAAATGAATTATTGCAGATGCCATACAGAGAAATACATTTTACAAAAAAACAACAACTAATCCCCCTTCCTGTTTTATACCTTTTTCTTGTGCTCGGGGGCCAAAGATCAATGATACAAGCAGCCCTACAATAACTTTAGTAATAAGGAATTTCTCCCATTCAAAAATTGCCTTAAATAACATCACCGACAGGTCACAAAGTTATATAATTATGACAAGTTAAAAAATATCTGATAGTCCCAAAAATTCTAATTTAAAGATTTCTTCACAATACAAAGGTTAATTAAGAAAAAAATAATTAACCGGTTGGAAAGAGTTTGTAAGCATCAACATACATCAGCGTTCAAAATGTAAAATGTAGTTTTGAAAGTTACACCTGTTGCTTACAAGAATCCGCTGCATTTTAATTTCCATACTGTACAGCTAAATATCGTATCAGAATGGTTGGAGGGTACAATTGACACCCCAGCCATATTTGGGCTCCTCCATCCACTCTTCTCATCATTATGCCATTGATACCATTATTGATTGAAGTCAGTAATGACATCATCTCAAATTAATGGAAAACCTTTAACAAGATGAGACTAATTAACTGTTTTCATAGTTAGTTCATTGGTCTACCTACTCATTTTCCCAGTAAATTTAGTCTCTTTAATTGTTTTCATATTAAATTCATTGAAACTCCAAGAAATTTTATGATAAGTGCATGATATCATTTAGTGTTTAGTTTTTTTCCTATTACAAGGGGGGTATCACTATAGTTAAATAAAGCAGGGTTAGTGTAGTTTGGTTATCACAAGGAGGCGAGTAGCCATTATGGTTAATATAAGATCTGCAAAGGTAAAAGAAGAAGCAATTCACTACAATATCATGATAATTCTACCTGATTGACACTCACTAATACCCGCTATAAGTGGCCACTCATTTCATTTATATACATTTCTACTAATGTTGTTTTCTAATATCAAGTTATGGCCAAACTTTAACCAATTCATAACTTTTTCATGTGGCATTTTTAACTAGAAATAAACATTGTGACACTCCAAGCTACAGGCTCAAACATTATTAATTTTTTTGAGAATCTCTGTTAGGTTTCTGCTCAAATATTTACAGTATTATTCTGAGTAAATCTGATTACCAGTAATTATGTCTGAGCACTATAAAATCATGAAAATGCTGGAGGCAGGATGCATGGGATAGTAGTTTTTAAAATGTTTTAGAAGAAAATGAGAGTTTTTAATGCATAATTCTTCTAATCCATGAAATTATGCTCAACCATTTTTTCATAATTAATGGTAATAATAATAACAATTGAAATTTAATTATTAATGTTGTCATATTTAGCTCAGGCAAGTTATATATTATGTTAGACAAACATTGTTTGTATGTTAAATATTTTTGCTTTAATTTTTTTGTGATTAAAGATTGTTAAACAAAGCAGTATTGCTTTGCATTTGGTGTTTCTACTGAATTCTGTTATTTAAAAAATTTTTTAAAAAAACTTGGATTACATTTAGCTGAAATGAATGTTTGGGCTTAGTACTATGTAATATAAGCTAATTTTTAACTAAAAATTACTCCGCTGATTGTTTGGGTTTGTGCAGGAAACACCAGCTTGAAGAACTTTGCCAAAATTAGAATGCAAATTAGTGAACTTCAAGAAAAAAGTCCTTTGATTTAAAGAATAATTACTTTTCTTTTAAAGCTAAGAGAACTTAAAAATTTTTTTTAGTTTTGACCAAACCGCTTTAAGTTTAATATAGGTAAACATAAAAAACTAAAGAAATCACTTGGATAAACCTTTTGATAAAATATCATGGAAGTAAGTAGAAAATTCATTTTTAATCTCACCATAAGAATTTGAACATGTTAGGCTTTGCACATGCAGATTTACTTTGTAATGCATCCATAATAACTATTGGATAATTCATTTTTAGTATTTGATGTAGTGATGTAGAATCTTTCAGATTATCAGTGAGTGACCTGGCCCATAGTTTGTATAGATTGCTGTAGATTCCAAGATAATTCAGTTGCTACTGCAAGGCCAGTCTTCTTGGCTGTTCGATCCTTTATTGTTCATCAAGGTACTCCCTCAGGTGATCAAAGGGTTCTGTAGGTCTAGAGAAACATCTGCAATTTGTTCAACATCTCAAAGTTGTAGTAGTTTTGGATGAATGGTATGCTGTTAACTTTTGGGTAATTATGTTTGAAGATCCTTTCATCAAGGAGAATATTTCAAACAATGATATGTAATCAGTGGAATCTATGTCTCTGAAAACATTCAAGATGTTTTTTACCCCTAAACAAAATACCCACACATTTTGCTCAAAAGGCCACAGACCACTAACATGCAGATTGTAAAAATAACAGCCTTTAATCCTATTTGTAATCATTGGCTTTTGAGCAGACTGTTTAGTATTCTGAAGTCTGTGCAGAAATCATTGCTTTGTGCATTGACTTATTGTTGTTGATGTTGCAATAGCTAACTCCAACTTTGATGAGCAACAACCTGTTCTGCACATACAGTGATAGTGGCAGCAGGATGTCCAAATTTTTGGTACATTATTTACCCTAAAACAGTCATAGTTTGATGCACAACACCTCTGACAGTGAAAGATATACAGCAATATGGTTTCATGGACTGGCTGGCCTCAGATTAGTCAGTTAACCAACTCTAGTAAATGAATAAATATCTTAGCTACCACATACCTTCTTGCTTCATCACATTCTGAGAAAATGATTTCACTTACCACAGTGGCCCACAACTATAACATGTTATGTAAAAACTTGTAGTTCTTCTGCAGTACTAGTGACTTCTCTTTTATGAGGATCTGGGAAACAGTCTCTGCCATCACCATCTCTAATATCATAGTTCACAAGAAAAATAAAGAAAAATGGATGGATAAATAGATATGTATCCAAAGAGAACAGAAATATATAAATTACTGAAATATAGCAACTTTTATCTTTTTTTTTCTTTCAGTTTTGTTTTGAAAGCCACCAAACAGTAAAAATTGCATTACTTAATATATTTTGGCAGTCTTTTTCCATATGGAATTAATGTGGAAACCAACAGTTTGGAACTACTTTCGAAAGTATGGGTTTATACTTGACAGAAAAGAAATGTTTTCACTGAAGCATAAACATAAATGGATGACTGCAGTATAACTTGTTTGGAACTCATTGGTTTTTGTTTATGCTTGGTTGTATGCTTTGGAAGATTGAGATGTTTATCTTTTTTTAACACTTAGAGCTTCAGTGAATACTGGCTGTTTGAGGTTCTGCATTCATTATTTTATTGCCAAGACTTCAAAGTATGGCATTATATCCAGTCAAAGAGCTATTCTTAGCAAATTTTATTTTCTACTTAGTGCTGTAGTTTGATTTATTTTTCCTACCTACTCTTAAAATGGAGACTCCATAATATGTATATTTGAAACATACATTGACCTTCTGCCACATCAACAAAAAGTATTCTTGCTTGAAATATACTGATTTAAAGCACGTATATTATATTTTTGGGTATTTACTTTTGTTTTTGAAGTAATTCCTAGAGAAATTAAATAGGTAATTCTATAATTTTTCCACTACTTAAATCACTATATGTATGTGTGGGTTTTTGCTGGCTGTAAATTAGATAGTTTATCTGTACACATTTGTTTTTTTCAAATGGCAGGTCTTCTAAAGTACTGTATGAACAATTGATTCTGTTTAAGAAGGAAAACAGATGAATTGTATTGATTTTACTAGCTAAAATTCTTTTAATGTTCTAGTCACCTTTGTTGGTTGAACTTTTTGCTCAGGTTGTTTTAAATTCTTTACAGTCATAAATTAAAAAAAAAATTATTATGTTATGTACATAAACTAAACAAGTTGAACTATCATTTTTCTGAATAACAGCCATGACATAACATGGCATAGAATCCACTTGGTGCTGAAAGGTGTTCTGAGCGATATTTTCCCATTCAGTCATTAATATTGTACACAGTGCATGCAGTGAGCTAGGCAGTGGGATGATGGTGAATGCATCTTTCAAAATGATCCTAAAGATGCCTAATTGGATTAAGATTTGGGAATTGTGCTGGCCTTGGAAGATGCCTGGTTTCTTTATCATGTTTCTCAAACCATAATTGCACAATGTGGGCATTTTTGATGGAAGAATTACTGTCTCTCAAGTTACCATTTGATTGCTGGATGCAGTTGATTGGAAATAATGCTGCAGGGTATGTCAGCAAAACTTGCCCATCACAATAGGCCTGGACAGTTGGGACGACACAATAGAGGTCATTGCAATGCTGCCAAACTGCTTGTGTCTCATGTTTGCTGCTACAGTTCCTTCTTATAGCAGACATTTTCTTTTTGTGCTACTGTTGCTGATAAACTTGAATGATCAATGGTTTGAAGCAGTCCACCAACAAGAATGTCTTGGACACTTTGGCACCTGCTAGATATGCACCCGGTATTACCTGTTCAAATGTTGTAATGTCTTTGCATTTCTCCATATATGTTAGACCATCTGCAAATGAGCTTGTCCGAGTCATATGTAGTGCTGTAGGGATCACCTGTTATATCATGTGGTCAACCTAATTTGTATCTACAGTTCAGGTTAAGTCTGAAAGGGTACATAAGTCCTAATGAAGTAGCTGGTCAGTGTATTTATATAGAATATTGGAAATAATTATGGAAACAAAGAATATTTTCAAATAATGAGTAATTGCAACTCAAAGATGTATTTAGTACATACATAATACAGTATTACAAAAAATATACAAAACAAAATTAATATGTTGTACAGTGCAGTATGTGAGTTTTTTGCTTTATGCAGAGCATAACACTTTTTTTTTCATGCTCTTATATAGATTTTCAATGTATGACAATGGAATATTGTTCCAAATATCTTGTAGCATTTTCTACAATTCTTCCAAGGTGTTCGATTGCTGTTTGTCTTTCACAATATCCTTATCACCAACCCCATATAGTTTAAATGTTATTTATATTAGGAATTTGTGCAGGCCAAAGCATCATAGTGAGTGTTCCATCAGCCTCCTTAAATTCCAGATAGTTTTTCACCACATTGGTTGTTGCTTGGGATCATTGTCATGTTGGAAATGAATCTACACCTAATGAATTGTTGTCTTGAAAAAATGGCATGATGGATGAGAATCTGCCTGTACCTGTTGGCAGTCAGTATACTTTTGATTTTATGCAGTAAATCTCTGACACCTTTGACTTATGTGCAGCCATACGCTTGTACTGATCACCCCCACTGATTTTTATGCTGCTCCGCACTCCACCTTTGAACAAACTGCTGTTGATTATTGCCAGACAGTTCAAACTTGGACTCATTTGTAAAAAAGCACTTCCTTTCAGGTTTGGTTATCCCACTGTTTCATTTCTACTATTCAATTTAGCCTTACCATTTGGCTGCCTTTCCGCCGCAAAAGTTTTCAGGCAGTTACACATCCATTGAGACTACTTTGCACTATTGTGTATATTATTGTTTGCGAAAAAATACATTAACACTCATAGTTGCAACTAGATCATTTGCGAGATCTCTACTGTTTCATTGTTTATCACATAAGGAACATACTCTGAGATGCTCAACTTCAATTTTGGAGAGTTTGGGCTTTCTCCCTTGACTGCATCTATTGCCAACAGTACCACTTTTGTGTAACCTCTTGAGAGTGTTGTGTACAATTTCTCTTGGAACATTGTTTGGCTGCAATCTACCACATGGAGTAGCATTCATTAGGTAAGGCTTTGATTTCTATACATTTGCCACTTGATATTTCCTTTCTGAGAGCCATAATATTTACCACACATTCACTACACACCAATGATATCACTAAGTTTAATTTATGGTCTTTCTGCGGGTGTGGGGCACTTTGATTGCTTTCATAACAACCAGTCATAGTGCACTCTATCAACATGGTTGTACTGTGCAGCATTTCATTTTTACATGAGATGCAATAATTTGTATTTTATACCTAGTTTTTCCTATTTCCACAATTATTTCCAACACTGTATATACTCTTTTAATACAGACAAGTGATAGCTAATTGATGCATTTGTCCCTTTTTTTTTATTTTCACGATAAAATATATATGTTCTGATAGTTTACCATATTTTTTGGAATATAAACTAAGGGGCTAACTCAACTTGTGTGGGGAAAAAATGGGGAATGGGCTTAAACGTCAGAAACTCTAAAGAAAAAATATTCAGCGAACTCAGTTATAATATTTGAAATAACAAGAAAAACAAAAAAAATAAAACAACTATTGATTGTAGTTTGGCAGTACATACATGATTTTTCTTACCACATTTCTGCTACTGAGTATTATAATTAACTTTATTTTGTGATATTTATATTTTTGATATAATCCTTTACAAATTTTAAAAAAAAATAGATTTGGCTGTTTTTCTTTAGTGCTTTTACTTATATCAAAAGTAAAACAACTTTCATCAATTATGTGCCACTAAAAATACATTGTGTTTTACATCAGTGGAAGTTGAGTGAGAAAAGATGCATGGAGAATATTACCCAGGCTTATAAATAGCTTGACCAATGATATTAAACCTGTTAAGACCAGCCAATCACAGTTGTTGTTATGTTTTAAGCATGTAGCTTTGAGAGAGAGAATGAGAATGTAAGCATCTTCATTGTAAAAGGATAGAAACTAAAAAGAAGTTATATTTAGGCAGATTTAAGTCTGACTGGATTAGAAAGTTCAAACGTGAGACATTGAAATCAACATTTACAAACACTAGACAAACATTATGCTCAAAAAGAATGTAATTTACACAAAAGCAAGTCAAAAGTATGGGGGAGGGGGGATAATTTATATTGGAATTATAAGGGTTTTTGGATTTTATCGATTTTGGAGTTCATTCTTATGGGTAGTATCTTCTGAGGTGTGGAATGTATGAACTTGTATTTTATTATTATTTTTTTGTGCTAGAAGTGAGATTTGAGAATGTAGTTATGTCAGAGCCATGCTATATAATAAACAAACACCACTTTACTGTGACACAAACAAACACCATGCAGTTCTTCACACCTTTATAGCATGCACACGGTTTTTTGTGGTTTTCTTGACAGAAAAGCTATGACAACACTCAAAGACGTTTGAAAAGTGATGATAGTTTAAATTTTCAAAAATTCCTTTGAAATTAATGAAATATGATAGGTGAATTTTTAGGTGAGGCTTAACCATTAAGTTGACTGATTTACAGATTCTAATCATCCTGTAATATAATTTTTCTTTTTTTTTTAAAGGGAAATTCCAGATACTGACATTCTTTAATTTCTAATAAATTTGAAATTTTGTTTGGAAAATGGAATGAAAGAAGCAGGGGTGTAGCTAGGGGCCCCCAACCCGTGCCAGAGAAAGGGAATGCCAAAATGTTCAGAGGTTTCAGCCCTGACAACCATGACCTGGGATGGGGACACATTTCAGAATCTGGCCCTGGGCACCGAATAGGCCAGCTATGCCACTGGAAAGAAGCCAGTCAAATAAATACTACCATAATTATTGCTGGGTGTGTGTGTGTGGGTTTTGTTTTTTTAAAACCATAAACTTGTCTGCATATAACACATTGTCCTGTTCACATTTGGCACCACAAACAGTGCTTTGCATGAAATGGTATGGACAGTGAATGTGCTGTTGCTAGGATGTTTGTGTAATTAGACACTCCATTACTGCTGCTGGAGTTGCTTCAGCTACCACAGCATTTGGTTATACAGAATGGATATTTTGTGGAAAGAGATGAGGTGATGTAAGCCACCTTAAAAGTTATAATTTTCCAAAGTGTTACAGTCACTCTTACAGTTGGAAAAATGGCTGATCCCTATTGCTGCTTAGTGTTTGGATAGGTGAATTAAATAATTTACTAACTGGTGTAGGACTTTTGAATAATTCTGCAGTGTATTCGTGTATGATGCTGTAGGGAAGCTGAGGATTTTTAAGGGGAGCTATGAGGTAGTTTTTTTTTTTTTTTCTGCATGGTGACCAGGTCTTGTTGGTGGTACTAATCAGCTGGTGTATACTGAAAGTTCTTGCAAGAATTGTCATATAGACTCTCTCGAGTTTCGGTTGTGAACCAGTTAATGAGTGTAGTAAATCATAGCTTTGAAAATGGTTTACAGTAATTTTTAGATTTCATATTATAAATCAGCTGCACTTAATGTCAGTTATAAATATTGTGCATTTTCTCCTCCCCCCCCCTTCCCAGCTTATGATTCTGCACTATTGGAGGGAGGCTTCCCTAAGTCTTTTGAAAACTTCCAGTTTTTGGCTTCTCTCTCTCGTTACTTCCTAAAGTATGTCATCTCGTTGGCTCTTGTCTGCTGCTGTTTTTTTGTTTTTTTTTTTTTTTACATTTTACAGGAGTCCATTTAGAACTGTTAGGTCTGTGTATCATCTGTTATCATTATTATGTAATCATCCAAGTTCCATTAAGTTTTGACTTCATTTTTCAATTTTGTCTTATTTCTTATTTTGTTTTTTAAGGAGATGCTCAGCATGCTTCTCTCCACTTTGCATTGTTTCCAATTTCTGTCCTTGTACTTTGTTTAGAGACCAACATGACACGTGTAAAAAAAATAGAAGAATTCAGAAATTAAATAATTTTCTCTTCAGCTTGCTCAAAGTATCTGTACTTTTTTGACATCAGCAGTGAAAAAACTGCTATCCAATCATTACCATTTCTTTCCTCTTTTTTTTCTTTTGCCTATCACTGAATGATATAACTTGTCCAAGATATTTAAATTCTTTTGCATATTCAGTAATGACACCACCTGATAAAATTTGATTTTTCATGCCATTTAGCATAATATTTTTTGCCTGATTCTGTTAACTGGTTTTGCATTTCACTGGGATCATCAGTAACTAGGACAACATCTTTTCCATTTATTCATATTTCTTACTCTTTCCTATGTGCTTTCAAATTGCAGGACATTTTTTTAGCTTTAGCATATGTATATGCTACTAATTCAAAAAATAAACATAAAAATTACATTTGAAATCATGTATTATTAAAGAATATTGAATACCGAACATAGGTGGTGGTGGTTATTATTATTATGTTAAGAAAAGGTTAATGGTAATTAGATACAGCATTTGAGAGTGAAGATTGCAAGTTGGTGACATTTAGATGCAAAAATTTACGTGCTGTCTATCACATACAGAAACAAAAATTGTATCTTTTACCAACACAAGTGTTTTCTTTACATACATAAGTTAAAAAACATTTAAATCCCACAAATTAACATTTATGTGCAGAAGAAATCCATTTCACTAAGCTTTTAGCATTCCTTACCAATACTGATTTTTCTAGATGGGTACAGGTATCATAGAAGTGCTTGCTTAACTCGGTGTATTGTTTGTTTGTTTGCTTTTTAAAAAGAAATTTAAGTTTCTTTAATTCTTGTGTTTGTATATAGTATTTCACCTGTGCAGACTATTTCCTATATTAAAAAAAAACATTATCTATTTTTGGACACACAAATCCATTCTATCAGAATTATCAGTGCATTTCTCTAATGATATGATGTAAAGGACAGATTTTTTTTCTGTGAAGAGAATTTTAAAATATCCTATATTAATGTCTTTTTTACTATTATTTTTTTCCACTCTAAAGAAGAATTAGTGTTCATTATTTAATTCTTTTCATGCACACAGCCTTGTTTTATTTTCATAGTTTGTTTATTTTCTAGACACAATAATTTAGAGAAAACAGGCTGTTTAGATTTATTTTTGCACCTAAAGCAAACATGTAATCCCGTTTTATGTACAAGTTTTCCAGGCCAAAGCATTGCATAGACACTGAACTTGTTTCGAAGCCTAAGTTTATCAGTTTGCTGTATTGAGTGTACCTGTACAGACTTACTGAAATACTGTTCAAGTCCATTTCTGTCATTCGATCACAGATGATTAAAAAAAAGGATTGGTTGGGGGTAATTCTGAACAATTAATATTTGCTTTATACAATGGTCAAACAAGTAAGGGCATTTCTAATGCATGAGTTAATTTAATCTCTGGGTGGGCTTAATTCATATATAAAGCAAATAAATACTCTTTCATGTTCTTAATCCCCATTCTGATTCATAATATTAATTTGAGTTTTTAAAAATACTTTATAAATCTTGAGCTAAACAGCTTTTAAGGCAGTGCTTTAAAGTGTATTTGCATAGAACCTTTGCTACCTATCTTTCTGAGATTCTCTGCCAGCCACTGGATTACCTTTGCAGTTTTCAAAGTTTATATGGGCTTAGGAGGTTGAAAATTACTAGTGAAGGTATCTCTTCGTTGAATAAAGAACTTGCTAGGACTTAATGCAAAGTGAAAGGCAGCCAGTGTGTAAAGAAAACTCACAATCATTGATTGGTACAGAAGAGCAAAAAATCCTTTATCATTTGCTAGATATCAAGCACATCTCTAACTCAGTGAGAGCCAAACTTGTGGCTGCCAGCAAAAAAGCATGGTATGATTACACTAATGCGATGACAACATCTTCGTCATATCCACAACTATTAACTGAGCTTGACGATTTCCTGATTTTTCTGACTTTCTGTTGGGTATCTTCAAATGTCTGTTTTAGTTATTTTTATTTTGTGAGATAAAACTATGTCTTGATTTTTGTTAGAAAGATTTCTTCAAACTTTTGATATTACTCTAGTACACCTGTTTTGTGACTTTTATCCATGATTTGTACTTCATTGACTTAGTGTCACTGTTTCTGTTTTTTAATTGAGTTACTTGTTCCAGTAGCCATGCTGTGCTTTCTGATGTTGATATTAAACATTTAGCATCATAGGATTACAATTTGTCTGCTTTCCAGAATGAACACGTGTTTTAGAATTTACTCGTATTACTGCTGCTTTGATACAGAGTGACTTAGATTGTTCCACATAATAGCATCAAAATCTGATAAGTTAACCTTAGAACAATCCTGACACACTTTCATTTTGGTTATGAATAACAGTGCTAGCAACTTGATGCTGTGTCTGACCCTGGATGCTATTGTCCTGAGCGGAGAGAACATACAGTACTGTATATTCCCATGAAAATTTTCCATTGTCTGTGCTGCATAAATCTGTAAACTATTTAATGCTGTATATAAATTATTATAAATCTTGTCTTATCATGAAAATAAACTGAAACTTCAGATTTTTATTTTTTTCATTTTTTCTTTTAAATAGAGACATATTATTTGCATGCATAATGCCAGCCATTTAGGAAAGTAATATGTTTTTGATGACTTTTGTAATTGCCATTTTCTTTCTTAAAATTTAACTTAGAAGGAGCCAGGGAGTACTCATCAATTTTACTTACTTGGTGATGATAAACTGCTCCTGCCAGTAACTCTTGTAATAAAACTTATTAAAATCTGATTTTCCTAGTTATAATTATTTAAGGAGTATAGTAAACAATGTGAAAGATCACATGAATATTTCTTGGAAGATTGCTTAATTTCAGGAGTTACCTGGTCCAATTTTGATAATTCAGAAACCACCATCTTGTATTTGAAATGCAAGTAGTAAAAATGGCAGCATGAGAACCCTTTCACAACTAAGATACCTGCAAAGTTGCTAGTAAATGTAGATAAATGAAGAAATTTGTTAAAACTCAAAATCCTTACTTCTTTTAAAAAAACTGTTGAAAATCCCTACTAGTGCCCTTCTTTTATGATGTGGGGAAGAGCTAGAATACCCAGATGAAATCTGCATAGCTGGTAGGGGAAGATTGAGGAGTAACTATGCCAGGGAGGTTCATCAAACCGACTGGGATTTGAACTTTCCCATTGAACTTAGCAGCTCAGTTGTCTAACCCCAGACTACCACATCACCCTGTCTTACAATATTTAATTAAAATAACATCAGTGGCTGTAAAGTCATTGGAAAAGCTGCCAATTCTTATGCCACCTGGCAGATAGCCTAATCTTGCAACCTATTTAATCACCCTTTTTATCTTGGGGAAAATTAATAGCCTGTTTAATTTATCAAATTATTGATTTCTGCTTGAGTTTATCGGAAAACCTAAGAAATACTAAGACATTAGTGCAATATCTGGTCTCAAACCTTTTTTTATTCAACATTCTTTGCAAAAAAAAAAAAAGTTGTCTTTTGTTTATTTACTCTTAAAATCTTTAGTCACTTCAGATATTTAAACAAATTATTATTAGTAGTAGTAGTATTTTTTTCTTTTACACACATTTACACATTTTTCTTGTCTCATGTTTGTTTTGGTTAAATTTTGTCTGTAGCACTGGTAACTGGATATCTCTTGTTGTGTTATTATTTATCTTTAATCGTTTTTTCAAATGTTTACTCAACAGTCTTTTAAGTTGTTGCTCTCTGAATCATTCGGTAGTCCTTTTTAATATATTGCTTTAACCTCAAATGTGCATAATCATCTTTGGGATGCTGCTGCTTACACTTTAGATTTTTACAGATTGGACCCTTTTTTATTAACAGATTTTAATGGATGCTAAAATGTTAAACAGACATGGGCGTTAACTTGAATGATTAGCATGAAAATGGGAAAGGCAAAGTGTCTGTAAACCAAATTCTTTTATTAATTTCTTTAACTCTTAAACTGCAACAGCCATCAGGTGGTTGCTGCTTTAAGACCACAAAGTTTTCCATAAACATTTTAGATTTGGCAGTTGCTTATTTTTAGCACATAGAAGCTTAACAATAATAAATCAAAGCTTGTCAGCTGACTGATGTTGCCACTCCAACTGATTACAATATATGTGTCAAACAGAAAAGTTACAGAAATATGTTGATCTGCAAATCAAATGCAATAGAATGAAGGAGCTGAAGACATGGGTACCACCCATTATGATTGGGATTACTGTAGTGGTGAATAAGACAGTGAAAAAATGGCCATTTTGAGAACTTCAAGAATATTGCAGAAAGTCACTTGCATTGATGACTAAATTCACAGTGTAATAAGTCTGGTTGACCAGTCATTGACAACTCACCTCTTTCTGTATATATATATTCTGTTTACGAAAGAGTGAAATTAGGAAATAATAATAGTAATATTTTAATGTGTAGTTTAGTTACAAGCTTCCATTAGTTTACACATGTGCATAAACTTTGATTGAAAAAACTTTGTTTAATTTCATGCAAACTTTCTGAGAGATTGCGGTATTGTAAAGATTTAGCTCTATACCATGTTGAGAAAATTTTTTTGCCTTTTGTTTTTTTATGGAATAGTATTCCTGTTTTAGCCGGTGCATGCACATTCTAAGTGGACCAGAGAGAAAGAGAGATTGACACCAGTGCTCAGTTGTCTTAATGTCAACTGAAGTTTTGGGGAGTCAGTATCTGGTGTCTAACCACATCCTGGTTTTCTCCTATTTTAAGATTTCTGCTAGGCTCCTTAATGTTAACAGACACCATCACCAGAAGTTAATGATCACTTAGGTACTTTAAGTTGTAGTGTAACCACTAGACAGCAGACTTCAGTTCAGTCTCTTGCATATTCAGATGTATGCACTATATAAGTATGTGCAATCTTATTTGAACTGCCTTTTAATAATGCAGAGGGCTTTAATTTTTCATTACCAACCAAAGGTGACAAGGACCTGAAATGTGAGATTTTTACAAGTGATCAGTAGCTACAGTTGGTCCCATTCTTTCGTTTAAGAGGCTAGTAATAATAATGGAGCAACACTTGACTACAATCCCTCTTGCACTTTCTTATGAAGTAATCCTCCCAAGCAGGGGCTTGGCCCCCTTTCCAGTGTAAAATTAGAAAGGAATATAAGTCAAGTCCTCTTCTGCAGCAACTTAATTTGGATCTGAAGAGATGTTTGCCTTGACAAAAAAAAAAATCCTTACTCAAGCTCTTCATTCTTAGATGTGATTGGTGGAGGGGGCTTTGATTCCCAGTTAGGGTTAGTTTGGCATGCTCTTCCCCTCCTTGGCTCAGTTTCTTCTCACTCTTCTTTAGCCAGCCATGAGTTTTTTTTCCAGTTTTCTTCCACATCTAAAAATGAAGAGTTTTAATAATGATTTCCTTGCTGATGTTGGTAGTGATGAGGTTTCATGGTACAATATAATGCTCTTTGTACTCTTTCACCAGAGTAGTCTCCTTGCAGAGTCTGATAAGTAATTTAAAAAAAAAAAAAAAAGATGTGAGAGGAAACACATTCGGCCAGTGGGAGAAAAACAAGAAACCATGCTAAGCAGGTATATCAAGCTGATCTGTTTTCAATCAAGATTCAAACTTGAGCCTTTAATTTTAGCAGACATGAATTATCGAAAGTCACCGTTTCTAATTTGGATGAGAAGCACACGGTACTAGGGTTACTTGCTACTGTTCAGTACAGTAATATAGTATAACAGCAGAGAGCGACTAACACTCGACCTGATATGAAGCTGGTTTATCAAGATTTAAAAGTACAAGTTTCATTTTTAAACTAAATGAAGATAGATTTCTTCCAGTTTAGTGAGTGAAAGAACAACAAAAAAGTATGATTAATATTGTCTAGCCATCTAATAGTTGACTTAGTGTAACTGCCTTGCACCCTCAGTTGCCCATATTATTTAATAAACAGTAACTTTGTAATTGTGTGTACAATTCTCAGTCTCATTCAGTATTGTTTGTTTTAAAAAGAACATGCCGGCAAGTATCTGTCTATAATATTTTCACATTTAAACAAGGATGTGTCGATTAATTGATAAGCTGATTATTAGGCTTCAAAATAGCAAATGGAAAACTTATTTTATTTTAGTTCAAAAGGACTGCAAATATTGCTCCTCTCTCCATTTTCTATATTACCAGCTTTTAGCAGCAAATCCATTTATCCAGATCAACATACCCCAGGGACATTGCTCTGGCTCTGAATCTAAATACGTATACATATATAAAAAACAATTTAACACAATTTTTTTTTGGGGGGGGAGACAATTACTCTCTCAGAACCCCCCCCCCCCTCATTGTAGGACATAACAAGGTGAGGGCCAAAACAGAAGGAGCTAAAAAACAAAACAAAAAAGAAAAGAATTGTGTGTTGTAAGTTGAAATATTTAAAACTTTTATGTTAACTAAACAATATAGGTTGTATATTCAAATCTCAATTAATACATAACTAGGTGAATTTAAAAGCTAAAATATTAAATTTCTTGTTAAAATCAAAAGCTTGAAGATTTTCATGTTAAACTAATCAACATCATTTTCAAATCTTCTCGATTAATAGCTATGTGAAATCCAAAGTATTGAAAATGTTATTGGTCTATAAACAAATTTAAAATAGAAAAGTGATTATGGAAGTCTGTCCAGAATATAGCTTAGTATTTAAAGTCAAAAGCTTTTAGATTATAATGTAGAAACATCAACTTTTTGCCACTTTCTGGATTGAGGAAGTTTCTTGTTGGCTTATACATATGTCCACTGATGCTTCACTGTCTGTGGAAGATGGAGGAACACATAAATGGACCTAAGCCAGTATTTCCAGTCTTTTGAAATAGAAAGTATTTCTTTCCACTATAACAGTAGAATAAACTCTTTTTTTTTCTGTTGCTATTTATTCATAGCCATCCCAGTGTCAGAGAACTTTCACTATTGATTCAGCAGCTTAAGTTAATAGAATGTCTGGATCATCAAGATCAGTATTGGAGTCTGATTACATTTATTTTGGGGCTTTACCTGATATTCCATTTTTGCATTTTCTTCCATCATTCAATGCCTTATTTTTTTTATATTCATTTTTTTACTTTTGAACTTTACTTTGAAGCAAGGGTCATGCGAAAATACAGGGTTTGTTTGAAAAATAATTATGTAAATGCCTTTGCACAGTTGCTTTTAGCTGCTCCACAATTGTCAAGATTCCTTTGAAAGTATTACAGGTGGTACTTTGTCTAAGAAATGTTAAAATCAGGTGTTAGCCACTAAGAAATAGTCTTTCAGCAGTACTAGCTGTCCAAATGTCTGTCAACAATGCTATGCTTGTCATTTTTTTTGTAGTATCTTTTGGAGTTTTTGGAAAATAGTTGTACACTGGTATTAATGTTTGACAAGTTATAATGCAATATATTATATTTAGGAGACAAATAATTGAGTAGCTTTCTAAATTTTGTGTCTGCTGTTAGCAGCAATCATCTTTCCTGTTGTTTTGTGTATGGGTGTGGCTTTGGATCTCTGATATCCGACAATTTCGTCTTGTCATTTACTACAGCCTGGCCTGGACTCTTTACGTTTCCTTTTAGTAGCAGCAGCAACAGTTTTTCTTCTGAAACATTTATGTATTTTATGCCATGCTTTACCTCGAAATGGTATTTAGTTGCAAATGCCTTTACAGTTTTTTTTCAGCCTTGCGAGATTTCTTGATTAAGTTGGCATTTAGCTTTGATAGAATCTTTCTCATTCACAAAATAATTGCATAAAAATATTTTTGAAGATGTCTCTCTACCTTTAAAATATCTATGCCAGGCCACTTATCTGGAAATGGACAGTGTGTCATTGGTCAGCCTGTTACAGATCTGATTCCTCAGCCAAACCGCATATGAAAATAAGCTAACCAGCCACAATGCTTAATTTTAAAAATAACAACCAACCACATTATAGGTTCTAAGGAACTCATGATTAATTAAGTATTGTTGCATCTTTAACAAAGGTACTGTGATTATAAACTCCAGCTACAATAATAATGTTTACTTTCCTTAGGCAGTCCCTTATACTGAGCACAGTACCTAAACTAGGTTTTCTCCATAAGAGAAGCAGGATCACAATAGCAGCTCGATTATTTATCTTGTTAATATTTTAAAGGATGTCAACATAGATAGTATTGCGAAGAATGAATAATTAGGTAAAAAAAAAAACAAAACAGTGGAGAAGCTTTCTATACCGTGAAAGTTGGACCTTAATGTTATATAAGTTGCTTACATTGAAATATGCAAAACAGATCTGATTTTGTAATTAAAAAAATCTGATGTGTGTGTATATATATACATAACTTCACATACTACAAGAGAATATTCTAATAATAATTCAGTGCAACCAGCTTTTGAATATTCTTTTCAGCCTTTGTATCTGTATGCATCTTAATTTGCTTTTTCTTTTTCTCCTCTATTGATTGGCAGAATGTTACAGTATATCACAATTTCTTAAAACTTACATAAACTGAGCAATTATCAGTGTTTTTACTCTAATTTTTATTAGTTTTTGTTAAGATTTTAGACAACTGAATAAAATTTGGTTACATGAGGTCTTTAATACTGATCTGGCCCAGTGGGAATAAGGGCAACAAATTTTTTAGAGCTATTTATTTTCTTCTTGTGATGATATGCTTCTCTGTGTACAGGAATACATTTCTGGCTTTCTGGTAAAAACTAACCAAAAATTGTGTTATGAATTTTAATGATCAGCTGATTAATTGGTAATCAGCCATTTTGATAATCAGCACCCATATATTTAAATTAAATTAATGATGATTAAAAAACTTTAATTTAATTTCTATAATAAATATTATTTTAAATAATGGGGAAAAATTACACTGACTGGATAATGACCAACTCTCTTTATTATACACATTTCTTGTTGGCTCAGTTATCATGCAAATGTGGTCACTTCACTTGCTCCTAAAAAAGAAAGAATTTGACTTTTTATCTCCAAATCCAAATTGTTGTTCAGAACCTTGAAGAAAAGCTGACATTTGCAACATAAATAAATATCTAATAAAGAAATGGCAAAGATAGTTTTTGGGCCAAGAAATTGACCAATATTTTTTTTTTCTGGTTTATGATGAAGTGTGAAACTGTTTTGCTGTCATTAATTGTATACGAGATCTGTCGAAAAAGTATCCGATTTTATTTTTTCCTGTGGGAAGTAATGACGTTAGGGAGGCAAAAGTGTGCACAGTGGAGCCGCATGCCTTCATGTGCATACGTGTTTTTGGCGGGCTTGCTGGATGCATCAGTCGCTGTCAGGCAGCCAGCGTGTGAGGTGTTGTACTACTTACTCGTCGCATTTTCATTTCACCTGTGATAACGGAACGTGTGGAGCAACGATCTTGCATCAAGTTTCGCCAAAAGCTTGGAGATATCCAAACGGAAACAATTTGCAAAATTCAACAGGCTTTTGGTGACAATGCCATGGGTGTTACCAAAATAAAAGAATGGTACAACAGGTTCAAAGATGGCCGCACATTGGTGGAGAGTGACCAGTGTTCTGGGAGGCCATCATCAAGCCGCATTGCATTTTTTATCGAGAAAGTGCAGACCTTGATAATGGAGGATTGTCGTTTGACAGTGAGGGAAATTGGTGACAAGGTTGGGATTAGTAAAGATTCTGCACATGCAATTTTAAAAGAAGATATGGGCTTGCTTTCTCAGAAACAACAACAACTTCGTCTTGAGGTTGCACAGGACCTGCTGGATACTGCCAACAGGGATCCTCAGTTCCAGAATACCGTGATAACTGGAGATGAGATGTGGGTGTATGGGTATGACCCGGAAACCAAAGCTCAGTCAGTGGAAGCACTCAACGTTGTCAATGCCCAAAAAAACATATCAGGTCTGGAGCAAAATCAAGGTGATGCTGACTGTTTTCTTCTACTACCGAGGTGTTGTGTATCACAAATATGCACCAGAGAGACAAGCAGTTACAAAGGAGTACTATCAGGAAGTTCTCTGACGTCTTCGTGATGCAGTTCGGTGCAAATGACCGGACCTCACAAAACTGGCAGCTGTATCATGACAACGCCCTGGCTCATTCGTCATAGCTGATCAAAGGTTTCTTGGCAAAGAAAAGCATTTCGCTCATTTTCCAGGCTCCCTACTCTCCAGACATGGCTCCTTTCTGACTTCTGTTTGTCCCCAAAAATGAAGATGCCACTGAAAGGCTCCCGCTTTAAGAGCTTAGAGGAAGACATGTGGTATGTGACAAAGGAGCTGAGAGTCATTCCGGAAGAAGCATTCTAGACGTGCTTTGAAAATAGTGATTGCAAGGAGGAGGGAAGAAGGCCAGTTCTTTCTAAGATGGGAAATATTTTAGGTATCATCAACACTGAACAAATTTGTCAAAGGTCTGTACTGTTCAATTCTAGATGTAGGAGGAAATCCATAATGCAGCTTTGAAATTTATAGTGTCAATTTAAAAAGGAATTGAGTGAATAAAACAAAAAAAAAATGTGAAGGCAGGAGAGCATGTTAGCCTGGATGGTATGCAATGTGCACATAAGCAGACTAAATACTGTGAACTTCAGTGGGTAGACACCTGATTATACAATAAAGAGATACCAAAAAGAGAGCCCAGATTCACTGAGGGCCAACCACAGCTTCAAACTTGTCAAGTGTATATACTGTTAGGTTATTCATTCCACATTGGAAGCTGGTCAACACAAAACTATTGTGAGGAATCCTGTAATGATCACCAAATAGTGCTAAGTCATAGCTAGTTTATATAAGTCAATGTTAAGCAGAATTACAGAGGTACTTGAATTTACATTTATTTGTTGGTCTTTTTACCAAAATCTCTTTGTGTATACATTTTTCCTTTAATTTTATCGTCTTTGTCTTTCTCCCTTCTCTCTCTCAACCAACAAAGGTAAACATGATTGCTTTTTGATCTAAGAAAAAAATTTGCACTATGCAATTTCTTAATTTTTCTTTTCTAAATGTAAATCACCTGCATGCAATTATGTTTTTGACATATAGGTCAATCACATGCACTCGTTTAAAATTTGGTTCAAGAATAAGAAATCTTTGTGAGCTGGCTCCCAAGGTTATTTATTTAAAACCCGTTGTTGCTTTTCTTTTATCTGCTACCTAAATCTTGATTGTGCACTTAAAGATTCTTTGTGCTGTTTAACTGATGCTAGAGGCCGCACTTATCAGTCTATAAAAGCAAGTGAAGAGGATGAGTGGAAACAGACGGATACTTTTGAATTCATACTCAAATAATACAACAATCTAAAGATATCAGAAAATGCACTTTTAACCACTTTCCATCTAGGGTCACTTGTACAAGTTCTTATGTAAAATACATTTGTCTTTGTAGGACAATTTTTTTTTTCTATAATATTTTTATAGCAAAAATCTTCAACTAATTGCAATATCATTAGCATATTAAACAACGACTAAGCTTATTCACAGTATTAGTTTAATGCCACCGTAACTCTCGGGGAAAGGAAGCATCTGTCAGTATGATTTTTACATTGCAGACTATCTAGAATATTTTCTCCATAATTAGCAACACTTTAATTTTAATTGGCAGGTTATCCATGAGTTACTCAAATTATTTACACGCTAACCTTGTCTATCTGGCCATCAAATATTTGAATTAAAATTCTTGGTAGAAGTAGATTATTTTTGTGGATTTTAACTGGTGCAGAAAGTTGGACCTACTTTATACAAAGAGTTATTCTCTCAGTCAGCTATGATGAGGCATACTCGCTTTGCGCAATTTTACTTAATCAGTCAAGGTTTGAATAAACATTTTCTTTGGAATGCAGTCATGTGTTGTATTATCCCCTATCAACCCATCTCTTGCCCCCGAAAAATGGTATTCTAAGAAAAGGAAATGCAAGGTGATTTCCTGTCAATGAATAAGCAGCAGATTTTCTTTGTGTCTGCAAAAGAGGAGATTAATGCCATTTTCTTAGCAAGAGATTAAATTTGAGGCTGGTAAATCTTCTACAATTCCAAACATTAAGAAAGCATGAAAAAATAAAAGCTGTGTGGCATGGAATATGAAACCAATGTTTAGTTAAGGAAAGTAGATCAGTTTTCATTTTTTTTACATCTTATTCAACATTAAAACTGATAAATAGGAAATAACAGTGAAGTATTTGGGGTTAGCCTGTTATCTTAAGCTGGTAACAATGGATATGTGGTGCTCACAGAATTCACCACCAGGTAATCGGACCATGGAATAATACCGGTGGCACATCTTGGACAGGTGAGGCTGGTCAGAAAATCTCACAAGAGACCCCTCTTTTTTTTTTGGTTAGAAATAGAAAGAAACTAAAGTATCCAGATGAGCTAGATCAGAAGATTGACAGAGTAGCTGACTCTTAACCAAAAAATTTATTTTGAAAGATGGAAACTTTGTGCTGTTTTGGTTTATTTGCCAACTGTCGTGTGTATGTGTTATAAATAAATATACATGCGTGTTTGCAAAACTGCCATTATGATTTACTTGTGGCAGTAATAGATTGGCATAAAAGGAAATAAAGAGGTGGGGGATGGTTTACTGTTAATCAAATGCATCACACAGTTGGGGGGAACAACAGGAAATGAATTTAATTTAACAGGAAAAACCTTTTTTTTTTTAATATTTTGTTTAACAACTTACGCAGGGTGGACATCAAGCTCTATTGATCAAAGTGTCGGATCTCCCAGCAAAGAAACACGGAAAACATTTTAAAATTTTGGATGTTAGTCCAATGTGTAGTCTACCGAAACTTGAAGGCACCAAGCACAAACACTGGTATAAGTCATGCTGCTTTTCCTTCCATTTTTAAAAGACCAAAAAAAAAAAAAAAAAAAAAATCTCTAGAACCTTTTTTGAAGGAATTTTTCATAGTTGAAAATTTGTTGAAACCTTTACAGGATGAAGATCATAGTTTATCTCAAATGTGGATTTTTCTGGTTTACCTTGTTTGGGAAGAGGTGGAGTGGGCAAGCAGTTTGAAGGTTGACCTCTCCAGCAACCTAGACAGACACCCTGACACACTAATCTAAATTGCCCTAACCTCAATTTTTTTTCTTTTAAAAATTACCAAATTAATTTTATTTTAAAAGAAATTTCTGTAATATTCCATGTTCCCTTCCTTAAACAATGGATTTAAATTACAACAAGATGCTTGTGATTTAGGTTTTCTGTTGCCACAGTCACCTAAAAGTGGTAGATTCCTACATAGGGGTCTAGCCTTCTCCACCAGGTCAGGGAGATCAGCCAGTGCAGCAATACAAATGTAGGGAGGGGGAGGAGGACACTGCCAGCCAGGGCCCACCCACAGTAATTTCTTTATTTTGTGAACTGAAATAATTCAAACAGTTTTACCCTTTAGCTGGGTCATGTGATGTCATTCTGCCCCTCCTCTGGTTTTATTTTTTGTTGTTGTTTTTTTTTTTTTGTAATGCTTAGGAAAGCCTACCAGAAAGATGTATAATTAAGTCCTCCAAGGCAGGCCATGGGATATCAGGACAAAAATTAATCGGGTAAGGTATTTGTATTGTGTCTACGACCTTCCCCCCACAACCTTTTGGAAAAAAAAAAGTTCTGTCTCTTCCAGCTAAGTGGAATGCTTTTAATAGGGTCTAGGGGTTTTTCAACATAAACTTGAAATTTCATAAGGTAGAAGAAGATTTAAGGTAAAGCACAATCAAAATGGTATAATTCACACATTTCTAGGCCAAAAGTCTTCATCAATTCTTTCATGAAAAACAAACAAACATTAACCAAAGCTTCCGCTGCTTACCAGAGAAAGATTTCAATTTATCAACAAAACTGACTTCGTCCTTTAGGTTATTTTACAGTTAGTTTTTATTTTTAGTAAAATTATGTTTTGCATATAAACCATCACCAACGAGTGCCATTCACAACTTCACTGTAATGGTGCCACAGCTGCTGCTTGTCTCTGTTTAATATGGAGAACTCTTGACAAAGATCTTTGCAAATTAAAAAAATTTTAAAATTATTTTGACAGGTGAATCACCAAGTTGATCTTGATGATAAAATAGTTGGGTTACTGAAAAATGTACTTACTTGCATATAATCATTTGAAGATCTTCAAAGCTGGAAACATTCTTCTTGCCATGCAGATCTTAGTAATTATCAGCTAAATCAATACATTTGTATTGAATTATAGATAATTAAGAGTAAGTATATTTGTAGATCTGATGAGGAAGACATGCAAAGTATTTTTTAAAAAAAGATGAAAAATTCTGTGTGTTTGCTTGTGTGCGTAAACTGCATATATTGTGACAAATTCTCGATCTGTTCTATGACGAGAAGATAAGTTCCAGCACTATCCATGAAAGGATTCAGCTGCTTTTATGTGCACAAGTGATTAATGAAAAATAATTGAGAGCAAGGTATCTTTTCCAGAAAAAAAAAAAACTCATCTAATTTCATTTTTTGGATTTTATTAATTCATGAAATGCCATTTATTCTTTCTTTGTAAAACTTAGCTTATCAAATGCTCTAACAAAACATCTAAATAAAGATTCCAGACAATACAGAATTATGGAAGGAGACAGAAAACCATTTTGGTTTATACAGAACCTCTCAGTGTAACAAAAACAAAATGCCTATAAATTTAATTTTAGAAGTATTTTATGTGCACGCTATTGTTGGTAATTTATTATGCTTATTTACACTGATATTTTTTTCCATTTCTAATATGAAATCCAGGTAGTTATGGTCGTCTTGTGTTTTAAACCATAGTCCTGCCTGCAGTGCAGTAATAGAGAGTATATCAACAGCTGTTACGAGAAATAGTTGGGAAAACACCACTGATGTTTTCATTGGTTAAAACCTCCATTTGTAACAGTACTATCCAAAGTCGATATATTGATGACCAGCATGCTAAGCAATTGCTGCTGGAAATGTATATAGTGAGTACACTAGGGTTAAAGCTGTCATCTTTGAACCCGTGCACCAACTTTGGCATAATGCACCTGCCAGAGGTAATCCTCTAGTTTCCTAAATCAAGTGGACTAGGACTTGGTGTGAAACTTAGTTGAATTGCTAATGCATAAAATTTCTGCTAGAACTCTTCATATTTTATAAATGAGAGGAAACTGGAGAGCTCAAAGGAAACCCGTATGGCTGGATGGTAAAGAAGAGCTAGAAGAAGTCATGCTAGGCAGGTATGCCAAACTGAACCAGTTACAATCAGAATTTGAACTTTGGGAAGTGGGCCTTCAACCTTAGTGTTCTATCAATAGACCACCACAGTAGCCTATTTTAAAATTATAGATAGGGGAGATGATTTGTGACTATGAACACAGTCAGAACTCAGATAATATCTTTTATTGAGAACCTAGCACTTAAACTAGATAGATCTAATATTTCAGCATATTCTAAAATGCTTAAAACTTATAAACAATCTATTAAATCTCTGCTGGACTCTTGATGTCTCAGTACCCTTTCTTAAATATGTACTTGTACAGCACATTTAATGACAAAACAAGCATAGCATTGTAACTGTTAATACATGAAGCTGCATGAATTAATAGAAAAAGTACATAAAACTAATTCCAGAAGATCCTATAGCATTTGAGCCCTCTTATGTCAAAGTTATTGATGACCAAAGCATATACTCATCATTTTTTTAATAGCCAGGCTTGAAAGGGTGACAAGTGACGAGCAGTTTCTGTCATTGTGCTTAAAGATTGGGAGGGGAGACCCCTTTCAGGAATGTAAGAGTTATGGCTTATCCATGAATCTAGAAAGGTTCTTGTGAAAATAAACAACGAAATGGGTATGAACACCAAAGACACTGAATTAGTGTAGTTCATGGTTTCTTCTCACTTTTCTTCCTCAGCTGGCCATGCTGAGTTTTCTTCAGGCAATCTGCTTTGCTCTCTCATTAAAAAAAATGATGAGTTTTAGTAGGATCTTCATAGGTTTTAGGTTGGCTACAGCTCAAGTGCACCAGGCATTTTAGTGTTGGCCAGTAGTTTCCAGTGTCATCCACCCTCTTTTCCCCATCTGGCCAGTGTTCCAGATACTGGACATGACAACCACATTAGCATAGCCATTGAAGAAAACAATTTAAGAAAATAAATATCCCCCCCTAAAGTTTCGTATGGCATGAGAAACAAAGCTAGTCATTCATATGTATTTGTTTAGAACTTTTATCAGGATCCCTGTACCTTTTTGTAATTGCGATTTTGATTCAGCATTTGGAGCTGACTTGTCTTGGATGTCAAGTAATTGTAAAGGATATTTAGCACTGTTCTTTACTTACATACTTGTAAAGAATTATGTTCTAGCCTGGACTCCAGATAGCCATCTGCTTTCTGTCACTACCCAAAATGAAAACAGCTTAATCAACTTTTTGCATTTGTTTGTGAATATTTACAACTTTTGGATAATTGGTTGGTTTTTTTTCTTATCTTTCTGCTTATACAAATGAATTTGCAGAAGAGTTATTTTGAGATATCCTTAATGTAAATAACATTAAAGTTCTTAGTGTGATATTGTCGTATTACAGTACTGTACATACTTTAGCTAATGGTCTACCATTGTGGATTTTTACATAATGGTACTAAACCAATATTGTATATTGATTCAATTTTAAATGAGATTACTGTAATAATGCATTTACAAAATTCATAAATTGCAATACCTCCCTCTTCTACAATGGCATTTTTAGTTTAGTCCTGTAGATGGTCTAACATCAGCAATTGAAAATTAGACAACAAAATTTTTGTAGCCTGATTTTATTTAGTAAATCTTCAATGAGTTGTTTCGCTAACCTCTAGTGGCCAAGAACAGAGGGAGAGAGTATTTATGGCCTTGCAACTATGTCAAGATGTTTGCATTTACAGTATTTCATTTGACTGATAGCAAACATTTAATACTTGTAAATGCACAATTTTTTTAAAAGCTGGAAAAACCCAAAAATTCTGTTCCCTTTTCTTTAAGTAACCTTGTACATGGTTTATTAAAAAAAAAATTGTTTACATTTGCTTTTGTTTTTGTCAGCATACAGATGACAAATAATAACCTTGTCTCTATATAAAAAAATTTTATTAGCCGAAAGCTGACTGGTTGTTAATCATCATAAGCTTGTACTGAAAATAGTTTCAAAGAAAATCAGTGGCATGAAAAAGATAACTTATCAGGTACTTCTTAGGTGTGCGCTCATTGAAATTAATGTTTTTTTAAAAAATAAAATAACCGCCATTGACATAATTACACTTTATTTGCACAACAGAAAAGTGTATGTTATGACTGATATAATATTAATCTCCACTCTATAAATTGAAACCAAGAACTGCTGTACATTGCATTTTGCTAAAAGGATGTAGAGCTATATAGTGCAGAAATTGTAATTGTGGAAGTTCTGGCTCTATATAATCAAATATCATCAAAGATGAACGAGCATGGATTAAGCAAAGTTTCAGCTTATCTCTCTCCAGAAATTGTCACATCATTGAGTTTATCTTGTAACTGAATCATCTATGACTTTGATTAACTCCAGCCTATGTCTAGCTTGAATATTGTAACCAATTTTATTATTTATAAATTTCTTGGTAGAGAATAACAAATTTTCCAAAAAAGAAAAAAAATACAACTTCTAATATTATAAATATAGGGTAGGAGAGATCTACTTAAGAAGCAGCTTAAATAAATACTAATGTACAGAATTTTTAACATACTACTACTACTATTAATAACTCAGTCTCATTGCTGAAATTAATGGTCATATTATCAAATGTAAAAAAATGAATAGATCTGTATTTCAGGATCAGTCACCCTCTTTAGTTTTTGTGTTTTTTTGAAGTGAGAGTAGAAACAGTAGTGCCATAAAAACTCTAACTCAGGTGTACCTGAAATGAATGCAGCTAAAGAAATCAACTGTGGAAGTTGGAAAAATGCTTTTTAGTGAAGATGGTAGACAGTTTAACTTATCTTTAAAAATAGCATGTGATAACCTCATGATTTTGTGTGGAGCATCATTTATTAGTAGTCTGTATATTTGTCATTGGCAGGTTTACTTGTTGTCACCTACCCAGCAACATAATGAAAGATGTCATTCAGAATAGCACATTTTCTAGACTTTGATTAGTGATATGCACCTCAAAGCTATATACTGATTATTATGTGAATGAATTTTTAATGTTTTTCATAACTAAATAACTCTTATTTTGGCAGCACAAAATTTTACCTTAATTAACTACACAGCTTTAGAATTTCTATAATAAACACGGTATAGTGATTTGAGTAAAATCAAGCTTCCATTTGCTATACTAGAAACCAGTCGTAGAAGTGCTACAGTGCCTTGCCACATTCATTTGGATACCTGCATAAATGGCTGTATCTGATCTAAATGATGATCGTAATGTTGTTGGGCAGATAACCAGTGTGAAGCACCAAACTGAAAACTTGGATCTCATGATATATTTTTTTTTTTTACTTTGGGTTGTGTTGTCATTGCCAGATTGCCAAAGATCATGGTTGAAGCTAATGCCATTGCTATGGAAAAGAGATTTATACTTGGTTTATAATGTTTTAAGTACATTTACTATAAAACTTTGTAATTTGATAGGATCATTAATGTTTCTCTTTTAGATATTGTATACTTTAATAAATAATTTGTGTGGTCTATATCATGTATCGCCACTGATAAGCTAACATAATTATTTATAAAGATTACATAAAAGACTTAGTGTCATAAAATGTATACCAAATAATCTGCATTTATGACTTAAAACTTCATGTTAACTTAAGAAGAAAATGAAAACTCTTTTGAATTTTCTACTCTTGCATATTATTACCCTCTCTTACAATAAACAGGCTGCTGTTTGAATGATGTAGGCTGGCAGTGGCTGATATATGTACTTTTCGTTTCTGGCAAGAAAATAGCTGGGGATCCCACATGGGTGTTTGTACAAAGCTCAGGTTTTCAGCCCCCACACAGTCTGCTGTTGCATGTGGCAGATAGGCAAAACCAAAAATAATTTTAGGCAGATGTCCAGGATATACACTTTTCTAATTAGTTGGCAGACTTCGGCTTTCTTGAATGTCTGACTGCAGCAGTAAATGACAGCAGTCTAATAAACCAGTTAATCTGTTAACTGAATTACCTCAATCATCTCAAGCATTTATTCTTTGATATAAAATATCTTTGCACTCCTTACTCTGCAACTATCTTAAACATCAAAAATAATAATAATGGTTTCAAATTATTTGAGGCAGAGTGTGTATTGTGTAAATAAGATAAGACTTCTGATGACTTTCTGTTTTAATTATCTTTCTTTATATTTGCTTTGTTTTGTTTAGTTATTTTAAATTATAAAATCTATAATCTACTGCTCAACAGAGCAGCATCATTGCATACTAGTTTGGAAATTTCCTTTGTTTTTCTTTTACTGGGCACAATACATAGCAACTTTGTTTAGTAATAGAATGATAATTTAACTGATAGAAGTTAAATACTTTCAGGCAGTCGTATCTGATTAGATGGGTGGTGTAAGAAAGCATTCGTGTTAAAATAATCTGAGTTTTACTTTATTTTTGAAGACATTTGTTACAAAATATAAATGAGATAATTTTTTAACTAATAGCAAATAGATTGAAGGTTGTAAATTTGCTATTTTATCTTTTCTATTTTATTTCTTCAGCATCCAGCCCATCAAAAACAAAAGCAAACTTCAGATTCAAATATGTTCTCAATGTTACCCCCACACCATCATCATACACCATTTTAATACTGAAATATTTACAACCCAGCATTATGTAGAATTGTGTTTCATTGCCATATTCTAAGCAAATATAATTTAAAAAAAATTTTTTTTAAAGTGCAAAACTTTTCCAAAAATTGAAATTGATGCCATTACTATTTGAGCACATATTAAGTAGAATACATGAATCAGATTTTATACAACTAATGAACATATTATTGATAGGTTGAATACAACCCAGTTACAATTAAATTTTAATTTTGAGGAAAGTGCTTGTTTTATGTACATAGCAAATGATCACATGACATTTAAAAAAGAAATCCGAATAGATGGATGCAAGTTTATTTTTGATTCTTTAGATGTAGCTTATGTGCGAAATCAAGATTTTTTTTGTACAGGGTAGGTTGATTGTTTGCTTTATAAAACTAAGAGTTTTTTGGTGTTCTGAATAATTTGATTTGCCCTGTAAATGTCACCACCATACCACAGTTGTCTGTGTAAACTGCAAGAGGGTAAGTGGCTCCTTGGATGTACTGATGGGTGAGCCATTGTTTATCAGGGAAGTTGATGGCACTGCTAGAAACTGTTTAGCAGATAGAGCTGTTGTATATTCGGTGGTGGAGAGTGTCCTGATGTGGGTTAGGGGGATCTCACAATTGCACAGCATTCTTTGACCAATAGACACATCGGAGAATATACAACACGATTCTGTGTCCCTGCAAATACTCAGCCAGGTTACAAAGAGCTCTGTGAACTGTCCAGTGTGTGATTTAGATTATTTACTTCCATGGGTTACACATGAAGATCAGTCACTGATTCTCAAGTTGGTCATATTTATTAGAAAATTACAGAATTTGATCTAGTTGGTTGATGACCTGTGCAACAGTGGTTTCTTATGTTAGCTAATTTTCTTTGTAATTGATGCACACACACGTGAAGGTCTAAATGAAATTCAGATGTCTGTAGCACATACAAACTGGAACAATATGCTGGTCTTCTCTCCATTTTTTTGGTTAACTATTATATACAAACATTAACTATCCAGTTAATGTGATTTGAGCTTGTCTCTTCTTAGACATTTTGTTACCTATCTAATCTTCAACAAAATTTTGAAAATCGTATTATTCTGCAAACGCATCTGTGGATATTTCATGTTTGGTGTTTCTTTACCCTTCCTTAGGATGATTCATTGTATCTCTAGGCATTGAAAAACTGGGGGTTCCTTACCAAAAGGTGGGGAAGTAGGAACTTGTACTAGGTCAGAATTTTGACAGCATGACAATTTTCAATTTATTTAAAATGCACCTGGATGTTAGGCAAACTGATGACTCAAACATGCTGCAATGTTATTACTATCAAACAAACAAACACTGAACCTGTAAATTTATCCGATGTTTCTTATCAGCCAACAGCTCACCTCCATTTGGAATTTTTGTTAAGTATATGCATTTAAGGAAATTCTGTTTTTCTTTTGTCTTATGCTGATATGGGAAAAAATGAAAATTTTGATTCAACAATTACTCTATTCTCACATGGAATATGACCAAATACTGCTATGGCTATCTGTCTTTATATGGTGGCCCAGGGTTCAGCCTACTAGTCTGTCAAAACTTTGGACTTTGGTTAGCACAGTTTCTTCTCATTCCTCAATACTAGCCAATTTTTTTTTCCCTTCCATATCTGAAAATGAAGAATCATAGCAGGCATTTCCCTGTTGAAGTACAACTACCAGGCCTTGTGTGGCACAGAATATGCAGCATGTTCTAGCAGATAGATACAGCTACAGAGTTTCCTCAGGCTTCAGTGTAGGTTAGCTTATCTACATTGTTTAGACTGGTGTATGATGCAAAATCATGTTGACTAAACTGAAAAATTCATGGAGAACACTTGCAGTATGTTTAACTAGAACGTCAGTATATTTAGGTGACTATATTCTCTTATGAATTAATGGTGACTCAGATTTCAGAATGGTTTCCTGGATTTTGTGGCCCCACAGTTGCAAGTTTGCTATAGCAAAAGTTAAAAAAAAAAAAAAAAAAAAGTATGTGAAATGTGTAGGATATTGGAAGTGACAATATTAAAGAATGATTTGAAATGTATAATTATATTTTATAATATTTATTGCTAGCAATGATATTTATAAGAAGTTTACTGAAATCTAAAATGCTTGTCTTTATAGAAAACTGAACTCAAATGCTGTCCATTTTTTTTCAGCAGAATTTCATGTGGTCTGGAACTTCTGCACTCACATTTTGTTAAGTAGTTTTGCCTTGAAAAAATAGCATGGTGACACATGGAAAAGGAAAGTTTTTGTGTAACAGTCAACCACTTCCTCCTCCTCTCATATAAACTTTCAGTGGGGTTGAGGTTGCAAATCAGAATTAAGAAATCTTGTGTTTTATCAATGCTGGCTGGATGCAAAATTAAAGACTGTTCATTAACATTTTTAAAGATGCACTAATTAATCCTTTAGTCAACACTTTACCAGCGAAATGATTATCGAATAGTTTGTAGAAAAGGGGTTTAAAAGAGTATCAACCTTAAAAAAGAATATTATAGCAATTTATTGTTTGCTAGTTAGAAGTGGGTGGAGACCAGGAAAGAATTGAGCCAGACATGTCACTGTAGTTTGATTCAGTAAATGCTTGAGAATTTTCTGTACATTTGTAAAGTGGGGAACAATAAGTCTGACGAAAATTATTCTGAATATTTTCTCACTTCCCACTCTTCAGATTTAATCAAAATATTTAGGATATTTGTAAACAGTCTCCCATGTTATTGATAGGGAATTCTTGTTAGTTCATGGACTGTTCGGCCAGACAGCACATTCTATTCACTGCAGCCTAATTATAGATAGCCACCCTTGGTTAATCTTTGGAATCTGCATTCCAGCTTTGCTGTGTGAATGCATTCTTTGGTTATTGCCCTTTCTTCTCCAGTGTTTTCTTGAGCTTCATTTGATAAATTTCCTGATTCGTGATAAAATGCAAACATAACCCCTCCCTTTCGTCTCTGCTGTTGGTGACAGACACTTCCAGCCGTTACACTTTCAGTCAATTTTTCCTATGAGTAGATAAAACTGAAATGACAGTATTTTCTTATTACTAGGGAGGCATTCAGTTTTTAAAATCAGTTTTAATTGATCTTTGTTGAGAATCTTCAATGTATTATTAGGAATGTGTAAACATCAACTTTGATGATTCCTTGTGTATAACAAAGCAAAAGAACAAATGAAACCATTTAGAGAGAAAATATGAATAATATAATGAACTAGGTAGGCAATTAACATAGCCCATAATTGGCTAAGGTTGCATCATAAATGAGTGTGTTGTTTAAAAATTATTCAGGGTAGCCAGAAAGAAACCTGGCCATGTAAAAGAGAGTCATACTTCATCACTGTGCCAATCTTCTTCAAAAGTAGCGGTGAGAAAAATAAATATACATATAAGAGTTTGTTTCCTATTCTTGTTTCATTCGTAAACCTGATATACTGTTCATGGACGTAATTTAGCTGTCAGCTATTCAGCCATTAAAGAAAGATGAAGCTTTGGTATTATTAGGTATAAAATAAAGCCCCTCATAATCTATCAGTCAGCAGTTTCAATTAGACAAAGGTACTAAATGACTTGTACCGCTTATGCCATTTTAGGTCTATAAATAACGGCTATCAAGACAAGATCTTTTAAACTTGAATGACCTATAAGCATTGCATGACATACATTCCGTTAATATTGTTTCTTTGCTTTGGTAAAAGCAAGACAGCAGTTTTATATAAATAATCACTATGTGCACCATAAAAAGAAAATGGGAATTTTTTTATTAAAAAGGACGGCGTGTTGGTTTAACATGCAACTATAAGAACAATGCCCTGTATTAGTATCTGGGTTTGAGTGAATAAGATTTTGCTAGCTGTTAGGATTTAGGAAGCTAGATTGGAAATTAACATCAGATGCCAGAGGATATAGTGGATTTAATTAGGTGTGAAGAGTATAATTAAAAAGTCAACATCCATAAAATTAAAGCTTTAATGACTAAGGTCTTAAGATTTCAATTATAGACAACTTTTTTAGAGTTTGCAACTGAAGGTGAATAATGAATAGCTTAAAGATATTAGAATTTTTTAAAAAAATGTTGAGACTTTCATAGAAATTAAGTTAATGTTTGGATTCAGGTTTGAAAAATTGTTTTCAATTATTTTTTTAAATGTACAATGAAACCTTAATTATCAATCCTAACTTTTAACATGCTAAAAAATGTCTCATCCCTTTAACCTAAACCTTACCCTCTAGATAATTGAAATATTTTCTGTGAATAGTTGGATCAATAAATTTCACCTATTCAGGAAAGTAAGTTTGTATGTGAAAGAGAGCGTTTGAGAGAGAGAATGTTTGTGAATAAGTAAAAGTGTTTGAGAGAGAGAGTGCATGTGTGTTTTTGTTGGCATGGGGAAAGTTGTTTGGAATGGATGGTGTCATGATTCAGCAATACCCACACACACACAACTGAATGTGTTCATAGCAAGAGAAACTTTTCAATATATAAAAGTATTTTTGAATGTCTTAAATGAACCAAATTGCACAAATTATAAAAGGCCTGCATTGATGTTAACTGGGATAGAATTTACTATGCTCATATTGATATTTTACACAATTTCTTTAACTGCAGCACATAATTGCTTGCTTTATTAGTTCAGTGCACAATTTTCCAGTTTTACACTGCATCTGCTTGTTAGTTTTATCTGCCAGTACTCTACACTCTTGAGGCCTGTTTGCCATATTACCAAAAGGTATCTTAAAAATAATTTTATGGCTGGTTACATTTAACAATGAAAGGCAGTGTCTGGAACATGGTCATGGAATAATCAGTGTTTACTGAATACATTGATTCCAGCTGTTTCCTTTTGCATTAAGCTCAACTACTCTTATTATCAAGCATTTATTTGCTATACAGTCATTTACAGGAAAAGGAATTGGTTTTTGTTTTTTGTTTTTTTTTCAAGCAGATTGTTAGCGCCATAAGTCACTAAGTGCATCAATAATGCTTTTTTGATTTATCTGAATTCTTGAATTGTTTTAAACAATTATTCAAATGCTGGAAATGTACTGTATTAACTTAATGTTTTCCCAAAAAACTAAAAAAAAAAAAAAATAATAATAATAATAAAGGCTTAAATTTAAGTTTAATGCTTTGAATTTTATCGAAGCAATACAACCAAGATACAGCATTTAAGCATTTTAATTTTGTGAATTTTAATGTCATTTTAGCCTGAGCAATTTAGCCTAAATTTGTTCTTTCTTTTACCCACCATAGGCTCAATTAACTGCACACAAAATTCCCCAACAAGTTAATGGCCTAATTAACTTTTTTTCTCATTAAACTTTCAAAGGTATTCTCAAGGAATGCAGGTATGCTGATTGGCTGTAGTGTAACTACAGAGTATCTGTGAAATTACACAAGTTTCTGTGTAAGACAGAATTAATTTTTATCATCGATAAAATTTCACAATGACAATTCTGTAAGTTCATTTAACTTACTTAAAGGAATACTACAGCCATTCCAGATCCCCTTTTTTTTTCTTAAGGTGATGTTGGATTTTATTTTTAACACTCAGAAATTGGAAGATGCTGCTGTCATTGTTACGCAACTTGTAATCTGTACACACACCACCACAGTAGCAGTTGTCAGGTGCTTTTGATGCTGTTGGGAACATTTCCCTCATTGTCAAACCACCATATAAGCACCTGTTAAGTTTTAGTTGAAGTTCCTACTGAAAGGTTTGACTGTAGACTATTTAAAATCTAAATAGTAGTTTTGTGTTTCTTATTTGGTACACTATTTGGCCGTGGTAAACCTTTACGGTTGAGCAGTCAGAATACTCGAGCCCTTTCACCAAAGAGAAGATGGATCTCAGGTTCCATCTGATTTAGCTGAGTACTGAGGTGTAGGATAGTACTGATCCCTTATCTGCCATGTTCATGGATGGTCTAAAACAACAATAGCCCTACAGCTCAGTGGAGGGGGAGGGTATAATATAGAATTGCAGGCATTATAGTTCTACAGCAGGGTGGATTGGGAAGGGCAACAACTCTGTTGTATATAGAATCACAGGCATTAGAATTTTGAATAAAAAATGCATGTAACTGACTCTGACAAAAGCATAGAAAGCTACAGAAATAGCAAAGGCCCAAAAAAATTTATGGTTTTGCAAATTTGGTTGAATGATGACATTTAATGACTATAAAAAAATTAGCATGATGGATGCAGAAAATGAAAAGTTTTTTTTTTTCCTTATTTTAATTTATTTGAACACTTCAATTTTATAATGTCGTGCTTCTGACCCCTCCTCCCTCATCTTTTCCATGATGGTTATTCTATTTCCTTTATTGTTACACTTGTGACATTTATTGTTTTTTTCTCATGTCTTGTTTGTTATCATGAAACAAGGTTATGTAGAATAAGAAGCAAGTTAATAATTAAGGAAATATTCATGAAATGCAATGGTATGAAAAAGATTTCTAAATAAATAAATAAATTTTAAAAAAATAGAATCTATGCTATTTCTCTTTTTAAAAAAAAATAGTAGTAAGTAAATGTTGTAGACTTTCAGAATTTAGAAGCTGCATCAACTCTGGTTTTTCAGCAGTTCATCATTTGTAGCTAAGGAGGAGTCATTGCAGAATTATGTACATCCGGGCAGGTGGATGGGTGGTATTCTGTTTCAGTTATCAGCAGATGCAAATTTTTTAGCTTCCATGCAGTCCTCTTCATCTTAGTGAAAATTGAGATCCCTATCTTTTAAAAATGTAGTAGTTGTATAAGTTTGTTCATAATAAAGACTTTGCCCTTTTGATTTGTCTTGTTTGTTTTATGTAGAAACTAAGCTTAAAAAATTTCACTCTGCTTCAGACCATCTGTCATCACCAGCTGATTAAGCAGTTACAGACAGACAAACAGCCTGGACATTTTATCTGGATATTAAAAAAAATTTTTAAATACAGGAAAAAGAAAAAGGTTGTTGGTACTTTTTAAAACATTGGGCTGATTACTGTTCAATTTGATTTTATTTGCAGTTTTGGAACAACATTTTCCAAAGTCTTCACACACAGGTCGTAAACCATGCAAGCATCACTTATTTTTGATCTGCTGATTGGGGTTTTATAGCACTGAAGCTTGTTGATATGTTGTCTCTCTTGTTAAGTTTGCTCGCCCTTGGGGTCCCCTCCCCTGCATGACTACCATAGATAGCCTTGTTATCTGATTGTTTGTGTTGGCTGCTGTTCCTCTGTTAGAATCTTTTCATTATCACCTTCATCCAGCTGATTTATGAATGGCTACAGCAGCATTATCTTTACTACTGGCAACCATTCATCATCTATTTAGGGAGCAGTTTCTCTTTTAGTGGGAGCCTGCCCCTAAAACCTACTCATTGGAAATGAAAGAAATAAGAGAAAAAGGGAGGTAAGTGCAAATTTTCCAAAACAAGTAAACCTACATTTCCATGCTGATCATCTGCTACCAACCTTAAAGTTATTCGACCAACAGTTTAGCCTACTACAAAAAGATCTGCATAAATGAGAACATTGTACATGAAAAGCAGCCCTTTTTAGGAATGAACCCTGATGATGGCTATAGAGAAACTTTTGGATTTTTAAAATTTGCACAGTTTTTAACTTAATTTTGGAAGCAGAGGGTCAGAGAGCCAAAGCCATTTTCAAAACAAACAATAGTTGAAACAAGTGTTTGTGTACGTGTTTTAAAACTATTAAAAGAAAACAGACGCACAATCTTTGTTTGCTAAAGATTTTTGAACATCTGATGCTTGGAGATAGTGAAGAGAAACAAGTTCTTCTGTCATCAGTCTGTTGGAAATGGATATCCAGCTAACATTGGATGTTACAATGCTATGAAATGATTGATCATTGCAGGCACTTTTCACTGATGAAATTAATGAACAACCTAACATGTAGAGTGAATTATAAAAGATACTACACAAAACAAGATAATATGGATTTGGAGATTTTGGTTTTATTCATCTAAAGATTGGAACTAATTCATTTATATGTAATCTTGTGCAATTGTATGGAGCACCTGCCATTTGCTTAATAGTTGTTGGGTACTGGGTGTCACAGTGACAGTCCAAACTACAGAGAATACACGTGATAAAAATTCCTGGAAATCAAGGAAAATAGCAAAAGCCTGAAAAATTTTGAGAAAAAAAAAAACTTCTGGAACTCGCCTGGCCTGGCCATGGTTGACTTAAAGGCATTCAGAGATAACTGGGATAACAAAAGTATTGCTTCTGATTATCATTATCACACTTCTGTAGGAATGTCCTAATGCTTTGTAAACAACACCCTCCTGAAAAAAAAAGAGAGATTAAAATTAAGAGATTTGAACAGCTGTTAGGAGAGATGTAGAAGAAGACATCTAGGAAATAATTATATTCCATAAGATCACATTCCTGTTCCAAGTTCTGGCAAATGGTATGTGGGGAACCCTGGTGCTTTTACAACATGTCTGTGCACGAAAAAATTAACTATTATTTGATAAGAAATTAATTTTTTTGTGTGAATGAATTAACCCTAAAAATATTGCTTTGGCTGTATTATGTGCGCACAAGTCTTTGTTTTACATTTTACATTTAAATATCATTTATGTATTTTGTTCTGAAATGTCTGGCAAATGATGAGTGGTTTAGACAATAACAATGTAATATATACTTTACCATGAATGTGCTTATCTGTTGGCTGTAAAACAGTTATAAATGAAAGGTAGAAGTAATTGGATGTGAAGAAAATCAGCTCAGGATATTATGATGATTTTTCATTTTTTGAATTTGTTAAATTAGTCTACTTCACTATATGAAAATAATTTTCTCATTGTAGTCCCTTAACAGAACTGATCTTTAGAGACAGACAGTGGTTGTTCCTCATCCTTCACAATAATAGAATTTAGAATGTTAGGTTAACTTTTGCTGAGGGTAATATATTTGTGATGGTTATTAAATATGACCCATTATTTGATGGGGATCTTATAAGCTATGCAGCTTAAGTTATTACCACAGATAACCAGAGGCATGGTGTATGTTTAAACTTAAATCAAACCACATTGTACTTCTCTCATATTATCTGTTGAAGATGTTTTGACAATCCTTGAAGGGGTCTCAAAACCTAATAATTTTTTACTCATACAATATAGAACAATAATAAAGTGCATTAAGATTCTTATCATTTAATTTAAATATACTTTAGATCTTAACATATCCACCATCTTGAGTGATGCAGCAATGTCCCAAATGATACTAGCGAGATGATGCTGATAGCTGTTTAGATTTGAGCTTTGACTTCAGTTAAAGGCTGAGGGATTTGTAGTGTATAATACGCATTCACATGCCTCCCAATTAAATAAGTCAAATGAAGTGTTCACAGTTATGGTGCCCCCCCCCTTCCAGCACATTTTCCCGAAAAGGTATGATTTAACAAATTCCAAATACTTGTAGCATAGTGGCTCATGACTCCATTTTGCTGGAAGATTGTTGTTTTTCAAGTTTGAGGTTAAGCTAAAGGATGAAGAGGTATTGGAGCATTGATTGATAGGTGGCATTCCCCATGCATAGTTATTATCTCAAAATCTGAATGATAATTTTTAAATAACCTAAAAGCTCTGTTTTGCTGGTTATTGTAGAGCATGCATGCCACATGTACCAGTTCTGGAAAATCTCTCTAATGCTACCAAAATTCATTTCCAAATGAACCATTTATGAGTAATTTTGCCACTTAGAAGAAATGCAGCTTCACCTGAAAATTCTAGTTTTGCTGGAAAAGTCTAGTAAATTCCATACGTTCTCTTTTAAATCAGTGATAGAAATATGTTATAATCATCTTCCAGCAAGGCCTGAATTTCCTAGTATATTTGTTTGTCGTCATTAAAAAAAAAAAGAAATTTTATAAAGTTTGGAAATTTTAATGCTATGGCAAGGCATTTTTTGCACATCTCTTTACTTCTACTTGTTTACTGCAGTGATTTTCGCCATCAGCTGATCCAGTTTCTTTTAACTTCTTTAATTAATTGGTCTGAATTTACATTTTCTCTAATAAAGCTGATTCTAGTTCAGCTATTTTCTTTTGTTATTGCTACTGATAAGTGTTCTGGCATCACTAGCAAATATTTGAGGGGGGAAATGAGAGTAGAACTGGAGGACTATTGGCTTTAAAACCAATTTATTACTTTATTTCTACCCGCTCCTGAACACTGAAACTATTTGACAACTTTCTAAAAACCGTGTATATTATAACTAACTGAGCTTTATTTCCTTTTTTGATTTACTTATGATGATCTTGAATTAATAGCTGATATTAGATTCTTGTAAAGTTCCAAAATTGTGCACGTATGTTAATACACTGAAACTAAGAGAAGATAATGGAGCAGGAAGTTTTAACTTTCAAAAATCTTCCTTCACTGCAACATTTAGAGAGTTGAACTGCATTCATGAAGACATGGTTCACAGTGTACCTTTGGAAAGCTAGTTTTTTGTATATTGAAAATAAGCACTTAGCTTTTTTTTCTAGTGTATTATACCTTTGTCCATTAGTAAACGTACACAAATCTTTAGATGGTGATCACATGCATAGGATATCAATAGTTTGGATAAAATTCAAAGGTTTACTACAGCGGTGCATAACATGCAGCCCATGAACCAGATACAGTCCCTCAGTTAATTTTATCTGGTCCCTCTGAGTGACTTCTGATTAAATGAAAGATCACAAGTTGAGCTGTTGATTACATCAAATACCTAATGTCTGAATTGTCCATAGTTTTGCATTTGTAAGCTTAAGATGGAAAAAAAACATCCACTATTTCAGCATGATGAGGTGTTTCTTCATTTACACACACACACTACAGAAGCTGCTCCAGAGTTCAGCCAGACCCCCTTTGGTGCATGCTGTTACCCAAGGTGCATCTGACATTTAGACAATGAAAAGAACATGGTGGAACTGAGCTCCAGTATACTTTGTGGATGATTAAAATGTTCCTGTAGAAACCAAGAGTTAACAAAAAGAGAAAAAAATTGATCTTGAACACAGCAAGTTTGATTCAATTAGGGAATATTTCTTTGAAGAAAGTCTGGTGTTCTTGCGTGTTTTATTTGCTTTCAGTGCATTGTTGTTGCCAAAGAAAATAGCATGTTACCATCATGAGACAAAACATCTCAAATTCAAACAATTTCAACATGAAACATGAATGAGAGAAAAAAAGAAAACTCTGATAAAACAGCTACTGGCCAGCAAAGTGTTTTTGAAAGGCAGCAAGAGATATGCAGTTGCAAGTTTCAAAGTTGCTTGGTCCCAACAAAATCAGCTTGTTCTTTCACTGATGGTGAATTTGTAAAAGACTAGTGATGCAGATATCTGATGATGTTTGCCAAGAAGCTAAAGATGTCTTTAAAAACATCAGCATCTTCAGACTAACCATCTAGCAATGAACACATTGTAGACATGTTTGATAACTGCTATGATCAGTTAAAAACCAAAACAAATTTGTGTATTTCTGTGCTGCGTTTGAAAGTACTGACACACTGATATAGCTTAGCTTTTGATATTGTTTGTGGAGTTGCAAAAACATTCCAAGTACAACAAGGGCTTGTCTTTTTGTTTTTCACTGCCCAACAGAACCACTGGATCAGAAATTTAAAATTCTTTCAAGAAAAACATTTGCAATAAGATAAATTGGTGGCTGACTTCTGTAGCCATGGTTGGTGAGACAAAGGGCTTCACTGGGTAGAACGGACTATGCTGACCACTACATAATTCAGAAGAGGAATTGTGGGGGAAGTACCTGAAGTTTAAAGAAATCACAAATTCTTGCATCCCTTGTTAACTTTAATTTTTTGTGATCTCTGAATCATGGAGAATTTCGGTCTATTTAAGAGAGCATCAGTGTTGCACACGCGGATGTTTTCTATCATACCAAAGCAAGATGGCTTAGTCATAGAAGTATTTGGAAGAGACTTTTGGTGCTATGAAATGAAATAAAGGCTTTTTTGCAAGAGATGGGAAGGGGCATGTTGATGATGGAAGAAAGCGACTGGATTATTGATCTGCCTTTTTTCGACAGATGTAACCAACCACTTGAACAATCTGAACCTGAAGCCACAAGGGAGTGAAAAAACTCACTTGTGATTTGTTTAAGTTGTGTGTGTGTGTGTGCATTTGAACTGAAACTGAAGCTGTCCACAAGTCATCTCAAGAAAGGACAACACGCCAGGAAGTCTTTGCATCTAATAAGACCCACAACTGAAACTGTCATGCACATGTCCTTAAAGAACTACAAGAAGAGTTTTCAATTAGATTCACGCAGTTTCAGAATAAATGAGCCACCTTCAAACTCTGCTGATCTTTTCCTTGTGGATGCGTCCAGTGCTCCACAGCATTGAGGAGCAGTCAGAGAAGTTTACCGTTCTTAGAATTCCACCAATCACTGAACAACAAGCAGTTTCCTAATCTCAGCAGAGAAACACTGAAATTAATTTTAATGTTTGGCAACACTTAATTTGTGAGCAAGTGTTCTCCATGATAAAGCTGAACAAGACTGATAATCTGCGTGCAGTGCTTAGAGTTGCTACTATCTTGTCACTGGAGCCTGACATCTTTCAGCTGGTGTCAGGAAAAGCTCTGAAACACTAATTTACTTTTATTTTATTTAACTTTATTTTTCATTTGTTGTTTTTGATTTGTGCTGTAGTAATGAGAATACACAAAAAAGCTTACAAGGTATGATAAACATTTATTAGAGTCATAGATACGAAACACGTTTTTTTAGGAGGGGGGGCTATGATGTTGTGGTTCTTTGTCAGGTGTCTTTAGCTGAAACTGGCTTGCTGTGAAAAATAGTTGTGCACTCTTGGTTTATTAGGATGATTAGTGATAGATGTAATCTCAGTAATGAAGAATATTAAAGAGGCTACTTCTATTTCCTAGTTTGGTCTACAGATATTTTTATAGAGAGGCATTACAAGTTTCCAGAAAAGGAATGCATCAAGTTCAGTTAATCTTTTAATACTTTCGTATATTAAAACATTCTTGATTAAACTGTTTGTTTTAGTAAATCTGCAGCTGCTTTGCCAATAGAAGTAGGGGGCATATTTTCAAATTTATACCGCATACTTCCTGCTTGGTTTAATCTTTATCACTGGTTAGAAATATATATATATATACAGGTGCATCTCAAAAAATTAGAATATCATGGAAGAGTTCAATATTTTTTGTCACTTATTTCAGAAAGTGAAAATTGTATATATTCTAGACTGTAAACTAAAATGTTTCAAGCATTTTTTAATTTTAATTTTGATAATTACAGCCTACAGCTAAAAAAAATAGAAAAAATGTATCTCAAAATATTAGAATATTCCATTTCGAGTCTGGGTAAATCACTATTTATGCAGTATAAATACCATGAATTTTGCAGTCTGGTTCACTACACACAACCACAATCATGGGGAAGACTGCTGGCTTGACAGTTGTCCAGAAGAGACACATTGACACCCTCCACCAGGAGGGTAAGCCACAGAGGTCATTGCTGAAATGGCTGGCTGTTTGCAGACTGCTATATCAAAGCATATTCATAGAAAGTTGACTGGGAAAAGGTGCACAAGCAAGAGGGATCACTGCAGCCTTGAGAAGATTGTCAAGCAAAGCCGATTTGAGAACTTGGGGAAGCTTCACAAGGAGTGGACTGAGGCTGGAGTCAGTACATCAAGAGCCACCTTGCACAGACGTGTCCAGGAAATGGGCTACAAGTGTTGCATCCCTAGTGTCAAGCCACTCCTGAACCAGAGATGTCAGAAGCGTCTTACCTGGGCTAAGGAGAAAAAGAACTGGACCGTTGCTCAGTGGTCCAAAGTCCTCTTTTCAGATGAAGTAAATTTTGCATTTCATTTGGAAATCAAGGTCCCAGAGTCTGGAGGAAGAGTGGAGAGGCACAGAATCCAAGTTGCTTGAAGTCCAGTGTGAAATTTTCACAGTCAGTGATGATTTGGGACGCTATGTCATCTGCTGGTGTTGGTCCACTGTGTTTTATCAAGTCCAAAGTCAACACAGCTATCTGCTAGGAGATTTTAGAGCACTGGACTTGGCACCTGCCCACAGAGCCAAAACTAGTAGTAACTGGTTTGCTGACCATGGTATTACTGTGCTTGATTGGTCAGCCAACTCACCTGACCTGAACCCCATAGAGAACCTATGGGGTATTATCAAGAGGAAGATGAGACACACCAGACCCAACAATACAGAGGAGCTGAAGGCCGCTATCAAAGCAACCTGGGCTTCCATAACACCTCAGCAGTGCCACAGGCTGATCGCCTCCATGCCACGCCGCATTGATGCAGTGATTCGTGCAAAAGGAGCTGCGACCAAGTATTGAGAGCATAAATGAACATACTTTTCAGAAGTTCGACATTTCTATATTATAAATCATTTTTTTTATTGATGTTATGAAATATTCTAATATTTTGAGATAGTGAATTTTTGATTTTCATGAGCTGTAGGCCGTAATCATCAAAATTAAAACAAAAAAAGGCTTGAAATATTTCACTTTATGTGCAATCAATCTAGAATATATGAAAGTTTCACTGTTTGAATTAAATTATGGAAAAAAAATTAACTCTTCCACGATATTCTAATTTTTTGAGATGCACCTGTATATGCCAGAATGGACCAAGATACTGAATCCTCTTTATTGATCAGTTATCTTTTTATTATGATAATTAAAAAAAAAATACAGTATTAAAGATGAACCCACCAATTATAATTAAATAATGCTTAGGTATGAGTACATTACACATTTAAAAAAAAATTGTGCAAATCTATTCAGTGGGGGGGGACCTTTTACATAAAACTAAGTTAACTTGAAACTATTTTGTATACTTTGTTGCAAAAAGGAAATCATCAAGATGCTTGAAAGGTTGCTAAAGTTTCATTAGTTTAATGAAGGAAGATAAAAATGGTCCAAGCAATTAGAGGCCTGTTAATTTGAAATCTGTAGTATGTAGGTTTTTGGAATCCTTTATCAAAGGTAGTCTAATGTATCATCACATGGTTCATAACTTTGGTTACAGGCTCATATGATACCTCAAAGAAACAGCTGACCTTGTATTTATATTCCCAGCCAGATTTCCAACATAGTTTTCCTTATAAAGGGTTTACTTGGAAAGTAAAGAAGGGAGGGTGTTACTACTAGTTCATTAATGTCAGACTAAAAATACTTTCAACAAAAGAATTGTCAAAGGATTGTACTTACTGGATCAGCTTTGCTTTTTAATTCATTAGGGTCCGGTTTTGGGCCCTAATTTATATTGATGATGATGAGGATGCTGCAGACCAAAAAATTGAAAGAAACTTCCAGATATCAAATTAAAATGTTTTCTAAGCTTGATAATGACCTTGATATAGAAAACTCTTAAATTTAAATAATCTATGCTAATGTGAGTTAAATGACAAAAATTGAATGTTACACTAAAAGTTGGTCAAATTATTTAAATAACAGACTAGTACACGGGCAACCCAAACTTAAAATGTAGTTTGTAGCCTTTAATTCTATAGAAGATTCTGAAACGCACTTGCTCTTCTTTTATAACACAATATAAAATTTATTTTCTTAAGTATATGAATTTAAAGATACAAATTAAAATTAGAACGCATCAAAAAGATTAAATAAAAAATTGTAATTGGTGTAAGTAAAAAAAAAAAAATTTTTGTTAGCCTGGTTCTTTAACTAACTAACACTGACAAAACACTTTTCATATGTTCGAGCAAAGTTGTCTTATTTTTATAGTTTGTATCCTTAAATTATTAACAAAGTAAAAAGCCTTTTTGAAATTTTAAAATCAAACTATGGTGGTTTTCTTTTACTGGAAAGCCGCCTTTTTACTGTGAAAAACACAGGATATTATTTGAAACAGCAATAAACTGTATAGCTGTAAGATGGTACCTTTGTAAATTTGGACCTAAAAATTTGGTGCCATAAGAACTGACTACCATCAGCTTTCAAGTGATGCCCGAGAAATTAAACTGAGGGTTAATGCCATAAATAGATAGATTATTATCATGTGACTAAGAGAACATACATGCTTTTACAGAGCTTTGGAGAAGGAATGTGATATGCTGAAATGAAAAAGAATGGTTTATGAACATTGTCAAAGGCAGTCCTATACTTTTTTTTGAAAAAATGATGGATTTCACTTCTGTCTCGAGCTTCCTCGTCATAGCCTTTTCTAAAGCTCACTGATGAAAGCAGGCATTTGATTGATTGTAGCCTCTTACTCCAGCATTTGACAAGTTTTGTTGTTGAAGAAAATACACTTTGTTGCATCCACTTCAGATGTTGTAATCAACGATGATGACTAGGATAGTAGCTGATTAACTGTCAGAATAAATGTCTGCCATGTGTGTATATATGTTTCCCTTTTTAGTTAGTGTGAACCTCAGTTGTATCTATTTTGACTTTCAAAAAAAAAAAGGAGGGAAAGATATCCTTCTGAGTCTGCAAGGTTTCATCTTCACATACTGAATATTCTGTGCTATCATCTGACCTTTACTTTATTTATAGAAAAAAAACTATGATACAGCTGGTGTTATAATCTAAATGTGCTTCTGCCTCTCGTTCATTGATGCCAATGACAAAGTTATCAAATCTATTGAGTAGTAAGTAAAACCAACAAAAAGGAAACAAAATTTGTCATTCCTTTGCAAACACATTTCATAAATTCATTTTATTATTTTCAAGCCTGAGTTAGAATCTTAATCAGGACTCGCATGGTTTGGCATATCTTCCTAGCACAGTTTCTTCTTACTCTTCTTCGCCAGCTGGCCACATGGGTTTTCTCCCACATCTAAAAACAAAGGTGTTTAGTAGGGTTTTCCAGGTACATGTGGTGGAACTTTAACAACTACTCAAAAGTTCCTTCCCTACAAATGTACCCAGGTAACTTTCTGGTTACCATTGATACCGCCTGCCTTCCAACTAGCCTTGTGAGATATCAGACCTCAAAAGTAAGGGGAGTTCAACAAGAAGAAGGAGATTACTGTAGAAAGATTCCATCAATGAAACATGCAGAGACCAGGGCTTACTATGTCTTATGCATAGGAACAATCAAACAAAATACATTCTAGAATGTTTAAAAATATTCATAGAATCCATGCTGCTTGAAAGTAATATATTCCTACTTCCACAGAATGAGATTTTTTTCTTCTAGACTGCTCCCAACTTTCAGTGATTTAGCATGATCTTCTTATAACCAACAATACCTAAATAGACCCTATTTATAATGTATCACAAAAACCAATAAAGGCACTAATAAAAAACAGAAAATGTCTCCTTTATGGCATAAAACAACAACAGCATGGATATTCTTTTCAGCTATTCCTCACTAAAGGGGCAGTTTGATTATTTACTCATTAAAATTTATTGAACATAAAGAATACAGACAATACAAATTAGCATGTTCTTGATACAAAATACAGCAGCTGACAGGTTGTGTTTGCGGCTTGTAATGATTTACATATGATGAAAAGGAATAATTACAAATGCTTACCATTAATTATAGACAAGGTCTTAAGAATCCAACTAACACATCCTATAACATGATAAATATTTATGTTTGTGGCAAAGAACTTTCTTCTTTTTTTTTTCTGGAATGTTAGGTTTAATTATTGAGGGCTACAATGAAAGCCAGCCAACTAGCTGTCTGGGAAGTTTTGGGGCTGGCATTACATTTCTGTTTGGAATAGCAGTTCAAGAGCAATTAAGACCATTTTTTTTTTTTTTTTGTTCTTTATCCAGAAAATTCTCTCATCAACTTGCTTTCTCATCAAATGATTGTTGGAAGAGTGACTGATGGCAACAGCTTTCATTATGTACCTAACTGTTGATATAAATGCACAGAGCAATTTTGGAGGATGTTTTTACTCAATAGTAAAATTGACTTAATAATAATAATAATAAATGGAGAACATTTAGACATGAATGTTGCATATAAGTAGCCTTTAGCATATTTCTTTTCTTTTTATGGAATTTGAAAATTTAATTTTTTGCTGATTAGTTTTGGTTGTTTGAAATAAATTGCTTGTTTCATGTGTTTTTCCAGCTATTAAAATTTAAAAGTGAAGAACTGGATGGAAGACAGTTAATGTACTGGGTTAGTACATAAGGCAAAGAAGGATATTTGAGAACGGTACAGTAAGTTTTATTCTCTTCAAGTGATAATAGAATTTTAAAATCTGGTTACTGAATGAAGTATCAGAGGTTAAGACCCTTACTTACCCTGGGTTCCATATCCCTAGAAATGGTGGTTAGCATGAAAGTATTCAGTGTGCACTACTAGACTTCTGATAGCTGGACAGTTTAGATGAAAGCCATGTGGACCAAAATGACTGGCACAGGAGAGGGAGAAAAACTGCACCTCTACCCCTGGTTAGACTCTGAACTTGGTCTACTGGGAACCAAACCACAGCTGTCACCCTGACTAGTGAAGTAAACCCGGTCACACTGGGTATACAACCTGTTCTGGCTCTTATCTAATTTGCCTTTTCTTGTGAAATCTCCAGTAATATTCTAAAGAAGAAATTTTAATTATGAGGGGAGGAAACAAAAAAATGAAAAATGAAATAGTTAATTCTCAAATAATTACTATATAAATTCTTCTTTATCTAGTACATTAAAATTGCAAATCAAAATTTGTTGTTTTTTTTTTTTTTTTGCCTGAATACAGGGCAGTACAGAATCTGAAACACATTTCTATTCACCAAAAATGAAGTAGTAACACTAAGCCTAGCCCACTCCTTTGCTAAACTCTGATTTATCTTCCCTTTTTGCCTCTTTTACAATTGTTAACATCATTGTTGCACCTGCTTAATAAATTCTAGCATGATTTTCAGCTGACATCTTTGTTTTTCTGCATTCTACTGAGAGCAGTCTGTTGGTAATATTGTACTGTTAGACTAAAGTGGAAAGAGGTCAGCAGAGATCTTGTAATGTTTCTCTTCAGCACAGGTATATTATTAATTTTTAAAGGAAGTTGGCCTATGCCCTGCAAATAGCAATGACTATAAAATGATGGCGGCATAATAGCATGTCCACCAGAGGTCGTGTTTGACATTCTTGAAACCAGTTAAGAATGAGCTCCTTTGTAATGAACTGTTTCTTGCTTCTCTATTATTTGTTTCTGGTAGTTATAATTAAATAATTTGGGACTTTAGCACCACTTGATTTTCTATTGTCAGTGGTACAGCTCTTATCATAAGGTAGAATGCAAGTTATGGTTTGCTTAATGCAAAACCTAATCTTTGAAATTAAGATAAGAAGAGGAGAGTGAAAATATTATAATCTTATAATCTAGTGTAGAGGTTGTTATCTGTTTAGCGTTGATCATTTGATGGGAATGTGAAGGAAGGATCGAGATATTGGAATAGTGAAGGTAGGAAAACACCTGGTTGATGTCGCAGTCATGGTTAAAGGAAATAACATATTCTTAGAGTTGTATACACACATACACAAACATACTCTTAAAGCAAAGAAACCTTTATTGCATTAATAATGTATTTCTAACACACACATCATAAACATATAATAGCTTAATTTTGATGAGTTAAGATCTTGTATGATAGCTTAGGATTTGTAGGGTTAAAATAAATGCTTGCTATTTGGTTTTGTAAAATATCTAAAAGGAGAAAAAAAAACATTATTTAGCTTTAAGTCTTTGGCTGTTTCTAGCATACGTGATTTATCTATGAGCCTTTGTAAATACTCTCTTTTGCATGTCTCAACTTTATTTTCCCATGCTTAGTAGAATAAATAAATAAAATTTCCGTATTCGGATAGCAGAACTTGGCCAAATTACCATAAACATTGACAAACAAGTATTCTTTTTAGAAAAGAAAAACATGTCAGGAAAGTGCCTCTATGCTAGTTTCTTAATCTATCATTCTCTTTTTTACCTTTTTTTCCTTTTCCCTGCTAGCTTAATTTCCCAGTGAAAACACCAAGATTATCCAGTAGTTCAGGAATTATCTGATATTACCAGTCCTGGCCCATCTAGTATGTGATAATATCAGCAAAGAAATGACACCAAAGAATTTGTTCAGTAACTGGGTGTGGATTTACTCTATGCTAAGGATGCAAACTGATCTAATTGCTATTGTAATCTTAGTGGCCCACACCTAGCCATAATCATGGTCCAGGCATCTGACTTTCCATATCAGTCATTCAGCATTACTTTGGGTAGAATTAAATGGCATTTTCTCTTATCACTACAGTTTGCTGCCTTACAATGTTAATGGTCTTGTCTAACACAGGTTTGGGAAAGGGTAGTTTACAAGGACATTGATTAAACTGCAGTGACACAACAGGGTCATTCTGAAAAAACTGAAAATAAAGATTCTTTAATAATTCCACCAGAAAAAATTCCTCTAAAGGTGATGGATAATAACATATCACAGTTGGCATGTCTACTTTGTATCTGTATAACCTGCCAATTAATTGCTGCAGAAATTATGAATATTAGGCAGTCTCATGGAGCATTATTATATAAGTACATTTTAGAAATACATTCTAAATATTCATTTATGCATATATGTTTTTATTTATCTGTGTTAATTATAAAATTATTTTTTAAAAGTTAGGCTAGTTCATTATTCATTAGTTAGCAATGCAGTCATTTTATTTAAATTTCTAAGTAACAGTTTTAATCAGAAATGATTAAATGTTTCTTTAGTGATTCCTTGGAAACCACCATCTTGTGTTTTTGAACTTTCTTAAATTGAGAGTAGAAAAATATTGCTCTGTTTTACAACATTCTCAATAATGAAGATAATCTTTTTACATTGGAGACAATGAAGGAATGTAATGCTGCGCTTAGATGCTAGAGAGAATTCCTCACCCTATGCCACAAGGGGGCTGGCATTTTAGATGTGAAAGGGAAAACTTAGACAAATGGCTGGTGAAGAAGTGTGAAAATAATTTTTGCCAGGGAGGTAGGTACACCAGACTTAGCTGGCCCAAACAGTGAACTCAAGACCTCAGCTTTGGCAGTCTAGTAACCTACTACTGGACCACTGACCACCCATGGAAAAAAGTAGTGATGTCAACCTATATGAATAATTTTACACAACTCTGCTGCACAACCAAGTGCTATTCAGCCCTATGCACATATACTATATGACATATGCAAGGAAGCTGTCTGGGTTCTTCTTGACAGGAGAGCTCTGATGTTGGACACACTTTGGAAAAGTATAAAACTTTCTACATTCCTATTTCCATGAGAAAAAATTTCCATTTATGGAATTAATTTAGTCTGTTCATAAAGTGTTCATTTAAACACTATTTCTACTGCTGCTGATCTCAAAGTCAGTTGTCATTGTCTTTTCGTTTTGCTTTCTTGAGATGGAACAATAGAATGTACACTTTTAGGTCTAAGTGAGAGCAAACACTATGTAAGTTCAGCAGGTGAGAAAGGCTAAATGCATTGTTATTTATTTCATTGTGATTGCTATTGCTCCTGTTATTATGATTGCCATTTTTTTGTTCATTGTGATGTTTTTGCTGCTTTTATTATTTTCAGTATTGTTGCTGTTGTAGTTCTTATTACTGACAGCATCGTTATTGTAAATGTTGTTGCAACTGGTAAAGTTAGGACTGCCAGTGCTGCTGCCCCCTTTTTAGTTGCCATATCTCCTTTCTTATGAGCAGTAATCAGAGCACCAAAACTGGGAGCTGAGAAAGGTTGCAGGACACTGGATGCAGTAGTCTACACAAACATGTACTCCTGACTTTAGCTAACCTAAAAAAGAATCTGCTACAACTTTTCTTCGTAAGCAGAAAAGAACTGCTGCACCCTAAATCAAATTCCACCCAGGACGGGTTGGTGTACAAGGGGTGGGGGGGAGAGAAACTGCCCGCTGGCTGAATGCTGAACACAACCTGGGTCCAAGCAGAGTGCCACCATAATTAACTTTAAGAGCCACTCAGCTTCATTACACATGAAATCATTAATGCAATAACTACTTAATTTCATTTAAACGACTCTCTTTTTGCAGAACATCCTCTCAAACCTCAAACAAAATTTAGTTTTCACTATTTCACATCTCTTGTTTTTAGAATTTAAGGTTAATCTGATGGCAGGAACTGGCGCACACACTTTCCTAAGTAAAAAAAACAAAAAACAAACCTTTTATTCAAGATTCGCAATTTTATTTATACCATTGTTTCTGTTGATTATATTCTTGGCTCATCAACCAGATGGATGTGAGGTAGTTAGAGTTTAGCTTAAACAACATATTTTAGTGTTGTTTTTTTTTTTAATGTTCTATGAATACTTAATTTAGTGTGAAATATTGCTTTGTACTGGTTAAATTTAAATAGATATGGGTATTTAACAGGGCAGGGGATTAAATAAATGCCTTGTCATAATAAATTTCATGTTCTTAGAAATAGCCATGTTATATATGAGTTAGAAAACGATATCCCTTAATCAGTTACAAAAATACATGTATTTACTTACACATATTTGCTTTTTTTACTAAATATTTTTGTATTTGCTTTTAAGTTGCAAAAGGTAACTAAAAAGGAGTCTTGATAAACATGAATTATTTAATTTCCTTCCAGATATTTTGTGCATTATTTGATTCATTTGCTTATATATATATAAAACAAATTGTTGGCTTATTTTTGTTCATCTGTTTACTACAGCATATTTGAAATCTAGTTACCTTACAACTTTTGTTTGTGAGAGCCCATCTTTTGATCTCACTTCCACCACCACATTTTTGTTAAAGTATCAATTAGGACCATACCTGGAATCTGATACATAAATCTGTCTGTTATCCAGTTTCAAGACCACCCTGTAATAAGAGTCTATTACATAATCCCTGACTTCTTTTAATGGAGAATCCTGCTGCCACTACTGACATCACCTCACAGGGCCTTTCAGCCTGTTTGAATAATGGCCTGATCTATACAATTGAGCTTGGACATGAGAAGGATTCATATAGGGACCTGGGCTACATGTCTCCTGAAAAGAAGAGGTATTAACTGTGGAGATCTGACAGTGGACAAAATAACCCAGAATGAATAAAAACCAAGTCGTCATTAAGACTATTTGGCTTCCTTTCTCAGAGAGTTGTCTGGGTATTTATGAGAGATCTAAGCAGATAGTAGATGAGAATGATGACTTGGGCCTCAATGACGCCTTTGAGGTGTAAGTCCTTAGAAAAACCCAGAACAGGGATTGATTGAGCTTTGATTACCAATAATTTGTACCAAAAGCAAACAAACAAAACCTCTTATATACATGTTCTTTTTTTTTTTTGCACTTTATTCTGACTGACTGAAAAATCAGCAGCACGAGAATGTTTCTTACTATGCAGATAAATATTACTGATTTTTTAAAATATAAACCAGGCTCTTACTTCTTAATAAAGACCCTAATACTGGCTTTTGATGTCAATATCTTAATGTCCTGTGTCCTACTGAAACCCAACAACTTTTCTATCACTATCCAAACAACAGCCCTGATTGCTCCAGTTCCTGAAGAAGTTCACATATATCAGTGAAATGTGTTGTAGTGACCAAAATTGTGGAAACCTTCAATACTAGAAAAGACATGCTTCTGCATAAACAGTGTTCTTAGAAACAAACTACACATCACAAGGTTTATATATATATATATAGAACAAGGTTCTATCCCAATATCTTGTAGCGAATCTATGTATAAATAAATAGAGCATGTGATTTTCTTTAAAACAGTTTACTCTTTGAAAGGAGAAATGTGAAAATTAAAAAAAAAAACCCTTTAGGTAAAAACAAATTACCAAAGAATCAGTGATAAATTGTTTATAGAGTAAAAGATACAGTAATATTAATTAGGTAATAATAATAATTAATACTAGTTATACCTGTCGGCAATTTCTGATGGCCAACAAGGAGCAATTTGCACAAAGAGAAGAAATGTATTTTGAGAAAGCAAAACAAAATCAGTGTCAATGGAAAATAAGAAGTCCAGCAAAAATGAATTAATTGAAAGGATGGAGGAAAAATTACCTGTTTTCTGAATTCAAAACATTAATTCTGCAGGAATTTTACCTGAATAACTACTTAAAACAGGAAATTTAACAACACGCACATATGGCTTTACAGGTAAGAAACATAAGGTAAAACCTCTTGCATTTGTTTGTTTGCTATTTTACACAGAATGTTCTTATGAGATCTGCTTTAAAAAAAATTTTCTTTGTTATTTTGTTGGCATCAACTTTAAAAAAAAATATCCATGAGACTCGCTCATTAATACATCCTCTAGAAATAGTAAATATTTACATATAAAATGGCTCATAAAATTAATATTCTTTATTTTTCTCTTGAAAGAAAGCAACACAATCAGCTCTCTTTTGCACTATATGTGCATTTTGTTGTTTTCTTGTCATTAATTAGACAGTGTGAAATGATTGTTCTATTCCTGTCAGTGATGTTCACACAAAGCTGTATTTTGATGTAATATTAAAGGCCCACTGATGCTTATGCATACAACTCCTTAACATAGCAGCACCCTTTTTAATGTAACACTACTATTTGTTTGAAAAAAAATTTTTTATTATTACCTTCATTTAATCTATTTGCATAGCAATTAATTATCGCTATTTGTTTAGTTATTTATTATTGTATGCTATTAATCCATACTCCTAACACATTCTTATAAATAGTCGATGTTATGCTACTTCCAGTTCTTGAGGTTTTGCGATAGCTATCAGACAAATGTTTATAATAGTTGTCTTGTAGATGTCTGTTAGAGAACAGATTGGATTTACTTCATGTAATAATTCACCAATATTAATCTTCAGAGAATTTTAGTGAGTGCTTTTAAAGTTCTCCTGTCAAGAAGAACGGTTTTGTGTGAGTCAGTTGTGCAATAATGGTGTTCAATTCTGCATTGTAGTTGCATAAGATGGTGTGCTATAAGTTGGTTCTGTAGCCACTTTCACTTTAGAAGTTCTAAAATGCAACATAAGTGCTGATCTAATTATTTCTTTTCGATAAGTTTGGATTAACAATTTTAGCAGAATTGAAACCAAATGAAGAATAGGAGTAGTAACTATGTTAAAACTGTGTGAACTGCAGAGTTTCTTAATATAATCTTCCAGTTCTGTGCCTTTACTGCTGGAAAGTAGTTTAAGCTTAAATTTTTTATCTGAAATAGCCAAATAAAAGTACACCCCACGTTCATGTAAACAGAATTATATAGTTCACAGTGAATATTTGTACCTTTGGTGGCCAGATTAGTTTTGCAGCTTGCAAGCAAATCGAGCTTTTTTGTTGTTTTTTTTTTTTGCAGTTCTCAGATTTCGATTTTGGTATTAGAAAGGCATAATGGCTGTTAAAGTTACTATTCTTCTGAATAATTGTTGCAATGAAAACCACCATTAGAGTGCATAAGATCTTAAACTTGATTATTTCAGTGACTTCTGAAATGCTGCCAGAGATATTAGAACTTATTTAGAGGTCCAACATCTCGGCAGATGTATGATATTTGCTTTGTCTCAAAGTCTGTAGAACTTTACTTTCTTGTTTAATGATAAAGTAAACATTTGAATTGCATTACATTATGGCAATCATATAAGATCCATGCTTGGTTTGTCCAACATATACCACACTATTGCTTAGGGCTGTTTCATTCAAAACATTTCATGACTCTTCTTTCCTAATCTTGTGAATTAGAATGATAAAGACAATTATGATTCTGAAAGGTGAAGAAAATGGCAACCAGGTCTTTCTACATGTATTTGAGCTCCCATAATGCACAGGGAAATAGTTTAACCTATGATACTACCATGATTCACTTTCTGCCATTCATACTCCTAACCACTAGTGTAGATGTAGTCTTCATGACATTTACAAAGAGACAGAGATGGGACACAAGACGAAAGCAGACTTTTATGAAATGATTTTATATAATTTCCAGATATGTAGAGCAGTAGAACATGAAAAGAAAGCAAGAAGTTTAGAACTCTCATACAGCCAGCTTGTTTTTGCACAAAACAAATGTGGCTCTAGCAAAAGAATTCTAAGTAAAATTAATGAATAAATAAGTTGTTAATAATGATTGTGCAAACCAGTAGGGAACCCAAAATTGATGGACATTTCATGTGAGTGCTATCACAGCTTCTCACTTTGTTGGAGCAACTAAGCCATATGCTAAATTTAGATAATTAAAAAAAAAAATGAACTGATAGAGACTAAATATTTTTTATTCACAATGCTTTGCATAACTCACTACGAGCCATTGTGCATGACAAAGAGATGCAAATGTCCTCAGTGTTGTATTCTGGGCCAAGAATAGTAAGCACTTGGTGGGTGACCAACCACCACTACTTACTACTACTACTACCACTACTACTACGAATAATAATTATATAAACCTAGTAATAAATATGCAGACTTTTTGTTTATGAAGAATCTGTTGAAACATCGGTGAATATGTGTTTTAGGGAAAAAAAAAAAATAGCGACATGCTCTGATATGTTGAAATCACCTACCATAACTTTCTGATTATCTGTTTTCTTATTTTCAGATAAACAAATAGTGTTGTGAAAAAGCTTGGAAAACTAACTCAGAAAAACTGTTGATAAACATCCAGAACTTCTCAGCGAGCTACTACATCAATGCAGGCATCAAAGATGATAGATTTTCGGTAGGTACATAGTTTTTTCCTTAAATATTTAGGATTTTTTTTATGAGGAACAATGAAGTCCTCAGTGTTTCAGCATATGTATGTTCTGACTATTTGTTATTTTGTTCTAATTACCAAATGCATGTAGCAAATAATTAATTGAATAGGCTTATTTATACTGATATTTCAGAGATCATTGCCATCTTGTGTTTTAAGCTCTTTTGAAATGAGAGTAGAAAAATAATGATGGGAAAACTGATACAAGCATCGTCATCATCATGTATACATGGCCAAATACCATACAGAATTATGATTGTCTTTTCAAATAAAGACTAGAGCATTGCCCATATAAGTTTGAAAAGTTCCAAAAGTTTAAATTTACTGATACATCCTTAAAATTACTAATATGGAATGCTATTAAAAATTTTTTTGGTTATGGAGTAAATTAAGTCTATTTATTCACGGACTTCAGTGATTCTTTAAATAGAGATGGTTTGTGATTAATGTCTTTTTATTTGCCAGTTGTAAGAAATGACCTGTTTAATATGAATATCAAATTATTTAACTTAAAGCTGTTTAATAACTTTAATTCCTGTGGATTTTTACCTGCTGTTCATTCAAGGTTCTGGTAAATATATATATATACGTTGTCCCAAAAAGCTGTACTTTTCTATGGTAGTTTACGAAAATGTGTAAACATTGTTTTGGAACATCTTGTATATAGAAAGCTAGAAAAAAAAGCAAACATCTAAGAGGAAATAGTCCTGGAATTAAAAAAAAAACAACAACAACAATTAATTGCAACATTAAACTGTTCCTTCCCTGGTCAGTGACAAAACTAACAATGGAAACTTCATTGCTCTCCTTTTACAGTCACCAGGAAATAAACGCTCATTTTACGTCAGGAATCTGACTAAATCTCAACAGTAATGACCCAAGTGAACTCCAACTTTTACTCCAGTGTAAAGAAAAGTAGATTGCCACATAAACAGATTTTTTTTTTTTTTTCAGTATAGGTAGGTTATTATTGATATAGTGTTTCCATTAAGTAAAACAAACAAACAAAAAAGAGAGGCAATTTTTCTATTGGTAATATTTTTATGCCACTTGAGCTATCAGAGGTGGACAAATCTGTTATCAAAGCCCTCGCATCTTTGCTCTCTGACATTTTTCAACAGTTAAAATTGGTAAACTAATATAAATTAACTATCTGATGAATGACTGGCATGTTTATGAAGTTTGTCCCATTGACCACATATTGTGTTACAAGTTGCCCAGGAATTTGTTTTCTTTTTTTTTTTATTTTTTATATGGCATCTTTGATCTTTAGCCTGGAGCCAGACTGTATTTCGTTATTCATTACCAGTGTTTGTAACCATTTTTACTGAAGAATTTTAAGGATATGTTTTTAGACACATTGGCCAGAAATTCTGTTCACTCATGGTTCTATGTCCAGGATTTAATTTTTACTTGCAAAAACACAAAACTTAAAATATTTTTGTTACCCCTGTTGAACTCTCGATTTATTTTCTTAAAAAACAAAGAAAAAAGGTGTATACACACACACCAACACACAACACCACACACACACACACACACACACACACACACACACACATACACACACACACACATACACACATACACACACACACATACACACATACACACACACATACACACACCACACATACACACACACACACACACATACACACACATACACACACACACACACACTACACATACACACACACACACACACACACATACACTGGTATTAAAAATGATGAGCCTACTATACAAAAACAAAAACCTTTTAAAACTTTAATGAAAATACATTATTCTACTGGGGTTCAGGACTTAAAACTGTGACTCCCCCCCCCAATCTTAAGATCTTCCAATTCTTTTCTAGTGAGGTATTTTGTATATTGAACTTTGTAATGCTCTTTGGATCATTATCTTGTTGCATTATAAACTCACCTGTCAAATGATGCCCTCACGGAATTGCATGATACTGTGTGATATTGCTTTCTTTTGAGAATCTCAACAATATGTATCAAGTCACCAGAAAAGCAACCCCATACTTTCGCATTTCTACCACCATGCTTAATTAAAGGGCAAATGCAGCTCTCTTTATATATTTCACCAGTCTGACCTACTCTTGTTACTTAGAACCAAATATGTCAAACTTGCACTCATTACAATCACAGTACCTGATGCCACTACCCCAATTGTAGTTCCGATGTACCTTAGCTCCATTAATTGCTTTTTTTTTTTTTTTTTTTGTTAGCAATGCAAAACAAGGGCTGCTACTTGGCCAATCAATCTAGCATCTCTTAACTGTCTTCTAAAGGTTGAGATACTAATGGTTGTGGAGGAATTGTGCTCAGCAGTTAATTAGTTGGTTGTCAAGAAATGGTTTGTTTGAGACCTTTGAGCCAGCAATCTATATTCTTATTTCATGGTTTTTATTTTCCTTCCTCAGCCCTTTTTCATGGCTGAACCAGCTAAATGGTTGCTTGCAACAGAACTTTCTGTAATTCCAAATTCTTCTGTTATTTTCCATTGCGAATAACCAGCTTTATGCAGGTAATAATGGATGATTGCCTATATAGACTTTTGCTTTTAGATGCCATTTTCATTTGCCAAACAAAGCAATAGCAGTCATGAATAATGAAGTCCATTAATATTTATATGAAAGCTTGAATAAGCTAACACCTATTTAAATTAATAGTAGGAAAAGGAACACATTCATAAAAATACTTCCTGGGTCCATAATTATACAAAAATCTTGAAGTGATAACAGCATCACAATCAATTGTCTATGCTTTCTGATACATGGTTCATCGATTCTAAATAATATTATTGTTGTTTTTTCTTGGATAATGCATTTTTGTTAATAGTAAAGCATTGAAAAATTAGCTAACTTTTGATAAATCAGTTCATAATTTTGAATGTCAGTGTACTTATGTGAATTTACAAGTTATAGAAGACTGGAAGCAGTTGTCAATATGTTTGTTAATTTTAGATTATCATGTCAGTAGCAAGAAACAAACTTGGAATACATTTACACAATTTTTTTTTAAACTTTTTTCCAGCATTGTTACCACAAGAATAAAGGCACAAATTTTAGTTTATTGTTTATATGGAGCTCAACCGTTCACTGCTGTCACTGCCTACTGTAGTTCCACCTTGATATCTATTGCTCTCATTTCGCAGCTAACAACAACCGAAATTTGTTTTCTTGAGGATTGAGCATAACCTGTGGAAAAACCCAAAACCAAATCAGAATTAGGCATGTAAAATTGTACAGCATAAGAATCTTTTAAAAAAGATTTTAAAAATTATATGATGTCTGAAAAGTGTGCAGTTTAAATGAATGAAGGATAAAGTAATGCTGTTTTTAACATATTTATTATTATTTATGGCTTGAGTTTCAAAGTTAAAATCATATCAAAAGAATATAGGAAATACTTAAAATTTTTTAATCAATATTTCCGAGACTGCCATCTCGTTTTTTTTAAAGCTCTTTTGAAGTGAGAGTAAAAAAAGTACTGATGCCAGAATTCATTTGAACATTATTTTGCACTGATGTGATGTACACATTTTTTGCCTTTCGCAAAAGAACTTTAGTATCATTCAGATACATCTGAAAAGTTTATAAATTTTAATTTTAGAAATTTTTCCTCAAAATTAATAATACAGATGAATTATCACAAAACAAGGTGGTGATTATTTTTTGAGCTGTGACTTAAATTAAGTCTGCACATCAAATAAACTTTGTTGTTCCATGGCAGCTAAGTAATTATTAGATTTTAGATTGAAGATAAATTAAATTTTGATAATTACAGATGCATATATTCTATTAACTATCACTGATTATATATTTGTTGTGTGCTTTCCTTGTTTTAGTTTTTTTATTTAGATTATCTGTATTCTGAGCATATGATTTATAAAGTCTAGAGATGTTTTCTGAGGTTTTTTTGCATTTTGTATTTGTGAGTAATAAGTAAACCTGGGGTGGTAATTATGCCTAAATAATATTAGTTCACTTGGAAAATGCACAATCTGTAGTACTGATGTAGTGTTGAGAAAGATGGATTCAAAAGTGTTAATATCTTTTATTCTTAGAAATAAACAAACAAACAGCTGAATGTATTTTTTTTTTAAATGTTGCTATGCTACCATTTTTCGGAATACTATGCTGAAAAGCTGATGTCTTTCTTAAAAGGAAAATAAACTGAAGTAACTATAATAATAAGAATAATATTAAAGAGTATTAGAGAATTTAAAGTTGAATAGAGTTATCATAAGTGTAAAATTATAGAAAGTCAAGTTCATTATAGTAATTGAAAATTAGCATGGAGTCCATAATTTGGAAAAATACAGAATTCATGAGGACTTTCAGTCCATCTCCATCCTTAGCATGGTTTGAGAGAGACCTATAATGAATAGACAACACTTTAAGATCTAATTATTTTGCCTTCAATACAATTTCCATTGTCATCCTTCAACATTTCCTGCATTTGCAGTAAACAATTACTTTTTAAATGTATTCATTGGTCATAGAGATTAATATTTAAATTTATATCTGCAACATGGGTGGGAAAATTCCATTAATTGCTAACAAGCTCCCTTAAAAAAAAACAAACAAAAAAAAGACAACATGACCAACAACAACATAATACAGAGCTAATACAGTTTAAAAAAAAAAATTTTTTTTAGGTGAATAAGAAAAATATTAAATTGAAAAAAAAAGAAATGAAGATAAAACAAAAGGATTTAAATGTTTTTTGACTGGATGTTATTTGGTATAGAAAAGCATACAATGACTTCCAAAATGCTATAACATAGATTGACAATGCGTGTGCTCACACGTGCGCACACAAATAATCAGAATTCTATATTTAAAATATTAAATTGGAAAAGATGAATGTTAGTTGTTATGAAATCAGGAAATTAACATTATCCCAATCTTTTCATATTTCAAATGCAGTTTGATTTAACATCTGACAGTGATGGCAGTCCACATTGGAAGGGCCATGAAATCAAAATGAATGTCTAGCATCCTATTGCTGACATTTGTCACCTGTGTATCAATGAAAGGGAAATTGCTTTAATAAAGATGCCTTTGTGAAGGCATCTACCTTTTTTGTTAGCGGTTCTTTGTGCAAATTTGTCATTTCATATCATAAAATGTCCCTTATAAGAGACCACTTTGATAGTTTTCTTTCTTTTTAAAGAGCAGTTTCAAATCTCCTGTCTGAGCGAGAGAAAGACAGATGCATGCGCACCTATTTCTGAGGCAATAGTGATTTATTTACATTAAATTATTTTAAAATAATAATGTTAAGACCAAAGTATTTAGAATCTATCCCCTGATAATTAAAAAAAGAAAAAAGTTACAGGTGATGAAATGTTAAGTAAAGCATTACTAGTACTAGAAAGAATCCAGCTGCAAAAAGTGTAACAGATTTCAGTTGCAGATGTTATGACGGCAATGATACTTGCAGCTTTAAAAGTCCAAAAGAGAGGACATTGCTCGTGTTTACTTTGGAGACTGGTTTCCATAGCAATGACCTGTGGAAATGTTCTCTTAATTATTGGCAGATGGAAGCTAGTTTCACATGTCATAAATCCTACTTTAACTTACACTTTTTTTTTCAAATCAAATACATTCAGCTCTCTTTTTTTTAATCCTGTCTTTTTGAAGTATGCTGAAAAGTTGAAGGTATAAACAGCCATTATCTTCAAACAAGTTAATACCTGTTAATGTTCTAGTGAATATACCTGTTTCATGTCCTCCGATACATAAGGTATAGCTGTAAGCTCTCTGTCTAAGTTGTGTAGGTGAGATGTGCCCTCTCCTTTGTGTGTGACACTGCGATGTGAGGTCTAACATCCTTCAAGGTCCCCTTTTTCACGAAGACCTCAATAACGAAGTCCCCTCCATGTGATGGGGGGGTTTCTTTTGTGAAAACCCACTCACTGAATTGCTACTTATCTGTCATTTCTGTCAACTCTTAAACTGTTTTGCTATCACATTCTAAAAAAAAAAAAAAAAAAGGTATATGAAGAATAGAGGCCAAGAGAGGTCATTTTTAAAAGATCAAAGCTTATTTTTTGGCAGACATATCTTGACAAAAGAGTTATCAATTTTTTCTTTCATAAACTATAGTTATTTTGTATACATCTTCCTACATGCAGTACATCTAAAGTTTTCTTTAAAAAAATGCTAAAAACAGATAAAAACTATTTATAAAGCACAAAGACCGGCATTTAGTTATGGATAATCTAATGTATTAATTGCTTTTCATTTTCAAAAGTGGAAATATTGTCTGCAAGAAGTGAAAAGTAAAACCTTGATATTTATATTCCTCATGTTATGCCTTTTGCATGAAACTGTTGCTGCTATTTTGAAATTATGCAAAACTTATTGGATCTAGGCATTTTATATGGATCAGTATTGGCAGTATGACTTCTTAAAAACATATTACTCGTTTCAGTCTTGTATCCTCGTCAGTAATGAGTTAATGTCAGAAATATTTTGTTGTTGTGAATTGGTTTAACATTTACTCTTCGGCAAGGCCATTCCAGTACAATTGTGGTTAAGCAGATACAGGTGATTAAAGAATTACTGTTTTTGTTTTCCATGCCAACTTTGTAGAAACTAGGATCGATGACAATTTTACATGGATATACCAGTCACAGCAGGAAAATATCTTAACTTCCAGAAACCATACATCAACCAAATTTTTGTGTCTAGCAAGTCAGTAAAGAAAGATATGTAGAGTCCATCTTCAGAATAATGATATTACTGATAAAAGAGACATAACATTAACATGACATTTGCCAACCAATTACAGACCTGTTTCTATTCACTGATGTATGACCTCACCTCTAATCTCATTATGTAGTTTCCTTTGAGATCATTTATAAGGCATTTTAATTTATAATCAACATCGATGCACAGCTGGTTTAATTTTCATAACTTCCACAGGAAGAGAGCACAATGAGAATTTAATGTTTCATTATATTTCCAAATTGTACATGTAAGCGTAAAACACCCAAGGATGCCAGGGTTGCTTTTAACTCAGTAACTGGTGCAAGAGATGGGTTTCCAATTTTTTTTTTTTTTTTAAGTTTATCTAGCAGTTTAGAATCAGGACTGGCTGCCAAGTTTGCAAGTTATGGGAACGATAGGATTCAATTAAGTATGCCGCTCTGACAAAATAAGTAGGTCTTTCTCTTTGGATGCAACTTCCATACTTCCAGTACATTCAGAGTTGAGATTGAATATCAGTTCATTTGGTAAGCTTCCTTTTGTCAACTTTAATTTGTAAAACCAACATAGTACCAAGCTCTCTCTTTTCTGGTAAGTCCAGGGTTAATTGTCAGAAAAACTGGGTTTTGTTTGTTTTCAGTGAATACTTTATATCAATCTTCACACTGGCTGCATTTGAACTGCATTCTGCTGGTCACACAAAAAGAAATCATTTTGTCAGAAATGCTTATTTCCTGTGCCACCAGATTGACTGCTAAAAAACATTCAGAGAATTGAAGCCATATCAGTTGAAGGTTACTTTGCAGAATTACAGATTGCATAATTACAAAGAAATTTTAAACGTAAAAACCCCTCCATTTAAGGGAATTTTTATCCTCAGAAATTTTTGTACAAATAAAATTATCAATAGAGTGCAAAACTAGACTTATGATGCCTATACTTTAAATAAAAATTTTAAAAATGAGCATTTTAAAAATGGAAAATTACAACTTTAAATTTAAGTTACTTGTACACTAACCCTACCTCAAACATGGCCTATGAACTATGATGATTTTTGTAATAACTCACACATGCCATTATTTGCAATGGAATTCAAACTTGCACTGATGATGTCATAGCTCACCTGTCAAGAAGAGCACAAAAGCAACTCTACTTATCATGGCTATGCAAGATGGTGTGCTAGATTGATTCTAATATCACTAATAAGAAAAAAAATTTTTGCTTAGTTTTAAATTATTTAATTAATCTTTTCTTATATAAATATGATAATTAGTAATTTTAACATTGAAACTGAATGATTGTCATGTTAAAACAGTGAGGACTTTAGAGTTTCTTTATGCTACAGTATTTCATGAGCAGTAGTGGATTTTAATGTTCATAACCCTAATAGTAATTAATTTTGATAAGTTACTGTGTACAATCTTTTCTCCCTAGTGATTATTTTTAAAAGGATCATCATCAGCCTTAGAGAAATCAGTGCTAGCTAGACAGCCTGGACCCACAGAAAATTGGCTAATGCTCTCCACAGACACTGTTCCTGTATTCTGCAGTTTCCTTATCACAGAGAGTTAAGTTTTATTTATGTAATATCACTTTAAAGAAATGCAAAACAAGTAGATATCAATAATTGAAATATCCATTAAAATGCAAGAAAAACTTTGTCCAACAAGAAACAGTAAAGTTATAGAAGAATTAGTTCTTAAAAGTGCATGAACCTACTTAACCATGTTGAATTGTGGGTATAATTCCTTAATCTATAGCACAGCCTCACTGTTTCTATACATAGCAGCTTTAAGATCTGCTGATAGCTTGTTAAAGTTTGAGCCACTTAAACAGTGTTTGGGGGGGTTAAAAAGAAAACTGACGGTTTCGACATCCCACACTTCGTCACTGAATCGTTGCAGTTGTTCACTTGAATTACAGCAGTAACTCTGCCATGGTTTCTTCTCACTTTTCACCAGCCAGCTGCATGGTTTTCCACCCACATCCAAAATTGTGGAGTTTTGGATTGGACTCCTGTGAAGTTCATTTCTGGGTGGTGTGGATTAAGGGTGTGAGTACTACTTTTTGCCTAGTTCTTCATAGATCGTGATCAGAGTTTCAACTTTACCCCTTCCCAATTTCTTTTAAAGATAGGATGGTACACAATTTGATTATGAATATAAAACTAAATTTATTGTGAAAGGGTTAAATTTTAAACATTTTTAGTCTCCATTTATTTCATCAGTGTTAGACAAATCACCTTTTTAATACCTGGCAGTATATTCAGTTGATTTGTCACATGACTTACCAAATAAACTGTTGATTGAATGAAACCCAGTAGTTATTTTATCTAGATTTTGAAGTAAACAGAGGTTAATATATATATAAATGATGTAATTCACGGTGATAAATGATTTTTTAAAAAAAAATTTTGAAAAAAAAACAAAAAAACATGAGGCATGTATGGCTAAATTTGAAAATGAAGTATGACAGAAATTAAATGGCTGGGTTAGAACCTGCTGAATAAACTTTATGAACTAAATGCTTAGTATTCCTAGATTCCTGAACGCAAATTGAGGGCATGGAAATTAGGGATTTGATTACAGTTCAGGAGACCAGTTGGTGTTATACATTGGAGAGAAAAGAATCTGGTTATGACCTCTAGCATAAAATTTTATTGTCTGGGGAGGTAGGCCGTTAACAGAGGGATCAGTGTCTGCCCTGTTAACCAGAAATGCTATTATGAAGTACTGGTTAGACAACTTTTTTGTGTGCAGTAAAAGATTATGGGCTCGCATTTGGGAGGAGGAAAAGAGAAAAAAGATACAGAAGATGTGAAAGGGATTTGGTTTGGCTTATTAAGCTGTAAGGAAATGTTTCTTGTCATGGTCTGCTGTAGTAGAGTTGTCAGAATGAAGTGACAGAAAAGGAAAAAAAACCTGAAACGTGGCTTTTTTTTGTGCCTTTATCATCGTGTAATAAGGGCAGCTGGGTATTGTTGTAGTTAAGGTAAACAGCATCAGATCAAGCTGTTATCCCACACACGCAAACAGTTGGCTCCGGTATGAAAGCAAAAATGAAAAAATGCACATTTTGGCACTCGAATAATTTAATTTCCATGGTTGTTCTCTGTTAAAAGGATTTATTTATTTTATATTTTAAAAAATCTTGCCCCGTACTCAATGGATTTTTTAAAGTAAATATTCTGTTTTTAATTGAAATCTGAAATGTCAATAAAAATCAAATGTGTAAAGGAAAACAGAGAGAAATATTACGCATTTCCCAGCCATCTTTTTCCAAAGGAGTGACAGTTGTTCTAGCCACTACAGTATAAACCTTAGCAGGATCTCTGTTTTAGCTGTACAGTGAAATTACTTAGTTTGCAGAAGAAATTACAGAGTAGACACTGTTAGAGAAAATTTGTCTCTGAAATGTGCAAAGTGAAAATTTTGGGGTTATAGTTTCATATTTTGTTTGTTTACCTATATATTTATCTACTTTAGGATGATGTTGGTAAGATTCAGAGTATCCTCCCCATGTCCTTATCAGTACTATCCTGAAAATGGTAAGAGAAATATAGTTTAAAAATCATTTTCCTCTGAGGGAGGGGGCCTTATGAGCCCTCAAAATGTATATCCAGTGAAGCTTAAGTTGTTGGTGACTAAAGATTCTGTCTGCTGAAAACAAATGAATGAAGCAGTTGATTTTACAATATGTTGTAGCCTTAAAAATCTAAAAAAGTTGTTAATAGTTTTCAAAACTAGAAAATTCAGAAGCCATACAAGCCATATTACTTTTGTGCTACTATTTAATTAACATTTGTTGAGTATTCTGCCAAAAGTTTGCTTTCTACATCTGATCCTGTTTCATTATGCGGAGAGGAGTTTTTATTCAACATTTGAACCATGCAAAATTAATACACTCATTTTTTAAACAACAAACCTCTAGGTTGGCACATGTCAGCGACAGACGTTTTCTTCAGTGATACCATTTTTGCTTATATTTCAAACAATGAAATCCTGGATGTATGTCAGTCAGACAGACTTTGACTCATTTTAAATGGAAAATTTGTACAGGAATATGTCTACCAGATGTTTACCAAATTAAAACGTTCAGCTTTTTACGGACACAGTCAAAAGATGCCACCTTATAGGCAGCATATTTTTCAAACAATTTAATTAGTGATAAATCGCCAAAAAGATTTTTAAAAAGCCAAAACACCACCAGAAATGATTTCTTATCAATAATGGCTGAACATGCCAGAGAATGAAAATAGCAACAGAAAATATTAATATAATGACTTTTATTTGTAAATTTTACATGAAAATGGTAGTTTTAATTGTAAAATATATGTGCAGACTATTGACCCCAGATTTATTGAGAATGGAGTGAGCTCACTTAAAAAAAAACTGTTGCATTTCCATATCATGCAGAAAGATATAGGACTGGAGAGATTGACCTTTAGGAGGGTGGTAGCTAAATGCAGTTCACTTCCTAATGGGCTATGGGGGTGTATGCTATCTGGCCACTGGTGTGGTTCTTCTCCTGTTTTCTCTTCCAGCCTGGTTCATGCAGGTATTTTTCCCAAGCTCTTTGTTTTCATCCCACATCCAATCATAAGATTTCTAGTTGGTGATTTTATTAGGGTGGCTGAAGCACAAATATGTGGAGTGCACCATGGGATATGATAAACCAACCATTACAATAAGAAGTGTTGAGTTGCTCTCCATGATGAACCATATTCTCAGTTTTACCATGTTTAGTGTCAAGAAACAAAAGGAAATAATACATTTCACTTGTGCAAGGCATTTGCTCGGGTATAGGCCAAGACACCAGAATGGAATAAAGCACGTCTACCTAAATAAAGAGTTTGGCTTCAAGTTACTTTGTTTTAGCCCTTTTACTTTCATTTAAAGCAGGCTCATTGGAATTTATAATATAGTATCTATAAAAATACCCACTTTCTTGATAGGGGTGGGTCAGTCCTTATTGGCGATAGTCTTATTTAAAGGAAAGAAAGGAAGGAAAAAATGCAACTGCAGTAACGAAGAATCTTGAAGTGGTTATGATAGCCAAGATGTTAAACCAGACAAAGGTCTGGAGTCAGATAACCCACTGATGGTCTGAATTAAATATAAACCAAGCTGTAGGTGAAGAAACCAGTGAAGCGAGTCCTATGCTACTTGGTTGAGTAAACAACAAGCAAATCCCATATTTTGCAACACATTCCACAACTAATAACAAAAAAGTTAAATGCCAGTCTCAACGGAATACTGACTGAATTTTTAAAATAGATGATACCTGTCAGTATTTATCAGTGATGCAATTTCTAATTGTAGATTTCTAAACTTTCACTTTATGCCTGTTAGTTAACTTCGCATAAAAAAAGAACAGTATTGAATAGTATTGTTTAGTAATTTGAAGAAACTAATTTTTGCTATCGTTAATGATGCGTAGAAGCATCTTATCGCAATGATGACGAAAAAAAAAAAACTTAAGAACATTCAGTAACCTCTCCACTGTGAATGCACCGGAAAATTTGTTTTTCTCTCCTTACCATTACGAGCAGGTGAAAACTATGCGAGAGAGAAATGCCAACGTGCTAGAAATTAACCTAGTGGTAGAAAAGTTATATTTGCCCCACTGGTTTGTTAAAATAAGCTTTCCAGGACAAGACACTGTAGTTGTTCAAGGGAACCGTTTCTCTCAGATATTTGAGAATCACCCTTCCCAGACAGACCACAACAGAAACCATTTTGCTGGCTTGACAAGTAACACTCCACACCAGTTACTGAAATGCGATCTTTACATGATGAGCAAGTGTGTTCTATGCCACAACTAACACTCGGCCTAGCAACTATAATAAATTGTGCATATTGCGCACAGTTTTGGTATGCATGGTGCATACATTCTGGTAATACTCGGGTGAGCACAGAACAGAGATGTGGCTTTATTGTTTCTTCTAAATATCAATTCACTTTTCTCATGTATTTCTTTCTGTCTGATCAGATCCCATAGCAAATATTTGCTGTATGATGCTTCTAATTTGGAAATGCATTTAAAGTCTCTCTGATTTCTTTAGCTGTCCACCAAATAGCTGTTAGCATTATTTTTTTATTTATTTTAAAATGAAGTATTAAATATTTACTTGATATGATATTTATGAATGCATTAAAGTACTAAATGCAAAGTAAGATTTTAATCTTTCTTTCCTGTATTTTTTTACATATGTATTAGCTCATGTAAGACAAGCCTTGATTTTAAGCTGATGGATTAGTCCTAGAATACCAGTCATCCATATTGATGAGCTTACAGAGAGCAACAGTTAACACACTTTTTGAGAATTGTAATTAAGAAATAACCATGATAAGAATGGAAATTTATTGATGATGAGTTATTTACAGATAGTGGGTTAGTTTAGGTATTTCTGGTGGTCACAGTAGTAATAAGTGAACTAATTAATGAACCAGGTGGTGGCAGCTGGCTGAGAGAACAAGCCTGATCCCATTGGAGACTGACACAACTTTCCATAGCTCCTCTGGCCACTCCCGGTTCCAACCTACAGCTAAACAGAAATTCTCCTGGGGGACTTTCCACCTCCTGCTGTAGACAGTTAGTGACAGGCTCCATGAGATGCAGGAATAGCAACAAGGCTATAGTTGGTAGGGTAACCATAACACAATACATCATCATCAGGTAGACCGATGATAGCAGAAGACTAATTAACCTACATTTTGGCAAATGCCACAGTGGGTTTAAAAAAATTGACCCCCCCAAAATAGTACATAAAAGCTTAGCTGCTATCAGAACACTTGTATGGTCTCTCCCCAAAATATAAATCTGCCACTGAAAAACAGATATAAATGCTAATTAATACCATAGCCATTCAGAATAGTTCTCCTAGGGACTAAAGGGAAAACATCCGTACACTAGTTAGTTCAGCTCCCATTGTGTGATACAGAATGTCCTAACCATGATCTAGCTAATGTAAGAAAATGATGAAAAATGTTGATATAACTCAATCGTAAAAATGAGAGAAAGAAGTTGCTTTTTAATCCTTTATCAATGCCAGGAACATTACTTATCTTGATGGGAGCCTTTATCTTGAGATAAACCATGTGTGGTAAGATTAATGTCAGACCCTCCTACCTATTAACTTCTGGGTACTTAACGAAAGGGGCTGCTTGGGTTTGACCTGCTCTTGCTTTTTAAAGTTTTTTGTCGTCCTTTCACATCAACAAAAAGCAGGTGTGTGTGTGTGTGTGGGGAGTACAGAATTTATATCATCAAGTGATGAAGCTTCACCTGTGATGCTACCTGGACTTAGTTAAAACTACTCTGGAACGATAAAACTGATAGAAGAATGTAGTTTTTCCTCCTTTCTTTCAAGTTCCAGAAGTTGGGGCTTTTGTAACTAGTGACTGTTGTGAGAACTTGACGTATGGGCCCGGTGAGTGCCCAAATTTAGGGGAAAATGCTCTCTGTGAAACTTCAGTAATTGTTCTTATCACTTCGAAAGGAGGTGTGGGCTGTAAACACACCTGTGATTGACACCAAATACAACGACGTGCATGTGCACTTCCTTTAGCCTTAAGACAAAAAAAACGATACTTCTCATTCGTAACGAGAGATAATCCGTGGAAAAACGGGGGCTGGTAGAGAGAGAGAGGGAATCCGCCCCCCCCCCTGGAGAGGCCGACACCACGACCGCCGGTGTCCAGTCAAGCATGCTCTCCGCTAAGTCCTGCCAAAGTATCATCGTTAATTAACCCTGCAACCGAGACCGGCGAGTACGTTACGGGCTGTGCTACGACTTGCTGAAGCAGTCGGTGTTAATCAGCTTTGCTGCTAATCTGACATTTTTTTTCAACTAAAGAGCTATATCGTGCCATTAAACAACACACCAACAACAGACAGACTTTGCGGTTTCGATCTTTCCATAGAACTCTAAATGCATGTTGTTCAGCTCTCTGCACACGTTGAACACGAGGTTATTGCTGAGGAGACGGTTATCCTACAGATGACGTTTTACCGTGAGAGGGTGGAGTAATTAGGAAAAAAAGAATAGCTTGCAATGCTGCTGCTGCTGGGTTCTTGTATGCTAAACATTCTAGAATGGCTTTCTACCAACATTTCAACTTTTCCTTCTACAGCAGTTCCAGGTTTTCCTCGAGACCCAACCCGAAGACAACAGCGACACATCCGGTGGTGGGGTAGAATTACGGTATCAGCCCCCCCCCCCCGCGTCAAACCACGTGGTGCCGAGCCCCGGGAGCTGCGGACGTACCCTTAAAACACCCCCTTTATTATGTTTCTGAACTGATGCACGGTTGCATTCTTCGCACAGATGCACAAGTTACAGTCTAGAATCGTCGACAGAATAAATCGGTCCTGACTAATAATGAACAGATGATGTAGCAGCCCCGTTTCTCCCGAAAATTGTCAGAACAACGAGAAAAGCCTTTTGCGACCCAGCCTCCCTCCCTTTCCCGTAGACGACGAGCTCGTCACTCGTCTATTTTATCTTTATTTCGGTTATATCCCAGCAGCAGCAGCAGCAGGCTGGACCGTCTATGGAGTATATCCATCACCGCGGGTCGACTTACAAGTTCGCGAAGTTTAATAAACATTTAATGGATTTCCTTGCGTTTGACAGCCATTAGTCGTCTACTTTAACTCAGCTTTTCCTACATAGAGAAGAGAAGGAAATGGTGGGGGGGGGGGAGGGGCACCGTGAATAGAAAGAGATAAGCCTGCGGTTACAGACTCGGCCATGCCGGTACTGAGCCGACGGGTCAGTGTGCCGATCGCTGTCCAGGGACGGGCAGGAGGAGCGAACGTCCGCGCGGACAAATTCACTCCCGGGCTTCGCGAGCAGGAAATGAGAATGCGGTGAAGAAGCGCCCTTACACACACACACACACAAGGGAGACTGTTCAGGTGGGTGGGTGGAAGAAGTTTCGATCGGGAGCGATTCCACCCACCACCGCCGGACCAGATGTTCCACGTGCCCCCCACCCCCGATTAAAAGCGCATGACGTCTGAGCCGTACTCTTTTGTCCCCCCGCAGTATTCGGTGCAGGTCATTGTCCAGTCGAGAAAAGTGCGCGCTCGGGCTGAATCCTGATACCGAGCCGTGTCTGTCCGCCTGTCTCTTCTGGCCTTGTTGTACTCGTTGACGCAAAACCCGGCTCCCCTACAGCCGGCGAATGGACTCCTCTCATAAATTTTACACGTGCTCAGCCAGACTCGGGTAGACATTACACGAGTGTCTCGGCAGGACTTTTAAAACTCCCGTCAGCAAAGCTGGCTAAAATGCTACCAAGGTAATGGCCAGACCTACACCGTTCGCAGTCCTCCCTCATTTATTTATTTGCTCATTTACCTTTTATATTATTATTATTAATTATTGTTGCCGTGCATCGGATCCATCTCCTTTATGTGCGCGCGTGTGTTACCTTTGCTGTGCTTTGTTTTTCTTTCTTTCCTCCTCTCTCTCTCCACAGAGCGATTGTCTGGGCTGTCGTCTTCTGGATAGGGATATTTACCTGCACAAGCGGACAGGATGACACGACATCAGGTTTGTTCTTTCCACAGCTTCGTTATTTTTTTTAAAAAAAAAACAGAGGTGGGAGGTGGTAAAATTCATTTCTCGTCCGCGTTTATACATCTGCTTAGCAACGAGGACGGCAGCAGCCAGTGGCGCAGGGCGGTGTTGTCATGGAAAACATTAGCCCCGACACCGACATGCGTGTGGCAAGTGGCGGGTGCTGCAGTACGTGGCGGGGGAAACACCGGGATCCGTCCATCCATCCATCCGTCTGTGTACACGGGCCCTCTGTAGACGTCTTCAGCCGGCCCGTTCGGCACTGGGGGAGGGAGGGTGTCAAGGTAAACTGGAGGAGAGAGGTTTACCTGCCAGGCCTGCGACCCAGGTAAATGAATAGATGGATAGAACGGTTGTCGAAAGCGAGCAGGTAAACTGTTGTGGTGATCGAGCACTGATCACGTGCCAGGCACCCACCTCGAGTGTCCGTAGCCCCTCGTTTCGCCAGATGCACCCACCCCACCCCTAAACCCCCAAAGTCGCTGGATGGGAAAGTTAAGAATTTTTCTTTTTTTTTAAAAAAAAAAAAATGAAGAGTAAATGAGTTCTCGAGCGGCGGTGGTGATGTCAGTTGCTGCGCGGGGTCAGATGAGCCCCCCCCCCGGGGGGAAGGGGGGGTTGCCATATATGGCCCGGTTATTATACTAGATTGGGTGGAGCGAGCGGCGTTGGCGACTTGCTTGACGCGTTTCTCAATGGGCCCCGCCACCCATTCAGTTGTGCGGGTGAAGGTCAAACGCGGTGACCTTTTTTCTCCCCCCTTTTTCCTCCGGTCCCCCGCCCCTTCAGATGTTATCGCGGCCGATAGAGACGGAGGAAGGGGTTCGTTTAGAAAAAAGAAAACACGAGAGGGGCCTCGACTGACGGTCGGGGAAGCTGTGATTTACAACTGGGATGCTGGATTCAAATATTAGGAGGGACCGGTTAACTTGGACCCGCGGGGGGGGGGGTCCGTCGATGCCGTTGGACGAAACCATTTTGTTTTCCCTTTCTTTATTGTTGTTGTTGTTGTTGTTGTGAACGGCTGGGTTAGTCTAGTCTGACTTCCCAGCCGGGATGTGCGCGGGTACGCGCGCCGCCCTCCCGAGGCGAGTCAGTCGGCTTCGTTCCTCGCCTCAGCGAAGAGCAGCTGAGTAAATGTGGATCCACCCGACAAGCACCTGAAGCCAGATGTGTTACCAATTATCCTGCGGGCGATGTTAAGTGTAACCCCGGGCTCTGTAACCGAAACGGAAGACAACCGCTTTCCCGCTTCCGCAGCAGAGGGGGGGGGGAGGGGTGGAGACATCAAACTGCTGGAGAAAAAAACAATTTACAAGAAATGGTTTATCTTCAGTAATACTAGCATTAGTTATTATTATTATTATTATTATTATTATTAAAATAAACCCGATGCCCTTTGCGTATATTCCCATTTTATGATTTCGTTTCGTTTTACTTGCCACGATGTTTGTATTAGATTGAATTATTACCCGGGGTGCGATATTTGCGGGCAGTCAGTGGCTAAAACGGATTGGTACCTCCATAGGGTTCGTAATGGGATCTGGCCTGGTTGGCCAGACTAATAGGTGATGATGATGATGCCTCACCCCCGGAGACAGCGAAAGTCACCACCCAAGGAGCTCGCGGGCAGAGAGAGGAGTCGTCATCTGTTCCTCCAGAATCGCCAGGGATGGGCGTGGCCACTTCAGAGACAAACTGCTCAAACCCAGAGATAGATGTCTGTTGATCCATGCACTGCTGAAATGCTTTTCATAGATTTTTTATTATTGTTACGCTTATGAATGTGCTTGGGTCAACAGATATTAACCGAGGCCCGCTGGCGAACAGACCTTGTCCCACTTGATCATTTATTTCCCAGCAGCTGCTGCGAACTTTGGCATATAACTGAAAAAAAAAATTGACATTTACGTTACTGAGAGATGGAGAGAGAGAGAGAGAGAGATAGATGGATGGATGAAAGAGAGAGAGAGAGATGGAGGGATGAAAAGAGAGAGAGAGAGAGGATGGATGGATGAAAGAGAGAGAGAGAGAAATGGATGGATGAAAGAGAGGAGAGAGAGAGAGAGATGGACTAACCTGAAAGGAAAAATGCTTTTAAAAGAAGAGAAGAGAATGGATACGCCTGCTTGTTTTATAAATAAACTATTCTGACAATATACCCGTCTGATGAGTAATGTAAACCGTAGTAGCCAGTTTTACCTCTTTGTGTGTGGTGTGTGCCACTTAGTGTTTAGTTTATCGTCGATTCGTTCATTGCCTGACCAGAACGACGAAGAAAGAAAGCCTCTAACCGAAGCCGTATTTGTTGACTGTCGTCGTCCTCTAAATAGCGGGATAGGGGCCGGTCCCTGCCGCCAGATCTCGCTGCGAGAGGTGTGAATAAATCATGGACCAGCAACAGGTGATTGCGCTGGAATTCTCACTGAGAAGTTTTAATCCAGTTCTGTCCTCAATACGCGGTCGATTTACCCAGGGAAGTTTTTAGACAGTGAAGGGTTAAAAGAATCTTGCGCCTAAGTTTGCTTTATTATTAATTTTCAAACATTTTCTATGTATTTTATAAAATCATTTAGGAGTAATTTTTCCTGTTAGGTCTCATTTATTTCCGGCTTTGGTTTTGTTCACTTATTTCTTCGGCTGTGAGAGTTGTTTCCCTTGTTTCGAATTTGTTAGTTCTGATGACATTTTAGATTTCTGATTTTAGACTGAAATAAAAAAAAGAACAAAACAACAGTCACTTATTTTTTTTAAAATGAAAAACACCAAATGATTTTTTTTTAAAGTCCTTATATTTTTTCTAAAGTTTTAGAAAACCTCACAAATTGTATCGCAATGTGCCTTTAAATTTACAATTTACGTAAATTTTTTTGTAAAATGTTCTCTCAGAACTGCCTGTTTCTGTTAGGACATAAGCTTTTTATCATTAGTGTAAGGAATAAGAAACCCTTTTACAGGCTTGCATTTATTAAAAAGAAAAAAGCTTTTAAAACAATACGCCACTACATATTTTATAGTGTTAATTGTTCATACGCCACCATTACACAGCTATGTCACAATTAACCGTTTTTTTTTTCTTTCCTTAACAATATCACGTACCTACATTTAGTTAAACCAAGATTCTTAGTTGTTTTTCCCCCCCTCATCAACTGCAATTATACATTTTTAAAAATTTTATCTTAAATGTGCAACTGATAACATGGGAGGTAATAACCATGTTTCTTGTGGCATCACTTGTTTACATAGGCCACACGCCACAACAGGCCGATAAACCAAGTTCAGCCAGTCTCTCTCTCGTTGAAAACTGATTGCCAAATCTCTCAAGCGCAGTTTCGTTGTTGTGTTCTTTGGTAACAGTTTGTCGGTGCTTCCTCCCACTGCTAAACAGAGGGGTTTCGGTAGCAACTTTCCATTTCCTGCTGAAGGCAGTGCCAGACCATCAGCTCATTGTAATTAAAATACTAAATTTTAATTTTATGATTGTTGAGCAATTCCCTTTTAATTTATTGATATTATTATTTTTTTTTAAAAAAATGGTGTAAGCTCTTTAAGGCTATTTTAACTTTGAAAGATCCCAGCTGGACAGAGCTGGGACACACACCTGACTTTTATCTTGGTCACACACTAATTGTGTCGAGTGAAGTGCGCAGGATTTAAAGTGACAGCACACAGATTATTTAAATTTCAAATCAAAGAAAGATCTATATGTAATGATTTACTTCATGGAATTTCTGTGAATTTTACCCCTTCTCCAAATTACATGAATAAACCCTACCCGATTTCTTAAGAGTTCTTTTATATCCAGACATTTTTAGGGGAATACCATAGGGTGTATAGGTAAACAAGAATGTTTTTTTAATTTATTTATTTATTTACAGTTTTGTTACAAAAGCTTTTGCTTCCTTTTCACATTTCTATACTGCAGTAGCCAGCGAGCCTGACCATCTGTGCCTGTTTACAGGAAAGAGGGCCAATTGTTTAGAAGTAGTGGAATGTGATAAGCTTTTACCCACTGTATTTATCAAGTCCAGCATGAATGTTATCTGCCCCCTTCTGTGTTTGGAATACAATAACAACCAGTAAAATGTCTGACAGCAGGATTCTTCTGGTCATTGTTACAAGCAAACCAGAAAACCGTTATTAGTTTAGTTCTGAATTAGGATTTTAGAAGTCGGTAGAGTATTTTTGACTGGAACCAAAGAGCACATGCCATTGTTGGAAATGCCAAGAGAGAGAGAGAGTAAATTGAAGAGCGTTTGTGGTATAAGATGTGACGACTGTCTAACAGTGAAGTAATTAAAAAAACAAAATGGTGGTAGAGTGACACAAACTTTTTTGTAGTCAGTGCTTCCAAAAGATAATCTCAACACTACTACAGATATCTGAGTATAAAATTTGATTTTGTATACTTTTTCTACTTTGTGTAGTGGTTTTTTTTTTTTTTTTAAAAAAATCACTTATTTTTTTTTTTTATTTTTTAGCTTTTCCTGATTTTAGAATATTGAAATGTGCATTATGAAGATAAGGAGAGAGAGAGAGAGGGGCGGGGAGGAACTACCATCTAAACTTAGCAGCCGATGGGGTTGTGAGTTCAAGAGTAGCTTGGCCACTACAATCCCAAAGTAGAATTGAGACCAAGCTTTGATGAGGACCAAAGGGGGAGGAATCTTAAGATTTTGTAACAAACATGTCTACGGTTCAGATAAACCTAAGTAACTCATAACACTTGATTTTTTTTAAATACAATAGAGGCCATCATGACAAGGAAAGCATGCAGTCATGGTTTCTTCCGCATCTTTTCTATTTTTCTGTCTATCTATTTCATCAGTGATTCTTTTAAATGCTTTGTATCCTAGGTTGTGAGTGGAAGTTTATATAATTTATAGGAAGTTCATAGTCATGACTGCATTTGCAGTTTCAGTCTCTGATTAGCCCAGCCTTATTTGGTATTGCTGGTTGGCCTTACTGCTTTGCTTTGTGTGGAGAACTCTAGTTTTCTAGAGAATTTCTAGTATGTTCTTTTATTATGGTGGCCAAGATCAAGGCGAGACTACTGCAGATCGTGCTCTCAACCTACCACTTGGGGTTGAGAACAAGGACCATGCCCTTTGGGTGAGGTCACTTGGGGTCAACTTTATGAGGGTGGGGAGGCGAGTACTCTGCTTAGTGGCTTTTGTAGACGGAAAGTCCTCTGCCCGAAAAGAGTGGAGGCAAGGGGCACTTTTTGCCTTTGGCCTGCCTATCTGGCTGGGAAGGTTAGGTGCATCAAGACCGGTTTTCAGACTTGACGTGCTGAGGTCTTTTTTCCCAAGATTGGTTTTTGGCCGGGGAAGCGGTCACTCTAACGTGGGGTGTTCACGCCCCTGACTGGCTGCCGAGGCAGCCAGATACATGAGGTGCTTCATCGCCTCAACCTGGCCTTTTAGGCCTTAACAGGAGCTTGCTCCACACCAGGCTTCGGCCACCACTCTCCACTCCCTTCTCGGAGATACACACACATACACAAACTTTCACACGCACCACTTACGCAATCGCCACAAAAAGATTAAAAAAATGATCAAAGTGGATTGTTTCTGGTAACACGTAAACTGTTTCCCCATTCAGCTGGTGCTGCAAGCTCTTAACCAGAATAATGCAGTAGGGGAAAATAATACAACGACAAACTGCTGCAGGTTGTAGCACAGGGTAGTGACTTGTGAAATTGTATTAGCAGCAGCAGTACCTTCACTTTGCTGGGTCCGTTTACATATTACCAAGATTGGCTAAATCTCGCTAAATAAACCACTGACGACTTGCAATTTTTATATCATTGTCTAAAAAAAAAGAAGAAAGGCATCGGGGCAAACATTGGCTTTGGTTGTTCTGAATGTGAGCTTAATTCTTCATGATCAATATTATTTTAGAATTAACTACTAATGATGTTATTCTAGATTTATGAAACTTCAGGAGAGACATTAAATTAAATTTGCTTTTTTTAGCAAAGTATTATCTTTTTTTTTTTTGCTTTGTTTTTTATTCTTTGAATATAAAATGCAAAGTTATGAACACAAACATTACTATAGCAGATCACAGGAAGATCAATTATTGAGTTAGCATCACACGCGTGAACTGTTGTAATTACAGAAGTTTTGTGCTTTACATGAAACATTTAATCTGGGGGGGGGGTGGCTTAGCCATTGTATTCTGTGTTCATGTCTTCTTTTTTGTTTGATCCTTGTCATTAAAAAACAACGACAAAGATTTCTCTGTCCAGACACAATGGCTCACATTGAGGGTTAACAGACCCCAAAAAAGTGCCTGTTTCCTGTAGTAGAAATTAATAAACTCATACTCTGTACCAGTCAGAGACAAATTACTACATAAAGAGAGCCCAACTACAGGAAGTGTTTCTGCTCAGCTAATTAACTATTTTTGAAAACTTCAAAAGTGTGATGTAAAATTTATGAAATCTTTAATAATGAAATATGATTTTTGTTGTTTTTTTTTTTTTCTTTGTATAATCCTTGACTTCTAAAGTCCTATGGAGTAATACAGATAACAGGATTTCTCTATGACCAGACTTTGTTACAAGTTTGAAGACGTTCGGTTAAACAACCAAGCAAGAAAGTTAGGATATGTGCCAGAAAAACAACATAGTTTAAAATACCATATTTGGGAGTTCATTCATATTAAATATTGGTTAAAAAAAAGAAAGGAAAAGGAATATATATATATCTTCTTTGTGAATGCAAAAAACATAGGCTAAAAAAACCAACAAACTCAACAATTAATCATAGGTTGGAAAGTAAAATATTTTGGATGAAATTCAAGATTAAAAAAGAATTTTAAAAAAGTGAGATATTGTCAGGAATTTTAGCTGGATTTTAAAAAAAAAAAAAAGGTATATGTGTGAGTATGTGTATATAGTGATCTGGTGGTTGTATTTGTTTTCCTAGAAAGATTATGAAAAAGTTAAAGCTGGAAGGAAATGAATATCTAGCTATCTGCCTGAGTTAAGCCGAGAGGAATGCACGAGTCTCCTGATAACTTCCAACTGATGCATGCACTGCTTGCCTGGAAGAGATTCTGAAGATATTTCAAAATAGTCATTCCAGATATTCATTGCTGCCAACTGTATCTTTTCTGTAGTACCTTTGATTGTTTTATGGTATAAAAACCTGTAGCAGTCTAAATTAAGTTTTACATTGAACATACTGGATTTTTTTTTCCATTTGGTAGAAAATAGTTACAAGGGTGTGTATTATTTTGTATGTATTGACTAATTACTAACTGGTGCATCATTCCATGATTTAGTTTAGGTGCTGGATGTATCTTGCTTTGGCTTATGGTAGCCACTGGAAGTAAAGTGCCAAGAGAGACATGGTCTGAGATAGATTGTTCTTAGGAAATTCTGGAAGCTTGCTGAAATATTAGTTACCTCCCTCGAAAAAGGGTTAAATTTCTACTTAAATAACAGGGAGCAGCTACTGCATACAAACTGCTTCGTCTCTTGGGGATGCTGCAATCTGATAGGGCAGAAGGTTAACCTAAAAATTCTGCAAGATATTGCAGAAATACAACAGCAACAAAGAGCATTTGCATGATCTAAGTGGAATTATTAAACCAGAGACTTATGGGCTGCTACCTGGTAGCTATGATTGCTATTATGCTGAGGATGACACCAGAAGAGCATGCCAAACTTTAGTCCTTTGCTCTATGACTACTGGACGAGCTGATTTTTTTGGAACCAAGAAGGGGGTTGGGAGGCAAGAAAGTCTAGAACAGTGGTTCCCAATCTTTTGACATAGCGCCTGTCTGCCCTCTGGTGTTTATCAAACTCTCATGCCCCCATCCATTTTTTACTGAAATAATGGTTAGATTATTGAAAAATACACACACAGATATTTACCATAGTTTTATTTTATTAAAAAGTTTCAAATTAGCAAAAAAAATAATGTTTTAATGAGAATTTCCGACGACGACTACAAATTCTAGAATCATCTTCTCGTCATTGGCGATTAAAAATTGGATTTTTCTCATGTCCTCATGCCCTGCCCGGAATTCCCACAGCCTCTCCCCCCAACTCCAGTTTTGGAATCACTGTTCTAGAACATTACTTACTTGGAATAATTTGCAAGTAGGGTATCAAATTTAATTTAATTTGAAATAAAAAATCTGAATTTACTTGAAACCCTTTGAATGCTGCTATCCAAGTTCAACAGTATACTGACATAAAGGAAATACTGTGTACTTGTGTGTGTGTGGTACATCTTTCATCAATGAGTCAAGCCAGGTTTTGATCCTTTAATGCATGATGATGTATCTCATGAAAAAGATTCCCATGCTGAAGGACTTGAACAAGTTTGCTCAGCCACTGAAGCTGTCATCTAGCTTAAAATTTTCCTTTGCATTTTTTCCAGGTAACTCTTTTCTGTAAAATTAGAAGATATCCTGAGTGAAATTTTAGCCAAATCAAAAGGGTTTGCAAGCCATATGTCTGACTTCAAATTTGCAACTGCTTAGCTCAGTGGCCTGTAGCTTATCTAGACTCAGTTGATTGTTCAAGATTTTTTATTTCCTTATCTCCCAAGTCTGTGAAAAACAAAGAGTTTTTAAGATTTTGATTTGAGTGAAGTTCTCTCAGTCTTCTGGTGAATCCTTTGCTTTAAAAATGCTTCTTGGCATTGGCTTAGTTTCTACCTGGAACAGCAGATTAAACACCCGAAACATTTTTTAAAAATTAGGTTAAAAATATTTCTAAAGTTAAAATGGAATTCCATTGTGTTTTTCTATTGTACCTTACAAAACAACTACTGTATAGCATATTTCAATTTTGGTAATTTAAATCTTCATAATGAAATGTATTTTGTGCCAGTTCATTTTGTTATGACATCATTTCCATTCTTCAAGCTCAAGTTCCAGCTGGCCATTTTCATAAGCTGATAACTAAAAGCAAAACATTTACATCAGCCTTTCTTTCTTACAACATTTCTCTTTCCTACTGCTACAATAATTACAATTTATTAGCAAATTGTTTCTGACATCACATATTTTTCCTTAATGATTTACGTTTTCTAATGAATAACAAAGGCTATTAATATATTTTGCTTCATCTACGCTGCAGTTTCTCAGAAATCCCAGTGCCATATTGTGTGAGGTTAATTAACCGTGTAAACCATTCATCTTGCTTGGTTCCATGGAGAGGTTTGAGCATCTTAGTAGAACAGAAAGAGAGCAAGCAGATGATTTATGTTTAATTATTACGACAAATAAGAATTTCCATCTATCCTCAAAAAATTAAGAAACTAACAAAGAATTGAAAACGTTAAGAAAACTATTTTTTTTAAGGCTGTCTGTCTGCCATAGGTGGCATTGAGGAAGTTAATGTTGGAACGCCATAGCTGTCAGAATAATTATTTCTGTAGAAGTACCAGCAGCTGTTTCTTATAGTAGGGTAGATATATCACATGACAGACATCGTGGACGTATAGGTGACAGAAATGGTGCTGACAAACCCATGAAGAATGTTGAGCAGCTTTTGTTTCAACCGGTGCCTATAAAAGGCGTGCAGGCAGGATTTATGCCAAGCACGGCAATTTATTTAAGAAATAATTACATGTGAAATGGATTGTTTCCATGTACAGTATATATTTCATATGTTTGTTTGTGTTGTTCAAAGTTCTCTGTCTCGAGTAAGTTCCAAAAGGTTAATCAATTTAACATTTTTTCTTCAGTATTCTCACTACCATGAAGCCATTTAGTCTTTTCTACGATTGTTTTCTTGATGTTCATCGGTGACTATGTTGTCATCAAAAATTTTCATTTGAAATTAGCTCAGACTTGTCGTTTATTAGTTTCTCTTATTATTGAGGAAAAAAGCAAGAGAAAAGGTTTTGTCAGCTTCTGTTTCCAAATGATGCAAGCCGTGTTAATATTTCGTAACAACTACGAATGTCTTACTACCATCTATCTATGCATTATTTGCTGAAGAAGCTATTATGGTTTATGTGAAACATCTATTGGCATAATTCAAAAAACATCACCTTTCAGGCATCTGAAGCTTCCATGTTTGTGGTGGTGGATTTTGCTATTTTTTCCTCTTTCTTTTAATATACTTTTATAAATGGTTATAAAATTTATTCTGCAAAGTGGGCGATTCCTTTCCCAGGAAGTTTCAGCTTGGATGCTGTTATTTTGCATGATGAGAAAGAAAGGGAAATGCTGTCCCTTATTGTCAAAGGAAACTGTCTGGGTGTCAGAAACTATTAGTCCGATGATACTGATGGATTGGTAAATTCCCAGATTTCAGTCTTTTTGATAATTTTGTGCAGTGTAAAAGCACAATTGATTTTTGATTTTCTTAACTTAGACTAATTTTCATTCTTCAAAGATGAAAGAAAAGGACATTGTTTGTTGCCATTTCGTCAACAGGAAAGCTCACAAGGAAGGCCTGTTGGTTATCAGAGTTACATGGTAAAAACAATTGCAATGCTGTTTTTGGAAAATGGAAAATCCTGGCCATGGGAATATTAGTTTTGTTTGACTAATTGGTGAAGAATAATTGCCTTTCAGATCATTTTCATTGTTTGTTGTAATTTTAAAAATCTAAGATTTACATGTTTTGATAAAAAATTTATATAAATCAAACAAAGGCTTTTTAGTCTCCATAAATGAGGTTATTCTCGATGTTGCATAGTAACTTTTAATGGAAATAAAAGCTGTTAACTGTATACTACTGACAGTATGATTTAGCATATCTATTTGCTTTCTGACATATTGCTTTTGACTTTTTAAGATGCCATCTATTCTAAATGCTGAAGTCTTTTATCAGTTCCATTGTAACAAAGTTTATCATGAGGATGGTTTTTAATCTGTCAAAGGTAGAGATGTTTTTAAATGTTGAGAAGATTAACTTGTGCTAATTTATTGTCTTAAATTAATTATAACATACAAATGTACTATAACTAATATTTATAGATTAAATTTTTTTTGTCAACAAAGATACTGATTTTTAGTTGTCAGAATGTTTAGATTACAGTATTACCACATGCACTTTTCTAATGATTTCTTCAGTGTAGCCCTAAAATTTGGCTTACTGTGGCTCCAAGCAAGCCTTTATTTAGCAATGTGATTACAGTAGCACACCATTAGTTTATATTTGTAAAAATGGTAAGCAAAAAACGCAAGACTTAAGGGTTTGGCTGATGGAATATCAGAGTAGTAATTTATCAGTTCAGCAGCAGCAAGAATGTTTTTACTTGTAATAAGGGAGTCATCAGAGGGTGGACAGACAATCAGATCAGCTCTGAACAAATCCCATGACAGGAAGTATGTCTGACTAAATGTTTCCAACTTTCTGCCATTTTATCTTCTACCAACAGTGTCAGTATTATCTCTAGTTTAAGATAAAAGTAATGCCCTTTTCTGCTTTATAGAACTATTATATAATCTGTTATATTCCATAAACTAGGAGAATATTTTTCGGATGAGAAATATATACTGTTTATGTCAAGCACATAGGATATATATATGTATATAATAAGATTTGTATTATTTTAAAAACCCTTAATGTTTTCATAGATTTTGTTTCATTCATAAAAGTTTATTAGCATGTCAGTGCTTGGTATTACTATGTCAGAATGGTTAAACAGATACTAGAAACATGGCCAAGAGGAAGGAAATACCAGAGATATGTGTACAGTGAGAAATGACAGTCTTTCAGAAAGACTAATAACATGGCATTTCACCCATGGGTATTATTCATTAGACATTATCCAAAAGCACAAACATGGCCTAATACCTACATAGGATTGAGGATGCAGTTAAATGGCATCACTTGCTGAAGATAACTACATTAAGGTGATCAGCTTGCGGAACTGTTTTGTATGTTAGTTATACCTAACCTGTGACAGAATCCATTGTTAGATGTAGACTAAAGGCATTTATTTTTGGTTGCTATATAGAACACTTTTAAAGTTAAGAGGCTGACAGAAGAAGACTTGCAGACTGTGTTATGGATAGATGAGTAATTCTTAGAAATGTTTGGTTACATATGTTTGCCGCTGAAACGAATGCTTATTTGGTGCTTGTAGAAAAACATGGAGGGGTAAAGGAATAGGGGAGGCTGCTTTATTGAAAATATGGGGATGACTCCATCAGTTTTAAAATTAAAGCATACCTTTGAACCTAACAGCAACATGCAATTCCCTCTGCGCATTTAGTCTGGAGGATTTCTTTTCCAGCAAGACACTTATCCAAAACACTCATCCAAACTTCGTCAATAGTGAGACTATCATGGCCATCCCAGTCACCTTACTGGGTAGAATCCAATGAAATGCATGGGACCAACTGGAAAAGGATTAGCCCAAAATACTGTCAGAAACTTTAGGATAAAAAGCCTGGAATCTGCTGAGCTGTAATAAAAAACTAAAGGAGGTTATTTTGCTAAATTGAAAGTGTTGCTTCTGTTTATACTTCACTAAACTTCTGTAGTAGTGTTGTTGTTGTTGGATGTTTACTTGGTCTTTAATTTCTTCATGATACTGACACAAAAAAAAGATATTTGTCTACTTTGTTGGGTTAAAATGTTATTTTACACAGATCCAATTGCAACTAAAACTGAGAATTTTTGGCTTCTGGCTTCCTTTTTAGGGGTAGAAATAAATAAATTTGTTTAACTTTGAAATATGGGGAGGAAATCACTCAAAAAAAACAAACTTGCTGCTTTGTTAATTAACTGCAATGAATATTTAAAAAAATTACAATGATTAAATATGCTGATGTCGTAGCACTAAAGTTTATATTGTAAAAGGAAAACAAAAATTAATGGAGTAAACATCTGGCTGAAAATCTAGGGTTTCTTGGGATAATGGATGTAATCTATAATTTTATTTGAACATGATGTATTTGCTTTATATGCTTGCTAGCTATTTGAACGTGACTTTCTTGAAGACAACTATGGACCTGAACAGATTCAAATGAATTTTTCCTAATATCAGATGTTTAATATAAACAGCTCAAGCTTCATGTATTGAGGATCATTGGTAACATCAATCAGATTTTTAATTTATCAGGAGGATAAACTTTGTGATATAAATTAAATGAGAAAAGGCACCATGGCCCCATTCACGCATGCATGCATAGACACAATGGTGGACAAAAATGTAAGAATGGTGCCAGAACAAACGTAAATTGATGCAGAGAATATGTAAACATCAACATTCCATTGATAGAAAAGCAATTTCTTGTTTTTTTTGATTGGCGTATACATCAAAAGAAGAAGCAGCCTTTCTGTCAATGTAATGTTGATGTTTACATATTTTAAACTTTTTGTTCACTACTATATATATATATATATAAAGACATCCTGCTGTGATTATTGGTCAGTAGAAATTCAATAGTGTGAAATTCCTATATAGTAATATAACAAACAATTTTTCTTGTGATAGCCTGTACATACATCATGGTCACTGCTTTCACTTAACCTCAATAATGTTTTGATCTAAACAAGTTTTTAGGTCACTAATGAAGGCATGGAATCACAGTGCCAGCCTCAATTGTCAGAGAAGATTGAGGGTGGGGGGTGGGGCTGACTATGTAGTTTTTTATGATAAGAGAACTTCAGATCATTAGAGAGACTACAGGAAATATTACTTCCTCACCTCAGCTGATTAAAAACAAGTAGGACAGGATAAGATGGCTATTGACTTCTTTTCTTCCGTGATCTGCAGAAAGCCAAAAGATTTGTAAATATTAGTGTGATCATTTATATTATATAATACACTTGAAGATGTTCTTGACTAAAATGGGTGATTTGGGGAGAATGGAGTTAGAATTAATTGTATCCGTTTGTTAATATTTGAGAATTTAAATTTGTTTCAAGGCAGAAGGTGACTTAGCTGCGATGCTATCATGGGAAGTTAGTTTGAAAATGTGGAAACAACTCTCACCATGAAAAACCCAAATGTAGTTCCAATTAGTCATGACCTTGAATAAAGATTGAAATCGTACATTCTGACCTTTTATTGGGTTTGGTTTTTATTTTGTTTAAAAAACTTTAACATTTTATAGATAAGTTACCACAATTATTATTCCAAGCTTTTAATCAGATATTTGGAGTATAGAAAAGTTATTTATGTTTACATGCAAAGATGTATCCAGTGATGAGCCATATTGATCAATGCAAAACCTTAGCTGGTATATTAGGTTACCTTGATGACCCACATCAATACTGGCTGTTGGACATCTGCTTTTACTGAATTATCCATCTGTGGTGGAAGCTAAAATGTACCAAACCCTGTATAATAGTTAATTTAAGAAATTCTAAAATTATTCTTTACCTTTCACATTATTTATTGTCAAAGCCATTTTAATTTTAATAAATATAGTCTTTATTTAAAAAAAAAAAAAGATTTTATGAAATAACTCAGAGAACCTAGTACTTTAGATAAACATTCCAACCATCTTTTAAAAACATTTTGGAATGTTAAAAAATTATTATCTGTTGACCTCTCAGTAAGTAATCTTTCTGAAATGCTAGAGTTTGGTTCTCTCCAAACCTTCCTCTCTACTATTTTTTTTAAAGGAACCAGTTATCTTTATCTGAAAGCATATGAAACTCAAGATGCTATCTGGATGTTTCTATAGGTAGACCAAATCAGGCTATCTGTCTGTCCCTTTTCTCTGGTTATTTCAGGAACATCTTTATATCAGTGTACTATTTCAGAATGTTAATCCTGCTTACTGCAAATTCAAAGTGTTATCAATAATTTAATCAGTGCTGGCTTGCTTGAGAGGAAGCACTGCAAAGCTTCACTGGTTCACAAACTGTGGTTGACAACTCATTATGTGATCTTTGCTTTCTGGAACTCTTAAGCTGACAGCTGAAAATTACCATGATCTCTACCTGCTTTTGCTCCAATATTACTGGAAATAAAGTTATTCTCAGTCCAAAACTAGCTCATTCAGAGTGCGTAAGTCTTGGTTTTAAAATACTTATAATAATTCTAGCATCAGGTTACATTATTCACCAAACTCTGCATTAACAAATGGTATAAATACATGTAGGTTAGTAATAATACTCACCATTATGATAAACCTTTTCACCTTATTCATAAAATGCCTTTATGCATCACCCTAAAATTTTCTAATTTTGTTTGATAAAGTCAACTTAAATGTGCTGAATTTGCAGGTGCACATTGCTCTGTAGTTTTATGGCAAAGTGACAGTCTGAAATCCATGCAAATATGAGATTTCCAAAAAGACCTTATAAACAACAAGTCCAACTGAATCAGTTAGAAGTACTTATTCAAAAGTAGACATTTAGAAGTGATCATGAGTGCAGGAAGAGACATTTGGTTATCGGTATTTTGGGGGGCGGTGCCGAATGTTTGGCCATAAGCTATATATGACACACTATTGCCTTGATTTGAAACACTTCAATTTTTATTTTGTGGAAGAAATTGGGAAAAAGAGATAGAAACTACTTACAAGCATCAGAATGTTAAAGAAGAAATAAAGAAACATGTTTAATCCTTGATTTTGGTTTTTGCTGCCATTATACAACTTAGAGAAATTATTAAGCTACAGACGTATAGATAAGCATTAAAGTTGAAATCAATGTAAAAAGTTAACTTTTAAACTTTCTTTTTTCTGTAAAATTTAACCAAAAGTTGGGGGGGTAAACAAAAACTGAAACAACAATTTAGATTAAAAAAAAACAACAAAGCTAATTTCTTAAATTTTCTTTGATCTTTATCTCTACAGCCAATAGTTTTCCTACTTTGCCTAGCACCTAGTGTGAGGAATAGTGTCATTTGTGATTCCCTCTATGCCAGAAGCAATTCTGTGTTGCTATCTGAAGTCTGGATCGGTCGTCAAGCCTTTAAAAAAAAAAAAAAATATGGTTACCTTGACAGCACTACTTTTGATTTATATTTCTGCCTTTTTGCTATTGAGTGGCGACAGCAGTAGCACTGTGTACTTTAATTGCCATACAGTAAGCCTGTCAGGCATTAACTTTACTGTTGGTTAACATGAATTTTTTTCCGAGGGCTCTAGATGGTAAAAAGGATCAATTAATTTAGACTTTGCCAGTTCACTATCAGAATTAATTAATCTCTAATTTTTTCCCCCCCTCATTACAATTGGCCTTATTAACTGATACTGAGAGTGTGTGTGTGTGTGTTTTAAATGTTAAGATTGGTAATTGTTGAATTTGAATTAAATCCACAATCCGTGCCGTCATCTTCACTAATACTGTCTTTATAGGCATCTCTACTGGAGCCACTAATAACGTCTGGGGAAAAAAAAAGAAAAAGGTGGCATGTCATCCTAGTCAAAATAGTCTTTTCATTAAATACTTTGGGCCACCACTGTAAATTCCTGACTTTGACTGACATGGTATATCTAAACATTAATTTTAAGACCCAGTGTTAGCTTGTTTCACTGCTCGAGTTTGTATTTTTAACAACATGGCTCCCATGATTTTATAGAATAATGTTTAACAATTCATTGTAATAAAAGCTATCTTGTATTATTAAATACAAATGAAACAGATAAAATGGAACCATTTGTTTATATTTTAATTGATTTCCCAGATAACTGAATGTGATATTTTATATACTGAGAGTTTCAAAAGTAACGGTGCACTGAAAGAAATACTTATATTTAAATGCATTTGTGAGCTATAAATTTTAATGTTTGCTTGTTTATTTTCACCTTTCAAAATGTTGTTGCCTCAAAGGTTAGAACTGATAGCAAGGCTGACCTAAATTGTTATCTGCTACAGTAGTATTCCTAAAAGCAACCCATAAAGAATGGTTCTTACATTAGAAGTGTGTTTTTGGTGTAGCATGTTTTTCGCTATAATGGAAGGTACACTACTGATGTGCAGGATTTCTTTCAGAAGAAATTTGATGAAGGACAATTACCTCATTGAAATTGTGTTAAAGGCATTAATTGAAAAGTTTTGTGAAACTGGTAGCATTTTGAATAAGTCTCAGAGTGGTCAGCCGAAGGTTGTGATTGATGAAGTATTGTAGGATATTGGTAACCGTTTGCAAAAGAGGCCCAAGAAAATCACTTAGATGCTTGTCACAGCAAGCCAGTGTCTCACTAACCTCTACATACAAAGATGTACAGCACATGAAGTTTTTTCCTAATAAAGTGCATGTTGTTCACGGACTTGCACCCAAATATACAAAAAAGAGGGTGAACTTCTACCAATGGTTCCAAAAATTTTACAGAAAGAGAAAAGGGGGAAACAAGTTTTAGACTACGTTCTTTACAGATGAGGCATGGTTCCACTTTTTTGGCTATATGAACAGCCAGGACACTGGGATTTGGGTGCAGACAATCTCCCCACAATATTTGAAAGACCATTGCATGATCAAAAAATTGGCATATAGTGTGCTTTTTCCAGAATACGTGTCATTGGACCAATATTTTTTGAAAATACTGTAAATTCTGAATGGTACATTATCCTCCACCACTTTTTCAACAAACTAACTGAAGAGGAGAAGCTATATTGATGGATCCAGCAGGATGGAGCAACTGCATGCATGCATTCAGCACAGAAGATCAAATCATTTCTTATGGTTTATGGCCACTCTGTTCTCCTGACTTAACTCCCTCGAGACTTTTATCTATGGCAAAAACTCAATGACACAATCTATACAAACAATCCCCACCATACAATAGCAGAAGTGGAGGATAACATTTCAGAAGCTTTTCATGGCACCCAGACTGAATTAAATGGAATGAGTATTTCAAAACGTGTAGATGCATCCAACTTTGCATACAAACAGAAGGGGTGCACTTTTAGCAATTGCTTTAAATTTGCTGCAAATATTAAAAAATCTACCAAATTAAAATCAAATGTTACCCTCTGATATGTTTATGAATAAAAATTAATTTTCTCAGAAAGACTGAAAATACTTATGATATTGAATAACAGAGATGGGAGTTAACTTCCTTTCTGGAAAATAGCCTATTAATATTTTCCAGCAAAATAACAAATAGTCAAAATATCATAAATAGCAATACATAGAAACTAAAAGAGAGGACTTTTTTTTAAAAGAAATAATTTTATCTATGCATTTTTTTTGTAATTAATTAGCACTGAGTGGCTGGCTCTTAGGCAGGCAGTCCTACATCCATTTTTTTTGCGTATGACAGCTTTGCGAATATGAAGCGAAGGGAGCTGGTAACCAGTGGCTTAGTGGTTAGCCTACTAGACTGCCAAGGCTGAGGACTTAAGTTCAAATCTTAGTCAGAACTGGCTCAGTTTGGCATACTGTCTCCCTGGTATGGTATGGTTTTCTTTCTTCATTTGTCAGTCTTATGGCTTCACTTTGAGTCTGTTTTCCTCCCACATCTAAAAATGAAGAGTTCTGTTTTCCCTGCCAGAATTAAAGTGCTGGGCCTTGTGTGTTGCAGGATGGACAAGGCTTTCTATTGGATAACCACATACAATGGCTATCTCTATTGTACAAACTGGTGTACAACAAAGGAACTGCTGTCATCCTGCACATCTCTCTCTCTCTCTCTCTCTCTCTCTCTCTCTCTATATATATAGATATATAAAGCAATATTTATGTACATTTGAGAGATTTTTTAATTACAAGATCTTGCTTATAGCAAATTGGATTATATCTTTGGCTAATTGAAAACTTGTAATATAATGAAATGCATGAAACACTGATTACTAGTTTAGTACTATTGTTGACTATCAGTTCACCTCGTAACTTGTAGTTATCTCTTTTGAATGTTTACAAAACAGGTTATGCCATTTTTCATCACTGGATTCTCCAGATTGTATTAATCTTTATCTTTGTACTCAAGAGGTCCGTGTTATATGTAAAACCAAGAATGGAATACATTATTTTTCTGTATCAGCTGAGTTATTGTTTACGAATGTTAAATGAATTTGTTTTAGCCTGAAAAAAAACTCTGCAAAGTTCCAAGAAACTTCTTCTACTAGAAATATTTTGGTGAATCTGGAGAGAATGTTTACTTTGTATTTCTTGTGCAATCACTACTGATTACTGTTCTTAATTGGAGGAGAAGCATAATTGCTTTAAACAATAGCCACTGGCATTGCACAAAATGAGCTATCTGATCTGCTTGCTTGGTATATTTTGTTGGAGATTTTACTATTTTTCACTATCCTCCAGATGTGCTGTGTTACAGAGATATTTTCTGGAGTCCATGACAGAAAAGACACATTTTTCAACAGAATGTTTATTTTGTTTTAATTTGTCAATCTTTAAATAGCCAAGTTGTTTTCTCTCCCCTCTCCCTCCCTCCCTCCCTCCCTCTCCATCTCTCTCATATGAGAGGTAATGTAGACCTGCTTGCTGATGTCTGACTATAGACTTTAGCTCTCTAACTCTCATCCAGAATTCTAATGTGTGCACCGTACCTAACCAACTTCACTGAGGACGGAACCCACAAGAACTCTCTTGATTGAAGGGGTGGGGTCGGACATGCCTGGAGAAGTCACGTGTAAAAAGACTAATTCACAGCTATGGCTACCCTCCCCCCAACAGATCAGACAATATGGAATTCTTCGCAGTGGCCACTAGCATGACAGCCAGCTACATGGCTTTGTTTTGCTAACTTATTATGTGATAAAATTAGAAAAGCTTAAAAAATAAATTGTTACAGGTTGAAAATCCCTCATCTGAAATCCCTGGAGCCGAATGTATTTCAGATTTTGGAATTTAGATATACTTGGTAGCTGATCCACTGGGGAGTTGGGACTGGGCACAAGTTCATTTACAACATTATAACTGCATATGGATACATATGGCCTACGGGTAGTTTTATGCAATATTTTAAAATCATTCTATACATGAAACTATAAGAAAAAGATGTACGTTTAGCCATCAGAAAGGTAAGTTGGCACTACGATACGCCTAATGGTACCATAGGGGTATTTGTTGGCCTTTTCGACATTTTCAAAGTTTATTCACACCAACCACAAAAAGAACAAAAATTATGGTGAGTGATGCATGTATGTCAAGTGTGTTGGGACCTGCGCATTGTCCAGGAACCTTCCCAGAACCACCTGGAATTTTCCACTGAAGGTACTACAAAAATATTTCGGATTTTGGAGCTTTTCAGTATTCAGAATTTCGCATAAGGGATTCTCGACCTGCATAATTTATATCCTAAAATACCAAAGATGCAGAACATTACTGGTTTATAATCCATGTCCAACAGTGATCTCTTGTCAGATGCTGGTTGAGGGATAAGCAATGTTTTTTGTTATTGTTTTCAGTCTAGAAATAAAGAAGAACCATAATTTTTTGTTGCCTTTTTTATTTTTTGATTGTCTACAGTTTTAAAATATTTTATTTCTTTTACAATGTGACCGTGTGGAGGAGCTATTTCTAAAGTCACCTCTGTGACTTCCGCGGTAGTTGGGAGGGGGCATTTGTGATAGGATGATGTACTTGAGAGAATAAATACAGTAGTCTGCATAACATATCTGGTCATGAGTTTCTGGAGCAGTCAGGCATACGTGGCACAAGGAATGGGAATATAATTCATCTGTGCAATACCATTTATTGTAACCATGTTTCAATTATGATTATAACTGTAGGAGAGGCTCTGTGATTATGTGAAATTAATTGAAGAATTATAAAACTTTGTAAGGTTGGTGAAAGGAAAAGAAGTGTATGGGACAACGAAAAAACAAACAAAACAAAGTTTTGCTACTATATTTCTAACTAAAATTAGAAAATAAAAGAAAAGGTATTCATTCTTCTATCTTTGGTACAGTTAGCCAAATATCAGTGAGGAAAAACTAACAGTATTTTTCAGAGAATAAGTTGAATTGACTAATTATCTTTTCTTTTTTCACAGATAAGTCTATTTGATATAGGACAACTAGATCAACTACAGTAATTAACCAAACATCTGACAAGTCAGAACAATATCTCTCATCTTTCATAACACTGTTGCATTGCCTTTCTGCTACACTACTTTCATGTTTATGAATATTAATGAGCTGTTTGTGCATATCATTGAACTACTATGTTGGACAATCTTCTGCATAAATAATATTTGGTGTGTTGAAATAGTTTTTGGACATGTTTGTAATCATTAAGAGAGATTTGAAACACTGCAAACATTATTATCAGTTCTAGTATCGAAAGCTCAGTGTCTGTTTTTAGTTGCTGCATGACCTCAGTGATTATGAAGTAATCTTGTGTCATTTGCCCTCTTTAAAAAAGCCAAATGTTTCAGTTTTATCTATCTTCAACACTTTTAGTAATTTTGAGATATTACAGCACACTCAAATTCAGAAATTCAACTCCTACAATTTCATTTTTAGCACGAGTCTATATTCAGCTCAATTTCGAGTTGTTCATCATTTGTGGTTCACATCTAGGCCAATATGGAGGTCAACATGCTCAGCTTTTCTTTGATTGGATGATGTGGTGCACATCTTTGTGAAGCCACCGCGGTGGATACTGTACACAAGCAAAATAAAGATAGGGATAAATGTAAAGACATTGTTTGGCCTTTAGACTTAGCTATAAAACACTACATCCACAACATGCAGTGCATTGGGTTAGCTACATATTTCTCCAATCTATCCTTAATGTTAGTCTGCCCAGCTTTGCAGCTGCAATTTGCCTCCTGGGTTTTCTTCGTAGTCTGCAAAGTATCCTTTACTTTACTGCAATCTCTAACACACTTCCCGCTGAGACTGCATTTCTGTACACAACCATATTACCACAGCAAACTTAATAACTTCCAGCTTCAGAGCTGTTGTGTACGACTTGCGTGACCTTATGGAAGGCATTTTGAGATTAGGTAGAGGACTTGTTGTATGTATTTATACACACAATTAGGATTGAAAGAGACAGATAAAGCATAATTGGTAAGTGCACGCTCGTTGTTGATTGGATAATTTGTCATGCTCCAGTGAGTGCATTAACCCTGACTTGCTCACCCAAGTGGCAAACATTCCTGGCAGTAATTTCTGTAGTCTGTTTTAAAAGAACAATTATATAATTTATTTAAGAAAATAACACACTTTGTCATTTTTTTTATTTCTTCATTAAAGCAATTTCAATTACTCTTTCCGAAGGTATGCTGAAGCCCGGACTTCTAGGGGAAAAGTATTGACTTATATGCCAAAAATAATTAAAAACTTGTTGTACTTTTTAGCAAGAAAAAAAAAACAACAACAAACTAAATGAATATTTTGAACTATTCCTCAGTTTGTTTGTTTTTTTTATCAGTATAAGAAAACCAACCTGAGCACATGGAAACAAACTGTAGTGGCGCAGAAAAAATCTTGCCTTCTGAGAAAGAGAAAAAAGTGGGAAGAGATCCAGATTTAGGAAGAAAGATAAATGGGATCTGAAGGTTTTTCTGTCTGCTAGCAAACAGAGGCAAGACAAGTCTTTCATGGTTGCACTGGATGTCTTAGCTGCAGCAGCAGTGGCACAGCCTTACAAGGTTGACATTGGAATATTGCCCCAGTAAATTTTTACCATTCATGGCTCTTATTATATGTAACAAAAATCAAACAAAGGATTGCAGGTAGAGTCACTAGTTGGCCTTTACAGATATAATGTCTGGATCATGCAGTCAGGGTTAGAATAGTTAATATATTTAGATTTGCCAATTTTTGGGTTCAAAAGAGAATTCAAAAAGTAATTCCTATGACACTATATTGTTTAACAGAACATTGGTAAGTTTTATAAATTTAAATAAATCTAGAAATTCATAACTTGAAGTTTTAATAATTAAGAGAGCGTTCCCACAATGCAGTGTGATGAATGGTACCCTCCTGACCTAAACCTGGCTCAAACCTGGCCCTCTTTTTTGCATTAAAAATAAAAAAGAAATTTTTGAATATTAAAATTTGCAGTGTCCAGTTTCCTGGCAGGGTTTGTGTTTTTTTTTCAGTAAGTGCCTCATCAGCACTCATTGCACTGTTTCAGAGTTTTCTCAATTTTAGCAGATGGAAATTTGGTTCCCCCTTCCAGTGCTTTAAGATGAAAGAATAAAATGTGGGAGGTATGAGCAAGAACACCTGACAAAGATTGTTTTTAACAACAATGAAAAAAAAAACTTGGAATAAAAACTGTGTATAATTTAAACATGTTTGGCAATGAACTCTTGACTGCCACCTGCACCCACTGGCAACAACACCTTTGTAGGGTTACCTGGCATAATCTAGTTTAGATGGCCCTATCATGTTTGTGCACTTCAGTTGAACAAAATAAGTTACAGTCAGTCTTGAAAACAAGAGATTGGCAACAATCTGTCTAGACTTTATGCATTGTGGACTTATAACAAAACCACCTTTTTATTACACAGCATTTTTTTTCCCCTTAAATATCTTTTGTTTTTTAAAAGCTCTTAAGGTTAGCGTAAAAACATTTTCTTGTTTTAGGATTTTGATATTGCTTTATTCTATTGTATATATTGCGGATCCAAAAAAGGCAAAAACGGTATGCTAAATTAAAAGTTCAAACTTTAAATGTAGATGTAGGTTAAGGTCAAGTGCTATGCAGAGATCTGGCTCTCTTTGTCTCTGTTTAGACTAGACAGCTTTTAGCAAAGAATGAACCACATTCCCACTGGCCAGTGGCCATTAAACTTTCAGTGTTGTAGGAAAGTGTCAAGCTGTCAGTTGGAGTAGTGTAAAACATTCCAGGCAAGGTGAGCCTGTCACTGGTTCAAAGTATCCTCAGACAAAATCTCTATTTATTTTATACCAGGTTATATAGATTTCCATTCCCAACATACAGGTGTGGTTAATTTGGTTGCAATAAAAGGTTTTTGTGTAAGACCTGACATGTGACCACTTCCATCAAGAGAAGCGCAATATATATATATATATATATTTATTTACTTCCCTATTCCTCTTTAAAGCCAGGTTTTACTATACATTTGCAGCATCTCCCAAATTATAAAAAATCCAACCTACAAGGTTATTAAAGGAATATATGGTCTATTATTTGAATAAAAATGAGACAGAAACGCTGTGCTTTATTACGTTTCCAATGTGTTTTGAAAAAATTTAGAGACTTTCTTATGCTGTAGAAGCCTGATTTTAAGGTAACATTACTACCGATTTACCATTTAATGGCATAATTACTAATCACAAATTATCAAATGCATATAATTAAAAATACACACCAATGCTTCAGGGACCATCAAAATGTTATTTGTCTGTGTTACTCCTATATATTTTTGTTTACAGAATGTTTTTTTTTACTATTTAGGAAATAGGCAAAAAGATAACAATACTAATCTCTACAAACAAAAGAAAGGTTCACTTGTTAGAAACCAGCAGCAGGAAAGATATAAGTAATGAGTCAGCAACTCTTGCCAAGATGATGTGTGACAGTACCTGGTGGTGTGGGGTTTTACTCTGGAGCTGCTATTGATAGTGATGAAAATTGTTCTGAAACTAAGCGAAAACAAGAGAGATGTAAAAGTTAAGCCCTGCATGAATTTGGTGCTACTTTTAAACAATAGGGAATTGCTCATGTATTTTATTGTTTTTGCCTTTTTAGTAAGTAAACTAAGAATAAGTAAAGCTCTATTACCAAGTTTCTGTTAAATAATGCTAGACAAGTCTTTTAATCAAATTAATATTTAGTAATTTTGTTGTTTTTCGGTTCCAGTCGTATTGGTTCTTTTTACTTGGAACTCTTTTTTCAAATAATGCTTTCTCTGAATTTCTTTTGCATAATTGTTAATCTGTTGTACCTTTATTTGAGATGACTTTTCTAGAGTATTGTAGCAGACAGTTAATGAAAACCAAGGGTTTATTTCATGGTTTTTAAACATGTTGGTGGACAGTGACTCACTGGAATGCCAGGGATGAGGGCCAGAGTTTGTTTACTCAGTTTGTCATGTCTCCCTGCCATAGTTTCTTCTTGCTCTTCAAGAGCTGGCCAGGTGAGTTTCCTCAGGGCATTCACTTTTCTTCCAAATCTAAAAATGAGGAACTTAGTAAGGTTTTAACTGCCATAATCATAAGTGTCGGGCCCTTTATAACACAGACCACACTTCCTAATGGATAATCATGACACTATGCTTCCCTCTCCAGGGTTGTATTGTAGACATTGGTCTCAGCTGCTTGCAGTCCATTAGATGCCATAAGTAGAGAACTAATTTCAATTTAAATGTGCAATTATGTGGTTCAATAAATCTTTCTGCGGCTGCTGCTGCTGCGGACTACAATATAGTTAACTCAAGTCCAGAGAACACTACCATGACCGGCTCTAAAACTCATTTTGGCAGGAAACTTGGTTATGTAAGCAGTTTAAAACTGAATCCTGCCTGATCAGCCTTATTTCATTTTACGAACCAACTCAACACAATACAATCTCTCCTACCCTTATTTTATCCAGGTATCCCCCTCCCACCTCTTCCAGCATTTACTCTAAAGTGGTTTTTGTTCTCAAAGTTGTCTCTGAGATGCCTGCTGTTAGGATTCTTGCCAAAATGTTCCACCATGTTTTGATGTTGATAAAAAAAAAGAAAAACAGGTTGAAGGGAAGGATAGCTTGGATTCAGACACGCATGGGTTGTTTTAGCTTCCTTTTTTAGCGGAATTTAGTCTCCCTTTACCAGGGTCAGTTTTTGTTGTTAGATGTATTTTTTAAAAAAGGAAAAAGAAAGTGAGAGCGCTTGCATGTAAGCTTCAAGACCAGTAGAGTGTGCAGGCGTATCTGCACAGAATAAGTAAAATCTATAAAATCTTTGCAATATTTGATGATGTTAAAAGATTGGTTAACATTAGATTGCTGGCCACAAAGAGTAACCATGGATATTAGCATATGTATAGATCCATGTATGATGGAAGGGGAGTATGAAAATGTCAGAAAGGCATGTTGTGTGGTTGATAAGACAAATTTGTTTGTAACCTGATGCATTTGTCGCTATTTCACTATTATTACCCAGAAGAATTTAGCTCTTCTATGTGGTTATTTCCTTAGTAGTATAAAATCAATTTAGGCATTAGAGGGTTAAAATGGTGCCGTCATCAAATAGAAAGAAGGTGGAGAATTCCCAGTGGCTATGAAGGGACTGCTGTCACTTAGCTGAGAAGGAATGGTATTTTATTTTATGGGGATTCCATCTTCCGTTTTTTGTTTCACCTGTGGGAGGTCACAGGTCAGACATTTCAAACAGATGAAAAAAAAGGTAGTTTAGGTGGAACACAGTTAAGGTAATGACCCCAAAATTCTGGGCACAGCACTTCTCAAGCAGTTAGACCTTTTCTTTCTTTCTTTTCTATTTTATGTTGAAAAGCTGGGGATTTTTTGTACTTTTTCTTCCTCTTCATAACATTTAACATTTGCAATATCTACGCGCGCACACACACACACACTGCAGCAAAATACTTGTTACAAAATTATCTTTAAAAATTTTATTTGTTGAATATGTACTGATAGGGTAGAAAATGACTTAAGGAAATCATCTCTCCTCTCTCTCTCTCTCTCATTATAGTGGCCACATAATTATATGAACTCATCAATCAAAATGAAGGCTGGAAAGAGTTATGTAATCAAAATTCCAGCATATAAAATATTTTGTCACTGTGGTTTCTAACAATTTTATGCTAATATACATGCAACTATATGCACTAATAAGTTGATTACATATAATATATGAGCTATTCTATTCGTGGTCTCACAGTTATGGCCATTGCTTTATTTCTATAAGTTCAAAATTGGTTTTATGTACATACCCTGTTTAAATATATTGCTTTATCTACAGAGACATCATTTACATGAATGAACAAATTAGAGAGAGAGCTAAATACAAAATAAGAGAATAGTAATTAATTTTCAGGGTGGAATAGCTTTAAACACATTTTATCTTTTTTAGTTAGAATAAGTGTAGATTAAATTAATCGAAATCTTTACTTTGCAAATTCCCAAATTTTTGGAAAACGGTAAACTTTCCAGATCCTTTCCAACCTGATCAGGTCAGGAGAGTTGTGAGTGGGGGGGGGGGGTTAAATTAAATGAAAGTAAATAGATACTGCTGGAAGTTTTTAAGTAGACTATTTCAGATGGTGTATTGCAGCCCTGATTTCTAAGAACTTTGCTGTTCTGTAACTTTACAAAAATGCATAAATAAAATTAATATGCTGAGGGCTATAAGCTTACTCTCGGAGCACTTACCTTTGTTGCCTGGAGGTTCACAACTTTCTCAAGACGTATTCTTGGTGGACATGTCAGTTAGCTGCATTTTTTTCTCTCTCTCTCTCTCTTGTTTACTTAAGTATATTCTTATAAATCTCTCACAAATGCCAAACCCTTTAACAAGAATTATTTCCTGGACAGGAAATATGCACTTTAATTCATTAAAATATCAGATACAAGTTCCCCACTTGACTTGACAAACTAGGATGGTCATTGGTCTCCACAGGAATTGGAGACTTCCTTTTGCTAGGTCATCATTAATTAAGGCAGCTTTTATGAAGGCTGCTGACCATAGGATGTATCTTTTTACTGACATATGTCCATTCCTTCTATAAATAAAAGTTAATCATTGGTAGGTAGGTATTTTTTTTTTGTTACTATTCTATTGTTAAATTCTATAACTATTAAATAACAATAGTTAAAAAAACACAGCAACATTAAATGCAGGTAGCAACACCATAACCCTTACCCTCCTGCAACAGCTGGTGGATTGTTTCTGGATTGAAAGAAGAAAAGATATTATTTGAAAGTGTTGTTGAATTTGTCACTTCTGAGCAGCTAAGATAAAGTCTCACCCTTTTTTTTCTTTCATGTTACCCTTTTATATGTTTGGTCTGAGCAAACAAGAGTGATGTGATAATTACTCTTATAATTTTTCTGTAGCCTCTGACTATCAACAAGAAATAGTATTCAGGTGAGAAAAAAGAAAGAATTCCAAAAACAATTGGTCTTTCCAAACAGCAGCTACTGCCTGCAGTGATGTAGATTTGAGAGAGAGAATTGTTAAAAAAAAACTTGGGATTACTTCAAGGGTTGGTAAGGAGAATGCATTGCTTTGTTGTCAAGGGTAAGTTGAATAATATACAGTATCAGCATTGTAGTCAAAAGCTGGGTTATAATTTGTGGATTAGGGAGGTACTTTGTGATCTGGTAGCCATGTTGATTTTAGGTATACATGCCTACCTGTCAACTTCCCAAGGAACATGCCAGTGAGACTGCTCTAGTATTTCTTTGAGAGTCAAACAACAACCTTACTAATAAACTCTTTAGAAGTAAACATGCATTAATACTTTAATCATGAGAATTAAGAAAAGAAAAATATTTACAGATACTGAAACAGTATATATACTGATACTCGTTTATCAAAACAAACTGCTAGTTGTAGATCCAGAAGTAAACAAATCGGAGTACTTGATTATAACCATGGGCTTCACTTTTTTGCTTTTGTGATCAGGTTTTCTGATGTAGAAAAATTGTAGCAGTCAATGTTTAAATCGCGTTGTAGAGTTGATGTGGGAGTGTTGAGTCTCAGGCTATTCTTTGACTCGGTGGATACTTTCCTCACCATGAAAAGACACTCTCGAGGTTTACCTTGCTGTGGGGCAGACTTGGTGAGGCTTTCATTAGCTGTCTCTAAGATGAAATTTGTCTGCCTTCATTGGGCTCTTTGTGGAACTGCTGGATTTTGTTTTGCTATCTCAAAATGTCTTGGAAGCCAATTTATTGAAGTGGTTGGCCACAGCTCTAGGGAGACTGTTCTACGATAAACCGAATAAACATAATTTCTGCCTTGTTTTTGATTTTCACATCTGAAAATGGCAGCAACTATTTTGTTCTTTGAGTTGCCTTTTTCATTGTCCGTGTGAGTTTTAGATTTGAAGTACACTTTGAGGCCATAGACCCTAGAAGCTGTTATCTTTGTGTCTTTTGAACATCGTATGCAAAATGTGCACACACCACCTTGTGATGATGGTTTTACACATTTTTCTCTATCTGCCTGTATTGAAACTTGACGAATAGTTTTACTGTTTTTTTTTTCATGAACTACAGTGATGTAATAGGTGAAGATGCCAATTTTTAGAAGAAGCATCAAATTCCGAATTGAGCTTTCTGTGTTAAAAACTGATATCTGTGAGATATCATTACATAGCCATGTGATCATTTTTTGTTTCTTAATCCATGAGTCTCAGGCATTTCATGAGGTTTGACAACTGTTTGTGTAAAATTTGTTGAACTCTATGATGCTTTGGAACAAGATGCTGATCTGACCAAGATGACCTGCACAAGCCAAAATGCACTCTTCATTTTATTCTAATCTTTTATGAAATGATGATAGAAAAAAGTTGAATGGAAAAGAACTTCATTGAAAAAGCTAAGTGTTGCATTTTGAAAGGAAATTATCTTTGAAAAATCATGAAAATGGCAGACATAAAATGAAAATAACCACAGAGTATCAGCATTAAAACTTACTGGCGGTAACAAAGTGTGGAAACAGGATTCCATATTATCCATCAGGTGTATGATTTCATTGTTTAAAATATTTTTTCTAAGATTTAAAACAATTATAATGATAATAGAGTATATTAAATGATAAAATACTATAATTATCTATGGAATGTAAGATTAGCAGGTGAAAAGACTTATAACATATTGCTGCTTTTCTATTGTTTCTGTTTTGTTAGCTGGGCTAAGCATAAAATCATAATAACATTAGTGTGTAATACAAAGAAACTTCATGACATTGTGAGTTCTCAAATATGTTTATTAGATTATTTAAAATTTTTTTTCACTTGGCTGTTGATCAGAAGTAGATGTAGGTGGTGCTTCTTTGTAGCTATGAGTTATTCATAACAAAGATTAAAAGTTTACCAAATCTTTTCTCTGCGTTTTATCGAGGTCAACTTGGATCCTTCATTTTTGCTTGATTACCTTGGTAAGGATCTGAGAGATCAACGTTTAGGTACCTAGGTAGATGAGTGCTAATCACAGGCTCTATTGAGATTTCAGTAATCAGTCAGGCTATTGCAGAAGCAGCAGCAGGTTAGGGGATTGGGGGGAAAGTAAGTTGGTCTGTCCTGAGCTCTCTCAGAGATGCAAAGCAAATTGGAAGATGGTTTGTTGTGTTCATACTTTACTGTTTGTTTCCATCATTCCATTTATGAACTAGACCAAACTTGTAAATCGAAATGCGGCTTGATTTCTATTACTCAGACACTGCTAAAAGGTTTCTCTCAGAATAATTTAGGAATTTGAATCTCGATATCAGCTTGGTTTGGCATGGTTTTTTCCTACATCTGAATGCACCTTTTTTCAATCCAGATTGGGTTTTTTTGAAAGAGTTTTTTTTCTTCTTTTAAAATCTATTTCCCTTTCTGATTTCAAGGCTTCCCTGCTGCAGTGGAGGTCTGCTGACATATGATAGTGATGATACGTTCTGTGGTTATAGTAATACCGAGAGTGCCATTCAATTTATTATCAGTCCACTTTATCCCAGTATAAGCATGCAAACAGATAACTATTGGCAACAGATGTAATCTTAGAGATGCTTTGATTGATGCCCTTCAGGCTTTCTTTAAACAATTGAAATTACTTACAGCTGCCTCCTATGAAACTAGTATACACTAAATGCTACCTTCTGTAGCATGGCCTTTGACCTTTACTGGAACATAATAAAGCCGCGACTGAAAGATGATCAAGATGTTTCAGGCGGTGAAAAAGTTGAATAAATAAATATCACCTTTATCTTCATTCAATGTATCATGATTGCAGACAGAGATGTCTTTCATGGCTCCTATTTCAAAGGCAAAGCCTAACAATCAGTGCATTGAAGCTGAATCTCATCATTGAAATAGTAAACATGCTTCTTAGGTTTCTAAAAGCCAGTAAGTAATTGTCAGAAAAGACTTGTACACATACAATATCATTCCTCTTTCTTCTTGTACCCCCCACAATTTCACTTGACAATTCTGATAATTAGGTTATTAGAAATAGATATTGGCATATAAAAACTCGTTAGTTTACAGTAAGAAAAACCCATACACCACAAATTGATTCTGGACAGTTTCTAAAGTGAAAGAATCCTAGTTATGTCTTTTTTACCTATTTTTCTACTTGGAATTTTAAAAAGGAGGGTTATTTTGAGTTATAATCAACTATCTGAAGTTTATAGGTTGCATTTTCCTCTGTAATGCCTAATTAATCACTAAAACAAACCATCTAACAGTTATTTTGAATATTTAGTGAACAACATCTTTGGTAGATATTTTGAACCCTCCACTTTCCATTCAAAAAAATGAACTCATTTTTTAAAATCACATTTTTGTTATCTTTACTATTTATTTATTTTATTTATTTGCTTTAAAATGTGAGATTCTGTGTAATGAGAAACAACAAACAAGCAGAAATCGGAGGCAAAGGCTAATAAAGAATAACCTGAACTTAACAGAACCCCTTTATTTCTGAAACAAGGGCAATAACTTTGAGAGTTAATGGTTTTAGATGATGGAGAGCATTGATTACAATAAAGCAAACACCAAAGGTTATTAATAAGCAGACTTCACTAACTGCTTAGTAATGTCATTAATTCCAAGAGACTATAAGAAATTTCAATTTTTCATGCTTTTCAAACATGTATGGGCAACACCATAACTCCCACATGAAGACTCAAAAACAGTCCTATTGTGCAAGATGGTGTGCTGCATGGCATGTGTGTAAGTTCTGATGTTACTCTATTTTTACTCTCACCATTCAGAAAACCAAAAGTGGGTTATGTAAGATAATTGTTCAAATACATTCCAGCATCACTATTTTCCTACTCTCATTCAAAAAAGCTCAATAGCACAGATGGCAGTCTTTGAGTATGAGGAGTATTTATTTGAATTCTTGTTTGCACCAAAAGATATTGGTGATGTATTTACAAAAGCCGCACTGGCTAGTTCAGGCTTTCTCTATCATCATAGTGGCATTGATACAACTAACTAATCAGCCTTCGTTTCAGTGGCTTTCCCAACTGGCACAATCAGAATTTAGTCTTGAGAAGGACTGTTTGTATACGATGATGATATTTTTTTTGCAGCAGGTATTTCTATTTTTAGGAATGCTTAAATGTCTGACTTGGAACAAACAGGTCACAGGTTTGGGGCCAGCTCAAGCTGCTTGAACATTCCATAAATGATAACATCTGTAAATTAACAGTACGGTATACCAAAAACAGTCCAAACCCTGATGATGTTGATAGAAGAAAAGACTGAAACATTGGATTACTATTCAATCGTTATTCCAATAGTGGGATTTCGACATTCTTTTATGCGTAACAGATGAACTTTAGTAGTTGTACCTTTTTAAAAAAATAATACAGATTTATACTATTTACTAATATATATATATATAGATGTGTTTTACTTTTTTTGGCCCCCTAATAAAATTCTAGGGATGACCCTGGAAAGTAATTTTGTCTTTTCTTCTTAGAACCATATTAATATTTAGTCAGCTTGTACATTTTAAGTCAGAGAGTAACTGGGGTTGTTTCATGAAAGAAAAATAGGGTGTTGGAGGTGGGGGGGTGTGTTATCAGCCAGAAAATTTGTAAAAACACCGATATGAAGAGAGTATTTTCTTAAAACGTCTGCTTAAAATCAAACAAACCAATGTTACTTTATACAAATAAATTTCCATTCTTTGTTGTAAATTGGATCTTGAAACTAATATTTGCTCAGGGCTGTGCCTTTATAACTCAGAAGCTTATATATATATTTGAGGGGCCCCGTGTCAACAGGGATGTTTTCCCCTGGTCAGATTAAGCTTGTGTGTAGAAGGGTCCTCCTTTTTTTATTGGCTGTGTGCGGAAAAGAAGGGAAAAAAAGGGGTGGGGAGGGGGGTTCAGGTCTGATCGCTGACAGTTCCCTAAATTGCAACTTTGCTATGCACATACACAAATAAGGGAATTTGAAAGCTGTCATGCTTTAGCAGTGACCTGTCAGATGTCATTTATTCGCCATGAGACATCCTCCCTACTCTGGCTGGGGGCTTTCCACAAAAATTATTTGCTAGTTTATTGCTTTTGATCCAGGGGTCAGATAGAGAGAGAGAGAGAAAAATGACCCATGAAACTTCATGTTGGCATTAAAAGTATGAGTTGGTTTTATGCGGTATCTGTCTGGAGTTTATAAGGTTAACACAGGCAGGGAGGGGGCTACGCCTTGGAGAAATTGGACAGAAGTAATGATGGCCAGGAGTTTAGCAAATGGCAACTGGAGAAGAAAAAAAGATAAAATAAATATTACTACTAGTTACAAAGGTGATTGAGGGGCATTAACGCAAGATGGGGTCAAGATTGGTTCAGCTACATTAATTAGTCAGGTTGATGTGAAGTGAAATTGAGCAAAAGAAAACTTTCTCAGAAAAGAAAAAGGAAAGATGGGGAGGTGAGTGAATCCATTAACAGCTTAATAAAGCAGTTAGACCAGCTGCTGAACAGACCTGGTTAACCTCTCCTCCACCTAAAAAAATGTATAGATGGTTCAAATTAGGAAGGAAGAGGAACCTTGGAGGTGGGTGGGGTAGTTTGAAACCCAATCCATAACAAATCCAGATCCACAGCTTAATAAAGTTGGACTCTAAAAGCTGACCTAATCTTTTGTCAGTTGATAAAATTAGCTTTGGCAGTAGAATTCATACTGTGCTGGCTCTTTTTCTATTTTTTATATGATGGTTTCTGCCACTTCACAGCTCTGGCAAAGTTTGACAGTATATTTCTCATTTCTGCCCCTTTTTTAAAATAACAAATTGTAAAAATACTTTTGAATCTAATCGTATTATCTCCCTTGATAGGATGCTACCTTAATTCAAAAATTCTAAAGTATATCTAGATTTCCACAGCAAGTTTGCTTTTCCAATTGTTGCTGCATTTGTGACAAGATCCTTAGTAAAAAGGTTTTTATTCATTTTATTTTATTTTTTTAATTTTTGTTTTCTTACAAACCATTAAGGAGCAAGTGTACCTACAACTTTGTGTTTACATGAGAATCTCTATCACTAGACTGATTAAGCTGCTCAACCTGTTTGTGAAAGTTTCTGCCTGCTTCTAGTAACAAGCTCTTAAAGGAATACTTCAGTTCACTCAGTTCTAACATATACTACTATTTATTACTTGGTTTTAATGCTAAAATTATTCAACACTAAATTATATGAATACTCCAAGATTGCTACCTTGTAGTTTTTGAGCTCTCCTGAAGTAAGAGTAGAAAAGGTCTGAATACATGCTTGACAGAAAAGTATCAACAAATGTACAAAATCTCCTTAAAATTAAAGAAGTAAATTATCCATTTATTAGTGGACAAAGAAAGGGGAAGGAAAAGAAAACATTTTCATTAAGATTTTAAATAAATACATCTAAGTATTTTCTTTTTCCTATTAATTTAAATCTTAATAAATAAATAAGGTTTCTTTTAATAAAAATTTGTGGAGAAAAAAAAGAATTAGAAGTTCTGGGCACACTTTTTTCGAGTCCACATTCAGTAATATACTGTAGATAGCTGTTTTTCAAAATATTTCTATCCAGAGAAGCACATATCCACAGTTTCAGATGTATTGTTCGAAAACAGTGTATGAGTGAAGGCATGCATACCTTGAAAGAAAGAGGCTGGGGGACAGAAGTACCTGCATTATTATAATGTTTGAATATATTGAAATGTATCGTGCTGCACTTACCCAAGAAACGAAAGTTATTCTTGTATGTTATTTGAATCTGTAGATAGCCCGTCTGTCACACAGCCCAAGATTGCCACGTGCTGTTAAATGGCAAACTATTTCTAGTTCTAATCTCCCAGGCAAAAAAAAACTGCTATATGTATTTGTCATTAAATAAAAAATTTTTTACTGATCTTTCTAGGTAAAGAACATCTTGAACATGTTAGTGTCTAGGGTATAAGAAGTGTGCCACTGTGTATACCATCTTGATGGTAATGAAAGAGAAACGTGTAAAGCATCTGAACTAGGCAGGAAATCTTTGCTGAAACTGCTGTTTGGCACATTTTAAAGAATTAGAAGTTATAATTGAAATTGCTGCTAAAGTTTTATTTGATACATTTGATGTTAGCTTTACTCTCTCAGGTTTTCTTTTTCTCTGCGTCGCCTGAGCTCTGCAAAGGACTTCTGGCGTAGATAACAAGTTGATTCATACTAACAAAACTTTTTTTAAAAAAAGAAAGAAAAGAAAAGAAGGAAAAAAAAAAAAACCAAGAGGAAATCTTATATACCGCAGTCACTGGGATGAAAAGGGGGCTGGAACTTGGTAAGAGCAGACGACCTTTCTGCCAGAGTGCATGAATGTGGTCTATTCTAGGAGATCGAGTTAATTATTTCAAGTCTGCTTTACCAACACTCAAAGCGCCCAGTTGGAAGATAATTTTTGGATTATCACTACCAGAATAATTGGCAGAAGTTCCTGTCTATGTAGCAACAGCCTTAGAAGCAAATGGCTGGGTTCAGCTGGTGGAATCTAACCCTTTTATTGTGCTATACATTTTACTTCAGCATCCACAGTAAGTAGATTCAAGTGTAACCTTTGCTTTTTCCCCTTTTCTAACTTCTCTGTCGTTAGAAATACCTTTTCACACAAAGTGAGAGCAGACTTGAAAGGATCTGCTGATAAATGATAACTATTAATGTGCAATGTTTGAATGTTTGTATGTTTACATTAGAAAATAATTGCTATTTTGTATTTATATACATATTAAATAAAATAAAAAAGGTATGTATATATAATTTAGTTATCTGTAGACTGAGACTGAATTGGTTATTTTAGATAACTCTCTTGTTTCCTTATTATTTTTCCTTGTATTTCATACTAACTGGTCTTTTTTAAATGAAAAATGTCTTAGAGAATGTTTTATATAATATAATTAGTTAGCTGTAATTAAACATGTCTCAAACTACTTGCAATTCTGTAGAGACTCAATGCTATCCTCGTCTTTTTTAAAATTTCATTATGTAAATCCATGTATTATTATTAAGCTACTCATGGATTAAAGAACTGTACGTACTATTTTAACAAACTCCTTAATTTAAAGCCAATTGTGGTTTTATTTTACAGTGTCTGTAGACTTGCATTTAATATCTTTCATTAATTTTTTTCTAAAGTTTTAATTATATACTTCCATGTTTTCTGTAAAAAGAGAGAGAGAGAGAGAATACTTAAAGATCATTTTTAAAAAATTTCAAACAGTTATACAAATTGGATTTAAAAAACAAAAGCTGTTTGAAGTTACAGCCTGGAAAAACCTTTAAGAGAGAGAAAAAGACCACACACCCATACATTTGGATTTGTTACAATTCTAATTTTTACTTTTTTTACATTATTTCTTTATTTGACATATACATATACACATTACTCTGGGAAAGTACTAGACATCTGAGTAGTTAGATTTAATTAGGTATCACTTGTTTCTGCATCAAGTAATGGTAGCCATTAGTGGATGCAGAATTTGAAAAGTTAACACTTCTGTGCAGTAATCATATAATTGGCTCCTTAATAAATGCATCTCTCCATAATGATGTTCTTAATTTGGTATTTAGTTTCTTGGTATATAAAAGTTTGGTTTTTAGCTATTTAGGCTATCAATTTTTAGCCACGTAATCTCTGATTTTAAAATTTTACCTGTAGAATTAAAGTTTTAAAATAATGGAATTTCTTTGGTCATCTGCTTTTTAAAAGTACTAAGGGCCAGACTATTAATTGGCTAAAGTATCATTAAGGTTGATATTACGAAAAAATTGTTAGTAATAGAATTATAAATGAATAAAATAAAACCGGTTTAAGATCAGATTGATTGGCTCTCCTGTATAATAATCTATGATGGTTTCCTGACTTAACTTTGGTGGTCATATAGAACACATTGATTAATTCCACTGCTCAAGAGTCCCCAACCATACCTGGGTAATTTGCTTGATCACCAAAGCAAATACACTGCACCCTCCCCATTCTAGCTCACTTCTCTGAGACCTCAGAAGTTAGGACAGAGTTTCACCAAGAAAAAGAAATGATTTTCATTGACAAGTTTCCTTAGATCTGCATCTTGATAGTTGTATTTCATGAATCTCATTATTCACAAAATCTCTCAGCCTCTGAGAAAAACACGGAAGGCCGCAGTTCCGTTGGCCTGGTATAGCATTATTACTACAATAGTCACTGTTGTGAATTTCTGATCTTCTAAAGTTGCAATGGCAGAAATTTAGATCAAATTGCCTGTAAAATTAAATGTAAAAACCACCTTTAGTAATTTGGTCAAAGTAATTACAATATAATAGCAAATGTTTAGTGAATCTGAAATTATTTATCAGTTTTTTTCATTTTAACCTTTGTTTACTCAAGAACGATTTTTTTTTTTGAGTGAATAAATAAAATTCTTGAAGGACAGATGTTTGACTTCCTATAAAAATGAAATACAGTTGTTAACATTCTTTTTCATCTCTCCTTTGAGGTAGATTGGTATTTGCCTTTGCTGTTTGTATAGCTTATAAATGTAGACGGCTGCCATTAAACAACAAAAAAGTGAGTTACTCCCATGATTTACATATCCAACCATTTTTACCACAATAAAACAGTTGTTGTGATGGGGCTCATTTTCAAGTGTACTATGGAAAGCTTTTTCCAAATATTTTTCTATTTAATAAGGTTCAGATAATTTCATGTCAGATCAGTTAAGATGCCTCACTGCCATCAGTCTTTCACTGTCTATTGTATATTGAATAATTCTTCATGTGTTTAAAAAAATTCCACGATGTTATCTAACTTATCAGTGTTATTAATTACCTGGCATTTGTATCTTCGTATACTAAGGTATCTAGAGAGTTTATTATTGCATATCACAATTTTTTTTTTTTTTGTAAAGGTGGCTTTTCATTTGAAGTACTGCTATGTATTGTTCAGGATTAGTTATAAGGATCAATGTCTACCATTGGTAAATTCCAGTAAAGGAGCTTTCTTGTGATATTGTGGCTTGTTCTTGACAACAGCATTTTGATGTTCGACTTATTGTGACTTATACCTATTGTTGATGTCTTTTTGATATTGCCAAACTTATTTTGGCTTCTTGTTAACTCTTGTTTTGGTGTTGCTGAACTTAATCTCAGCTTATTTATTAAAATTATAAACTACATACAAAATGCTAATTGATGTGTTATTAATTTATTTTACAATGCTAATTGGAAAACAGGTGTAAAAAAAAAAACATTGAGGTTTAATGAATGAATCTTGTTTTGCTTACTACATAATTAGTTTTAAGAGTAAAGCTAATTGCTTTTTTCCTTTTTTATTCCCCAGATGCTGACTCTTCAAAATTCATAGATCTGTTGCAAGTTGTAGGATTACCAAAATTGAAAGGAATAAATTATGTTAATGGCATAGACGGTTATCCTGCATTTTCATTTAAAAAACATTCTTCAGTGAAACAGAGTGCCCAGAGAATTTTTAGAAAGCCATTCTATGCAGATTTTGCTTTGACGATCAGTCTGAAAGCAAAATATGAGGATTCAGGCTACATTTTTGCCGTGGTGAGCCCCAGTCACATTGTGCAGTTTGGCGTAAGTTTAGAATCTGCTGGAAGTGGGCGTCAAAACTTGAGTCTCTATTACACGCCAACCAACCAGTTTTCCTCGTCTCAGATTCTGGAATCTTTTATCATTGATTCCATTGTGGAACAGTGGACAAGAATTTCATTCAAAGTTGAAGGAGAGCTGGTTACATTATATTTAAATTGCGAAGAAATTCAATCCTTGACAGCATCTCGGAATAAACTCACCATTGATCCCGCATCCACAGTCTATATTGCCCAAGCTGGACCGAGCTATGATCAGCATTTTGAGGTAAGAACATTACTCTCTCTGGTTCCTAATTACCTCCATGATACTATAAAGATGAGCTCCATGATAACGATTTGGTTCCACGAGCTAGCAAAAAAAAAACTAGTTTATTTTCAAACTTTTGTCACTTTTTTTTCATGATGAGTCCACAGATTATGGTCACCTGTGTGTTTAGTCTGCCATGATTTTTAACTGTATGTGCAAAAACTTGTACTAATCTGAGAAGCATGAAAATGCTGGAGGATTACAGGGATGCTATATTGCAATACATCCATTTGACAATATGTGAGTCTTATGTAAGTTAAAACCATACCACATTTATATACATATATATATATATAATTAGTCGACCCTGAAAGAGGTGGTCATAATGCTAAATATCTATCTTGTTTCTTACCACTGCTGAATAAATTAACAGTTGCTATACTTATAGAAAGTATGTAGATACCATCTTTTGACTATGCAGGTGAAGAAGGTGTATTGGTTGTTGTTGACTAGAGAAAGTATCATTATCCAGTGGATACAAAACAACTGATACTGATTGAGACAAATACGCTAAGCAGACATCATTCCAGGAAAACAAGCATAAATGGTGTTCCACTTGTTCATGATGATAGAAGAGAGAATGAACTTGGCATGATCACCAAGCTTTGTTAATGTTTATAATCTTTAATAAGTAACTGATTATGTAGCAAGTTTGTTTTTTTTTTCCAGTAGAATTGTTATTGTTTTGAATATTTTTTTTTTAAATGGAAAGCGTCTCTGCAGCGCCAAGTTGGTTGGTAAAAGTCAAGTAGCAGGATATGGATATGCTGTTGAACATCTGTTCTCTACACTTTAAACACAGATAGACTCTTCACGTTATTTGTTTTTATGCGTGGCTTTTGGCCTAGTTATTGCTCATCGTCTTTAAAGTTGTAGCATTGCCTTGAAAGGCGATGTGATAATGTTTGCGAATTACCCCCTTTAAAAAACAGATGTGACGACACTGTCATCAAGTAATTGTCTTTTAAGGGAATCTGCAGTCTTGCTTAGCTTATATACAGCTTCAGTGAGGGAATTAATCTGTGCAGCTAGGTAAATAAGTACAAACACAGAGGCTTTAGCACTTGTCATAGAGATGGGCTCTATGATTGAATACAATTTCTGGATTATTTGAGGGTAAAAAAATTTTAAAATTTGGCATTGCAGGTGCATTTAGCAATCCCACAAAGAATGGCAAAAGTCAGCAAAATTTCTAAAATCCATATGTAGCAATAGTTTGCAGGGACTTACTAATTGTTTGCTTTAATGAGCAAGTATGATGAAAGTCAAATTTTAAGAACAGTAGAAAGATGCTTTTATCCACTTTCTAGTATTGTATCAAACAACTGAGTAGGGACTGAGTCCATCAAGATAGGTTGGAAACCCTGATATGCCATAATGTAAATTGTTCATATTGTGATTTAGCAGCTGTACATTACATCATTTACTCATCACCATTGATGCTAATAGTTTACATATTCTGATCTTGCCCATAAGACATTAGTATAAATGATTTTCCGGTTCAAAAATGGTTGTTTACATTGGTATTTGGTAGTTATAAATTTACTGCCACAAATTAAACTGAAAGATGATTTTAACTTTATGCAAGAAAGTGTATTTATATTCAGGATATCTTTAAAGAAATGGCTGGTACACAATTTACTGTGGAGAGTTTTTAATTTATAAATATTTTGTGGTCAATTTAAAGAATACTGTTTATCATGCACACACACCACACTTGTTTTTTTTTTTTAAACAAATCTCTTTGTCTATTTATCTGCTCCTTTTCTTTCCTTACCTCATTTCTCTCAATCCTACTCAGTTTGTGGTTCTTTGAGAAATTTCTTGCATATAACAAAATACTTGAGGAGTCTTAAGAGTTTGGAGAATGCTAGTAATTTAAATACCTGACAAGCACATTTTAATCAAGAGTCTTATATCTTGCTATTAAGCAAAAACCTAAAAAAATAATTTTATAATTAATAAAGGAGTTTATTATTAAAAATAAAAAAAAATAGCTTTGTTAAAACGTATCAGTTAGTTGGAGCATAACAAGTTACTTATCTGCCAAGATGGAAGTCAGCTTAGATTTTGTAAAGTCCAAAGTGGCTGATGGGTGATTTATTTGAGCACTATAATCCACTATTGAAACACCTTTGTAATGTAGGATTTTCTTCTCTAGCTTCAAAGCTTTTGACAAGTATCTGAAATCGGATGAGTATTTCTTTATGTAACAGTGGGAAGTGTGATCAGTTGGTGATTCTATTAGGTGTAGTTAGCCTCCATGAAAAGGTAATTGAGGAAAGTCAACATAAGTTAAAATTTGGAGCAATATGATTGACTTCAGACAATTGCTAGTCCCCAGGAATTTTCTATTTCCTAAAATTACATATATCTAAATAAGGTTTCCACATATATATATTATCAGTATGACTCTGAGTTATGTATTATATTGATAGGTAAACAAATTAACATGCTGATAAAGCAACAGCCATCAGTTTAATTGGCGTGATAAGCTTTTAAAACACAAACCTTAGATATTCATTCTCATAAATTGTTTAGTTATTGCAAGAAGGATAGCCATTATGGCTTACAGTAAGCAAAAAAGACATCTTTAATCCATCAGAAAATATTGTGTAAAGTCTCTAAGCATCAGTAAACAGCATGTAACAGATGGGCTTTAATAATAGATGGTGTCTAGTGATGTGTGATGTTGACCCATTTCCTATCACAGTTGCTGTCTGTTTATTTTACAGATTTGCTATATATATTTTTTAACTTTAAGTCAGGCTGAAACTTTACCAAGTCGGCACTTATGACTTCTAGTAATGGAAGTTGTAGATGAAAGAATTAATTCCAGTCCACATGCTCAAAACCCTAAATTATTTTGAAAACCTCCATCAGATCTTCCCTCCAACATTATAAAATCCAAAGCAGGTGAATTCAGTATTTTTAACTTTTCACGTCTTTACTTCCTCTGTAAAACAACAATCAAAACAACATATAGCAAAATTGTGATGTATTTTGAAAATAGCATCGGCATGTCAGTGAAAGCGGAGCTCTGGAATCACCTTTCTATGAATAACTAGTCTTAAAATAAAAGGAAAATGTGTGATCATTATTATTTTGCCATTTTTCCTTGATATATCTGTAGTCTACACAGCATTGATCAAAATAGCTCCAGCTAGCTTAGTGCTTTGTTCAGCTAAAATTCTTCCGTTTCATCTCAATACATTATAACACACCTTTATTATTATATTGCTCAGAAGAAAAATAAAAGCATATACCACGAGCGGTCAACATGACAGCAGTGGAAGGATTTCTACTGCCAATAAAATTTAAAGGTACAAGAGATTTTTCGCTGAATATGATTTCACGTGACTTCATATTTTGTGTACTAGTGCAATCATTTTCGACTGCATCACCGCACCACACAAATAAAGTTGTTTTTTTTATTTTGAAAAATAATAATGAAGCAGTATTTCGAGGGATTTAGTATTGTTAAGATCAATGTGGTAACAATTCTTTTTTCCCCCCCTCTGATTCCTTTATTCATTTGTTTGTTTTTGACACATGTGTGTTTATTAAAACGCTTACATCAACTGGGATCTCTCGCAAACATTTAAGCTTGGAGATTCTGGAAACATGTCTGGCTGATAAACCAGTAATAAATGTACAAAAAAAAAAAAATTGGCTGGGTGCAATTTACCACATCCTCACACAATAAATTAAGTCTCAGCCATCTGGAAAAGGAGATAAATTCAAATATTACCAGCATTTATCAACAATTTAAACTCCCAGCAGGTTTTCTCTTCTAGAATGTATAATACTTCCCCTTTCTTGCTTAAGAAAAGTCACTATAACTCCTCCATCTGTTGCCCAACATCTGAAGCCCTGTATAACATATATCATTGCTTGGTGTGCAGATTTAGATGATATTTCCAACTGTATTCTACCACCTGTGCTATACAAACAGCACCAGTGAGATTCATGGAAAATCTGAGGGTTCAGCAAGACTCCTTTATTGCTTCTTGCTAAGCAGCGGTGTTTTTTGACTCTGGTTTTCATCACTTTCTCTTATGTATGGCTGGACCAAATGGCTTCCAGTTTTCAACAAAGAGAACAAGGCCCACCCTGGATTTCTATTTCACAGAACTGATTAGGCCCAGGGCTTCCTGTCCAGACAGGCAGTCTCTCAGAGTTACATCATTCCCTGGCTTCCTGTCTAAAGTTACTCTTAGAATTTAAAAAAAAAAAAAGAAATTTTCTTTTTTTTCTTTGGTATCCTACAAGTCATTAAATATTGATTAGTATTGGTAACTATAAATTATTAATCAACTGCTATATCAACAAATCAAGTTGATTCAGAAAAAGAGAAAGAAAAAGTACATTTTTAAATCTATAGTTTAAATTACATTAGTGTATATTAGTTAATTAAGATCACACTAAATTAGAATTTTGCTATATAAGAACAGAGCCAGTGTTCATAGCAGGTTTTGACGGTTTTTAATTGGCTCACTGGAGGTCTTAAATAGACAGCCTGCAAGAATAAACATTAAGCTTACATAGGTGATTGAATTCTGACTTGTCTCAAGCATACCAAAATTATCTGGAGAATGTTAATGTTAACATTCTAGAAGCATTTTAACATACAGTTTGTCGTGAAAATGTTTATGGAGAATTAGTTTATTTCATCAAGCTCGAGGACATGTTGATTTCAGAGTTCCAAATTTTTTATTTCAAACCAGGAAGTAATTTTGCCCAGCTATGTCGTGGTTTTGCCTGTGGGTTGGTTTAACTTGGCCTTCTTGCATTATAGTTACATTGATTTAGCTGTTTGACAGGAAAGGGTGTATAGCTACAAGCATTAAAATTCAAAGAGAGGTAATTGTAGGCTTTCTCTAAGTTTTGTCATTACAAACAACGAACAGCCATGAATGACCTTAGTGTTCTGTCGGGGGCCAGGATTAGTAGGTATTTGGCAGGTGTTCAGGTTCTTCCAAGACGACGATTTTGGATGGTAAGTGTCATCAGCACCTTTTGACCACAAAACAAACTTAATGAAAATGTCCCTACAAGAACTCTTTGTTTTTAGATGTGGGTTATATTTGAATTCGGCCCCTTAGTCTTGACAGTCTACCAGTATACCCACTAGACCAACAGTGATCAAAAATAGCAGTAGCTTGGTGTATTGGATACTTTAGCTTAATTACATAAAAATTCTATAATAAATGTTTAGTAACAAGGTTTGCAGTGCAGTGTAAGAGACGTGTATGGCTCTACATGTTTTTAAAATCGCATTGATGCAAAATATGGTGGAAATGGAGGTTCTCACATGGAGTTTGTAATCAAGTTTGGCAAGAGTTCTACTCTGACAAAACAGTTAGTTCTCCATTAGTGTTTCACCTTTTAATCTTTTATTACTGGTTGCAAAGATGGTTTCTAGAGCTGTTCTTTTAGTTGTCTTGATGCTGGCTACTGGATGACTTTTAAACTAGAAATAGAGAAAGGCTCTATAGAAACAAGTAACAAGCTGCCTACTTCATGTGACTTTTTCTTTGACAAAATAGAATTCCACTGAGCCTTTTATGGTGAACATGCAGATGACGCATTTTTCTAGCTTGGTTTCATGTACTTCCCTATCATGGCTGCTTCTTGCTCTTCGTCACCAACCAGCCAAGTGAGTTTACTTTGGTTTTCTCCCATGTCTGAAAATAAAAGAGTTTTAGTTGGTAGGTCTTTGTCTGCTGAAGCGAGGAGTGCCAAGCCCCTTTGTGTCACAAGATGCACTCTCTAGTAGATAACCCTGGTGCTATACTTGTCTCACCAGGATTGTCTGTCTTATAAAGATTGGTATACAAAAAAAAAATTTTGCATGACAAAAATTGTTCACGTTTTCAGTGTCTAAATGAAGGTACATACAGGCAAATTAGACCACGGTCTTATTTTAATAAGATTGGCCAATTTTGTTTACAGATAGCATTTTCCAATCAGAACAGTCCTTTTATCTACACGGCAGCTACATTTTAGTTATTTGCTTTGTTTTTAAAATTTAAAAAGCCAACCATGGTTGAGATACTGAGACACCAAGAAAGAAAAGAATTGCATGTTAAGCTAATTTGACATGGGATGGATGGAGGATATAGAGAATCGAAGTTAAAAGTCACAAGCAGTCTCAGAAATTAGTGAACTGGTTGAATGATGCAGTTCAACTATGCAAGAAAGAAAGAAAGCTTACTTAAAGTGATATAAGTACATACAGTACAAACTGCATGAATTTGAACAAAATGCAATTCAGTTTAAGGACTATAATTGGTGAAGAATGCCAGCAATGTAAACTATGACTACCACTTTACCATAAAGATTTTCATACTGTCTGTAGTTGAATAGGCAAACTTGTGATTTAATTTAACTATTGCAGACATGTTTTGAATGGCCTGTCACATTATATTGTAGATTAAGAGATCATCTAAACAGTCTGCAGAACAATGCGGAATGGTCAGTTGTCTAGCTATAGTGCTTGTGAAATGTGGTTTCTGATTGGCCACAAGCCTTTTCCTTCCTCAGCTCTCTAAAAGAGGAAAAACAACATTGCTAAAAAATTTTTTTATGTACCTGCAACAGGGGAAAGTGGGGATAATACCCCCTTCTCCCCATTAGCCTTTTGCATCTCAAAAATATCTACTTTCATTTTAAAACTGTCCATATGGAAATTTGAAAGTAGATTTCTTGCTAGTGGCATGCATTGCAGATTAACATGGTTGCCTATGTTCCTAATGCTATTATCGACAGCTATGCTTGAAATGGACAACACAAAATTGCCACTGGAAATCTAAACACTGGCACCATATTTTTTCACCAACAAGTTGAGATTCTGTCTAGACATCAAGGATGAACTGGAGACAAATCGGTAAAGGATAACTATGTCATCTAGTATGAATGATTTGATAGGGGGCAACCTCAATGGGCTGACATTTAGTTTGGTTTGAGAACTATATTGACATTACACCTGGCCTACCAGCAAGATTCCAACTTTATTTTTATGGATAACACTGTCCATCTATTCTGTACTTTAGGTCCTCAACATCACTTGTATGGTGTTGCCTAAATGATTTTTGAACTTGTTTGGGAAGGAATGTGCTTGTGTTCACCAAGTCTGCCCATAGTTTCTGTCACCTGGAATAGGCTCTGATTAAAGAATGGCGCAGCATCCAACAACAAGCTGGATCATCTGATTTGGTTGATACCAAGACCTGTACAAGTTTCTATTGGGTCAGCACTGGAGCCTTTTCTGTTTGTACAATCATTTTTAGAACACTGTTGCCATTTTGGTTTTCTTGCAACAACTTAATTTAGCATCCAGTAATATCAAGTTCTTTTAATGGAGAATTTAAGTCACTATGCTAGTCCTCTTTAACCAAAATATTAAACGTGTTAGACAGACCACAGGCTTGGATTGTAGATTTAATAACTTATTAGTTGTGTTTTCTTAAACATTTTACTTTTCAAAGCCAGTATTTGCACACCTTAAAATGTTTTAAATATATATTTTTCTCTCATTGAAAGCCTCTATATACTACAGTAATTATAATTGTTTATTTGGGTTTTGTTCCCACACACAGCATCTGAACAAGAACATTTTTTGCTTGGACATATAAAGGTTATTCTGACATTTTATAACAGCCATCATTCATTATATCATCTTATGATAAACAGCCAAGATGAAAATATGCTGTAACTCCCCTATTGTTGAGGTTATCCATTCTCCTTTTTTTTTTTTTTTGAGAGATAATGAAAATATTGCAAAATGGAGATTTAAATAAGTTGTATAATTTTACAATGGAAATAGAGAATGGTTGCTGGACCAAATCAGCATGTGAAGACTCTACCACTCACCGAACCATCTTGTTTCTTAGGTTTTCAGCAACTCAAGTTCATCATTTGATGTGGGAATTGCCTACTCTGATGACAAACAACACATCCATCACTTTTCCCATATGGAAAGCAAATGAAAATACACTTAGAAAGTTAGAAATCAAAAATCTTAGATGATGATGATGATATATCAGTCAGTCTTCTGGTTAGCATCCAGGAGCTTTGCTCTCTTTGTTTTTTTGTTTTTTGGGGGTGGGGGAATTAAAGTACTGTGCAACCCTATCCTGCTAAAATGATGCAATTAAAAGAGAATTAAGACAGCATCAAGAATATCAGGCCGACTGGAAACCATCTAGATGCTACTCAAAAATAGGATAGGCAGGGTGGCTTTTAATTTTAACTTTTAAAATTCAAAACAGAACAGAGGGGAAAAAATTAATGAAATCTATCAAAATAAAAGCTTTGTTATCAAATCTGTTAGTTTGTTTGAAACTTGGATTAGGTTTGCATACATTTTTAAAACTCATAACTATGGTGTCCTGCTTTTTAATGACTGCTAAAATGAAATAAGTGGTGAAGGCTGCTACTGGGTTTGTTTTGCCTGTCATCATTTAAAGGCCTCTGCCAACACTAGCTCTCAAAATTTTGGTTATTGCTCATTTTATGCCTTAACTGTGCTTATTTATTATCCCAATTTGAAAGTGTACTGAACATTTTAGATACAACTGGATAGAATTTATCCAAATTGCAAAGTAGCATAGCCACAATTTGCTGAATTTTTACTATTTTTCTACAAAATGGCCGTGTATGGAGTATCTACTTGGTTTCTGTCCTCTGGTTATTTAGAAAACCTTCCTGTGTTGTAATGCTACACAAGCTTACAATTGTCTCTACCATTCTTCAAAAGCAGACCCAAGGTTAATTAATTTGTTATCATACTTTTTTCTTTCTTTAGTTATTTTTTTAGCGTGATTTCTTTCTGGAAAAGTTACATTCCTTCTTTTGGATGTTTTACATTATCAGCCATATTGATTTGATAGCTGAACATTTGGAATTGGCAATGATCAGAAACCTAATGAGGGGTTTTTCTAGCACTGCCTTGTGGAAAAGTATTTTAAATTATCAGAAAAGTCAGAACCAGATGGTGTACAAGACTGCATGAACTGATGTATGCATTTTTAAACATGAAGAAAGTGAAATTCAGATAACAAGCTAAGTTTGGATCTTCTCACAGATTGCTGTTGAGCATGAGAAATGTCTCCCACACCATCTTTATAAAAGGGGTTTTATAGAGACAAAGTCAGTTCTGTCTCTCAAGTTTACTTTTTGGCAGTTGCAATAAATATGGTGCGTTGTTGTTCTGTCTTATTTCCTGCCAACTACACAAATTTCACTTAACCTTTCAGATCCCATATCAGTTATTTATTTGTTAAAAGTTTTTCTTTTTCTTTTTTTGTTTGAATTGTGTTATCTATGTTTGTTGATTAACAGTATAGTTAACCCATTGACACATGGCTTAGGGTGAAACCCCAGCTTCTTTACTTTTCTGCCAAGTGTCTGTATCACCACCATTCATTCTGAAAATGAGTATACAGAACTAGGCTGGAAAAAGAAACCAAGATTTTTTTAAAAAGAAAACAGCTAATGAAAAATTAAATATTGTGAAGTAGCAAGTCCACAGACGCGTGCATAACAGTCTTATTTTGTGAAAATACTCAATCATGGAAATTTTAACCCCTTTGCTGCTAAAAGCAGATATATCTGCTTTGAAATTTTTAGCTATTTGATTCTGGAAGCATATTTACCCTATGGCTTCAAAAGAAAACTTTTCCCTCTATTGCAATAAGCGGGAACACCCTCACTTTAAAAGCCCTACAATTTCAATCAAATTTCTAATTAAAATTTTTGGTGAACAATTGAAACTTTCCAACCTGAAATTTAATTAAGCAGTGAAAGGGTTAACTTTTTTTTTTTTTTTTTTAAATCTGTGAATTTATACTAGGAATATCATTTTTCCAGGTTGTTTTTTTTTGTGGTTGAACATCTGAATGGAAATTTATTTTTCCCTTTACTTACAGGGTGCACTGCAGGATCTGAAAATATTTGGAAACCCAGATGAAGCTGGAGATGCTGATTGCTCTGAAGTAAGCCTTCTTTTCACAAGACCTTATTTTTCATTTTGCAAATAATTTTGTTTGTACTTTTGTCACCTTGCCAAAACAAACAAATTTGTTTATACATTTCCTTATTACATTCATTTAGGCATCACATAGATAAACATCTTACCAAAAAGTTACGTATGACACATGCGGTTAAGTGTATGTTGGAGATCAAAATGGGCAGATAAACAGTGTGCACTAATATGTAAGAAACACCTAGGGTTAAAATATTTTGAAAGATCTTGTCAGAGTGCGTCTGGCAAGACCCTTGAGTATTGGTGGAGTGTACTCTTCTCTGATGAGTTTGGGTTTGGAGAAGATCTAATGAAGACCTTTGATTCCAGTGTAATCTCACAGCCAAGTAGGGAAATGGGAGTGTGATCATATGGGCTCTACTCTGCCATGATGGAAAGATAGATGCCCTTATTTTTCAGGAAGGTACTGTCTGCTACACCTCTCTTGTGATATCACAGTATGGATAAGAATCAAGGCATTCATCTTTTCTCTTGAGTAATCCAAAGCCCTGGTGTGAATTCTTTTGAGTGGCTGAGGAATCAACTGACAGCAACTTGTTCACATGCCACCAGTTTGACGGAATTAAGGAAGACTCTCACATCTATGGCAAAAATCTAATTGCTTTACCGCTAAGAAGAACAGATACTCTTAATCCATCTTCCCATTTTTTTTTAGCAATGTGACTATTAATTTGGTGATCTCCCTCACCACTAACTTCCACCATTATCAGTCCAAGGCTGCAGATACACCATCTTAGAGAATCTGGGTTGGGGGTTAATCCTCCATGGTAACAAGGATGGTGGGGGGTTGGGAGAAAGTGCAAACTGTTGCAATTCCTGTATTCTAGACCGCTGAATAAGTACATTTCAGGGTATGTATACACATATCAACAGCAGTCGAAAGATTAAATGATGCATGAAAATAATTTTGATACTGGCTGGCTTCACAACCAATGGTTTAGGAGCTCCTGCTCAGAGTACTGCAAAAGGTGGCTTGACCAATTATTGGCATAAAGAATTTCACTATATTCCTTGTATTTGTTTGCCATTTTCAACAGCAAGCTTACATACTGTAATAAGAACAGGTGGTCAAACTGTTATGACAAGTCACCATATTAATTGTCATTTAAATATCATTTAGTGAAAGCTGTTTATTTTTGCTTTTTTGGCCACTTACTACAGATGGAGATTATTGAAAATGCAGTGTTCTGTCAAGTAGCCTTTTTTAATGGGAAAAATCTGAATTTCTGTATATGGGGCCAAGTGGTATCAGAGCTGTTTACTGGGCATCAGTTTACCTTTTCAGAAAGGATTGAATGGTTACACAGAGAAAGGGAATATGTATTTCAGGGGGGAATGAGACTGTCACAGTTAAATTTAACATAGAGTTTACATAATTAATTTTTAGTAAAGATGATGCTAACCTGATTATTATAATATATAGCTAACCCTTGGGGAAAAAAAGGGGGGGATACCTGATGAAATTGTATAGTGTCAGAGTTACCTGAAATCTACAGACATCTTGTTTAGCTGCAGGAGGAAAGCTATGCCAATGGGCTGATGCAAAAGAGTGACAAGAAACCATATTATGAGAGGTTGGACAAACTGCACCAGTCTCTAACCTTAGTCTATGCCATACACTCACCTACCACTAATTTTTTTTTTTTTTTTAAATTTTGCCTTTCCTTGTAGAAATTGCAACATTTGCTTTGACAAAGTTAAAGTTTAGGTTTCAGACAGATTAGCACCATTATACTCGAGCTGTATTCTAAAGAATTTACTCTGCTGGCTTGAACACAAATCATTCCCAGTGTACCTCCCTTCCTGACTACACGGGGATGTGTATTTATCTATGAAATTTCAGATGAATGCACAACATTTGACTGATGCCCATACAATTGATAATTGCACTTATGATCCTTACAGAATAAAACATTTTTACTGATTTAGCTGGTAGTAACAATATCTGACATTCTCTGAGTTTTGTGAACTCATTCATCATCAAGCTGCATAAAGAGTCGCAAATAAATTGGAGTACAAGTTCCAGTTTTTAGACCCCCCCAACCTTTTGGCATAGGATTCCCATCACCTGGGAATAAAATTGATCCCTTTGTTAGAAAAGATCAGGGACATCCTGTCATATTGTGCCTAATTGTCCTTATCTCTCTGTTATCAAGTTTCACAACTGGGGATCAGGATTTTTTTTCAGCAGCCAAAGAAATGGAAACCGCTGACCCACACACTGTGTCTGAGGATGGTTGTAGATGGGGGTGGGGAGGAAAAGGAAACAACTACTTATACATGAAAAGTGTGTCAATTACATTATATCTTTGATGGGAACAGTCCAAAAGATTTCATATCCTGGTTCAAGACAATCTGATAAACTATGAAATCAATTAATTATATTGTTTTATGTTAAGCAATTAATTTTTATGAATTTGTATTGTTTGCTTTAAAAAAAAAATATTAGGTGTGAGAACTGTCTGTGGGTTTGGAGTAATTTTTGTTTACCTTTAAAAATCTTGAAACTTTCATCTAATTCATTGCTCATGTTCAGTGGGTTGCTTGAGGCAGCCAAGCCACAGTTTTAAGAAGTTTATCCATTCTTTTTTTAGCAGGACATTTGGTATATTAAAGCTTTACAGTGTGCTTTGGATCACTATCTTGCTTATAAACCCATCTCTCAAATGATGGATACCCTGGTGGAATTCCATGGCACTGCAGAGTATCATGATCTCTCTGATGGTTGTTTTGTGTGTGTGTGTGTGTGTGAGTGAGAATCCCATCAAATTTTATTGAGTCATCAGCCAAATAACCGACAGGACAGCTTTATGTTTTCACATTTACACCACTATAGTTTATTGTAAGATAAATGCAGCTTCTTGTTTACTTTTCTCCTGCCTGCCTTCTAACATGCTGACATCATTTAGAACTGAATATTTCAAACTTGCTCCCACCCAGTCCCAGTACATTCCACCATTCTATAGTTCATGTTTTATTACTTAGTTTAAGTTACTTTTTCTCTGTTACCATCTCAAAGTGAGGGCTCTCTAACCACTACTCTGTCAGTAAATCCATGTTCTGGTGTTGGCGGTTAGAGGAATTATGGTCAGTAATTAATTGGCTACCTGTGCTCCTGACTTTCAAGCAACCTATCTTCATGTTCCATTCTTGGGTTTTCCCTCTCTTTTTCTTGGCTCTTAAAGTTCAAAGCCCCTTACCGGATTTATGGAAGCCAGATGATAGCTTTGTTTAATATGGAGTTTGTACATCTTTTCCATTGGCCAGAACAATACAATGGCAGTAAATAATGAGATCATTAGCACTTATACAAGATCATAGTATGAATTAACAATTATTTAAATTAGTAGCAAAAGTCATGTTGGCTGAATAGAGTGACAACTCATTTTTAATAAGAACCAAATTTAATATTCATAGAAATTTAACTGCCAAGTTTGTAATTATGCAAAAAAAAGCTGGGAGTGATAATGACATCACAATTAATGGTTTACACGGTTTATTCAGTTTCTAATGCTATTTTTTTTTTTGCTGTAATAATGCATTTGAATTAAAATAGTTTATTCAAAAAGCAGATAAAGATTTTATATGGTTTGCTAAGAACTGCTTGGGTTTGCAAGGATAAATATTGTTTGTTGATATTGATTTCAATGGTCATGACAGTAGTTTAAAATTTTGAGTTTGGGTGGGGGACCATCCTATATTCAAACTTTTAAACTTCTGGTCGTTGATGGAGCACCCTCTCTGCAGATTTGCTGATTCTAAGCATTTTTGTGATATTTGTGAGTTGCGTGTCTAAATTAAGAGTTAGCCAGATTTCGCCGACCTCCACGCCATTTTGTACTGGGCAGACTGTAGGATAGTGGTATTATGTGGTCTATACACTAGTACAGATTATACCCTGGATAATGGGGAGAGCAAAAGTATGCACATGCACGCACGCATGTGCGCACACAGCAGTTAGAAGGTTAACATGAAAAAAATCGTGACACTGGCCAACTTAACAATCCAATCTTGGGTTGCGACTTTTAGTTTGAGAACCAATGCTATCTGACCATGTGTAAGGCTTTCTTTCTTTCTTTCTTATTGGTCTTACTGCTTTTAATCTGCTTTCTTAATTGCCCCTTTGTATGCATTGATTACAGGACCAAGCATTGAAAATTTGATATCATGAATATCATATTACATACATCATTTAATAAAATCAGTGATTTCAAATATTTTCCTTCTCAGCTGGGGAGTGGTCGGTTTGTATATTTGAATTGACAGCCTTAGTTTAAAATTAGTTGAAGGTCAGAATAACTTAAGTTTTTACACTAAACATTTATAGTTCAGCAGTGGAACAAAAGGAAGAAAAGACAATAAAAAAGAAGCAAAGAATGCGAGTATCAGTAATTTGTTTTAGATATCACATAACATATTCTCGCAAGAGTTAGAATTTCAAATAAGTATTGGTGGGGGTTTTAAAAGATGTCATGGAGCAATTTCAGAGGTTCTATAAGTTTTCAGACGTGATCCGATAGTGTAGAATAAGTATTTTAAGATCTGGAGTGCCTTCTATGTAGGACTTGTGGGAAAGCCAAGAGAGCTGATAAAAGCTGGGTGAATTATACTGCCTTTCTGATGTGTGCGTGGATGACAGCTTGGTAAATAAATTTTCACAAGGTTTCTTCACTGAAGGAAGTCTATCCTATGACAGAAATAAATCCTTTAATTCTTTAGCCACTTACAAATGATAGTTACAGTCAAACCTCCGTTAGTGAACACCTCCGAATAGTGAATACCTCCAGTTAGTGAACGTTTTTTTTCTGGTCCCAAATTTCGCCTATCTTGTAACATTGCAAATTTTAGGCTTTTTTCTGATTAGTGAACCACTCTCTACTGTGAACAGTGAACATTTTTCTTGGTCCCAAATATCAAATTTTAATACAAATGACATTCTATTTAGTGAACATACATTTTGTTCACTCAGCCATATCACTACAGCCATATCAGCCATACTCAGTCATCAGGCAATTGTCTCATTAAAGCCATATCACACAATAAGAACCACAGCCCTCTATTTGTAATTTAACAAAAAGATATTTTTCACCTCCAGCACCCGGGTCCCTTTCATGCATGGCTGAATCTTTTGTGTCTGTGGTGGTTATATCATTATAAATTTATTTTAATTATTTTTTCTATTTGTTAAATTTCTTTCTTGTGTGTTGCAGAATGCAGAATTATATGAATTAGGAAAATTCTCAAATCGCATAAATATTTCAAACAATAAATCTGTGATTAATTTCATACATATTTTGATTTTATCATCTTTCAACATAATTTCTGATTAGTGAACACCTCCAATTAGTGAACATTTTTGGTCGGTCCCAAAGATGTTCAGTAATGGGAGGTTTGACTGTATATGTTATCCTGATGGATTAATCTTTTGCAGCTGCATTTTCCCAAATATCTGTGACCTCACCTGTAAAGAAAAGGATAAGATTATGACACTTTAGCTTTTCTGAAATATCAAAATTGTATTGAACACATCTTTTTTGTTTTGTATTTTTTTTGAAAAAGCTAAAAAGGTTTTAAAAACATGATTTTATAAGCTCCGTGCTCTGAATTCAAAGGGAATGGAAATATTGATCTACGGATACAGACACAGTTGAATTTTATGACACTCTCTTAGCAATAGTATCCAGAAACATAAGTCTATGATTCTTTTCTCAAGTGAAGTATGTTTGTATTGATCATTTAATCTAATATATATTTCCAAGTGTTTGCTACTCTTTCGCTGCCGAACCATAGCACCTGGAGGCTCCAAATATTGGGTGTAGTACTTTAGAATCTGGGCAAGCTTTTAAGCTGTTGCACGTTGGTCTATAGCCATTTACTTCTACACAGTGCCAGGTACTCCAGCTAGCCATTTAAATAATGTTTCCATTTCTTTCTCTTAAGGGGAGAGCATTGTTTGGCATATAAGATTTATTTATTGTCCACACAACAGAAGTATGCAGGTAACTTTACCTTAAAGTTCTTAAGCTTTTCTCTCCCTTAGAAACGCCATCCATCACAAGAAGAGACTGCTCTCTTGCTCAGCATAGAAAAGTAGCATCTCTTACAGAACATTCTGGTTTGTGATGGCAAAGTTTGCTAAAATGTAGGTTCTCCAATTAGTTATAGTACTAATGAGGTATCGGGAAATGCCAAACCAATCATCTAGTTTCTTTAGCATTGCTCTGTTTACCTGTCAGTCACTAATATCTAAACTATTGCTCTGTTATTAATTGATTTGTACTAAATTGTATTATCAGACTTACATTGCCTTAGTTAAAGGTTACAAGAAAATAAATTTACTCGTGCTAGCCTTGTTTTTAATAATGAGAGGAATAAAAGAGCTGATTGTCAGAATCATATCGGATATAAATAATTTTTCATAATGGCATGACCCATACTTTTTACTTCACAAAACATTGATTTTTTTTTTAAAAAAAGCACACTCTTCTTCAGAAATTTAAGATATATAGTAGTATTCCTTAAAGCTAGCACAACAACTTTCTGCCTACATCTCTCTTAACTATTATCAAAGAAATTATAGTTGTAGATAAGAGTTGCCTCTTTTTTGTTTGTTTTTTTTTTCTAATTGTTGCTTCCTTTTGAAAATATTTAGATCAAGTGGAATATTGTATGTTTGTGGCAGAGTTCACAACACACCCGACAAAGGATTTTAAGTGATACTGATCTGGGTCTTCAGTAACGAACTTGAGCAGTGAATAGGATGTGATTCACCCTCTGGACAAACTTCCATACATATGAACCAGAAAAAAATAGTTGGGAGACTTGGCAGGTGGATGTTTCAAATTATTAAGGGAGTGATTATGTTTATCACGATAGAACCTTTGAAATTAATATTAATATTTTGTTAATTTCCAACTTTCTGATTCAGTCAGGACAGATTTTCTTTCCTGTAAAGTCTTGATGGATTAGAAGAGTTAAATCACAAGATCAAGTAAATGGTGAAATGTACATAGTGTAATTGGAGAAGATCCAGACAACTGCATGGGCAGCAAGCTCCCTCTCCCTATTTTATTTTACTGGACTAAATTTCATATTGTCTGGGGTCAGTAAAGTTCATCTTCATACAGCATTTGCTTGCTGATAAAGATGGACTTTACATATTGACTGACATACATTAAAGGACATGCTGTTTACTTTGCATTAGTTTCTGTAACTTACCAGAAGACTATATAACTAGAGAAATCTTAATAAATCATGCTGCAGCCAGTAGAGCTTGAGGTGCTATTTTTATACTTGGAAAGGAAATAACTTTGTATGGATGTAAAAGACCAGGCAGGTTAGCTGTACGGGATGCAATGCCATTGAAAGAGCCTTGTTCGGAAGTCCAACTCGCTCAACAACAACAACAACAAAATTTGAAAATACTCCCATGAAATAAGTTATTGTTCTGCGATGAAACTAGAGTAGCCATGAAATGAGGAATATTCAAAATCTTCTGGTTTTCCCAGTATTCCTCATTTCCGTTTAGCCATTGAACTGTGTTGCAGCATCAGTAAGCACTGCAACAACATCTTTCTTTTTCCTGAACCAGACAACCTTGCTGAAGTATGGTGGGCAATGGGTTAAACTTTTTTCCTCTCTCTCCTTAGTTTAATTCTCTAAGTGGATCTGGTGCAGGACTTCCAGATACGGACATCAGCTTTGCCGGTACTACCCAGCCTCCTATGGTAAGTAGGTTTAATCTTGTTTCTTCCATTCTTTGGTTCTTACCATCATTCACTGCCAAGGATTGGCCATGAAATGGTTTAGAAAAACTGATTATTTTTCATAATCTGTGTTTGAAAAACAAGTAGATGAAATGTGTATTTTGGTTTTTAAAATTTTTTTAAAAAGATTTTTGATTCTAGATGTGTTTGTCACACAGGGTGACTAAACAGACACAGTGATTATTACCCTCCTGTTATCACTATAACTCATTTTTCTGCCATAGTGCAGCTTTTAGCTAAAGAAATTAGTTTATTTATAAGTAATTAAAATTATTGCTAGCATTAAATGATTCCATGTCGCTTTGATTTTGTTGTTGTTAATGAGCATGGACAGTGATGTGTGACTATGATTATTGGTATTGTTAAATGGCTATAGAGAGAGGAATCAGTGATGAGTAACTATCATTCATATCATTAAATGACTCTATAGAGTGGAACCAGTGATGTGCAACTATGATTATTGTTATGATATGGAGCTGGAATATCTTGTGCTTTCATGTAACTTTAATGTTTAGAATTTTAAACTGATTTCGAGTAGAGAGAATTATAGCTTTATTCTTTGAGCTGGATATCTTCTGTGAAGTTGTAAGATGCATCTATGCCTGGTAAAGCCTGGTACCGGCTATTTGTTGCTTCATGCAGAAGATTTGTGTATCTCTTTACTCGGGAAAATTCTGCTTTCAGGATGATGCTGATGCTGATTAGCATATAATTGAGCTCTGTACCTAATATCTGAACTCTGAAACACCTGTTTCCAGCAACATTTCTCTGCCACTGTTGTCATGGTCTTTCACATTGTAATTAGCCTTGGCTGAATCAGTACTACATGCGCACATTGGCAGGTGATGCATGATTGAAATGAGGCCTGAGGTGTGGTTCTGGGGGACAGGAAGAAAATGAAGCTACTAAGGTTTGCATGTTTGTGGAGATATCCTCCATCACTTTTTATCCAGTATGTTTGAATAAACTTTCTTTCTTTTTTTTTAAAATGTGTCTAGAGGCCTCCCGTTTCTCATACAGACAACTTTGAAGTAAGAAGAGGACAAAAAGGTGAGAAAGGCGAACCGGGTGCACCACCACCACCTGTTACTCCCCCTCCACCACCACCACCTGGTCCCAAAGGTAAGATAAGGGCAGATAACTCTTTTAGCAGATTTGCCACATTTTAAATTATTATTACATTGCTGAATTGTATTTCAGTTAATAAAAGCTAAATTACTGTAGCATATAGGCAGGAATAGAAATTTGTGTACAGTTTGTGTGTATTTGTAGGTTATAATAAGTATATATCTTAAAACATGTAAGAAGATTGAGTGTTCAAAGAGATTAACCACACAGCTTAAAATTTACCAACTGCTGATATTTTGCTTTAGCTTGAGGATTTTTTATGGAAAAAAGCAGTGGTCTCATTCTCAAATAATGGGCTTTAGAAATTTATACAGGAGTAGAAAATTAGTTTTATTTATTCAGTCACTTATGTAAAAAATGTTTCTTTTTCTGTTAACATTTTTCTCTATTAAAGCTGGTTGGAATCTGCACCAAGATTCTATTCACCTATAATGGAGAAAGGTTTCCCATAATGCAGTGCTATGAAAGACAGCACTTCTCAGCTTAGTTTAGTAAAGCATGAAGTTTCATCTTTAGTGTTGGGGTTGGCTTTTTTGGCATTGCATTGTGGGAGACTTGTTACAGATTCAATATGCTCTTGGTTTAATCTTCACCTTCTAACTAGCTGCAAGAGAGAACTCTTTTCTTTTTTATTCATTAAACACTACTAATGAATAAAAATGTGGAATTGTGCATTCAGGGAAATTTTACCATTTTCCATAAACCCACCCTGGCTTCTTTCAGGTATGGGTGAGATATATATATCCCTTTTAAATAAAACTTAAGGTATTTTTGTTGATTCTTGAACAATTTGACTTTAGTTTGCTCAGGATTTAGCCCCTCTTTTTTTTCCCTTCCTTTTACTAGGTGATATTGGTCCCAAAGGTAATACTGGATTTCCAGGACAAGTGGGAATTCCAGGTGTGGTTGGACAGAAAGGGCAATCTGGTAAAAATGGACTGCCCGGAAAGCCGGGGATTCAAGGAGAAAAGGGAGAAAAGGGAGAGCAGGGTTCAAAGGTGCGATGATGCATTTTGCTGCCTTTTCTGCTTAAATGGAAAAAAAAAACTTGTGAAAAGAATACTTTTCACAAATACCAAATGAACGATGAATAATAACAAATAAAAATGGAACTGCCATTAAATAGAAAACTTGAAACAATTACTAACATTGATGTACATACATTACAATGGCCATTAATACAGATTTGGTGTCTGTCTCTATTAGATATCAGGTTACAGGGGCTGGGGGCATGTATGATTATATTATCACTTCTGATTAGTTCAAACTGTGTGTGTTAACTTTTCAGGGTGCATCTGGAATTGGCATGGCAGGTCAGAAAGGTGAACCTGGTGTACCTGGTACTGTGGTCCGCCACATTGATGATTTTGACATGGAAAGAAGCAAGGGTGAGCGTGGTGAAAGGGGCAAGCCAGGACTACGTGGAATAAAAGGAGAGCTCGGTCCACGTGGACCCCCTGGCATTGCTGGACCAAAGGTAAGAGCAAGAAAAATGCTTAACTTTATCTTTTACTGTCTGATGTTAGAGAGGGAGAGAGTACGTATGTGTGAGAGGGAGGGTGGAGACTGGCTCTGTTTGAGAACTTTCCTAACTTATTATAACGTAAAACCCATTTTATGAGCCAGTATAAGAAAGAGCTGAAGTGTGGCTTTGATTAGTTTTCTGGTGGTAAGTTGACAAGAGTTAACTTGATTCTCAACCTGAAGTAAGAAATCAAGAACCTTGGTTAAAGGTTAAAATTCTTGTGCTATCCAGGTGATGCTTATGCTAAAATGGAAAGTAGGAGTTAAATCATTCTTGGTTGCTTGGATTGGTTTTCCATTGTGTACATGACTGAAGATCTGATAGTGAATGCTCAGTGTGCACGCCACACTGTAAAATTGCATGTCCAACATACGAAAGTCAATTAAGCTGTTTTGACATTGATAGAACCTTTGTGCTAAATGTCTTTAACATTAGTAATTTTATGTGGAAATGTGAGGCAATAAACTTCAATGAATCCACATTTTGCAATATCATTTTAACCAAAATGTTATTTTACCAAAAGAAACACCTAAGTGTTAAATCAGACACAAAACAGCTGCTTAGGTATTGCATTAATCCTGGTATAATTACACAGAAAAATTCAAAATTATTTTGGGAAGGACATTAGTTTTGGCTTCTACTCTATGTACAGTTTGTTAGGGAATAGACAAAACCTGTCTGAGGAGGTCACATGCCAGAAACAACTAACAGTTTCTATGGCTGCTTTAAATCCCTTCAGATAAGGGATCACATGTTCATGGATTCGTTGTCTTCAGTGCAGGTGTCTCCTTTCTCAGAGCTTCTCTTGGTGGCCATCACAGACTCAGTGTTGCTGTCCTCATCCATTTTTTCACATGCTCGTACATGACTCTTCTAACATTCTCATTTATCATTGTTTCTGAAATGCTCTGTTGTTTCACACGCATCAATAACTGTTGGAAAAGGCGTCTTACCAAGTTTTTACCTCCTAGCATCTCTAAAATAGTTCATAATGCAGTAACCTATTCCCAAGCTTTCCTGTTCAAATGAATGGTCAGCATAATCTCCATGTGAAATGGGCTTTCACTGACCATACAGTATACCGACCTTTGGGGAAGCAGTTTTATATATATACTACAACTTACAACTTGAAACACTGGAATACCTTGGTCTGTAGGCTGCAGTACACTTATCATTTTCAGTGGAAAAATTAACCATTCACCACTTTTAACCAACTGATATTCAGATGTTCCAGACAGTTATCAAAGAACAACGTAACTTATTGGTTCTGTAGCTACATTTTTTGGTCAAAACTACTGACCAATTCAGTCCATGCTTTTGGGTTAAAACATCAAAGATTGATGGCTTTCCCGATAAGGATGGGAGGCAAGCAGTCTGACCAATCTTTGATTTCCCAATGAGTGTTATTCTTTGTTGTTTCCTGTTTGTGCATCTATACACAGTAGCTGTAGCTAGTATCTTGCTGAGTGCAAGTTGTAAAATAGTTTGGATTTAGCCATGTTGTAAATGTCTTTCAACCAACTGGAAGTTGTGCTGGCCTCCTCTTGAAAATAATAACCTTAGATTTGAGATTGTGCCACTGTTTAAAATGTTGTAGCCATTCATTAGAACACTTGAAATCATATTTGTTTGACATGACAGCAAATTCCTCAGCATTTGATTGGGATGTTGTTTTCTACCTGGTTGGAACCAGCTGTGTACAGTCTCTTCAAGTCTTTGTATTATAGAGCACTTATCCTCTTTCTCTGGGTTACCATCTTTGAGAATAGCTGCTCTGATGTTCTTCCTTTTGGACTACAACATACAGACTGCTCTTGGACAGACTGAGTTCTTTGCTCCAGATCACCTAAGATTTAGAGCTTCATTTTTGGAGAGAGAAATGTCTTCTGTTCACTCACTATTCTGATCAATTTTATCCAGTCATGAAATCGGAACTTCAAGACAGCACGAAGTGCTCACACTTGCATTTGGATCAGTCGATGTGTTTTGGTTGGATTGGATGTTGAGACATGTTCACATCATATGTGCATTTATGGTATTGTGACAAACCACTTAAAAGAGGTAAATTTCGATGGTATGTACCATGTCTAAACTGTTGAAATCATCATAGCTGGAAGGATCATGGTTCATTATAGTGGGAGTTGGTTCTGTGTGTGTGAGTAGATGTAATTTTTTTGGTTCTATAATAAATAATCAGTGTTTATTCTCTTTACAACATAATAAATTAGTTGTACTCTTTCTAATCAGAGAAATGATGAAATAAATTATTTCAATGAATTGTTGTTGCTATATGTTTAACTCTTTCTTTTCAAATATCCTTGATTTGTAATTCCCCCTTTTTTAAATAGGGTGACATGGTTATTGGCCCTATAGGCCCTCAAGGATTACCAGGTGCAGCCGGTGCTGATGGTCAACCTGGTGCCAAAGGATCTCATGGTCCACCAGGCCCACCTGGACCTCCAGGATCTCCTGGACTCCCTGGTCCCCTTAATCCCATTGGGACTGACACTGAAGGAACAGGAGTATCTGGAGATGGTGAGGTAGTGCAAGGACCACCTGGACCTCCTGGACCACGTGGAGAACGAGGTCTGCCAGGAATAACTGGCCCACCTGGTTCAATAGGACCACAGGGACCAGTGGGGATCCAAGGGCCAATGGGACCAGAAGGACCAATGGGTCTGCAGGGTCTGAAAGGTGATCAAGGTAACCCAGGAATGCCTGGAAAAATGGGTAAGTCTTTTGTTTGAAGTTTCAAAGGGTGACCCCTAATTTTTGTTGTTGTCTTGGTAAATTCAGAAGAAAGCATTTTTCCTATGAGAATCATATTATAGGCCTCTAAATTAGAACAAATATAAGTAGGAAACATGCAGAATTGTAGTAGTTTAATTACCTCACATTCCTGCAATCTTCTGTCAACATCTACAGCGTAGAGAGAGAGAAGAGATTTAATGAATTGCCATTTTGGTGGAGGCTGATTCTTATGTAGCTTTAGTCTTTTTGACTCCTGGACTTTCTATTCTTGAGTACAATTTACTGCCATTATTATTGTTAGTGGTAAGTTATTTAGCACATCACAATGGATTCAGGCCATATTTGGTATTTAATAAAGGGAAATCGATTCGCCTCTTGACATCATTCCTGATGAGTTTGAGTATTGCCATGGTCACTGCTAACAAGCCTTGCCAATCTTGTGGTGGGGTCTGGCTCTTTTATATTCAGCAGGAAATGTAAAGCTGGTAGAATTCTCCTGTTCAGTTTTGGGAGGAAGCTGGAGTACTCAGAAGAAAACCCACAACAAAGGACTGGTACAGAGAGCAAGATGAAGCTGTGTTATAGGGGTTTCACCAAGCCAAGTCGGTCATCTTCACAGGGAGCCACAATAGATTGGAATGCCATGCACTTGGTCATCTGCTGCTCGAGAAATTATTTCAGATTAGCATTCATGGACATTTTTCTTTGAATCATACTGACAAAGGCATACAAGATATGAGGTCTGTCCAAAAAGAAACCAAACTTTTAAAAAAAAACAAATTTATTGCTTTACTTACAATTTAATCAGACTCGTCTCCTTCAACATAGTTCCCTCCACTGTTGATACACCGCTCCCAACGTTTTTTCCAGTTTTGGAACGTGTTTTCAGGGATAGTGTGCAGTTCTCATAGCGAATTTTCTTCGATCTCTTCTATTGTCTGAAATCGGTGACCTTTCAGGGTGGATTTCAACTTTGGGAACAATAAAAGTTTGCAGGGGCCAAATCCAGAGAGTAAGGCGGCTGGGGAATGAGAGTCGACTCATGTTTTGCCAAAAAAGTCGTTGATAAGGAGTGACATGTGAGTAGGTGCATTGTCGTGGTGCAGCATCCAGATTTTGTTTCTCCATGTCTCAGGCCTCCTCCTTCGCACTGCCTCTCTCAACCGCCTCAGGATATCCAAGTAAAACTCTTTATTGATCGTCTGACCACTGGGAACAAACTCATGATGAACGACGCCCTTCCATTCAAAAAAGATGATCAACATCCCTTCACATTTGAGTGACTCTCTAACATACTTTTTTAGGTCGCGGCGATGATGATCCAACCCACTGCGACAGCTGCCTTTTTGTTTCGACATCGTATCCGTACACCCGTGTTTCATCACCTGTTATGACACTTTTCAGAAAGCTTTCATCAGCATTTGAACGATCAAAGAGCTCCTGACTGACTGTGACTCGGTTCTCTTTTGTTCATCTCAGCAGATGCGGCACAAATTTTGTGGCTACACGATGCATGTTCAATTTTTCTTTTAAAATCATGTGGCACGAACTTTTACAGATGCCTACTTCTTCAGAAACTTCACGGACAGTCAGGTGACGATTTCCACAGATCACAGCACGCACTTTCTCAATGTGATTGTCATCCGTTGTCATGGAAGGTCGTCCAGATTTGTGATTGTTTTCGACGGATGTTCTTCCCGATTTGAAACGCTGGTACCATTTACCACATGTAATATCCCCCATTAAGAATGGAGAGTCATTGGCGCTGTGTTATTTTTAGAAAGTAGAGGACCAATTCAGATATTTTTCATCACTTTAGTAGTAACAGAACTAAGTGGTGAACCTGTTTTGTTGATCTTCCCCGGCCAGCGCTATAGGGCTGGTGCTGGGTAGAATCGTTCTGGAGTTGATTAGAAGATGGTGACAGAGGAAGATCACCAAAACCAGTTCGTTTGTTATTCTGGCAAGGCAGACAGGTAATGCTTGAACTAACCCTCTACTTTCAGAATCCTTGGTGAATAGAATGTAAGTCATTTTTTTTTAAAATTTGTATTTTTAGGGAAACCAGCAGTTGGTCGTCGAGGTCCTGAAGGACCACAAGGACCAAGGGTAACTATACGTTCTCTAAAACCAACTGTCCTTAGAGCAAACTGGTATTATAGCAAAGACTTAAATGTACTAACATTGCCAGAGCAGTTTCCAAGAATATTTGTTTTTTTTTTTAATTGTTTTTGGTGGCATTCCAAAATTATGTGGATGTTTGCTGCATATCCTTTTTAATTATGTAACTTATATTAATTTCTACACACAAGGAATGCTGAATTTGGTTACTCTGCCACATTAGGTAATATAATCGTATTAAAAATTAGCATTAAAACTAAGAGAAAGAGAGAGAAAATTGATGATACAGCATTTCAAATAAAAATAAAGAAAAACTAATTTTACAATAGCTTGCGTTGTTTGCTATCTGATACGGAAAATAATTTCATATTAATGCTTACTGATTTAAGATCTAACAAGTTATCACTTACTGAGCCTCTCATGGAAGGAAGTTAAATTCAAAGTGTAGATTGATATGTGTATACAGAGTGTAGCAAATGTTCAGCCTCATATAACTTTTATTGTAAGTATCCAGATAAGTCTTCTGTCTACTTCTGTGCACTTGTTAATTCTTCTTAAGTAGAGATGTGGTGACATTTTGTAATTATTCTTGATTGATGCTGTTGCACCGCTCTGGATGTTAGCTTTTAGCTCATCAAGTGTTCTTAACTTGTTGTTATAGACAACACTCTTTAAATAACCCCCAAGGGGAAAAAAAATCTAAGGGAGCCTGGACTTTTAGGTGGCCATTCAAGAAATTGTATCCTCCCAGTTATGCACATTTAATGTAAAAAATACATTAGTAAATTATATGATGTCAGACTTTTGTTAAACCCTGTATACTTAAGATACATACTAGTAGTATTTAGTATTTTATGTTCATATGTATGCATGCAAGAGCTTTCTACAAAATATTTTCAGTAGTAATATTTTTTAAATATACAGTCAAGTCTCGCTTAACACGATTAATGCGTTGTGAAATTGTATTATGTGGAATGTAATTAGGTAGGGATGTGTGCGGGAGAGAAGGAAATGAAGAGCAACAAACAATTAGGTATCATGAGTGTACAGTGTATTATATTTTAAAGGTAAAATAAAAACAAATTTTTTAAAATTTACTGAAAATCCTTTAAGTTTCCGCTTCCGTGTTGACGGGTGAAAGTGAGAGGGTACACAGCAGCTACTGATCGTCATCAATGGCATCATTGTCTGCCACTACCATTGAGGTTGAAGGAAAGCAACTGGGAGGATGCTAGGCCTTTTGAGATTGAAGGAATAGCAAATTGAGGATTTTCTGGGTTTTTTTAATAAAATGTTCAATCAGTAACTGCTTAGACTTCAACATTTTTTTTTTTTATGAAGTTGGTGAAAACAAAAGATGGCTTGGCTAAGGGGTTTAGCTACACCAGTGCTTTGCTGGCGATCAGCATCAACTTCATCCAATAAACTAAATGTTTGGATAATCTCTTGGTCATTAATATGCATGTGGGTTCCTTGGTTCCATCAGTGCTGTCAGCTTTATTCTTCTTCTAGTTGCATAAGTTCTTCTCCGTCTGAGTCTGGTAACTGTAACTCTGACACATCTTCCTCTTCTACCTCATCAAAGACTGCTTTTTTTTTTTTTTTTGGTTAAAACAATTGCAGCCTTAGCCTTGGAAACGTTTTCATCGACCACAAACCCTTTAAACTCATTAACACATTCTGGCCATAATTTATGCCACACAGTGATCATACACGGAGATTTCATCTCACCGGGCCTCACTGATAATGTCAGTTGTGTTTCTTTGTATTAAGATTTTGCCACAATTGTTTTATTGTTGGTTTTCCTTCACTGTCAGTATCGTGAATTAACTTGTCTAAAGTGTGGCATAAATAATGAGCTTTAAAAGCCACGGTGGCACCTTGATCCATAGGCTGGATTAACGAGGTTTTATTTGGGGGGCAAGAATATGACTTTGATATTTTCTGAGGCTTGGTGGATGCCCAGTAATACTTTTGAATGCTATGTTTACTCATTCACAATAATCTTTCATTTCTTTATGTAAATAAACTTTCATATATTCCATGAAAATGCAGGATGTAATCCAACCCTTTTTGTTAGAATGCCAATAAACAGCAAGATTTCCTTTGAACACCCTTTCAAAGCTCCAGGGGTCCATACATGATACACCATTAATGGTTTAAGTTTTAAGTCTCCTTGTGCATCGCCGCCTAATAGAAGAATGTATTGATCTTTCGCGGCTTTAAAACCGGGGGTGTTTTTTTTTTGTCTTGGGAAATATAAGTTCTGTTTGGCTGCTTCTTCCAATATAATCCTGTTTCATCTACGTTGACCACCTGCTTAGGGCTATAACCACCACAGCTATAATTTGTGCCAGCAACTATGGAAACTTTCAGCTTTTTATCGGCCATGGCTGCTTCTCCCGTCACTTTTATGTTGTGTAGATAAACTGCTTCTTAAAATGGAAAGACCGTATCTGACTTGTGTGGAAAGGTTTCAGTTCACTTTCACTTTCCATCTTTCTTCAATGATTCATGCAAACCCAATGCTTTACACTTCATAACATGCAGACATAACGGAGCGTCTTGCTTCGTTTGGTGCTCAATCCAAGTACCCAAAGGCCTTTCCATCCTTTCCATAATGTCAGGCCTAACACGACTGATTTTGGTGGCACTAACTGATGTAGCGCGCACTCCACTTGCTTTTATCTCATCCACATTTGACTGGATAGTCCAGCATGTCGCTAAATATCCACTAGTCTTTCACCTTTCTCAAATCGCTCAAGGACTTTTTACTTCCACAGAGTGATTTTTTCGTTTCATTTTTGTTGCTGAAACACCAACATCCTCACTTTTCTTTTTGGGTCCATTGTTATTAAGGGATAAAAACACAATTTGGTAAGTGATGGCTCACTGGCTATCATGCAAGAATATCAAACACCATCCCTCTCGCAGACTATTTTGTCTCGCGGCAGGATTGTGTTATAATGAAACATCACCACGTAAAGAAAACTTTATTCCCTACTTTATAAATCGTGTAATAGTGAAATCATGTAAAGTGAATTTGTGTTAAGTGAGACTTCACTGTACATGATTCTTGGTTTAAGTGAGATTTGATAGTATTTTTTAGCTGTAATATTTTACACTATGCTAAATGTTATGGTAACGGTTAATATATGCAGTTTATGGTTCTTGTTTTAACTATACATGTAACTTTTATGATCACGAGTAAATTTAACGACTAAGTAAAATCATATCTGAAGGATCCAAATATAATACACTGATTGTTTTATTTTAAATATATTTTGAGAAGAATTTTAGTATGACTATACAGTATCAGTTTGTGTATACAGTATGCATGTATATTAAACAATAAGTGAATAATTTGTACTGTTTGGGATGTAAGAAAATCCTGGCAAAATTATTATTTATGAAAAATGAAAAAAAAAATATTTGACAGTATTTATACAATTTAGTGATATGATATTATCATTGAATTGTTTCCTAGTGTACTTTGGAGAACAAATTCAATTTAGAAAAGCTGATATTTTTGTGCATCTAAGGTAAACATTTTTTTTTTTACTCTGCACAGTATATATACATGTACATAATGCCATTTGTTATTTAAAAAATTATTTACAGTTTCAAAAATTTTTTAATGCTGCTTAAGGATAAAGGTAAAAAGTTATTTTCTGTTTTTATTTTTTGTTTTTGATTTTTAAACGTGTGGCACACATTACCTTAGTAGAATGTTATGAAGCTGCCTATATAGACATACATGTATCCCTGAATATTGACCTGTATATATTATTTATTTAGGGTTAGATTTCTGAGTATGTCAGAATTTGTTGGGCTCAAAAATGTCTTTATGTATTCTTTTGTAAGTTTCACATAGAATGGATTTAGTGCTTAATGTAGCAGTTTGTCCGATTGGTCACCATAATGTTAAAACATCATGGAACCTGAGGGAAAAAAGAAAATGAATCTTAATTCTGCCTCCTTTTGTTAAATGTTAAGATGATAACTAAAGTATACCTTCAGTAAATAGCTTTGTATACTTATTGTTACTTAGTTCTGTTTATTTAAAGCGGAAATGTTCTGAAGTTGTAAGTTCTGTTGGCTGGAAATTAAGAAGACATGACCAAAATGCATTGCTGTGAAAGCCGCCATTTTGCTGCTTTGTTCTTCTACAACTTGGTTGAAAATTTACCAATCAAAAAAAGGAGACAAGACTAGCGTTTTTGATTTTGATTCTGAATACTACAAATGCAATAATATTTATAATTAAAAGGGTAGATGAAGAGGATGTCTATGCCCTTTACAGCTGGACAAAATTTGTTTTTAAAGACCATCTTTACATGTTACTTAATATGAACAATTGTAAGTGTTGCATAGGTGCCATGTCAGTCATTAAAGATCAAGTACAGCTGGCTTATCTAATTTACAGGGTGCATTTTTCATAATGGTCCATTGTGGGAACATTTTCTTAACTAACAGCAAATAAAAAAGATTCACACATTCACCACTTTAAGATTGTTTTTTCCTAAAAATGTTTCTAGGGACCTCCAGGATCTGCGGGAGAAATAGGACTTACAGGATCAAAGGGCGAACCTGGAAAAGATGGAGCACCAGGTAGAGATGGCCAACCAGGTTTACCTGGACCACCAGGAGAAACTATCTCTAGAAGACATGATAATTCAGATGAGGTGAGTGTGTTTCATGATAATCTGTTTAAACATTTAACCTTCTTTTTTTTCCTCTTTCAAAGACAGTTCACTGCAACTTTTTAAACTACAGGTGTGATAATCCCTCATTTCAGGACATATTTTATAAATAAGTATTGAAAGATGACATTTCTTTAGTGTTATTATCTACCATAATTTGTGTAGGCTATCTTCCAGGTCCCATCCTTGGCTTCAAAGCCATTCTATGGCAATAACTCTCAACCTTTGATGCCACACAGAAAAGGGCACAGTGCAGCACCAATCTGATAATATCTACCTGAAAATCTGAACCTTTTTATTACAAGCATACAATTTTACTTCTCTTACCCACCCACCCCTTATCATTGCTTTAAATTCTGAGTAAACAAACAAAATAGAAAAATTAATTTTTAATTATATTTTTAAAAAAATGTGATCTTTGGTAAGTTTCAGATCCATAAATCTGAAAGAAAGAAAAAACTAATAGCTTTAGAGCCATCAGCAGCAGCTCTTTCACTGAAGAGAATATTGGTGGTTGAGAAATTTGGGAGATGTGTTTTAAGAAAAGATGAAGTTGTAGAAGCTTTTCTAATCATTGAATATACGAGGTCTGTCAAAAAAGTATCAGACCTTAGGCTGGGAAAAAAAAATACATACTTGGTGGGGTTAAATTGCTAATCCCTTTCGAAGTAGGCCCTTTGTGCCTCCACACACTTCGCCCAGCGATCCTTCCACTGTTCGCAGCACATCTGAAATGGCTCTCAGCTCCACTGTCGCATTCCGCATGATGTCCTCTCGGCTCTCAAAGTGGGAGCCTTTCAGTGGCATCTTCATTTTTTGGGACAACCAGAAGTCAGAAGGAGCCATGTCTGGAGAGTAGGGAGCCTGGTGAATGAGCGAAAATGCCTTTCTTTGCCAAGAAACCTTGGATCTGCTGCAACGAATGAGCCAGGATGTCATGATGCAACAGCCAGTTTTGCGAGGCCCACAGATCTGGTCTCTTGCGCTGAACTGCATCACAAAGACGTCGGAGGACTTCCTGATAGTACTCCTTTGTAACTGTTTGTCCTTCTGGTGCGTATTCGTGATGCACAACGCCTCGGTAGTCGAAGAAAACAGTCAGCATCACCTTGATTTTTCTCCGGACCTTGGTGATGTTGGGTGCTTCCACTCTGATGACTGAGCTTTGGTTTCTGGGTCATACCCATACACCCACTTCTCATCTCCAGTTATCACGGTATTCTGGAACTCAGGATCCCTGTTGGCAGTATCCAGCAGGTCCTGCGCAACCTCAAGCCGAAGTTTTTGCTGTTCCTCAGAAAGCAGCTTGAGCACAAATTTTGCTGCCACTCTGCGCAAACCCAAATCCTCCTTTAAAATTGCATGTGCAGAATCTTTACTGATCTTAACCTCGCCATCAATTTCCTCCACCGTCAAACGACGATCCTCCATTATCAAAGTCCGCACTTTCTTGATAACAACTGCATTGCGGCTTGTTGACGGCCTTATGGAACGCTGGTCACTCTCCACCGATGTGCAGCCATCTATGAATTTGTTGTACCATTCTTTTATTTGGGTAACACCCTTGGAATTGTCACCAAAAGCTTGTTGAATTTTGCAAATTGTTTCCGCTTGGGTATCTCCAAGCTTTTGGCAAAACTTATGCAAGATCGTTGCTCCACATGTTCCGTCATCACGGGCGAAATGAAAATGTGATGAGCAAGTAGTATTGCACCTCACACGCTGGCTGCCTGACAGCAACTGACGGATCCAGCAAGCCCGCCAAAAACCACGCATGCGCATGAAGGCATGCGGCTCCACTATGCACACCTTTGCCTCCCTAACGTCATTGCTTCCCACGGGAGAAAATAAAGTCGGATACTTTTTCGACAGACCTCGTATTGGTATTTTTACAGTTTTTAATCTGTTCAAACATGCAAACTATATATTTAACCCTTTAGAATGGTTTTCATTGGTGTTTATTACACTGACTAACACAATCTATTAAAGTCAACATTTTCTTTCAGACAGCAGCAAAGCAGGCAACAGACAATTTTGATGTATTTTTTTGTGAAATTCAAGAAAAAATTATCAAAACTGTGCCTGCCCTTTTCTTGTAATTTTTTTTAAGTATTTTTGAATTTTAATAAATTAATTTTAAAAAAGACAACATATAAATTCATTTATTATCATTTGCATTTTTTTTTTTGTGATGCATCAGTGTTTTTTTATTGTCAGCTGATTTACAACACTTAATATGTGAGAAATAAATTCGTTAATTAAATATTGAACTTTAGATGTTTTAAACTTTAATTTCAGGATTCTGGTTCTGGGGAGACCACCCAAATTGGCGCTCCTGGAATGAGAGGTCCACCTGGAAAAGTAGGAGCAGCTGGAAGACAAGGTGATAAGGGCGAAAAGGGCGAGCGTGGATATCAAGGCTTGAGGGGAGAAATTGGTAGACCCGTAAGTAGCTGTTTGGAGTTTTTCATCATTTTATTAACAAAAAACAATATTTTTTTTAAATTATTGTTTTTTTTTTTTTGGTTCCGGCATGAGGATCTCATGTCCAATTCAGTTACACACTCCAGATACCTGCCAGAAGCCCTGATTGATTTTGTGCATAATTCAACAACATTGCTATTAAGATATGTTAGGCTTGCAGACCTGAGAAAAGGCAGGTGTATGCAGGTTAACAGGTGCCAAGGGCCAGATTTCACCAGAATGCAACACTGACCATTCAAACAGCATCTTCAGTCAGCAGCTAATTTGGAAAGGTCTACTGACTACTGCTCTCATGCATCTGTGAGTTTTCATGGTGTTGTGTCATTGGAAGGTTTCTAAATTATTGGCATCAGCCATTTTGATAAGAATTCTTTTGTTTTTTTTTTAGAATTTCATGGTTTAAAGAAAAAGAAGAAAAAAAGAAGGGCTATGATTTCTAAACAGTTACAAAACTGTAATATCGGTAGCAGTTCTGCAGAGCTATTATTCACTGGTGTATTTCTAGCAGAATACCTGGCAGGGGAGCAGCAAGTCTTGGACATAAATTGCCATAAACATGAATTTGTTAAGATCATTCTTGATTCATATTTATATAGCCAACTCATTCTGCTGTTACTATAAGTAAAATTATGGATATCTGCTATACAACTAGATCTTTTTATTCAGGTAGTAAATCATTCAAGGTTGTTTTTGGTTTTCAAACATGCAATGAAATTTTAAAAAAAATTATTTTGTAGGGTTTTCCAGGGCGTAACGGAAATGTAGGCCCTGCTGGGGCTCCAGGAGTTCCTGGAAATCCTGGTGAGCCAGGATTGCCTGGAGTAGGACAGAAAGGGGAAAGGGTAAGTTATTGAGATTTTGTCAAGTGGAACACACGCACAGCATATTATACATCTCTACTTTAACTGCACAAAATGGAATTAACAGATGATTTAAGCATTGTCTCTTCATCTACACAGAGATATTATTTCTCTTTTAGGGAAAGACTGGATTTGGTAGAGATGGTCAGGCTGGAATACCTGGTATACAGGGACCTCCAGGACTTCCAGGACCACCAGGACCTCCAGGAACTTCAGGAGGTAGTGGGTTTGAAGGATCTGGTCCTTTTGAAAGAGGCCAAAAGGTTTGTGGTGGCTTCTTGCAATTTTAGTAAATGTATGTTTAATGTCCCATTGTTACACGTTTCCTGTCCTATTATCTGTGTGTTAAAATTTTTTACCAAAACCAATAGGTTTGGGTGTTCTTCCCCATTGCATTAGAAAGATTACCATCCCATAGCGCCAAGAAACGTCCTTTCTTTACTCGTGGCTAAAACAGTACTCGGGTGAATTAGTTAATCGGCTCAGTGCACAAACCTATTGAAAATCCTCACTAGAAATCTTCATTTTCAGATGTGGGAGAAAACCCATGCAGCCAGCTGGTGAAGAAGAACAAGATGAAACCATGCTCTGGGAGATACTCTAAAACCAAGACAGTCCCATATAATTTTAAAATTTGGGCCTGCAACCTTGGCACCCCTCCCTGATGCACTAGCAGGCTACTACAGCTGTTAGCGCACTAGCCATTTGGCTAGCCGAGGACTGATTACATCATTCAAACTTTCCCCCCCCCAACTAGTATTTACTGTTTGTATCTTTTAAACTTAATAGACTGAATTTTTATCACTTTTGCATAACATTCTTAACATTTTAACTCTAATATGTTTTTTTTCTGGACAGAAATGAAAAGGCAAGATTTAAAATATCACTTTAGCCTTTCAATTTCTCTTGTAGTAAATCTCTTTGTATTTATTTATATTTTGCAGCTTATCAACTTTCTCACTTCAGAATTTTTTCTCATTTCCACTGTAAAATGTATCTGTAGTCTTATTTTCAAAATGGCTAAATTCCTGCCTATAAAACCCGATTTTTTAAATTAGGCTACACCTTTGCTAATGACCTCCTCTTGATTTAGAATTTGACCATCTATAGCAATAGTTTACCAGTAAAACAAGTGTTTCTGGTTAATTCACATTTGACAAATTTTCTTCTTTAGCTGATTGTGTATTTAATTTGAGGAAAGTAACGTTAAAGTTTTTACCATATCTGAATTTCGCACCCATCGCTAGCTCTGGTTGATTTTGTCTTCTCTGCAGGGTGAAGTGGGTGTACAAGGATTTAAGGGAGAACCTGGGCTTCCGGGCATCACTGGACCCCTAGTATGTTGAGTGATCACTTTCTTCATGATTTTGTGTTGTTATTTTTTTAAGGGTATTCAAACAAAATTTCATCATAACCTTTTAAGGAACAAGAATCCCTCATGCACACACCATCTTCAGGTGTGAACTAGTCTCAGTTGTGGCAAAATAATTACTTACGAAATGTAAAGTTTTCTCTCCCTCTCTCTTTTAAATTAAATTATGGGCTGAGATTTGATTTTATGACACAGTCAGCACGTCCGAGTGTCGCCGCCACTGATTATTATTACATTTTTGGAAGCTTCTCGGACAGAAAGTCGTTCTAGAAAGTGGGTTGCCTTTTCAGTTAAACCAAGTTACCATGGTTAATTACGTTTTTTAAGCATGTGTTGATCTTGCCACATCTATTCCACTTACACTTCCTTCCAGCAGTCACTCGTATCCTTCTACACTGCCTCAGACTATCCTTTATTAATTGGTACATCCCTGTTAGCTTCTGTTTGGTAAAAAATGAATCACGAGAATATTTAAGGTTAATTTTCATACAGACAAATCTTGAGTTCACTGCCATTACAGATGTCAGGTCTCATGTTCCTTCACAACTTCATACGGCGAGTGGATGCGGAAATAGTCTAAGCATAGTCGTATCGTTAATTTCCAAAGAATGATTCAGTAACCACCCACATACAGATCCAGAATAGGAGTATATTCTGTATTGCTCATGCAGTTAATGGGGTAAATTCACTATTATAAAAAGTTTTTTATCAGAGTAAATATCTTCCTGTTAAATTTTGTGTTCTGGCGATGTCATGAAGGAGTTCCTTAATTTGGCTTCTTTTTTTTTGTTGTTGCATACAGAAATCAGAGGGAATAAGCAAATGTTTGTTAACACCCAAGTGCTAGAGAAAGTAATGTGGACATTTTTGAAAGAAATAGTTATCTTTCCCAAACATTTGAGAGAGGTGTGCTATTTAGGCCAGTACATTTACAGTTTTGCAAATGAAAAAATGCAGAATTGTGGAAATTAAAAGTAAAAAAAGCTAAATGGAAGTGAATTATAAAGGTGTGTTTATGGTGGAGGGACAGGAAATAGTTTTCAAAACTTACAAAGTGCCTGCCCCCTTTGTCTTAGAGTCATTGATTATCTCTTTACTTGGTAAGACATTCTAAGTATGAACAACCCAGGTGCTAAAGGAAAGTTTTTCCTTTATCTTTATCTGAAGAAAAAAATAGTTGGAATGCTTTAATTGAACCACTTCCAAAGCAAATGCAAATTTAAAGCAGACAGTTCCAGCCATTATACAGTGCTACTTAATAACAGTAATTGCTTGAGTTTAGTAAATCTTTCCTGAGCCTTCTCTAGAGGAGCAGCATCTCTTTGGTACTGAGGATTCCCAACCAGAAGGTCTATGTCCGACTTGGTGTTTTGTGCAGTGGAACTAGAACTTGTCATTTTTACAAACAGTAGTTTAATGTAACATTTATCACTGACTATAAGTTACCTAACTACACGTTTTAACCTGTTTAATAATCTACACTACAGTGATGCAGGTGTATACTTATTGTGCTGAATATTTTGTTATTTTTTTTGACAGGGTCCCAGGGGTCTAAAAGGCAATCAGGGTCCAAGAGGACTACCAGGCTTGCAAGGATTACCAGGCTTAGTAAGGCAGAATTTTGTTTGTCTAAACTCTTGGCTTATTAACTCCTTCCAGGAAATCACAGATCTGTGAATGTGGAAGATTGTTGGTTGATTTATCATTATCTGGAGTGGGTATATTTAGGGGAAATGATCATGGCGCGGTGCATTGTTTTGTTGGTTGGTAAAGTGTATTCATTTAAAAAAAACTAACTTCGAGTGTGTATATGTGGTTCTACAGTGATGAACATGAGGTTGAAAAAAGTGGTTCTTTGTTAAAGGGTCTCTACCGGTCCTGTTTGGGGCACCTATAATTGAATGGCAAATACTGTATTTTCAGAACAGCAAATGTTTACATCAAACCTACAAATGTGTGGAATCATCATTAGCAACTCCATTCTTGGCTAGAAGCTCTACCGTCGTTACTTTCTAAAAGAAAAAGATTGCATAATTACTTTGTACAACTGCATTTAATAAAATGTGAATTTATTAAACTATCCATCATGGCCTTGATGGGGTTAACTTTTTAAAATATATTTTGCCTTTAAACCAAATTGGAAATCAACTGTCTATACATTTGAATATACGCTGTCCGCCTGCCAACAACTGCGAAAATTTGTCACTGAATCACGCCCAGGAAAAAAAATCTGTGACATTTTATAAATAAATAAATAACATTTTACAGAATCTCTATAATTTAAAACTTTTTTTAAGAATTCAGTTTTTTATTGCAGTTCTTTTCTGAAAAGATGCTATTTTTCTTATGCAAACTACAATTATGAAAAATTATTACAGTTTTTTTTTTAAATTAAATTTGATTCTTAATGGGAGTTGCCCCATATTATGTGGAGTTTGAGAAGTACAGGACTCCTTTACTTTTTTTCCCCTTCTTTTAGATTAATTATTGGTGTGAAATCTCGCGTGTTCCAAGAATATCTCAAACTAAAAAGCATCTAATGTCTGCGTGAAAACACCAGCTTTACTAAGTTTGATAACTCATTCGTATTCTCCACTCTGTAATTCTAATTTAGCTAGCTGGAGTCTGTTCACCACTCAGCAAACTTACACAAGCTTTCTCTCTCAACAGCTAGTTGGTTTAATGACTAATCTATGTTGGCATACTTGTGGAAAGTTCTTAAGAGCCCTTTTAGGCATGGAATGTTTGAAGAAAACAAAGGGAAGAACCAGATTTTCTTTTTTGTGAAGGAGGGAATTTCACTACAGAAGTTCTGTGAATGCAGTCTGTCTTGTCAAAGACGTACTGCTGCCATAATAATGCCCCCCTCTCTCTGAAGGTTCATATATCATCATTCTTTTCCTGAAAGCAGTATAATTTGCCAGCAGCATTTTTAATAATGCCGATTGTATTATGTAGATATTTAAGAGGGGTTGGCATTAGAGAGACAGAGAGAGAAGTGGATGGGTGGACAAATAAGCTGTACAGATTCTTTATTCAAAAATAATTTTAAATGAAACAAGGTACTTCAGAACTTCAGACACAACATTTACTTACTTAGTATAACTACTCAGTTGTTTTTCTCTTTGTTATTTAAGTGTCTCTGAAATCACTGAGGCTCTCATGGGGAAACAATAGATACTGGTGGGTGAAGAATGGAACAGTGACCATGTGTACCAGTTTTTCAAAAAAAACTCTTGGCAGTTGCAAACTTTTCAGGGTTTGCTGAAAACATTCCTAATAAAAATGAACCAAGGATTTCCGTGACACTTTTCATTGGACTGATTTGTCATGTGTTTCCCAATATCTTATATACAGGATATCAACAATTGTGTGTTCATCATCATCACTCTACATAAATCTGAAACATAGGAACATAAAGATATGTGCAGAGTCTGTTATTGATATAATATAATATGCAATAATGTTAGGGGTATTTATATTTATCTATTTTAGGATTTTCTTCTTGCTACCACATTCTAAATGATTCCATGGCTGATATTGATATTGATCTGGGATTGGTAAACTTGTGTGCAATAAAGAGTTAGAATGGATTACGGATTGAAAATCATGGGTGTAGGCTGTCCAAATCCCATGGCATCAAGGTGCATGGCCTGAGAAATACTAAACCTTCAACAAGAGAGTTGATGTGCTGTGTTCTTCAGTTTTGCACCATGGTGACTTGTTTTAATTTGGGTGCTTATGACTCTTCTGAGAGGATTTCTAAATCACGGAACAGCATATTTAAATCTGATTGTGGTTGGATTGTGCACTTGTGGATTTAGAGCCTTGTTTCCAAGGGATCTATTAAGCATTAAACATAAATGGAAGTTCTGTAGCTGGACTGTTGCTGGGAAGTGCTGGCCTAGTACTGTGGAGAAGCTGGAACCCCCACCCTTTTTTTTCCTTTTAATCCTGTAATAAGTTAAGGGGTGAAGATAGCAAACAGTGCATTGTTTGAAACAAAGAGAGGATTGGATGGAGAGGTTAGCAGCAACGCTTTATCAGAATGTCGATGGTTAGTTCTCACCAACCAGGTGACTGATAAGGAAGAGTTTGGCAATCTTTCCAGTTGCCATCATCAGGAGGGTGTAGTCCTGAGAATGACTGTTTTGGTGCACAATGATGTTAGTATATAGTATTTGGATAGTGCAGCTGCCCTGACCCGGTCTTGAACCCATGATCCAATGGCTACTAAGTTTTGGTGGGGGGGGGGGGTTAAAGTACCAATGCTGCTGCACTATCCCGGAGTCAGTTCATTTGCTACTAATAAAGTGATGGAAAATGCCCCCAGAACTAATTCTCTGCTTTCTGTATTTTTATCTTGGAACTATTTGGCTTATAAGAGGCTTTGCTACAGATGCTGGTGGTTGTAAGATGAGAAGTCAGTTAATTGTAATCATCTAACAAATCTAAAAGTTGGTACAAAGGTGGCTGGGTCGCACTGGTTATTGCCCTTCTGTGTAGAAGAGCAGGGGCTGGATTACTCCCTGGTTCACATCTTCTCCCTGATTAGAATTGGCAAAGTTAAGGTTTAGTCAGTCATTGGACACTTGCACTTCAAGGTAGTCGCTCACAGCACAAGTCATGTCTGCACATTGCTGAGTTTCCATCCTTTCTAGCTAAGAGCTTGGTGCCCAGACAGCTTAAAGAACATTCCTGTGTCACAGTAACTTAACTTATCACAAATGAACTAGAATTTGGAACTCAATTTCTGGGTCACCTTTCTGCTGGCCAATCTGTAACCCACCAGCATCCCAAACTTGCCTCCAGCAAGCAATTTACAAAATCCAGATGACTGTGTGCCACATACTGTTCTGTTCATACATGTTCTGGTGTTGCTACTTTCTCTACTCTGAGTCCAAGAAATCTCAAAGGCACAAGATGGCAGCCATTCATGATTAGTAATTTTAACTCTGAAACAAGAATTCTAAACAATACCAGTGTATATTCAAAAGCTATGTGTTTAAGAAATCAGTATTCTTTCTGGATTTTTAAAAACTTTTCTAATATTAATAAATTTATCAATATTTGTAGGAGAAAAAAATTGTGGAATTGTATTGTTGGGTACACATTGAAAAATACAACATACTAAAATTTTGGAGTGTACAAGATATGTAGTCACCTTTTAAATTAGTAAATCAATGTATGTTTAATCATAAAATTATTGTTTTTTTTATGTTGAGAGAAGAGTAGGATATAATTTTCATACATTTAATTTGATCTGAAAACTAAGGTATTATAATTTTGGCAGATTTGTTAGTTTTTAGTATTTATGTGAAGTAATTTTTGTACATAAATAAAACTTATTCATGAGAGAGAGAGAGAACGAATGTGTGTTTAAGTCTTCAAAATAAGTTATGCAGTAATCATATAATTAATTTATTCACTGGCACTTGCTCCTATAAATGCACCCCGCTATCACAGTTTTTTGGGAGTTGCCAGCAAAACAAAGGAAACCACTCACCACAGCAATGCTGGGTGGTTGAGGGTCAAGTTCTTCTTGTGGGCACCATAACAGTCGGTCATAATCCCTGGCATCTGCAACCCATGGATGTCCCTATTCATTAAGAACTTGTTTTGGGATGCCGTTCCTCTATTCCTGTAAAGTCGGAAGGAGGTCCCTTGTATCTGAGGTACCAGCTGGCAGGGCTGTACCTCACAATCGAACCTATCTCAGAGGTGATTGATGAGGTTTGTGTTTGGTGAACAAGATGGCCAGGGTGGCACATGATGTTTGCAGAGAATTCCACTCTGGTTGTGCGAGTGTGAGAATCGACCATCTTGGCACGTGCACAAGGTATGAGACCCAAACCACCTCCCTCTGTCTTCAGTTGGTGAATTCAGCTGGAGTTTCTTTTGAAACCACTGACCAGCAACACACATTTGCTGAATAATACATGTGTGTGTGTGTGTGTGGTGTTATTCCTGGCAATCTGTATAATTAATATAAGAGGTGAGTTGTAACAGCTGCTTTAGATGATTCTGAAGAAGAAACCTGACAGCCGTTCTGTCTGCTTTTAATTTGCTCACTTTCTTTTGTTTTCAGGCAGAGAAGGGAGAGAAAGGTGAAGCTGGGAAACCATCAGGGTGCCGTAGCTGTGTGGGTCTGAAAGGAGAGCCAGGTTCATCGGGTCCTGTTGGACCTCGCGGACCACCTGGTCGGGTTGGACCAAGGGGACCCTCGGGAGAGATAGGCATGCCTGGCTTTCCAGTAAGTTCAATTTAAAATGTTTTTATTTTCTCTTAAATTATAATCTCTGTCTAAAACTTTGAAACTGGTGGGAAGTATGCGATAAGCCACACTGATTGGTATAGACTTGTTTAGACCAAGACAGCATTTTGCGTAAACTAAATTACCAAAGATGAACGGAGAAGCAGACACTTCCTACCACTAGTTCCATCTGGCTTTTAAAACATTAGCTCAGTTTCTTTATGGTCATTTTGTGCCAGTGTTCTTGGACAGATCAGAATAAAAATTGGTAGACTGTTTTTACTGTTAATTTGTATTAAATATTGCTGAAATCTCCCATATATCTAATTGTGCCTCAATAACATTTTGATGAATAATGATAATTACATTTGTATTGCAGCCATTTTGGGTATAGAATGAACTTTAGCTAATATTTACTATGTACATGCACAGTGAAACCTTTAAATATTTGTTGGCTGGTTTAGGATGAATGCAGATTTTCAAAATATTTGTAAATTACAATAGCAGACAATAACAATATTTGCTTTAGAATTAAATCGTAGGAAGACTTGTACAGGTTTTCATTGAGTGTGCACTTGTCTTGTATATTTGTTACAGATTTGACTACGTCGTGAATTTTACCTTTAAAAATTACATTGGTGTCTTTGCCACTTTGTTTAACACGATTCACCGGAAAGCCTGAATCGTTGTGTTTAATTTTCCAGAATAATCACATGATGCCAGCTTTGTATCCCTCCTTTCCCTCTACTTGTGCACCTTATGTAATCACAAATAAGTCAGTAGTTGGCTGCAGCAGACTGACACCTGACTTTCTATGGAGCACGAATTCAGTTCTCGGTAGCACACCTAAACCACTGGTGTGAAAAGGGTGTGTTGGTGTCTTATTGTGTGGTTTGTGTTCTCAGGGTTTTGTTTAGGATTTTGGTTGGTTTTTTTTCCCTTCCCCCTTCAGTTATGAACCTCTGTTGGAAGTTACATCATGAAAAGAAACAAAAATGAAGAAATATCATCTCCAAGCAACTTTAACGAAGCTACAGTTTCATCATTGGTTTCTTTTGATGCCACATTTATCTATTGAACTGCATCAGTATGCTTTTTCACTCCATTACCTCCCCCTTTGATTATGAAACAGAATTTCAACTTCGGGGGACTGAAATACAAACTTCCGGAAAGTCATACTTCTTTTTAAATGTAAGTCAAAAGCAGGTCTCTTTAGACAAGGACCTTATTCAATTAAAGCCGAATATCTGAAAACTTTACAGCTTTTACGTGGGGTTGTGGTAAAATGGTATAAGAGCACTGTATTGCTTGCTTTTACAGGGTAGACCGGGTTTCAGGGGACGTAAAGGAGATATTGGTAAGGGAATCAAAGGAAATCGTGGCTTCCCCGGACCTCCAGGACCCCCAGGATCCACATCTTATTTCAATAGTTTTACCAATGGCCAGGATGAACTCAAGGGAGACAAGGTAACTTTTCCTTGAACGTTATTGGTGGAAAATAAAAGTTCAGTGCAGTTTGTATTTGTTATTCCACCTGTGTTTAATTTTGACTCTCAGGGTGATCGGGGCCGCAAGGGATCTGACGGAATTGTTGGACCTATCGGTCCACCAGGTCTCCAAGGTCCCCCTGGTCCCCCTGGTACCCCGGGGGTATCTGGCACTGCTGTCGTTGGCGGATCTGGAGAGCTTGAAGCTAGAGGTAGGTGCATTCTCACAGTCCTTTCTCTCTCACATATGACTTTTCACCTGTTTCCCCTGACATGTTAATGTATTGTGGACAGCGTGTTAGTATGCACATCCACATCGGTTAGGCTGCAGGTAGGAAACAATGAATGAGGAAGAATATGTGCAAAAAAAACAAACAAACAGAGATTAGAATTAGGATGAGTAAAAAAATTTTTTAAAATAATATTCGTTTATAATTTTATTTATTTCTATATTTTTACATAAGATTTGCCAGTGACCCATTCATTCCATAATAAGCAAACTAGATTTTAAAATAAATAGATAGAAAATGGGTAATTTGTATTATTTATACTCATTTTCTCTACAAAAGCTTGTTTCAGGTTTCTGCTAGATTAACTTTCTCACAATATAGTACTCATTCTGCGGCCACATTAATGCAAACTCAGACCTGTCAACCCTATAGAAATTTTCAGAATGAAACTTTCTAAATTCCTGAACAGCAGACATTCCTTTAGTCAGTTTAGATGTGAAGGTGATCATTTGAAATGCTGCACATTTCTGTGAATTAAAAATGATAACTCAAAAGTTAAACAAATTAAGAATTTGGCTAAGATAGTAATCTTGGTAAAGGAAGTTTGTGCAGTAAGAATTTCAACCCCAAAACATGAATGGTTTCGTGGAAACTGCCAGAGAAATCCATTGTACTAACTAACATCAGTCTGCCGAGCTGTTCACGGGTAGACACTGAGCGGGAAGGCATGTACACCAACAGAAGTTGGAAATCCAAGGTATCCTTGTGCCACAGATTCCATTCAAAGAACACTCAAGCCCAACAATAACCATGTGGCTAAAATGTCAGTAGTTCATCACCACTGGTCATTTGGACATCAATAAAATTGCATTTGATTGACTCAATCAATGCTGATTTGCCTGTGGCGTCCTTGCAGCTGTTTGCTAGGAAATTGGCCCATCACTGAAAGAAGCAGAGTAACAACCAGCACCAGATTAATTGCTGTTTGCATGAGAGGAAGCAAGAACTTGCATGACATGGGATTATTTTAGCTACTACTCACTTTATACATTTGTATGCTGTTTAGTTTTGTGTTGAAATATTATGGTAATAATAAAGTTTAATAAACCACCAAAAAGCTACAGTGTTGCTTCTAATGTAATGTTAACAGTGTTTGTATTTTTAGCTTATTGCTGTATCAGAGTAGTTTTTCTTTCCTTCTACAGAAAATAATTTTTATTTAATTTCAAATTATTATAACATTTTTTATTAATATATTTAATTTGTTAATGAAGCATCAGACTATTGTGTACAATTTTTGGCTAAGAAGAAAGTCAGAGGGTCAGGAAGTTTTTTAATATATACATATATATTGTAAAGCTCATTTTTGCCAAAAGGTATCTAATGTATTCCTTTAAAACTATTTACTCTTTCATGACTTGGTTTGGAAAAGCATTTAAGATCGATGACCTACTATTAGTAGAAAAAATATCTAATTAATTGAAAATATTTCTTAAGCATTTTGTATTTATAATCTTTATCCTTATGCATTCAGTTTTAAATATTTTAAAAATGTGAATCAAGTAACCATGGAAACATCTCTAGGTCAAACTAGGCAGCTAAAATTTCCTAGTCTTTTTTCATAACTTCATAACTTTAAAGCAAGGCATCTGTATCCTTAACATAATATGGTGTTGGAGGGGAGGTTACATTCCTTAGTTACCACACACACCAAGATGTTTGTGGATTCTTTTTATTTATTTTTACTTCATTTGAGATTTTTCTCTCTATCTATTCACAATGTGGAATAATCATGCAGAGAAATCTGTTGACACTTAAATTTGTAGGTTTGAAAGGAGACAGAGGAGAACCTGGTACATCTGGCACAGATGGGCATAATGGTCGTCGTGTAAGTTTACAGAACCCTCTTTATTGACTGAACCCTTTAAGAGCTTATCGTGACTTTTGACATTTTATTTTTGTCACGATTATCGATAGATGTCAGTAAATTCAAAAGTCAGCTGCTGACTCATTACTTTCCAAGTCATTGGAATCTTCTTCAGGCTTATTTTTTAGTTATTTTCTTCAGTTGTCAAGCACAAACTTCACGTGTCTGTCATGTTGTTTCTCTTAAAGTGATGAGATGATGATTCCATGTGGAACGTTGTTGTTGGCTTATCTCTTGTTGCACCTGGCCCTTAACATGGCCTGTGGAACTCGGAACCCTAGCCAGGTGGGGAAGAATGAGTGCCCATCTCACTCTGGCTGTCTGATCTAACAAACCTGCTGAAAATCCCTGCTATAAGTTGCAGAAATCAGGATACTCAAAGGAAACTTATCTGACTGGCTGGAGAAAAGGAATGGAGAGGGGAGGGCCTGCTGGATAAGTCTATCAAACCAAACTTGATCAGGGTTTTAACTTGAGCCCCTACCATTCTAACTGTGGGACTACTGTGCAGACTGCCATGTTAAATAAATCTTTTCAGTGATATTTTGAAACTTGGTATTTATAACTCTTTGATACATTTCTAAAAAGTGTTTCCACATTCCTTTTTTTTGGATTAAAAATTTTTTATAAAAAAGACTATGGCTGAGATGTCAGGGTGATTGCTTTGTCAGTTGGAAACTGTCAGAATTTGAGCGATTGTACAAATTCTATATGAAGTAATTATATACGTGTGTGTGTGTGTGTGTATGTATATATTTTTTTTAATATTTTTTTTAGGGTGCAAAGGGAGAGCCAGGAGAACAGGGTCCACCTGGTATCCCTGGTGAATTCTACTCCCTATCCAGATTCACAAGCAATGGTCGGGCTGTTCTTGGGCCACAAGGACAGAAAGGAGAACCGGTAAGAACCTGGCTTGGGTTTATCCCACTTAATCAGGGATCTGCGACAAACACTCTGGTAACAGATGTGTTTGTTTGTTTTTTGCTGACCCTACAACAGCTTCTATACACTGCACGAAGATGTCACAGCATCTCAAACCTGAGGCTTCCGTTGCAGTGTTAGATGGTGTTCTCAAGTAAGATGATGAAAGCCTCAGAATTCTTTGACCATCCAAAACAGTCTGGAGCAGCGCTGTGTGTTTTTACTGCTGTTGTGATTTCAAACAAAGGAAGAAATCCATTTTCCTTTCATGTTAATGTGTTTTTTGGTTCTTCTGACAGTTTAGGTTGCCCAGACGTCTTTACAGTGTGTAGCGCTGGAATTCAGAGAATAGATTTAAAAATTGGGATATTTTCTTCAAACAAAAGAAAGAATATTTCTGACATTACGAGTACATTTTTAATGTACCTTTGTTTAGTGGACTTTGAATTTTGATGCAGTATCAATCAGTATTCAGCACAACTCTAGCTGCATCATACAGTTGGTTTCCCAGAAATTGGGCTCCGCATCTTTGTTTCCCAGCTCCTCTTTACATTTGTATGTGCACTGCTTTTATTTCAGCTGCAAAACACCACCACCAACAACAAAATGCACACCTTGTTTCAAACTGATGTTTTTTCTTGTTTTCATACCTTTAAACTAATCATGCCACTATTGATTCCATTTCATTTGGCAGAGGCTTTAGGCTAGAATGTCTGGCTGCTGCAATCACCAACTTCTTGAATGCTCTAACGTTAAAAATGAAATAAGAAAATCAGCATTTTTTTCTCATAACTTTGATATTTATGTAAAATTTTAGCCATCATTATTGAAGTTTTAGATAGCTTGTTTTTCTTTAACATGAGGATGGCTGAGACTTGAACCCATGCTTGATGAACAAGGCAGGTTGGACATTGCTCATATTTGACAGAGTAGCCTTCGCAGTATTTTCACATGCTACACATGGCTACTATCATTTGCATTCACTTATTTTCCTGACAATGGCAAAATATCACTGGTGCAAAACTGCTAAATAGAGATGGGGCACTTCAAGCATTCTTGGTTCGTTTGTCAAGAGTAAGCTCCCTTTGTCAATAAACTCTGGGGTTAGCCTAGTGTTTAAAAAAAAGGTTTTCTTAGCAAATCAGCTTTTTGTTGGATTTTGATATTTGGAAATATTTCTTTGTAAATTTTGATCTTAACTAGTTGGTGTAAATTTCTCATTTATGGTTGAGAAGAAGTGAAGGCTTGACTGATTCTAGGCTGTTTTGAAAGATTATGAATGGGGAAATGGTAAAAACGTGAAAATACATTTACCAAACATGAGGGGGTTCTCACTTTGGAAAAAAATACGGCAGAAGAAAAACATTTTGTCACTAGTGGGAGTGGGCGGCACAAAGGAAACAGCTGATGTTGCAAAATTATCTGCTTCAGAGCCACCCAGATACTGGTGCCTGAGCATCCCCCGTTTTTTTTTTTTTTCTTTCAGTATGCAATTAAGTGTTGCGATTTTTTAATATGGATTAATATTTTTTTCCATTTCTATTCCTAGGGAGAAAAGGGACAACCAGGTAAAAGCATTAGGGGACCAGTTGGGCCTCCAGGTGATGTTATGGTCGTTCAAGGTCCACCAGGACCACCTGGAAGACCAGGATCGAGCAGCAACAGTGGTGGAACAGTATCAACTGGGGTATGATATCTCAGTATCTGCCAAGACCTTTTAACATCAAGGGCACACTACCCCTGACCACTACTACTAAACAAACAAATACAACAGGAGAAAATTCAGACATGCAGATGTTTAAGAAAAACAAAGTAAACTTCTGCATGGAAATTTATGATCTGGTTATACTGATTACCTCCCTTACTTTGGCTTTTGGCTCGTGTATATTTATTCATTTTGACATGGACTTTAGATTACATGGCAGTGTTAGTACTGGTGATGGCTGTTCTAGTCTTTTACAGATCTTACAACTTTCAATCTGCAAGTACTCCAAACAATGTGCTCACGTTGGTCAGGTAGGGCATGAACTGGGATGGAACGTAAGATCTTTCTTTTGTGATTGTGAACTCTCTGCTCACAAAAACTAACTTGCCTGATTTTAGTAAAGGATGCAAGAGTTGAATATAGGGATGTACACAATCAACACAGTTTTCTGAAGTTTTATTGTTTTTTCTTGTTCTTTCACCTTCATTGCCGCTATCAGCCCTGTGGTACAGTGTGTTTATTGATGCTGGATCCTTATATGAGTAAAGTAATAATATGCCAAACTATGAAACATCCATACAGAGAAACGTTTGTTCCATTCTATAACTCTTGCTTGTTCACATTTTGACTGTGCTGTAAGCAACAGAAATAGCACAACTGACCATCGGATGGATGTTCTTTACAGCAAGAATGTTTTACATATTGAATCTACTTTATATAAAAATTATGCATATTTTCACACAATAGCAATATGTAAGTTCATGGTTCAGATATGCTGTGCAAGCATATTAAAGAAAAAATTACTAAATTATTGGAAAGGTTTTAGCATAGATTTTCTAGAATGTTCCCAGGTTTCTAACATTTAGTGCATGCTGATAGATTTGAAAATTTGAAAATTTTGATTTTAGCCATTTGATGGCAGTAATCCTTAAATAAACCAAAGTAAATTAACTGGTTGTAGTTTCTTCTCTTGCAGGCTGTTATCTTCCGTAATGAGGAGGAACTACAATCTGTTGCTCACTCGATGCCCGTAGGCACCTTGGCGTACCTGATGGACAGAGACATGCTGCTGCTGCGAGTACATGATGCTTGGCAATACATTTTGGTAAGAAAAGGATACCTCAGAAATTTGCTTAATGATTTTTGCTTCTGGATTTGCTTTAAGGAAATTAAAAAAAAAAAAGAAAACGAAAGTAATCAATAAAATATTAAATAATATACATTATTGGAAATAATTATGCTAACACACAGAGGATATGCACATAAAATGAGTAATTGCAATTGACAGACGTATATAATATATACAAAAAATGAATATATTTTCACAGTGCATCAATATTTGGTAAGTGATTCCTTTGCTTTATACAGGACATGACATGTTGTTTTCAAGCTCCCATACAAGTTATCAGTATATGACTGTGGAATGTTGTTCCGAATACCCTGTATCACTCATTCATCCAATGTTTGGTTGTTGTCAGGTAGTTTTATATAGCCTCAATAATGTTTGTCAGGACTTTCTGCTGGCCAAGGCATCTTTGTGAGTGTTCCATCGGCCCCTTTACATTCCAGATAATTGTTTTATTACATTGGCTGTGTCCTTGGGGTCATTGTCATTTTAGAAGATGAATCGCCACCCAATGTGATGTCCTTCTGAGGGAATGGCATGATGGATGAAGATCTGCCTGTACCCGTTAGCAGTCAGTATAACTTTTGATTTCATGCAAATTCCTGACACCTTTGGTTGATATCCAGCTCCCTGCTTTACTATAGCTGTTCACCTTTGAAAAACTGCCATTGATAGTTAAAAATTGGACTGATCTATAAAGAGAGCCTTCTGGGTTTGGTCATCACACTGTTCCATTTCTGCTACCCAGCTCAAACTTACCATTTGGTTTCCAATCTTCAGTAAAGGTTTTAAGGCAGTTACACATCCATTGAAACCATTTTGCACTAGTGTGGATCTTACTGTTCTTGAAGTCGGGTCACGGAGTAACCTTCCCTAGCTAATGTTCTGATTTTTGAACACTTGACATGTGATATTTCTTTCCCAGGAGCCATAGTATTCACCACACTACAATGATATTACTTACTGCCTATACATTTATAGTTCTGCAGTGTGCCACTTTCTGACTGCTTGCATGATAACTAATCATGTGTGCTATATTTACATGTGATTTTATCTTACGTTATTTGCATTTTATACTTAGTTTTTCCTCTGTTTTCATAATTATTTCCAATACTGTATATTCATGTAGTAAGAAAGCTTTAATTCATCAATAAATCACTGGCTCTGCCCTTTTATGATAGTTTTAGATGCTTTTAAATTGTATAAAGATAGGAATGGAAATGAGACTGACTCCACTTTAGATTATTGATCTGCTATTACCAATACATACAGTTAATCCAATGAAGGAGCTGCACTGTTGGATTTTAGTGAGAAAAACCTATTATACAATAGACCAGGTCTGTGAACAATAAAGATGGTACAGAAACCAGAGGACTATTTAGGCATTCCCCATCACTCTATTAGCCAGCCTGAATCTGTACGTGTAAGTAACATGTGACTAATAACATTCCATTCTTAGCAAAAGTAATGTCAAGCTGTTAGCCTCCCACGGAACAACAGCATTATATATAGTGGAGCATTTAAAAAAATTATTAGTGGATATAAAGCTTTCTGACTCCCTAAACTTTCACTTTATCTCTTGTTTACCGGACAAGACGTATTGAAATAAACTTCTGTACAAAGAAGAAAACTGATTTTGCGTCGTTTGGTGCAGTTTGGCTATTTTCTGTTGTTTTATTCAGTTAGGTTTTGAATCTTGAAACTGCAGCAAACCTTTTTATAAATGGAAAATAAACGGTCGGAATAGTCAGTGAAATGTATATTTATACAGTTAATTAATGTACTGAGTTTTTTTAAAAAAAAAAGACTGGAAATTATGTTTTTCTTCATATGCAACTTGATCTTTCTGGGGACAGATGGAATCTCGATGAGACAGTTTACAGTGGTTGTGTTGCCCCGTGACACCGGCTTGTATATGAAAAAAAAAAAAATTTCTTATGTGTGATTGTTTGTTCATTTGTTGTATTTTTTGTTTTTCTTTCTTACTGATGATTTTATTCTGTTTAATATATTCCTGTCAGACAAGAAATGTTCAGTTTAGAGCGGTGAGTGGCAACTTTCAAAGTTTTGGGGATGGACTAATAACAGAACTGTTAAAGGGCGCATTTCCCTTTTCTTTTCTTTTTTTTTTTTTTTAAAAAATTTCTGCTTTATTTGCTGTCTTCACACTTTCAAAACCATTGCGTTTTGACGTGGCTTCGAAAGCTCAGTTTCTTAACACCTTTAAAAGAAAAATAAAAAAATGCTACATTTGTTCATCCTGTTCATAACCTAGTCAGAAGCTGGCACTGGTAATGTTACAGTTGTCGAGCTCCTCCTCCTACTTTCTCAACTGGCTTAACAGATCACTTCCTACACAGCCTAAGTGCGCCTCGTGTTTGTGCACTTATTATTTTGAAAATGTAACTAAAAAAAAAACCTCTATCAGATTTTATGAGAACATTGCCAGAACAAAACCTATCCAAGGTTGATTGTATTCTGACAAGAACTGCTCTGCAGATGTGGCATTTTACGTTGCTTTGTGCTAATAATAATATTATTACTGTAGTCTATTTTTAAGATAGAGAATTGTTTGATGGCAAGTAAGGTAAACTGATGTGAATAATTGATAATTTACTTGTTTATTATAGCAAAAGTTTTTGTGTTTAGTACCATTTGAACAAAACAAAAAAATGGTTTTACATAAAAAAATGTCAATTTACTGCTTCTTTTTACCGTGAAAGCAGGACTAAGAGATTAGAAGTGAGAAAGACTTCTAGCTTTGGCATGAAACTGTTTGCATACAACTAAGCAAACTTAATTGTATTGGCTTAGGAAAAGAAACTGAATATCCCTTAAATGGAAATTAACTTAAAGCAATGGTAACCGAGCCTTCCAAAAAATTAAAGACCAGCTGAGAATAAACATCGCTTCCAAGCAGTGCCAGGACGACACAGCAGATACCTTCACATCCTTATTTTTTTGTCATATTTGATCAGCTTCTTTTACAACTAGCTTTTGTTTTTTCTTTTTCTTTATTTCCTGGGCTGCTTGATTAGTTATTCTGAAACTAGTTCTAACTATACACCAGGTCAGAATTATACTTGGCAAACTGAAGCATTGTTGATTCGCTGTTGCATTATTCTTGGACATATTTGAAATATAACCAAAGACCAACAAGGTCAGTCTGAGAGATCCAGAAAGGGTCACATCTGAGATTCCGGTGCATCTGTAAAATATTCTGTTTTGAATGATTGCATTTAAATGGACTTGGCTATCTTCTACCTTTAGATAGCACACTCGTGATAGATTAGATTTAGCCTTGGTAAATTACATTTATTATTCTCAACTTATTTTACTATCCACAACTATTTTTAATCGTTGAAAAATCTTTCCTTTAAGCTTATTGTTTTTGGTTTTTTTGTGCTTGTCATATATATATATATATGCATACATGCTTCATACTGTGCATTTGTGCATATTCACATTTTGTTATGGTTGTATATATATACATATATTGTTGTAGTTGCTAGATAACGATAAATTGCAGGGCAAAGTTCATACTATTTTGTTGTTTTTTTGCTTCTGCTGCTGGCCAATAAATTCTGCACTGTCTTCTTTATTATTGCACATATTATTGATTCTCACTGCGTATTATTTTGTGAATCTTGCACTAGACAACTTGCATCAGTGCAGAGAACTTGGCACGGAGTTGATTTATAGCCCCCAGAGAAGTCTCCTCAGCTTTGATGAGGGTTTCTGTCCCATCAGGCAGCTGCTATGGGGATATTGTTGTTCATGAAGTGTTTTTCTCTGTAGCACTCTTCTTTCACTGTTCGTGTGGATTTGTTGCCTGGTGAAATGGCAGTGTCCAAGAAACAGGTAAAATCCAACTAAAAGCCAACACCAAAGTAATCTTAACAGGTGGAGGGCCCTTCTTAATGGCCAACACTGGCTGCACTATTGCATGAGACTACTAACACTTGGCAGCACGGGTCTTAAGGGTTAATGAGCAGCACGCGGTGTGGGAGGGTGAACAAACACAGCCGCCTACAGGTGTTTGCGAATTGAAAATCTGGAAATTAGTTTAAAAAAATTTTTTTTGTCAAACTCAGCATGAACTGGTCTGAGGGAGCTCTGCCAGAAATATCACTGCTTTATGGGTTTTTATGTAATTCATACAAATGTATTACATTTAAAAAATAAAAATAAATTTTTTCTTATCCAATTATATCTTTACCTCGTGGATGGGGGGGGTTGGTAAATGTCATCAGCATTAAAAGAAATGTTTTACAAGATTTTTAAGGAAACGAAGAGAAAAAAGCAGTGACTCTTTTGAAACAGGAATTACATTTAATTTACTAAAAGTAAAAATGTTTTGTTCTTGTGTTATCTGGTTAAACCTTTTCTTTTCTTTTTTATTTAAATCTGCTTTTCACAAACTTGTTTTGCTATAATGCAAAGAATATTTAATAGTAGCAGGCCAGGTAAACAGCTGGGCAGTCTGTAAGTGAGAGTAGACGTTGTTTCCCAGACATGCAAGTACACATTTAAAGTGGATGGAGATGACGACGACTTTCTTTTTTTGTTAATCATCAGTGAGATGCATTTATTTGCTAAAAGTCTCACCTGCAATTATGACTGTGAGAAATAAGGGAGTTATCTGTAATTAACTTTACAAAAAAAGGGGCGGATTAACAGCTGGTTTTCATCATCAATTTCTGTGGTTTGTTGAGTGCTGGACAGAATTTTATGACAAGGATTCTTTGGATAAGACGACTTCTCTATCTTTAACCTGACTCTAAAACCTTATTTTTTTTCCTTCATATTTTTAAAATGTTCTTTTGATATACTTTTTTTTGTTTTAATATCTTCAAAATAAGGGATTTAACTTTATCAGTTATTATTCCCTTGAACAGTCAAGGGTTGTTTTGGATAAACATTTTCTAATAGTTTTCTTTATTTACTTTATTTTAGCTTGGAACCAGAGTTCCCCTTCCAAGTCCCACACCACCTGTAAGTATGTGCATTGGTGATTTGGTTTTCTTCCCCCATTAGCGCGGCCTTGTTTGCGAAATATTTCTAATACAAATAAAAACCAGTTGTTAAGTGTAAATAATCTTTCTGAGGTGTGAAATATTGAATTATTGTGCCTGAATTTTAGAGTACATAGCTTTGTTTACAGGCTGTTCTTTAACTAACACCAGACTCTGGTGATGCCATCATTGCTTATCACTTAAGCAAAGATGGATGATCTGCTACACCATTTTGCTCTATAGAAGCAACCAAGCTACAAATCTAAATTACACAGTCAACCAAACACTGAAAATTTGGCAGGAAAAAATTGAACGAAATGGAAACATTGTGACTGAGTTATCTTTCATTTGACAGCCTTTAAAGGTAAAGAACTAACTTCAGTGTGTAAAGTGCTAAGTAAATTACTTCTTTGATTATAAGTTTGCAATTAATGTTTCTTCAAAACTGCTAAATAAGTGGTGTATACTGTAAAGAAGCAAAGCAAAGTGATTCAGATATAGTAAACAATGATGAACTGTAACAGTTTCCTGACATGGTAATGTAGAGCTGAATGTCATCACTTCATCACTGTGACAATGCTCCATGGTGGAAATTTTCCAGCAAAAATCAATCTATGACATAAATAAAATTGTAATTAGTTGCTAGTGTTTGAGCCAGATGTTTTGTTTATTTACAGTCACAAATACTAATACTAGGAGTTAAAATTATTGGCAAATGTAGTTGATACAGTACAAAAAAAAAAATGTATAGCCTGGTATACATCTACTTGGAGCACACTGTAGATTAATAAATTTAGGAATGGTATTGATGTTCAGCTTTTTTTTTTTGGGTGGAGCCTGGTAAAAGCCACAGGGGATTCCTCGCATTCATTTTATTATTTATTATCATTATTTTGTATTTATTTACTGTTGTTTTAAACACTGCTTTATTCTTATGCGATGTGTAACTGTTGTATGCCAAACGCCGTCTCTGTTTTGAAAACAAACACCTGCAACATTAACGTAGCTGGTGCTTTCACAAGTTCATGTTTTACTTGAGAGTCACGATGTTGCCACTTTTCCTATTTTTAAATGTAAAAAAAGAAGAAAGAAAGAATTGAGGGGTGGGCTTTGATTTCTATTTATTGTTGAATATCCTTTCACGATTTATTCAGTTGTTCTAATAGTTTTTAAAATAAAAAAAAAAAGGTGGGGGCTGCATTTGGCTACTGGTAGCCATAATTGTGAGGCTCATCAGTAAAATGATTTATCAAAAAATTTTGTGTGACGAAAAGTTTTGAAATAAACAAAATCTTTCTTAGACGTGTAGAGTTTATGACAGACAGTCACAGGTAACCAGAAATCAGAGCTGGTAAACAAAAGTCATAGGTATGCAAACCTGAACAAATGCATCTTCAGCATGGGGAATGATAGTTTAGGCACAAAAAATATTGTAGAAAGCAGGAAATACCGTCTTTAAATAAGCGGAGTCAGGGAAAGGGGGCAAAACATATGATGCAAAATAGTTTAGGCAGAAAGGGGAGGAAATTGACTAGCTTTTTTCATGATGGAGAGAGTTTTAAATTGTAAACTTAAAATTCATGAGTCAGTTATTAAGGGCTCACACCCTTATTAATTCTTAATTCCTCTTTAAAAATAATAATAATAATAATTTGTGTTTTGTTTATTTTCCCCAAATCTTGATTAAAACCACATTCCTACCCCTTGTATTTTGAGACTGCATTGATTTTCTTATGTTGAAAATGAATTTTAAATGTTCCTCTAGGTATATAGTTTTTTGTTTAATCTGCCACTTTGGTTTTCTTGAATCTGTTAAAATTTAAGATTTTTATTCCTAATTTTAATGTTAATTACCTGACCTGTGCACTAATAAATTGATTTACATATGGAAGGTGCAATATTTACTTGGTGACTCTACAATGATGGCTTCCGTTTGTGTGGTAAACATATGTATTTTACATGAATTTATCCCAAGGTGCTCTGCAGTTACATCTTTGTTCCATATATGAACCATTCCTGCATCCATCTCTCTAAAGACTAACCACCTGACTACAACTACTCTTATCGTTTGAACAAATACTTAATATTTTCACTCTGCAGACACGTTTGCTTGTTTCTTTGTTTTCATATTTTATTTTCAGAAGCATGTTTATTATTCCAGCTGTTTGTGAGGGGCGTCTGTCTCCCTTGTGGTGGTGGGAGGGGGGTTGAGTTGTAACACTGTGTGTATGCTGTCTTTTACTCGTTTTGGAACAGCCACCAAACTTACACCTGCTGATTTTGCTCCAGACTACTAGAGGATTAGTGTGTGGTGGGAGGGTTGGGGCTTGAATATGAGCGAGTTGTCAGTAAGATGGCTAGTTGATTACAGGGAGGATTTTGTTTTGAAATTCTGGACGTAGTTCTTTTTCACCTGTTTGTTTAAAGCCATAGACATACTGTTTTAGAATTTTGTGCTGAGTAACAGACACACGCATCGTGCAAAAAAAAACAGGAGAATTCGTAGCTAAATTGTTTTTGTAATGATAAAGATCACACACTAAAATACTGCACTATTAAAACTATGCTCTTTCACTGTTCTAAACAATGAAAATCCTATTTTAATTAACATACAAAATCAATTATTGTCAATTATTAAAAAAACAACAAAATAATGAGGACGACTATATAGAGAACACAATTAAAGCAACATATAGTTCTAATTAGATTGTTATTTAAAGAAAATACAAACCTCTAATTCATTTGGTTTGGTAAATGATAATTATGTATGGGTAGGTTACCAAAATAGTCTGGCTCAGATTTACATGTCACGAGGTGGGGGGGGGGTATCTCGTATCTTGTTGATTGTCTGGTGCCAGTGGACATTACTTAATTAATTTTTTTTTAAATTTGAAGCTATATACTTTGTGGAAAAATTGAGTCCCCAACTCTCTATATACCAGCTTTTTTTTTTTTTTTTTTACAACTGGCAAAATACAGTTTTTCTCAAGATGAAACTGAGTTACCTCCCCCTTAATCTGCTTTTGAAGTAATCAGGTCATCAAATTTCTTTTATGTGGTATCTGCTATACATATTTAGGCTCACCTATAACTTCAGATATCAAATATTGCATTATCTGATTATGAAGAAATCATAAATTTCAGCTCAATAATTTTCTTTAGTAATTAAAAAAAATTTATTTTTACCATTTTTTTTTATTGCTAGAATTTCCACCCTGTATTATATCCGGTGGGGTGTGGGTGCTATTATAATACAGCCAAAAGCGACTTAACAATGATCCAGAAACTACTAATTATATTTAAAATTTTAAGTGTATTTCTAATTTGTAAGCTTTTTTTTTTTTTTTTTTGTTTTGTTTTGATATTGTAGGCAACAACAGAGCTGGTAATAAATATTTTACTGCATTCCAATGAATTCTGCTAACCAATAATTCTTAAAATAATAATAACCATAAATTTTAAAAGAAGCTATACATACTTTCTCCCAAGAAATTTTTACAGATTATTGTCACACTGAAGCTTCATTTGAAAACTAAGTAATTGAAAGGGAAAGAAATATGTAGAGTACGTTGACAGTTTTCATACATACTTCCATATTCACCTGTAAATAATATGACTCACCTGTCTGCTGCATTTCATTAGAAAACAATTTTTTTTTCTTTCCTGCATCTACTTTAATCAAGTTTCTATAGCAAAATATTGCAGATTATAACAGTGGCTGGCAGTCAGATAAGTAGCACTTCTTAGTTTTAGTGACACATCACAAAATTCCTATTTTGCTTTTTACATTAATTGAAGCTCACTTCCATTGTTATCCAGATAGAAATGTTTAATTTTCTAACGAGTTATTTATGCTTTTGTTTCTATAAATAATTATTAGTATAATATATCTGCATATTATAAATAGGTGAATATGGCAAATCATTTTAAATTATGTTAATCTTTCTTACAGGATTTTACTTTGAAATATTTCCACTGCTTTGTTTGTTGCTAGGTTGAGAAAACTGGTTTCGCAATGACAGCCATAATTGTAGATTCACAAATGAGATATCCCATATTTCATTAATATGTGCACAATTTTGGCTGCCAGTGTACAACAAAATAATTTTTTATTTGCTTCTTTTTTAAAAAATTACTTATCTGTGCAGTTATAATTTCTACATAATAAAATTAATCACCATGGTTATTATCATATTGGTGTTCCTCCACATCTGAATTATTTATTCTAAGATTAACTAAATTTTAAAATGCCTTTTAAATGAACAACAATAATAGCAATATTTTACATACTAAGGAAGCTTATTCTAAATTAAGTGGAAATATATCAAAAATCATTTAACTGATGTGCATGATTTTTTAATTATTTATCTTGTTTTTAGGTTTATTGTACGCAGTTGATTTTTTTTAAAAAATGTTTTTAAAGAAGTGGTTCAGTGATGAATACACCTAGCAATATTACGTGAAGCTTCAGACTGTTAAAATTTCTTGTTACTTTACATTAATTATACAATTTAACCATTTTCTGATGCTGTTAACTCTACTGCTAGCTTAAAGATAAAACTCATGACACTAAGCCAAGAAGCATGGTCTGGAAGTGAATTAAATCACCAGCTTTTTTTCTTCAGTGGATAGGATGCAATTCACAGACATAATAAGCATAATACTACATTCTTCTCTCCTCTTTCTCTCACTTCATGTATCAGCAAATAAGACCAGTTTTTTAATACCATTGCTCCTAACCACAGTAGTTAGTTTAACGTTTGTTTTGAGTATCATTTGTTTCATATTCTGCATCAGCTTCAGGCTTTTGATGTTGACTTGCTGCGAAACCATTTTTGTTTTCTTTACATCTTTTGCTTTTATTTTTTTATCTATTAATACCATACTTAATCTCCATGATAGCTACAGCCTCATCATCAAAACAGGGACAGGTAACTCTGCAGTGGTGCGTGCGCATGTCTTGCTTGTCCTTTTTTTTTTTTTAATGCCACGGATTTCGCAGCAGTATCTACAGTACAGTAGTACTGGAAATTACTAACAGGTTTAATAATACATTAGTAGATATTTATTCATAGCACACAATGCAAAGTCAATGCACTTACATGGGAAGGAAAAGCCTGACTAGAATGCTTCATTTTTAGACGTGAGAGGAAATCCCAGGCAATTAACTGAAGAAGAATAAACCATGACAAAAGGGTACGCCAATCCCTCACGCGAATTGAATGCAGGGCCTCCAACTTTGGCAGTCTAACCAATAGGCTTATTGGGTCTCCTATTTTTTTAAAAAATACAGATTATTACTACATCTAAATATATTTGTGAAAATATATCTTCACATCTTTCACCAGCTTCAGCCAAATGTTTTCAAAAACCTACACATGCAACAACAACAACAAAGAAAATTAAAAGATGACTTTGCTGTTGCTAGTTTAAGGAGATCTTGAATGTTTCTCAAGCTGAGTTAGTGTGTGTACATGCAATATATGCTGAATGTCAACTTGGCATTAAAAGATAAAGTTGATATATGGACTTTGTATAGGGAACTGGTAGTAGTGTATCTCTGCAACTGAGATTAGATCACCAGTAAGCTAAAACAGAAGAATTACTCACCCATTAGGTGGATCTCTAGTGTCGATAAATCACTCTCAACACCATTGACACTATGCTCAGCTTTGCATGGTCCATTCTTGGAATCGTGTGTAGGTGGGTAAATTGCTTTTGCAATAGATGCAGTCAGAAGCAAACTAAAGAGAAATGTTAAAACAGTTCATTAATGTTTGTAATTATAGTTGTCTCATCTGTTGGTGATTTAAAAAAAAAAAAAACTTCCATTAGTAATTTACAGCCATTTTTGCACGGTAGTGTTCAACCTATTGAAAGTAGATCTGCACAGAACCGTTTTGGCTTATTTCTGGAAATGTAGTTGATTTAATAACAAACACCATGTTACACTGAGTTCTACGTGTCCACTGCAGCAATTTTGTCACACTATTTATTGTTCATTCCTGGAACTTATTACATATTCAGGTATAACTGGATGAATTTCTACACAATTTGGTCCTCGATCATAACATAGTATTAAAAAGTAGCAAATACAACTGACATGTTTAGATATTGTAATGCTTTCTTTTCCTGTATTTCTCTCTTATTTGCTTCTGGTACAGTAGACACTGTTAGCAAATTTACTTAAGTATAGAAATAACAGACAAAAATATTGTAATTATATTTCAATTTACAAGACACAGGTTGCACATAATATGAATATTTTGGCACAACTTTAATTGGAAACTTTTAAATATGCTTTGCATATTCTTTAAAAGTCTTCGTGGCACAGTTTATAGAGACCTGAGTACCAAGCCCCACATCTGCTGTCTGTAGATCAAGTTTCATATTTCTTATCACAAACCTGGGTGTAAAAATTTTTACAGATATGAAGTTGCTATGGGAGAAAGTACAGGGCACATAATTATATAAATACATTTTCTAAACTTTAAATTTATATAGGTACAGTTTGTAGAATCATTTAGGAATACCTAATACTGCATTTTAAAGGAGATTTATGGATAATCATGTTTAAAATATTTATATGTGCATATAGTAAATTGTTTACTACTTATGTTTATAAATTGTGCAGTCTTGTTATTAGATAATTTTGCCTACTCAAACTTAATGCCAAGGGTGCAGCTTACATTTGTTTATACAATAGCATAGGATGATCAGAGAAACTGATTAGCTCTGGTGTTACTGTGGATATATAACTAAACTTATGTAGTCTAGTTTACTGCATTATCATTATTTTTTATTATTACCATTATTATTCTTTCAGCCAACAACTACAACCCCAAAAGTCATAATACCTGATGATAGCGAAGGTACAGTTAGGGGCCAAAAGGTACAAGTGAATTTTTTTCATTACATTTTTTTTTTTCTGATTCAAATTAAATGGTAATTTGAAACTAACTACCCTTTATTATCAACTTGCAGGTTTCCAAAATACTTACCTTTTCTTTCCAAGAATAATTTTATAAAATAATACATTTGCTGTTGTTTGGAGTAGAATCTAGCCAGTATAAAATGATAGCCAAATCTGTTATTGTTACAAAAGCATCATGTCTGGAGACCATCAAACATTGCAGCTCCACCTGATCGCCTTGAACAGGCCCCTGCAAGGAAAGATGCGTGGTATCCGTGGAGCAGACAACCAGTGTTACAGGCAGGCTCGGCAGTCCGGACTGAAGGGAACTTACAGAGCATTCCTCTCTTCCATCGTGCAGAATCTTGATTCCATTATCTACTCAAGGAGAGATAGGAATGTGCCAATCGTCAATTTAAAGGTATTTTCTCACTCCTCCCTTTCTGCAGAAACACCCCCTCTCTCCTTTCAAGAGAGAACTTGGCATTGAATGAGATTTCAATATTTTTAAACAATTGTGAAAATAAGTAAACTTACCAGCTAACTGGGGCGATGCAGTTGTTATAACCATTTTCATTGTGTGGTAACATGCATTTCATTTAGATGAAATATTTATGGCAGCACAAGAGTGATAGCCAAAGGCTTAGTTGCTTGGCAGTCAAATGGTATCACTTGTTTGCACTGCATCTTTTCAGCCATTTAAAGAGGATGACAGTAAGTTTACTGCCTCATCCTATGCATGCACACAGCTTAGTTGTCCTTAAAAAAACATGAGTATCCCATCAAATCATATCAAACAAATTTACTAGAAGCTGAGTGAAGTTTGGTTCATCTTTTTTGTAAGATATGTTTGCATTGTTTCTTAAATTTGTCATGTCTGAACATGTGCTTTATACAGTCAGTTTATTATCTCTATGCATCTCATGCAGAACACAAACTCATCTCTTCAGTTTTGGGCAGGGATAATAAGGTGCTCAGTGAAAAGTTCCACCATTTTTCATTAGATGTACAGTATTGTGCAAATTAATGCGAACAGGATGAAAAACAAAAGCAGCAGTTTTTAGTAAACAGTATATATTTTTGGAGACTGAAACAAACCGTAATATCTGATATGATCACCTTAAACTTTAATATTGCCTTCAGAACACTTGGGCATGGAATGCACCAGCTTTTCTCAGATTTTATTCATTTTTGTCATGAAACCTGACTTGGATGACAGACCTGATCATGTTTTCTCCAACTATACAATCCAGTTAGTGAAGTAGAGTCTTACATAGAACCCATAGATTTTTTTATTTGGTTTAGATCTGACCAATCCAAACAGTTGATATAGTTCATCCTGAAGTACTCCTTAACACATTTTGATCTATGACATGGAGCCAGATCCTTTTGGAAAACCATATTTGAGGATATTATCAGTTCTGGTGTGACATTGTGTTCTAGAACCTCAGTATATTTTTTTACTATTCCTCATGGAAAAAAGCCACCCCAGAACATTTCCTTTTCTGGACGCTTCTCTGTTTCATCATAAAGAGAACTGATGGTGGGTTCACCAGGTGAATGGCATACAAATCAGCAGTCAACCTTGAACAAGAAAATTGCTCTCACATCTAAAAATAACACATTCCACCAGTCTTTTGATGAACCAGCATATTTCTGGGCCCACATGTGGCACTTTGCCTTCATTATTTTTGTTAGCATTTGTTTTTCACATGATTCTTAGTTTGGCACCCCACCTCAAGCAATTGACATCTTACAGTTGATGATACCTAGACACCAGCTGCTGATAGTTCCTGGATAAATATTTCACTAGTTTTTTCTGGGATCTTGCTTGCTCATTCACATTAACTTAGTATCATATCTGAATGTTTTTTTCCATTTCTTTTCACATTTGCTTTTCCTTGATGGAAATTTTGAACCTTTAGTTTGTTTATTTTTAATAATCTTACTGACTGCTCCCACATTAACTTTGACTTCATTCAAGGTGATCATTTTAGGTCTTTTCTTTGGTGTAATGTCCATAATCAACTTTTAAACACAAAATGAACAGATGTCACGTCTGACTTGAGCTGACAAGGATATAACAGGCAAAAACTGAATGACAAACCTAATATTAAAAAATGCAGTAACACATTGTATACTATAATTGCTTATTGATAAAAAATACAATATTTAAGCATCTTTCATTGTTCACATTAATTTGCACAGTACTGTATCTAAAAAACAAAATGGCAGTGATAGCTCTGCAGCAGTCATGCAAAACTTGAAAGGCTCCATTCAAAATTATCTATCTTATCATGTGGTGATGAGCTCACTTACCATGGAGGGTGAATTATCTCTGCAAGGTTTGGTCATGAATCCCCCCCTTTTTTAAAAAAAAAAACAAACTGGAAACAATGCTTCTAGCTTGTTCTACAGCAAATGATGGTAGCTGGTAAAAATTATTATTAGAAATTTTTTTCCTTATTTGTTATATATGATTTGTGTATATAGACAGATTGTATATACCTGTCCTCATCTCTCAATCATCAGTCAGCTGTTTACCTTGCACTTTGTGTCTGGGTTCACACAAGCATACATGAAAAGTATACTTTACTTTTTGAGACAAGAAAATAATAATGACAAAATAAAAATGAGCAGAATATTTTACTGAATAGCACGATAGCCTTTTGTTTTGTTTTTAAATATTTTTATTTTTGTTTTATTTTAGAACCAAAAGCTATTCAACTCTTGGAATGATCTAATAAATGGAGCAGGTGGTGCCTTCAATAATAGAGTTCCCATCTATTCCTTTGATGGTTCAAACATCATGTATGACAACAGATGGTAAGGACAAATCACCTATAAGGTGGAGCAGCCTCTTCTAAACTAAATAGCACTTTCTTCACATCCCTTTAAATATGCTTTCCAGTAACTAAGTAGGATGAGAATTCTGGAGACCTATTGACAATAAATACTGACTGGTTGAAACCATTTTGAATTGTGCTATATAAATTAAAATGGAGTGCATTGTACCAAGGCGATAGAGTAGAATGATGGAGTGAATATATTTATAGGAGTTTTTCAAAATAAAAATATACTGGCCTTGAAATGTTGCCACAGCATTAGCAAGTCACTAGACATTTGTAGATATCTGGTTTTGTTATTTGCTTTTGTTTTCATACTACTTTGGTATTTTCTTGCTTGCAGGCCTCAGAAAATCATTTGGCATGGGTCCAACAACAATGGCAACCGAATGGCCAATAAATATTGTCTTGGCTGGATTTCAGGTCGTACAAGAGACACTGGTCTGGGAAGTTCCATCATGAAAAACAAGCTGTTAAGTATGGAAGAATATAGCTGCAATAATTCCTTTATCATCCTGTGCATTGAAAATACTGTTAGAAGCAACACTGAAAAATAAGCTGCCAACAAAGGGGGGAAAACAGTAGCAAGGAATGCTCTCTGTCCGCACGGCTTAGACTCTGTTATGGACGACGCTCAAAATACATATGCAGCAAGTTGGAAGGTCTATAGGCAGCTGTGATAATAATGTATTTATTGGTCTGAGGCCTTCAATATGGAAATTGTTACTTGGAAAGTGGTGTATGTGATGTAATCAAAAATGTACTGTAGCAAGGGGGAAAAAAAAGTTTGTTTTGTTTTTTTTTTTTTCCTTCTGAAACATGCAACTTTGGGATAATGGGGTAGTTTGATGTTTCTTTGTAGATTTTGCTACCTGAGCTGATCTGTATTATTGTTTATAATCTTGTCAAAAAAAAAAAAAAGGTAAATGAAAACAACTGCCGCTGTAGTTGGTATGTAAGATAAATTATACCTTGAAATCTGAGTGACTGAGCAGATAGAACTCTTCAGTCAGTTTTTTGGTGCTCCTGGAGTTTGTTGTTGCTGACCTCTGGCTTGTGTGTGGAATTTTATGCCTGACTGACCGGGATACATATATTGTGATACGCATCAGTGCATTTGGAGATTCAGTGTTGTCAATCTTACTCCACATCATTGTCTCCCCTACTTGTATTAGGAGAGCTTGCTTTTTTTTATTATTATTTGGAGTAACTAATGATTGTGCACACAGAGGTGCCTGCATTTGAATATATTGAATGTATGTACTCCATTTATTATTAATTGTCATTCCTTTTTTTTAATATTAATTTTTTAAAAATATATATATAATTTTGTCACCAACTCTGTGGTGGAGATAGGATAACAAGCCATGTAAAGAAGATATTTTTATATTTTATTTCAGTACAGAGGTGTCTATTATTATTAGACCAGTTTTTATTGCTGTACATCATAACTGCTTCTAACCCTGACTTACACCATGACAGTTTTTTTATATTGATGGCTGACTTGCAAGATATATGTACAAATGCGCTGCTTTAGAGCCATATAAGGATAAGTCTTCCACAAACAGTCAAAGAGCAGTCTGCCTCATTTATTGCAACCAGACTTAATATATGAAATTGTCCCTTAATTTAGTTGTAAGTTTTTATATGTGTATCATTTTTACTGACTGCTTTTATACAATAAACAATATTAACTTGTCAAAAGTGTTCATCTCTTTATTGAATGTTTTAGGAGGTCCCCCTACACTAACATTCAGTAAAGTGTAGCGTGGACAATTGTAAAATTAGAGTGGTAAGGGTCCTATATAATTATTAGTATGTATACAATGGTTCACAGTATCTATGACAAGGGAGGAGGGTGGGTAGTAGATTGTGTATGCTTTACCTCTGTAACAAGACACTTGGCTTGGCTAGTACATAAACAAATTTAGTTATCTTCCAGTTGAATCATGTTGCCCAGCAGACAACTGTTTGCAAAAAAACTATGCGCTGCCACCATGTAGGCAAAATGATAAGCAAAGGCTACCTCCCAATAACTAAACCCAGTTGCCTCTTGATCTTCAAGTTAAGCTTCTCGCTAGGATGAGGTATACTAATACTAAAAAAAATAATAGAGGTCAAAATAAGACCTCAATTATAAACAGCTGAGGCGGCCGGTTGTGGAATCGACCCAGCTCCCACCACACACTTGCAACTTCACAAACATACCCCAACAATTGCACCACACACCCCCCAAAAAAAAGACGAAAACAAACCCCTCCCCTCCCATAGAAAAGAAACTGCTATTGGTTTGAATTTTTCTAGTTGCTAATAGCCTTGGTATCCTGATAGACTCAGTTAGTTACCTTCCTTATCTAACATTCGGAAACCATTCAACCCCATGCATTTCTGATATTTACCAAACATTTATTTGTCTTTTAACTTGTTTTTAATTAATACTAATATTTTTTGTTCATTAACTGAGATACCCACTGCAAACATTACACATTTTGTGGGGAGATATTTTAACAGGCTTTTTGTATTCATTATTTTTTGAAAGACTAAAATTGGTTAATATTTAATTAGTGTTACTTATACTTCCCTATTTTTTAGGTTTTAAAAAGATCCCCATATTTCTTTACAATCTGGATTGGATAGAAAATCTCAAGGTTGTTAACAAACAGAGCCTTTGAAGAAATTCAATGACCACTTGCTACAGATGCTAGATATCAGGTGTTTCTTCTCTGCATGTAACAATGATATGAGACATTCAATGGTGAATGGAATTGAAATGCAGATGATACTACAGTTTTGCTTTTCTGCATACACTTGGTTGGTTGGTTATGTTATACAGATCATGAACCCAAAATAAAACCAGAATGCAACAGCAGCACATCATACTATATATCAAAACTACAGTGGAATGCCTTGCTAGTCTATTTAGAGGTTTCAAATCAGTTTTCCATTCTAGTAACAATACAACACACACACACATTCTGACCAGGGGTTAGCTTCTAGGAAAGAACTGATGGCAGCTAAGAGCACTATCTCCTCACTCTAGCCTGGAAAGTTGGTGAATAAATCAGACTTACCAGATCAAGAACAGCATGGCCCTACAGTCAGCTCCTCTGCTTAGTATACCTAGTGTGGAAGTCAGAAAATTGGATAACTGTAATTCAGAAATGAAAATTTTAATGTGACAAAAATGCCTAGTCAGTTAGGTAAAAAAAAACCCTTGGTGTGGTCTAGTGCAGCCTGGTCTACCTTTTTCCCTGCTGAGGGCCAGATTACGAATTTGAAGATGATGGGAAGGCCATGTGATTTTGTTTCCACAAGAGAAAATGTTCAGTGAGTCAGTAACATTCTAAATAAGATTGCAGATGAAAAAAATCTCTTAAAAATACGGTAACCTCAATCCTAAGAGCAAATAAGTTTTCCCAACACATGACCATCAAATGAGAGAGGGAGGGTAACTGCATACTGCTTCAACTTCCTGAAAGAATAACCTGAACTTCTGATGGTTCTGAGTAGCCTATCAAATTTGTCACCACATCATTACAGAGGTGTGCAAAAGTCTTGCGTAAAAATGACTAGACTTAGAAAATGGGTTCTTATTTTGCAGAAATTAGTAACTATTGTGTGTTTTCTGTTTTAATTGAAAGGTATCGGTGTCTTTAAACGATTTATAACACTAAGATCCATCTTGTATCAAAATTTAAATATTAATAAAATAATTTTCATGAAATAAGTGAGTGCAAAAGTGTTGCATAAACTACAAAAAATTAAATATATATTTTGTACTATAATAGTTTAGGATAGTAGAATATAAATATGAAAAACTGTCATTTTCTACTATTCTGATTCATTTTTGTTCAATATAGTGATGCCGAGAGCCCAATATTTGACCCCCGAAAAGCGGGCCACAATCGTTTGCATTAAAGAAGATAGTAAAACTGAGTGGGTCATTGCGGATCGTATCGGTTGCAATCAGTTGACGATATCTTGCACCCTGAAATGTTGGAAAGCCGATGGGAGCCTAATTTTGAAACGCAGAGCCGGCAGACCACGAAAAACGACAGCTCAACAGGATCGTCTGATCGCCTACACGTTGAACTTGGGCTGATTCCGCACTTCCACCAACATCCAGATTGCCTTTTCAAGGCACCATGGGATCCAGTTGGACTCGTGCACCATCAGACGGCATTTGATCCACATGGGACTGTTTGGGCGATCGGCACAGAAGCCGTTCATCAGTCTGGACAATCGTCGAAAGTGACCGCAGGGGGGCTCGCAAACATCTCCAGTGGACTGTGGTCCAGTGGTCCCGAGTGTTGTTTTCCGATGAAAGCAAATTCGTAAGGGTCCACTCGGTGGGTCAGGTGTATGTTCGACGATCGGTGTACAAGAAATACCATCCTAGTTGCACTCAACTGACTCTGCAGGCAGGGGGCTGTTTTCAATCGTCCGGTGTCGGTCCATTGCATCACGTGGAGGGTCGAATGAATGCTCATGACTATGCTAAGATCGTCTCAGACATTGTTGAACTGTGTGTGACCACATGCCCGACGGCCATCTATCAGCAGGACAGCGCCCCCATCCACACAGCTAGGAGTGTCAAGGCCTTGATGGCAGAGTTGCAAATCCCCCTCCTCGACTGGCCGGATCTCAATCCTATCGAAAACATTTGGCACTCGACTAAACTCAGCATTAGAGCCAAAAAACAAAAAAATAAAACCGATTTGAAACAGAAAATCGAGGAAGCCTGGTCAGAGTTCAGTAGTGAAAATTGTCAGCATTTGGTAGCCAGCATGCCTTGTCATTGTGAACAAGTTATCAAGAATTTCAAATATTCTATTCATTATTGATAGATCTGATCACTTTCTGCATAATTGGGATTGAATCTGAATTGATTAGATAGCTGTCTAGATTTTATGCAACACTTTTGCACACGTTGATTTGATGCAAATGATTTTCTAAAAATTATAACTTTTCTTACAATGAAACAATATGCTTGATATTATTGGAATAGATGCAATATAGAAACACTTTAATGAACAAGATTTGATAACAACTGCTTTCGACAAAATGCGAGCTAATTTACAGGAAAAATTATTTTTATGCAAGACTTTTGCACACCGCTGTAAGTCTAAAGTTTCCTACTGAGTGCCTGACTCTTGGTGAATGATTCAATGAAACAAAGCAATCCATGCCATTTTTTTCAGAAAACCAGTTAAACCTGTTTTAGCCCAAGTCATGGCCCTTGTGTCATCAGTAACAATACAATAGTAGTTTTCAAATTTATGATATTTTTCATTGCATTGTAAATATCAGATCCTTTCATAGATGTGTGCAACTTAAAGTCCAATAGTTCTTGGACATCAAAATTATTGTCAGTTATAAAAACTATCAAATGACTTGAATCAGTGACCAACACTTTCAATCCATAGCTAACAGAAAATAAACCCAATTTTTGATGAGTATTCATTTCCACCACTTGTCTGGTGTACAGACACTTTCAAAATTGTTTGCCATTTTTTCATCTCTGAAAGACATTTTTAACCTATTGATTGCAAATCTGATGCCATTAAACTTTGAGCAGTCGATTTACAAAGATTTTGTTTCCATTTAAAAAGCTAGTTTTTCAGATGAGATACTATCATCACTTTGGATTCACCTGAGTAGCTTCCTTTGTGGTTATGATAGTGATGACTAATGATGTATTCTATCAGGATAGCATACATTTGCAGACATTTGAGACCTTGAGGTTTTCCATTGAAGTCCATAAAGAAATGATTGCTCTTCCATTTTTTTTTTAATTCTGTTTTCATTGTTTTATTTTCTTCCTCAAAATCATTACAAGTAGTCTCCACAGGATGAACATACAGAGATCAAATTACTGATAACACTGAGTAACAAAAATTTAGTTAACTTGATTTTTTACATTTTCCATGGCATTTTTGTATGTTAAATACAGTTCTAGCATTGGATTTTTGTTAAATGTCAAGTATATTAGAAATAATTATGCTATTATAGTTGAAAGAATGGGTACATAATACAGAACACCCTAAAAATTCCTAGATTTTTTAAAGTTTCTAGAACTTTCATCCATAAACCAAGGTGCACACTCAGCACAGTATGAAATAAAAGCATTTAACAGGTGATTTTTAAATTCTGTTATTAGATAGAATGGCTGCAAATCAAAAATGCAAGCTCTTTGCAGACTCATTTTGTTGTGTTTGTGGATTCTATATTGGCCCATAGACAGACAGATCACACTAAACAATAAATTTTCAATGGCCTATGAATCATACTTTGGAATGAAGATTGGTGATCAAGATAAAGCATGGGCACCTCATGTGACTTGTGGAACATGCAGATCAACACTAGAAGGATGTCTAAGAGATTGTAAAGGAATGCCATTTGCAATCCCTCGTATTTGGCAAGAGCCTAAGAATCACATAAATGACTTACTTTTGTCTAGTGGATGTGTACAGATTCAGGAACACCAAAAAACAAAATGATATTGTGTATCCAAATATTCTATGATCCACTGCACCAGTTCCACACACTGATGATCTTCTATTGCCTCATCCACAATCCAAATCCAAAGAAACAGATTCATCATCAGAAAGTGAAAATTCACCTGTAGAATGAAAACTATGATTCTGACTTAAATTCAAAGAAGCCTCAATTTCCAAATCAGCAAGAACTGGATGACTTAGTATGAGATTTAGATTTAACAAAATCTAATGCTGAACTTTTTACATCAAGGCTGAGAGAATGGAATCGCTTTGATAGCAGTTAGGCATGAAAAATTCTCGAGATACTTCTCATTGAATAGCAAATTGTGCTTCTGCAGTGACATTAATAGCTTGTTCTACAAAATGGGTACTGTGCACAATCCTACTGAATGGCGTTTCTTCATTGACAGTTTGGCAAGAAGTTTGAAAGCAGTCCTTCACAATGGAAACGAATATCCATCAATACCTATTGGCCATTATGAAAATATTAAGTTTCTGCTGGAGACAAATGACTACAAAAAATATAACTCGGATGTTTGTGGATTTTAAGATGAGTGGTTTTTTGAAAGGACTGCAAGGATGATTCACAAAATACTCATGCTTTCTGTCTTTGGAATAGTCATGCCATATCACAGCATTACAGAAGAAAAGTGTGGCCAGCCAGGGATCAGTTTATTTCTGGGACACACAATTTTAAATACCAGCCTTTGGTGAAATCATAAAAAATCCTTATGCCTCCACTGCACATAAAACTGGGGCTTGTGAAGCAGTTCATTAAAGTTCTTATCACAGGAAGTGAAGCATTCCAATACATTCTTGAATTGTTTCCAAATTTTCCAGAAGCAAAAGTAAAAGGTGGGATTTTTTGTTGGGCCACAAGTTTGTCAAATGCTCAAATCAGAAGAATTAGAAAGGATGTCAGAACAAGAAAAAAAGAGCATGGAAAGCATTTCATTTAGTTGATGAAAATTTCCTGGGAAACAGAAGTGAAAACTATATACAATTGACTGAGGATCTAATCAATGAGTATGAAAAGTTTGCCTGCAGAATGTCTCTCAAGCTTCACATCCTTCATTCTCATCTAGATTCCTTCAAAGAAAACATGGGAGATTTCAGTGAAAAGCATGGTGAGAGATTTCACAAAGATATCCAAACAATGGAAAAGAGATATCAGGGAAGATGGGTGACTATATCTAATTTGTGATGATACTTCAATGCATAGAAGCCCGAAAAGTTGTGCATTTTTGATTTCTACAACTGCAATTTAGATTTTTACTGTACCTAAGAATTTAATAAATGTAATGAATAAATTTTTTTCATGAGTTAAAATGTTTGTTTCTTTTTGGTTTGGGAATAGTTAGTTAGGTGTAACCATATTATCAGTAATGGTGTGTTAAAATGTTTAAAGTAACATTCTGAGTGAAAAACTGACACTTCAGAAAAACAATTGCTATGTTAGTAATCAGCTCACCAAAAGTGGCCATAACCAATTAAAAAATCAGGATAACTGAAAACTTTTTTAAAACTTGTTACACCGTGTAATTAACACACAAATAATAAAATTCCCTCTGACACTTTCCTCCTTAAGAAGTTCACAGGTGAGAGAGAGAGAATTATCATCAACAAGGAGTGTTTTATTAAGCTAAATGATGATTTGACTGCACTGTTCTCAGGTATACAGAAACAAGGGCCTAAAATCCAGTCAGAATCAGATGGGGAAATAATAGTCCTCTCACTGCCACTAGTAAAAAGAATGATTGTAGTATGAAAAGCCACTAGCACCAACTGTCCTGTAAATGTGTGGCACACTTGGTAGTTAACAGGCACTTAGCATTCCCCAATTAAGCATCTTTTATTAACCAATCAAGTCTAACCAACCACACACATCTGCTGGGGAAACCTTAATCTGAAACAATAAACATAATGTAGAAAATAGTGTGGTTTTTTTTGTTTCTCAGTTGACAGGAATAAAACTCTCTCCTGTCAAAACATCTTTTCACTTTTCCCCTTCATTCTGCAAGTTGCTGTAAAAAGGCTGGACCACAAGTTGGACCAGCCTGGTCTAGCAAATAGATCATGGTTCAAATCCAGATATATATATCAAAATTTCTAAACAAGCATGCAGGCTATCACTGTCAATGGACTCGAGCTGCAAAAATCAGCAGTCCTTCCTAAGGACTGCAACTGAGGAAGTTTTTTTTCAAATGTTATTAATTTTAAAGCAACAGGCAGTGCTAAAAACTTGAAAAAGTACATCATTTATGGAATGTTGGAGGCAGGTGCAACAGAGCTATCTATTTTAGCATCTTCCTTACAATATGGAATGAAGAGAAGACTCAAGATTGTTGGATGGTTACTGTTTTACCATCTTTTATACTTGATCAAATCTCCATTACCACACTGACAAACAAGTAGATGTAATTTGCAAGTAACAAATCACATTGGGCACTTAGGTGGTTAAAGGAAAAATTACTTTCTAAAGGGAGAAATTCTGTTGCTGTTTTCTTTTATTCAATATGCACAAATAGAATAAATTACAACTATAGTGGTTTTCAAATGTTAATCAACAACCAAAAAAATTTCCAGAGTGTTTAAAGTTTTATTCACCAAATGTTCAACACAAATTCCTCTTAATATAACAACCTTTATCAAAGAAATATGTAAATGAGTTTTAGTAGAAAGGTAAATCAGCTTTGATATAAAAATGAAACAGACTGGCTTGTGCTCATAGAAAGTTTGGCTCTGTTAGGATGATATTTGTTTTGAATGTTAGCATTCTGTTCATTTGAAAAATTCTCCAGAATTGAGAGCTATTAGTAGGAAAGAGGCTGAACAGTCTCAGATCTATATAGTGAAATGGTTAAATGCAAACAGGGGTTTGGTTTCTTGGCTGCGAAGACAATTTTAGGTCCATGGAGATATTTTCTAAAGACCAATTCAAAATTGACTATAGGTTACCAGATGATTGCAATGTCACTTTTGGTTTGATGTAGAACTTCAACGCTGATCTAACTTGCTTCTGATCTTACTGCAGCCACAGGGAGGTTGGTATCAGCCACAACCGTATGTAGGGAGACTGCATGAAAAAGGACTATGCAAGACAATAGGAGTAAATTCCCTTGACCTACTGACATAAAAAGGAAGTGGTTTAACTGGTTCCATGAACATGTCACTTGGGCAGGAATTTCAGGGGTTAAGCATACAGATCCACGTGTTTCAGGAGGGTACCCTAACTCCAATAAGATAAATAAAAAAATTGGGAATCCCCATCAAACCATGTGGTGATGCAATTGAATGAAACTTCATTTTAATGGACGATGACACTTGTTCGTTTGCACAGGGCACATGTAACTGACCCACTATCTCCTTCAAGACCAAACCATTACCATCATGATACGGCCAGCATGACATCCTGAGCTAAATCCTATTGAGAACGTTTGGGATGTTCTGGGAAGATGTCTCACCATCCACCAAGAACTGCAAACATCTTTGATAATAGACTTTATTCCAAACTGCACTTGCTAATAAGGTTATAAGCAGCATTCAAAGACAATGACCCCTCCCCCTGCTGATTACCATTAATTCACTCTTTGTTTAGATTCTTATGAAAATCCCTTCTTTAGCCCCGCATGTTTCCCTTCACACCCCTAAAAGGTATTTGTAATTTTCGCACTTCTTTGATAAAAGTTGTTTGTGTTGAGCATTTGGCGAATAAAACTTCAACCATTTTGGAAATATTTTTGACTGTTGCTTAACTTTTGGAAGCCAGTGTAGTGACACAGTATACCGGTACCTTCTTCTTTCTCTCTGAATTCTTCGAGTTCTGGTTAGTCACGGAAATCTTCACTCTTTAAGGATGGCACTGGACACCGTTTTTCTGAAACTGCATCAATGATGGCGTCTGTCACCCCAAATCATGCAGGTGTGTTGGGAAGTGTCCCAGCTGACTATTTGCGGATCCTGGTGGTGGGGCTACCTTGCTTGTCCCTATCCTAATGTGTCTCGCCCGCAAGACAAAAAGTCTGTGAAGAAAATCGATTCTTGTAATAAATATCGTACCAATAGTCAGACCCCGACGTGGCTACGCATACAGGGGTAATGTCAAAGGACGCTTCCAATGGCGGACATCTCGTGGACGGTTGTTTCAAATGGTTAAGAAACCCCCTGACCGACCGACCGACCGCCGGCCACGGAGTCAGTTCGAGCGATGTTTTGAGATGAAATAACTTAAAAGAGACATGTCGTCGCCGGGGAGGGGGCTAATTGGGCTCCGTCTGTGAATCCTTGCAGATTTGAAAGCCAACCTCAACTGTTCTCTCTCAACTGACGACGGTCGCCAGGCTAATTCCCGATCAGCCTTTTATGGACGAAGTTAGTAATGGGTGCGTAACGAAGAAACGCCGTTGCGAAGAATTCCAGTGGTCTAAGCAGCCCCCAAAACGGCCAGAATTCGGAACCGGGCGGGTTCCCCCCCACCCCCCGCGGGAACGACGTCGGCAGACGACCAGCGTCTCTTTTCGCCATTACCGGCTTCTCCTCCGTCATTTCTCGTCAGAAGGGAAAAACCGAGTTCGAGGAGGTGCAACCCGGCAGCTCTGATATTATTCACAAATCACCGTTTCTGGTCTGGCCGTGGACCGGCAAGGCCGCTTTTTTTTTTTTTGTTGAGATTATTATTTTTCTTTCCTTTGTCGCGAACTGGTCCTCCTCCCTCCTCCTCCCGGCAAAAATGGAGGCCGAAGATCCCCCCCCCCGGTCGGAGTCCGAGCGGAACCGGCTCGGCGGATATCTCTCTCTCTCTTTTCTCTCTCAACCCTGCTGACGATTTTAATTTCGTTTTTAAAAAAAGTGAACCCTCCCTCCTCCTAGATTTCTTTTTTTAAAAAAAAAAAAAAAAAAAAAAAAGAGGCAGTCGTCCGGAATGGTCGGTCGAGTCCTCGTCGGCGAGTGGCGCGGCCCACGAGACGCTTGGACGGTGGCAACAGCATTCCTGTGTCAAGGTCTTTGGGAACCCTGTCCTCCATGTCTACAGTATGTGAACACTTCAGACATATATATATATATATGTATTTATTTATTTCTAATTTGCCCTTAGGATCTTGTTGAAACTCCCCCCCCCAGCTGTAAGCCCCTCGAATATCCCAGCCGTGTGTGTGTGTGTGTGTGTGCACCTTGTTGCTGGATGGAAATTGGGTGAATGTCCTCGTAGAACAGCCCCGGCCAGACGCCATTCCGAGCTGCCACGAAAGAATTCCTTACAACGAACGAGGGGGATGGAAGCTGAACGGAATCTGTACCGGGAGGGAAGGGGGTGGGGTTTCGTGTTTGCGCAGGTGGAAGATTATCTTTCATCTTCCTCTGATGCAGAAACAGAGAGGAACGATGATGGCCATCTGTTCAGCCATTCCAATGGTAGGCATAAGAGTTTGTTGCGCCTGAAAGAAGAACGAGACGAGCTGAGCCATCCTCCCTGGTTACAATTGTATCGTGGTATTCTGTTGTTTTCTAAATGGGGAGTTGGGTCTTTCTTTCTTTTTTTTTAAAATTATTATGCAAAAAATTTTATTTGTTGTGGTCTGGGAAGACGAGAAGCTGCTTTTAGCGTTAGCCCCCCCCAAAATGAATTTATACAATGCTGGAATCTGAATCTTGTTCCAGCATTGCATGGAATGTATAGTTCATCAGCATCTCTGTGTGTATTGTCAGGGTCCAACTGCGTAATATTGTCCACGTGCTCAGTTGTAGTTATGAGAGCTCTGGGAGAATGTATTAATAATAGTGTAGAGGTGGTGGGAAATCACTGTTTGGCAAATTGAAAGCTGATAGAGACACACACCACACACACACCACACACTAATAGCACACTTTTTTCTGTTACATCACATGCATGCCATTTTATTTGATGCTAATTTTTACCAGGAACTTAAGGATGCTATTCTGCAGCTCTGATCAGCACAAAACACATTTTCTTATGAAATGAATGTCAGTACATATCCAAAAGTTGATGAATATCTGTTCGTTGGCCCATCACCCACCTGTATGGGTAGAAAGTGGATTCTTGATAGGGAAGATTTTTGAGGTGTCATTGCTACATAATTTTATTTAACAGGTCTAAGTGTTGACATTGATGCCGCACACATTTCCTTTGTATCATCTGGAAATTGGTGTGATGATGATAATCCGGAAGTTGAGTTATAGTCAAAGAAAGTAAATCAGTTTAGCCGTCAAATTTTTGAGAACTTGCCATTTTGTGCAAATGAATTGTGCAGAAGATAGAAGTGTAACAGTTGTGTTTACATTAGTTTCCATGTGGTTTGAATCAAGCACAAATGTACACCCTGGCTTTCTCAATTTTACACACTTCTCAATTGTAAATGATTTTTCTAAGTTTATATTTTCAAATATATTAAATATTTCAGTCATATATCTCCACCTTCCCATCCATTTTTCTATATAACATTTGGCAACTTCAGCATTTTCATTTGTTCGGGGCATTCTCTTTAATTTTAAATCTGAATAAATAAGTACACCCAGATCAGTTTCTTCCTGCCCTTGAGGAATAATGAGATGAAGTCTTAATAGAAAAGCAAAAAAAACTTAATGATTCAATGTGAATTTGGTATTTATTTGGTGAACAGGAATGATTACATGATTGGGCAGTTTGAAAAGAGATTGCGGGTGTAGATTTCAAGATGAGAATTTAAAAAATTACGTATTTTAGTTTTTGTACAATACTTTGTTGATGAAGATGCAGGCCAACCAGTAGAATTCCATGATATATCTGCTGACTAATTTTATGGTTGTACAGAGTAAATAATTTGGTCTATACAGTCTTTGATTGAGTGTAGGATAGAATCACCTATTTTGCCGATTGATCAATCAGTCTATTATTAAGCTTCATAACAACAAATGGAAAACTTATTGGTCAGAAAGGACTACAATATTGCTTTACTTTCTATTTTATATAGTACATCAAGTTCTATAAACAAATCAGTTTATTTAAATTAACGCACAAATTTAAACATCAATCTGGCTTAAAATTAGTGAGATGTGGGTGAAGATGGTAAATCTTATAGGCACTCATTCAATAATGACACACTGGCAGTTCTGATATTATTGATATTGTGCACACGCATGCACTTGTCAAGCTTATAAACACATTTTAGCATAGAATATTTTTTGGTGGTGATGCGCAGTGTCTTGTTTTGGTAAGGGGAAATTTCCACTTCACATCCCAACTCAAAATCAACACCTTGCATATATGAGACTTTTAAAAGGTAAAAAATATAATGAAAATTTTCTCCTGGAAATCAAAAGCTTAGGGATTTTTTATGTTAAATTAATCAACATCTTCACTTCCTAATCCATGTTGGTACATAATTGTGTGAGAGAGAAAGTATTGAAAGTGATATTGGTCTAAAAAAACAGATTCAAAATAAAAAAAGATTGAGTCTATCAGAGGTATAACTTTAAAGTCAAAAGTGCTTAGATTATAATGTAGAAACATCTGAGGCAGTTTTGTGTTGGCTGATACAGGAGGTTCCTGCTTTACATCACCCGGTATACGTTGTTTCGCATATACGTCCATAAGTTATTAAGGAACATTTCCATTATACATCCAACCTTGCCCCACATTTACATTCTCTTCCCAGTCTATCTCATGCTCTTGCTAAGGCAAGTTAATACCCCAAGGTACAGCACTTTTTATCATGTTTTACCACTGCAATCATGCAATCATAAGTGGAAAGCACATTGCTGGTGAAAAAGATGAACCCACACGTAAGAAGCAATGCAGTAGCATGACTCTTGATGTGAAGCTGGACATAGTTAAATGTAATAAGAGTGGTGAACTGCCAACCGATATTGCTCGCCATCTTGGTTTGCCACCAATGATTGTGCAGATGATAATTTGAAGGGTCAGGAAATGCCTCAGCATGCTTTAATCAAGATAACTCACCAACAAAACCAGGTGATGGAAAAAATGTCGATGACGTTTAATACCTGGCTGAATGATCTTATTGAGAACACCAATCAACCTAGCTCTCGTGCAGGGAGGACAATTAGCTTGCTTGAGGACATTTTGAGGGAGGGGTGAGAGTGCAACAAAGAGGAATCATTTACAGCAAGCTGTGGATTGTTCCGCTGATTCCAAGCACACACTGGTTTGAAGAATGTTCAAGTGTTTGGTGAAGCTGCAAGTGCTGATATCTTTCCCGGTGAGTTAAAGGACATTGAAGATGGTGGCTATGATCTTTAGCAGATTTTCAATGTGGATGAAATCGGTCTGTATTGGAAGTGGGTGCTATCAAGGACATGCATCTCCATAAACTAAAAGAGTTCTGTGGGTTTCAAGGCATCAAAAGACCAGTTAAGTCACTTCTTGGGCAGCAATGTGAATGAGGACATGAAACTTAAGCCATTGTTCATCTACTATAGCAAAAATACTCATGCCATGATAAGCTATGTGAAATCCCGTCTTCCTGTCATTTGGAAATCACACAGGAAGACCTGGATTGCAAGACAAATTTTCTGTGGATGGTTTGTGGACTACTTTGTGCCCGAAATGTAAAAGTATTGTGAAAGGACAGCCTCAGTTTGAAGATTCTCCTTACCTTGGACAACACCAGTGTGCATGACTTGGATTACGAAGCATTATATCCAAATATAAAAGTTGTATTTATGCCACTGTGGATGACTTTGCTGCTCCAACCAATGGGCCTGGGCATAATGGCATCTTCAAAGCTTACTATCTGCAAAGAAAATTCAGAATGCTTATTCACAAGATGATTGGAGAAGGTAAACCTACAGTCCAATAATTTTGGAAAAGTTTTAATATAATGCAAGCAGTGAATATTAGTGCTGCTGCCTGGGATAAAGTTCCTGTCCATTTGATGAATGATTGCTAGCAGAAAGTTTACCCTGAGGCTGTTCATGGTTTTGCTGGCTTCGAAGAGGCACCAACACGCAATGAGTTAGTGAAGCTTGTAAAAAACGTTGGTTTTGATTAGGTGGAGGATGAAGATGTTACCGAGCTATTTGAGTCCCACACACCACAGCTTCTCACCAACAAAGATCTTTCAGAGTTGGACAAATAGGTATTTGATAAGGAAAATATGGATGATGATAACAATGCCGAGCTGCCACTACTAGAGAAGGGCCTTACAACAAAGGTTCTGAAATGCATTTTCAACCTCACTGATATGATCGACCTGTTCAGCTCTCGTGATAACCTGCAAGATAAAGCTGCAGAAATAACACAAGCTATCAACGAAGACTTGGTATGCTACAAAGAAATTTATGATGCCAAAATGCACACTGGGAAGCAGACAATGTTGGATGCTTTCTCCAAAAGGAGGCCAAACCCAAACCATACACAGAAAACCAGGATCTTCTGACCCCCCAAAATGGATGCAACTGGTGACACAGCTGTTGCAAAGTCTTCAGATGTCAAAGAGGAGGACACTGATTTAGAAATTCTCACAGATGTTGAGATGGCACCCTGTGTCTCCATATTTCTCTGCTTAATTCTCTTCTCAACACTTTGAACCAGCCAGCCCCAACATGCCTGACCAGCAACTTTTCAAGCTAAGACCACTTAATTTGTCATTATCATTGTTGAGTGGTGTTATTACTGAGGTATGGAAACGATGAAGAACCTAACCCTTTCTTATCCCATTGATCCTTATGAGATAAAAAGCCTCACTTTCCATCTAATAGTGGACATAAAGTACCTGTTGGAATGCATCTCTTCCCTATAACATCAATTCTTATGGGAAATAATGTCTCGCTCTACATTGTTTCACTATAAGTCCAACTTTTCTAGAACGTGTCTTGATGTATAATGGGGATCACTTGTATCTACATGTCCATTGGTGTTGAAAATTCATTTACTTATAACAACAACAACAGTACAATGTAGGTACTTCACACAATGATTATCTTTAACTTTAGCCATCTTTTGAGTCTTTGTATCTGTATGTATGTATTTTTTCTTCCATCAAGACAATATATTGGTAGAAATTTGCAATATATCACAATTTCTCAAAGTTTACATGAACTGAGCAAATTATCCAGGGTGTGTTTATTCTCTCATTTTTATTAGCAAATACATTTTTATTGCTAAGATTTTAGAATTTGGTTGAAGTTCCATGTACTCATTTGTCCCAGTGGGAAAGAAGGCAACAAGGTCCTTAGACCTATTTATTTTCCTGCTTGTGACGATACTCTATGTACAAGAATACATTTTTGGCTTCCATGTATGAGCAAGCTGAAAATTTTGTTATGAATTTTACTAATCAGTTGATTAATTGGTAATTGACCATTTTAATAAATTAGCACATCTCCAATGTGCCATACTAGATGAAAATATTATATATTTTGTTTTTTTGGAGATGGATAGATGGTTTTGGATATAATTTCCAAAAGACAAATGTTGAAGGCTGTTTGTAATTATTTATAATGTAAAAGCCTGGGTTACGGTGTAGAGTTAGCAGAGGTTGGAGATGTTACCTTTGATGGATGAACACAGTGCTGTTGAATGTATGCAGCAAAATGTACATATTCTGGATCACGTGCTGATGCATTTTATTTTATGTAGAAGATTTGAAGTAGTATGAAGAGACTTCTCAAGATTTCTTGGAAAATAAGATATAAAAAATTATAGAATCAGGCAGGGTATAGGGGGAAATGACAGCAGTTATATTGAGGATCAATATGAAATATATTTTTATTTGCATTAATGATAGAAATAAGGACAAAAAAAGAGGGTAACAACAGTAATGATAATGAAAATTGAATAATAAGTGAAAGGATGTTAGAGTGAAGTAGTTAAAGATTAAACAATAGACTGAGAAATAACAAAAATGCGAACTCATTTTCTCCTATCCATGAGAAATGGGTTGGTTGACATGATGATGGGAAAACAATGGTTGGTGGACAAAATCAAGATAGGATGCTGTAGTGGTAGTTGCAAAAAAAAAAAAAAAACCAATATGTGGAGTAGTACTCCAAGTCATTTTACAGTTAGGAAGGTTTAGTTTAGTTATGGTTAAGTAATTAAATTAGTAAATTTTAAATAAAAAATAGTATTAAAAGTAATAATGATAGTGGTGAAACTGTGACTTGATAGTGAAATTTAAAAGTAGAAGGGAGGTAATTTATAATGAGGATGATTCTGAAGTTTAGAAGAAAGAATGAAACTGATTAAAGGGCTGATGGGGATAAGGATTTTAAATATGCAAGATGAGTAATTGAGTAAAATGATCAGTGAAAAACTAGAACTAAGTATTATGATAAATCGTTAAAAGTAAAAAGAATATCAAGTGGAATTTAATGGTGAAAGGGAGATTATTTATGAGTTAGATGCATTTAAGTGAAAAATGGAAAATAACGATTTAAAAAAAAATAGATGGAAAGTAGATAGAATGAATAAATCAGTAAAATTACCAAAGTTAAATTAGGAGAAGATAATTCCATGCCATCAATGTAAAATCTAAAAATGAATGGATGATTATGAACTATAGAAGGAAAGAAAATAAGTATGATTAAGTTATGAATGAGAATTATACTTCCAGAAACACAATGAAAGAGAGAAACAAAGACTGGTTGGGTATGTGCACAGTGGATGACAGCTTATACAAACTGCATGAACACCATAAAATATATATATATATATATATATATATATGTCTCAAAGAGAAACTTAGAAACTCCTATGAGGGTTAAAGCAGAAGCTAGGGTTGTTAGGGATGGCTACCATGACCAGGAAAAAAAAAATTAGTGGTCAGAAGAATTGGAAAATAGAAGAGAATTTATTGTATTTAGTAAATCAAGAATGGACCAATTCTGTTCGATGTTGGGTAACTTTCCAGGAGATTTTTGCATAGCACCTATTAACCTTAAAGCAACATTCCCAAGTATTGGAAATATTACTATATTAAACAGTGCTTAGTTAAATTTAATCAAAACAATTCTTTTTAAACCAGAAGTTTTCTTACTATGATTTAAATTAAATTTGATCAAATGGAAGCAAAAATTTGTACCCACACAGGTGGGTAGGAGTTGGTCAGGGTTGTCAATCTTAATTCAATAACTCTTGAAAGAATCTAGAATGGATACAAGGTTATTACTTTAGCATGTGGTGGTTCAAGGTAGGAAAACTGGTTTCTTTTCAGAGGCTTGAAGAGAATAAAATAAACTAAATTGCTTTTAAACTAAGACTCTGCATTATTATCAGGCCTACTTCACCCATAGGGCAAACGGGGCACTTGCCCAGGGCCCATGATTGGGAGGGGCCCAATAATATAATATTATTTATTTTAATTTATCAAATAACGGTATATTTTTATTGTTTTAATCTTGTTTTAATCAATCAATAATTAAAAGAAAATAATATTGTAAGTTAGATTTTTATAAATTTTAAATATGAAATTAACATGATTTATCCATAGTTTTATTAAAAAAGATATTAATATAGTACACATCAGGGGCCAAAATATCTGTTTGCCCCGGGCCCACTATTTCCTTGATGCGGCCCTGATTATTATTATTAATGAATGGAATAACTTCACTCTTTAATGTAAGGGAAATAATCAAGGTTATTGAAAATAACTTGATAAAATTTCATGGCCTAGGTCTGGTTGAAAAAATGTTATTTGATTTTTAAAAATACTATTATGGCTTAAATTAGTGATTGTGGCTTTTATGCTGATTTTCATACATGATGTTCACAAACCTCTATTCACAGAGCTCATCCATTTTGGCCTCAGAGATCCTTTATAGACGCAGCTCTGTAGAAGATGGTAGGATGCTTATATTACGTTCTGGTTGCATTCCTTACCAAGATGAGAAGTAAGATAACTGTGTTTCTGATTACCCAGTAACGTGATCAAATGCCCACTCTGGGTCTAATTTGTGACACAAAAGTTATAGACCATTTCTGACTTCATGAAAACAGCTATTGATCGATGAAATGTGGATTTTGTTACATATATTATACAAAATGGAGCAGCATCTTTAAACAGCTTTCTACCTCTGACATATTCCTTGTTATCTCTCCTTTACTGTACAACCAGCTAAATGAGAGAGCTGAGGTATGCACACTCAAGACTTTCACGTCACCAGAAAGGAAAGATTCGATGCTGGATTCCATGTAGCAAGTAAAAATAAAGCAAATAGATGATGCACATGGTTCACACACTGCCACTTTCATGGGATAATTAAACTAAATATAGACTGAAAAAGTGATAATGTGGACCAGCATCCTCCTGCATGTACCATCTATAGTATACATGAAGTGATCATTAAATGACTATTCAGTGTCCAACTGTTTTCAGTCCTACCTGTTTCTTGGGTAGAAGTATTTCTGATTTTGGGTAATGTAATATAATGATGCTCAACATGGTTTCTTGCTGCTTTCACTCTAGCTTGAGCCTTACCAATGACGTCAGCATGGTTTGGTGTTGATGCAGTGGTCAAACTCCCACTTTGCAACAAAGGCACAAAACTCTAGGTCAGTGAATTGTAGTCTGTTGTCACTGATTACCATGGATGGAGTACCACATCTTGCCAAATGCTGCTTTAGTTTTCTGATGAGACCCTGTTTTGCATAGTGTTTTTGAGGTAGTTAACCTCCCAGAATCATCTACTGTAGACATTATTTAACAGATAATCTTTGTTTTCCAACATGAAGAGGTTCTCTCATTTTCTCCCATGGAAACTTTGTTTCAGTAGGTATTAATATTTCTTTTTGTTGTGCTCTGCAGAAACTCTGACAACCATCACATGTATTGGCTATCTACTTTGATTTCAGCTAATGTTGTCTGGTCAGAAGATATACTCACATACTCATCTGAGCACACTTTCACCTCCCAAGTGTAAACTATCTTTGATGGTCTTCCTAATGCTCTCAGGGACAGTAATTCTGTTTTCTTTAAGTTCATGTCCATTATGAACAGTCATTTCATCTCTGTTCAAGAAGTTAGGTATGATTTGAATACTCAAGCATTGTTTGGATTTTGGCCAATTGTAAGAGATCACTTGAGAATTGTCTTTGCTTCATATGTTTGGGTCACTTTCTAGAGATCTGTTCTTTCTTGATTTATTCTGAGAGGTCTAATAGTGCTTGCTTGTGTGCAGTGGTCAGTCTGATCAGTTTTATGAGGCAGATAGGCATCAGAATTTCAAAATACTGAATTTTTTAAACCTATTTTTCTAAAGACAATTACTATCTTGTGAAACACAATTATCCCATATATTTTACTAGCCTGGTAGACAGATGAATGAGAATTACTTGCTTACTGCCTGAGTGGACAGATGATTATCTCCATTTTTTTCTAACCTGGAAAACAGATTATTATCCTGTATTTATTACCTTGGTGGACAGATGATTATCCCATGTGTCTATTATCCTGGTGGGCAGATGTTTATCTCATATATCTATTACCTCATTGGATGGATGATTATCAAATGTGTTTACTACTGTGGTGGGCAAATGGTTACCATGTGATTTTACTACTACAGTGGACATGATTATCCTGCATTTTTTTGTTACATGTTATTCTAGAATTATTCTCATATTCTGGTGTATCATCATCATCTTTTTACCCGTGACTTAATGTCTTTTTAAAAATGTTTAAACTTCTTAATCATTATAATTAGTTAGTATCAATTTTTTTAAAAAATACATTCTATGTAACTAAATATTGTGCAACAAAGTTTGCCTGGTAGATATGGAAATAACCACTTCTACTAGGAAAAACTACAAATGTTCTATCCATTTTAGGCGGATATGTGAAAATTACTGTTATAAAAGGCATTTTTTTTTTTTTGTCCTTTTTCATCCGTACTAAGTAAATTTGTATCGTCCATAGTGAAGGGTGGAAAGTTCTTTTAACTTCTGTTGACATTTTGGTACCAGTAAAAACAAACAAACAACTTTTATCTAATATATTTTACAGCATGCCATTAAAAGTATAATTAGTGTTACAGATCACGAGAACATGAGTTTTGATTTTACACAAACCATTGATAGCTCTCGTTTTTTTGAGCGTGTGTATTTCTTTTAGAAGGATGACAAAAATGCATTGCAGTGTGAACAACAATATCTCGAAACTCCATCTTAAAAGCTCTTACTGTTTATGTGAGATGATGAAACTGAAGGCCTCTTATTAATTGAATTGGCTCTGTTTAAATTTTTTTTTTTTATTTCCCTCTTTGAACTGTTATACTTGTTCTAATGCATTTTATTTCTCTAACATAATTAAGTTGTTGACATCATTAATTTTAGTCAGAGATAAAATTTACATAATGAAGCCTGTGTCATCTGCATCATTTGGTGTGAAGCAATAAGTTGTAAAAAAAAATATCTTGATTCAAGTTTCTGAGAAGTAAGAATCTTAGAAAATCGTTTTCATGCTCAACGTGGAAAGTAAACACCAGTTTTAACTAATAACTTAGATCCAGCAGGAGATGGCTTTCTTATCAAATATGACTTTAAATGCAGATGATTGTTTGTAGACTTCTTTTCATAGTCCAAGTCCAGTTCTTTTATGTTACTTCTGAAAATTAACTCTCATTCTTGAATATCTATGCTTTCTTTGGCTCTGAAGGTGACTTGCACATCTTACAAGCTTTGTCTCTGAGTTTACTTGGTGGCTGGGCCAGCTCATCTGTACTGTAATATCTTGAATACAAATTGTACAAAACCATAAAGATGACAGATTAATGCTGGTTGATGTAATGATATATTGGTGCCAGAGATTTCTTTAATATGCAAAAAAAAAATAATCAAATTAATAGTATGTATTTCCTTTGAAGAACATGGATTCTAATATAAATGATGCATCCAGTTTTAGGCAGACATTTGAATGAATCATTAAAAATAATAGTATAAGGTTTTTTTGTTTGTTTTTTAGTTGTGCCTTTAAAGATGATTTCACATGATTCAGTAGATGAAGTCTCCATGACCACCACCACCTAGTGAACCTGTTGTAAACTTGGTTAAAAGGTTAGTTCTTGCTTTTTTTTTTCTTTGTTCATCCTTTAATGACAGTTATTTAGCATATTAGGACAGATGCTGCTAACTTTGTTTTAAAAGTATTTTTTTATACAATTGATAAATGAATTAGTAAAAAATAATTTACACATGGCTTCTAAAAAAAAACAGTGAGGAAATTGTGGTTACATCTTATTCTCAGTACTTAAAAGTCACCATTATTGTTTATTATTATTAAAATTTTATTACCATTTTCAATAATGATCGTAGCTCTTTAGAAATTTTGTCATATTCTAAGGCAACAGTTTCCAAACTAGGGGTCACAAGGCCAGCCAGTATCATAATTATTTTCATGCCACATTTAGCCTATAGACTGCTGTTGGCACATGCATGCACTACTTTATATGGTATTGTCTATACCAGCCTTGCCCCTAACACCTGTAACTTCATCTTTCTTTGCTGTTATTGTTTTTTAAATATTTTGCTGGAGTGTTTCCTCACACTACTTTAGCAAAGTGCATGCCTGCAGTTCTTACTGCTGCTGTTGGAGGTTGGTTTTGCAAAGAATTTGTGTTAGTGGTGTTATGGTGAGCAAAAAAAGAAGATTGGGAGCCACTGTTCTAAGGTGTGCAGTCTTGCTGAACCTATAAAGCTTCACGTGCTCAGGGGACATTACTCTTTCCGACTAGACAAGTGGTCGTCTTACCATTACCAGCACCACTAGTTATTTTCTCCTTATTACCAGTGACAAGAACGAAAACCACCTTTATTCAGGTGAGAATGTGTGGAGGTAATTAAATTTGCAGAGAGCTACATTATCTTTGTGGGGGGAGAAAACAAAGAAAAAAATTAATTTTTTTTATGTTGACTTTATTTTTGTCAGAAATTTGCTAAAGTTTTACAATATAATACTTCACCAAACAGCAGTAAAAAGAAACAAACTGGAATGTAAAACAGAGAGAGATAGGGATGAAGTCAGTACAGAGAGAGAGAGAGAGAGACAATTCTCATGAAATAGTCACATAAAAAACCATGTTGCTATGAAAAATGTGTTGTGTTGTATGTCTGTTACAATTGTTAAAGTTTAAAGACATACGGTAAACTCTGTAAATAACGGCACCCTCGGGAAATCGTGGATGCCATTATTTGGAGCATCCATGTAAGTAAGGTATAAAGGAGGTGTAAATAAGTAGAATATAAAATGGACATTTACGTGCTGCAAGTTTAATCAAAATATTCAAAAAACGCATTTACATCAAGTTGCATATGGAAAATATGCATGAATAAAACAATCCACTATTAAAAAATATGGACAACAAGTTATATACGGAACATATGTGTGAATAAAACACAATTATATTTTTAAAATGTATGCACAGCATGCTACATACATGTACAAAAACATAATTATACACCACACAACACTGTTTACTTCTTCTGTTACCTGCTCTGGTGGTAGTATTTCAATTGCTGCATCAGGAGAACGATCGATGAACCAACATTGTACTCATGCATTAAAACATTCCTGCTTACACCTTTTTTTCTAATTTCTTGACTATTTAAATTTTATCGGTAATGTTAAGTGTAGCAGTCCTGTCTTTCTCCAATACTTGCTTTGTCAAATTTAGGAGCCATTGTTGAGGGGTGCAAAAGTTATCATATGACAAAAGATGAGAGAAATGAGCTCTGCGCACTTCCAAGATGGCGACTGTAAACAAACTTAAGTTGGTTGCTGTGTCTACTGCCAGAGCTGTGACATATCCCATTAGGTAGAATGCTGCTATATTCAGAGTTTACTGTAGATACATTTTCTGCTTCTCTGTTTGTATAAATATTTAAAAGGTAAGTCTGAATTAACATATTGTTTGTCACAAACACGCAAGGATTTAATGAGCTATTATTAAATGTCTGCGTCCATACATCTAAGACTTTTTTGTTTTTTGTGGAAAGCTTACATATTAATTAATGTGGTTTTTGAACATTCAAACAACGCATGAACAAATTTCTTGTCTTCAAAAACCCTCTAGAAATTACAAAGAAGAATCATTAAAAAAATGTTAAAAAGCAGGGTAATTGGTAACTTTTCTGATGCTTCATAGTGTGTTACTGTGGTTGGTTTATCTAAAGAGTACTTACCTGACACCAAGCAGCTGCTCTAGGTTTGCCATGGAGTGGGCACAAAAGATGAAAATCAGAACTTGATATGCCCCTTATAAGTGGTTATAATGTTATCTGGCTTCAGATTACTGAAAAGATAAAAGCAAGCATAAAAGCCTCCTTGTAGAGAGCTGAGCATTCACCAAAGTATATTTATGGCCCTATCTGAAAACAAACAACGGTTTAATGTGACAGCCTGCAGAATGTTGACATAGTTACACAGCTCCAAATGAAGAGATTAGTTTTGAAACATTCCCAACCACGTTACCACAAACGCAAAGAACAAAAGTGGGATAACCTGTCTCAAAAAAGGGGGAGGTAATCCTGCATGCTATTACTTAAGCTGTGCTGCAATTAATTTAGGAGATTTTAAAAAGTAGGATTTCCTTTCACCATTTTAGTGTTTTGGAAAATGTTGAAACATTAAAGGAAACAGCACAAATTAGTAAACAACAAGCTGATAGATAAAGATGAAGCAATGAGCAGATATCCCTTTTATTCCTTACTGACAATTTTGATTATTCTTTTGCTTATTTTTGAATAAAAAAAAAAAAAAAACTGTGTAACAAAACCAAAATGAAGTACAGAAGTTTAGTTGAGAAATCAAACAAATGAACAAAGTAATAATTTTGCTGCCATCACTATGCTAGTTGGAAAGTTACTGTCAGATGACAGTTGGCAAAGCATTTTATTAAAAACCAGAATGCTTTTGGCTATACTATCAAAAGTAGCCATCTGACAGTGACCACTGCCAGCAATCAGCCTGTGCATAATTACTGTTCTATTTCATTATTTCTCCTCCCCCAACAATCATAGTCAATAACATCAGTTTATGTGGGTGATTCCAGTAAGTTATTAATGTAAGAATGGCACTTCACTACTTTCGAGTAGTTTGATTGCATCATCTCATAACTTAAGTGGCATACTTCCCTGAATCCCACCATCACCCCCTGTCTAGAGGAAACTTCTTTCTAAATTTGGATCTAAAATTAAGTTAGTTTCACTCAATACAACTTAAAATGACAATTGTTGCTTGCAATAGTGGTAATGGAAAATAGCTATTGTTTTTTTTTCTTAATATCCAAAACTTAATAAATAATAACATCAGAATTGCTTTTTTACTCTCATTGCATATAAACAGATCTGGTAATAATCATATCACCAATGCTTGTGGAAAAAAAAAACAACAACACAAACTACAATTCATAATAAATGTGCAAAAATACTAATAGGTAGGTTATTATAAGTTTTCTAAACTGCACCCACAATAAGTAAAAAGAAATACATTATAGGTGACTCAGAAAAATTCATAGAGCATAGGAGCAAAAGATCTCATCTGAAGAGCTCTCAGGTTTGAAACTTCTCTCTCTTCTTTCTATAAATTTTTCCATTAACAATTTTTAATGATATTTTTCACTATTTTCACCTGAAATAAAGAATAAAATGCAAACAATATTTGATAGAAATTTCTTTTTAAAGTTACAATTCATATGTTAATGTCTGAGAATTACAAAGGTATATGGAATTGGCAAAGTATATTTCAGCTATTTTTTTTTTCAAAATTTTTTTACTGTTTCTGTTATATTCTAGGATATGTTTTGGGGGATCTAGGGTACCACCATTGTTATTGTTTGACACATTTGATCCTTTAATTTGTTTGAGAGAAAATGCAATAGAATGGTTAACAACGATTCACTTCAGGACAAAATCATCAGGTATGCTTGGGGTGGATTGTGCAATTTTGAAAATTTGGCATCATCGTTAGACTGGGATCTCCTGTTTTTTCATCCAGGCAACTGTTTGTTCACAGATATTTTGACATTTTAGTGTGATGAATTCAGAAGTTTTCAGATTAGTGATAATGTCACAAAAAGGGCCGCCTCATATAACTTAGACACAGTCTTAGTATCCTTAACATCAGTACTACAAAGGCCTTACTTTAATCTGAAAATAAATGTATAATTTTATTCCTTTGGTCAGTACAAGGTTAAAAATTGTTCACTGTTTTCAGGGTGGAAAATTATCATTCATACACCCAAATATGATTAACTGTGGATGTTTTCTCTAAAACGAAAAGATAAAAATACAAAAAATAATTTTGTGTGTGTGTGTAAAAGCAAAAAATGTTGATATATATGTTTGCTAATTTAAAAAATAAAAAATATTCCCTAAAATTAAAAGAAGAAATATTTTTTTTTAATGGAATAGCTGTTATTTGTGTTACTCCATGCCTTTTCTACCTTTTAGCATTTTTTGAAAACAGCATTAATATTGAGGTCCCAACACATCCTACAGGATTTTTTTGGAGATTCTTCTCCCCAGTGAAAGGTGTGGGAGACTATTTTCCCCATCCTCACCATATCCAAATTTCAAAGCAAAGGGAAATTCTTTAAGTATCTTTTCATGAGCCAAAATTGTTTGAATAAAAAATATTTTTAGCTTCATAATTTTAAAATGATGTAATTTTCATCTTAACGTTTTTGTTACAACTATTGAATGTTCTGGTTTTAAAAAAATTCAGATGAAAAAAATTTGTCTTCTTTTCTTGACCTGAAAAATTGATTAGAATTTTTTTCCTTAAATTTCATAAATTGACAAAAGTGTACAGCATCATCAGTCCTATATGGATCAATTTTAATATTCACTACATTTTTTAATTTCATATGTAGTGATATGAGTCTCTTCAAAAACTGTCTCATTTGAGAATGTAAAGTTTTGAATTGCCAGTAACTCAAAATGTTTTCCAAAAGATGTGTTAAACATTGATAAACTGTTTAAATAAAATACCAACAAATGTATATGGAGGTACCAGTAGTTTGTAAAATGCATTGGAGAAAATAACTAATGCTGGTGGATTACACTATAAGTTGTTTTTTGTGCTTATTAGTGCTGATCTCATACTTTCTAGGCATTCAGTGAGGCATTTTTACAGGTTCTAAACTAGCATGTGACTTCACTTGCAATCAAGTCAAGATTTTGTAATGTTACAGTACATTCACTAGTTACTAGTTAAATTAAAACAACAAACGGAAAGTTCAATTTGCAAATATGTTTTAACAGCCACGATAAATCTGAAGGAATGAGACTAGATTCTGACCCATACAACACTTCTAATGACTTATGATCTGTGAATAGTTCAAATTAAATGCCATGCAAGTACACATGGAATTTTCCACACACCCACACAGTAGCTAAGGCTTTCTCTTCCAATGTTGAATACCTTTTCACATCTAACAATATTCAATTGACAACAACTAATCACTTTGGTATGTCTATCATATTCTTGGAGAAGAGCCTTATGCATCTACTATTAGCTGAGTTTGAGTTCCATCAAGTCAACAGTATCAGTGTTTTATCCTTAAATAAATATTATTTCAGTTTCTCAAAATTTTTTTGGTCACTTTTTTCAGAAGCTTTGACATGATTGCTAGACTGGGTTTGTACTTGGCACTGAAAATTTATGATTCCTAGAAAAATGTTCACTTTTGACATAACTCGTCACGATAATGGTTCTATTCTATTTCTGAATAACACATGCATGACCTATGAAAATAACTTTGGCCATTCCCAGCTGACATTTTTCTTTATTTAAAGTTAGATTATTTTTTCTTTAGTTTAATTTTTTTTTAGTCTTCATGTTCTTACTAAATGCTTTTCTTTCATTCATATTGTAAAAAAAACTTGTCATCAGTTGGAATTGGATGCCTTTTAAGATTTATAGCTTCATTGGTTTGGCACAAAGTCTTATGTCACAGGTTGGTTTTTGGAGAATAAAAAATTAACATTTCCTAACAATGCTGGACTTTTACCATTAATTATATAAAATTTAGCTACCATGCTGTCATTACTGTCTGCTAGTGACACCTGTGTCGTAAACCTTAATAATCCTAATAGTTTATCTAACCCAATACACAGAGTCCCTTGTTTCTTTGTTTTTGGTTTTATATTCCTTTAAATCTTCCCACATTTATTTGTCAATTGCATTCACTATTGCTCCACTAGCTATGATTACATCAACACAGTGACCAACCTCCATTCCTACTTTATCAGATCTATCTTATTGATCAACATTGAAAGCTTATCTTCCAATTCTGAGACTCCACATATGGAATTCATCCTTTCTTAGCTCAGGTATGATTTTCTCTGTCTTTTTTTTTGGCTTATCACTTCCTGGTGCTTTAACCAAAATAGTTTGATTCACTGGAGAAGATTCTGTCTCTTGCAGCTCTTCCATTTTCTTGGTTGTAGCTGCAGTTCTCAATTGGTCCATTGTTAACACACTACCCTTTTCAAGGCATCTTATGCAGCTTGTGTAATTTAAACTTTTCCTTTACTTGGTCACAGGTTTGTTAATATGATTTATCAAAGTCACATAAGATCGCTTCCTGTCTAAGTCTAGTTATAAACCGTTTATCAAATTTGCCTTCTTCCTGCTTATAACACTGAAAGAGTCCTTTCAATGGGAGCATTCACCTTGGCTTTAAAATTTTTTTTTTCAATATATTTGGTGCTTTTGCTTCCCTTCATCCCTATTTTCTTTCTTCCTCTAAAGCAAAGTATGTATCCCATGTAACAATAATACTTTTTTCCTGATCTTGTCTTTGATTCCCTTCTTGACAAAGTTCAGAACTTCAAAACTACATCTTCCATGACTGAGGTTAAGTGGGTCACTATGTGCCTTGAATGTACTGATGATATTTAATTCAATATGTTACATTTTTATGGCTTCCAATGACATCCTCTGAAAGCAAACTAAAGACAACAAAGAGGAAGTTCTGCAGAAACATAATTCATGAAATAATAGCCTAGCACACATCTCATATATGATCTTCCATAAATTCATAAGGATGATAATCCACTGAAGCACTCAGGAAGATTGCATTGGGCTGCCACGCAATCTTCAGAAGATTCTGACATCTGGGCATAGACTGATACACTAAAAGCTCTTTGTAAGCATCTGAAACTGCATTATTTTACCTCGGAACCTCCTAGTCAGTCTTGATGTACAAAATTTGTCCATGAATGTCCTAACTAATGTCAAGGTTGTCACAAGGAAAAGACTTCAACGGGAGACTGACTGGAAGAGGAAAACCAGCCTAAGCATTTAGAGGCATCATAGAATTAACAACTTAGAGCATCATGCTTAACAGTTCCAAGATTCCATCTACAAACAAGCTAAAAGAAAAGCCATGGGCTCACCTCTTTCTCCCATCCTTTTAAGCATCTGTATGGAGCATTTTGGATAATCAGCAATAATGTCTAGTGATAAGAAAACTAATGACTGACTTAAATACATTGATAATGTCTTTCTTATCTTGCTTTTTTGGTAGAACATCTAAACACCAACTAGCTATCAGGTTTACAGTGGAGATAGAGAATGATAACCAATTTCCTATTCTGGATATTTTGGTTTCCAGCAGAGAAAGGTAATTGATTTCTAATGCAAACACGAAAAAGACACTGGGTGATACCTGCACTGACTATGGAGTCAAGAAAGGAATAATTAAGTGTTGTCCAACAAGAGGAGAAAGAATCTGTTCATTTTGGAATTAAGAAAATTCACACTAATTAAATTTTGTTCAGTTTGCTAAAATAGTTATTACATTAAAAGGAAGATGAAAGGAATCCAATTTTGGATATCCTCTGCAGAATAATGGGTGTGAGAAGTCCAGGAGACAAGCGGAACATTTTTTTGTGAAGATATTTGTGAATTTACAGACAAATAAAGTTCCTTTGTTTTCTTCCAGAGTGTTTGAGAACTGTTGTTGATGATTACATATTCCCATTCAGCAACATACATGCTATTTTCCAGAAAAACCTAAGCTGATTTGAGGACCCAAACAGAACTATTAGACCAAGTTTAGTAGCATTAGAAGTAGTAGTAGAATTTGTTTACTTGTTCTGTTTATGCCAGTAAATTATTCTATTTATTTTACTGTTTGTGTTATTAATTCCCTTCACTAGAAACTCGGTTGTAATGATGCCAATGCATTATCCACTCTAGAGTTTGTTAAACATTGGCAGTATTAGGTGTAATTTTGCCAAAGGCATGTTTGTTAATTATTTTTTTTCCATTTGTTAATATTTTTCCATCTGTAAGTGGAAATATTTTAATAAATAACAGTCACATTCGTTTTATGCATACAATATTTACATAAATCTCTCTCTCTCTCTCTCGGCCTATAAAAAACTAGACAAATTAATTTGTTTTTCTTGATCTATCAAAAACGCGCATAGAAAAAAAACTGCGTAAGATTTAATCTTTCCTTTTAAAAAGTGTTAATTTTATTTATTGATGTGCGAGAAAGTAAATTGGATTCGTTTTATTAAAAACCAAAAGTAGAAAAACCATTATAATATAAATTGATCTTTTTTTTTCCTTTTAGATTTACAATTATTGACTTTTCACGGTTGATTATTTTCTCATTTGTTGCAGTATAAACTGCTGAGCTGAGTTACTGAAATTGTCTTTAAAACTTTTTTTTTCCTCTCACATTTTAAGAAAAGAAATATGAAAAAGTTTTGCGGTAAGATAAACTTAAATTGGATTTGGCTGGTCTCATGCCAATATGAAATCAGTCATAAACCTCGAGAATTTGTAGGTATCTACTTTTCGATACTGATAACAAAAGGTGTATGTTGAACATCTGCATTGGCAGTTTTGGTTAAATATTCCTTTTTTGGGGGTTTTCAAGTATTTGAAAATCGCCTTGGGTGATATAATTTTCCTGTCTTTGTTACTTTCCAGTTTCACAAATACTTGTAAAATCTTCATTTTTTCCAAATCGCTTCATAAAATTTACTAATAGGCAGTTACTTGTGACAGAAGGACAATCATGGAAAACATTGTCTAGAGGACTGGAAGTGAAGTCTGTTTATAAAGGTTCTAAGAGAAGTGTGTGTGTGTGTGTGCAGAATCATGTTGGGATTTTTTACACTAATTTATAAACCAATGGAAGAGAGAGCAAAGTACCATGTACATTTGGATAATGTAGAGTTGCATGACCTAAATCAAAGAGAAAATCTCTTGGAAGAGAAACAAATTCCATATCAGAACTAAATGAAACTTACGGATGAATATTCTAGCTTTAACTCGCTTACATTGTTTGCCTAAAAATCTGAAAGATTTCTGCTGGGAACAGTCAATTAACTAGATAAGAATAGATAAGATTGATACTTCTTCACCAGAACATTAATTTTCATTTAAAAAAACCAAAAAAAAAAACCAGCAATACAAACACTGTCAAGTTTCTATCTTTACTGAATATCAGCCGTGTGACTGAATCATGTTGGTGTCTATGATAGCAGATTTATCACTTAATATTCCTGAAAAGAATATATGGAAAGAAAATTTTAGGTTAGAGTTTTAGTAATACAGGGTTAGGTAGTGAGGCAGGCAGAAAGTTTTTTTGTGTAATATAGAATTCTAGCCAAAAATGATGTGCATATTTATATGAACAGATTTGTATGTATAATACAGATTATAAATATACTTTTTTGTACCAATGGTAAAATTCCACAAAATGCAAATGAAAAATAATAATTTGTATTTTTAGTTTGGTTTCTAATAAGGATGATACCATTTGGCATTTTTAAAGTTTTTCTCTGTTATGTCCTGTGTCACCTTCCCTAGCTGTTGAATTAAGGTGATAAGGTTAACTTTCCAAATAACCAACAGCTTAAACCTTAATTATGAGACAAGTGCATGTTTAGCTACTTCACTAATCCTACTTTTATTCTGCAGCAGTGTTTAGGCATATTTTTAAAAAGTGATCAAATGTTTAATTAATATATCCGTGACTTTGATGGTAAAAACAAAATTGCATTTTGTTGGCAAGGTTGGGAACACGGGAGCAAAGGAGGTGGAGACGTGGTGGAAGGGTTGGGAGCACGGGATCAAAGGAGGTGGAGACAGATAGCCGCAGGAGCCAGAGGTCTAATGGGGCTATCACACCATTTTAGTAGTGTTAATAGTTTTTTAAACTCTAAAAGTATAATAAGTATTCATTTCATGAATTGTTGTGCTTGTGGGAAAAGGGATTTTGTACTTTTAATGTTTGATTAGTTCATACATCCCTTGTCAGACAGTCTGGAGAGGGTTTCAGGGTGTTTCAATAGAATGTTGGATTGGAATGACAGATTACAGATATTCTGGACATTTAGCAAAAACAAACTTCCTAGTCTTATATATCAAGGATTGTGTAAGGATCTAATAGGGGCATTTTGAAATCCTACAAGTCATGTTTTTTTTTTTTTTTAAATACTCTCTCAGGCTCAAGGAACTATGGGACATGGTAACTATCTTTTTATTAGGATAGATTTTTGTTAATGTTTTCAATAAGAGGGTAAGTGTCCCCAGAACAGCTGCCCTGATACTCCCTGTCCTCCCACCCACCATGCTGTATAGCCTTGCTGAATAGTACTTTTATAAATTATTCACTATGCTCATTTCTTTTGGATGAACTGTATCTCTTGGATTTTTATTACGGGAACTGTTTATCAGTAAAACTGTGTGTTTGTTCTGGAGTGAAAAGTTTATTTGAGTCAAATATGCTTAGTTCTAAAAAAGAGTCAGAAAGTCCCTTACTCATCTCATGATTTGCATTCTGTAAACCTTTTCTGTCAAAAAAATAGCAATAAAAAAAATAAACAGAAGTTTGTCTACAGCTTTTACTTGTCTCTCGGACAATACAAAATCTGTTAGCATCACTTCCTTGCTATCAGACTGAATGGTAAAATATTGTAAAAATGATAATGCTTGATATCAAGAAAAGAGATTACTAAAGGCTTGATTCTTTCCACTTGGGTTTAACTTAACATTAGTTTTGTTGAATGCAGATTTGATGCAACATCATGCATGGAATCGCTAGAGAGAGAGAGAGAGAGAGCTAAAGGCACACTGAGTTCTGACCATCCTATTCAGTTGTTAAGAGTATATATGTAAGGACAACTGCTTATGTCCGTTCAAGGGAGGCTACTGCAAACAACATTCTTCTGATCTCTACTTGGTGACCACCATTGGAAGAATCTCATTAATGAACAGTAGCACAGACTAATGCTGGATTTCAAGAATGGCTGTAATTGGACTAAGCCGATTACATGGCTTAAGGTGTAATAACTATTAGCTTAGCTAAAGTTTGGCTTGGACCTGGAAAATAGGTGCCAAGTTCTTCAGGAGAATCTCTAGAGAAGAAATAATAAACTCCACTCTGAAGATGATTATAAGTGATAAATAAATTATGAATGATTTTGGTAAATGCTAATATAATAGTGATACTAAACTTATGCTACCAGACAAATCTAAAAAAAATGTATTATATTAGTCATTAAAGTAGAAAAGGCTTAGAAATTTAATTATGGTATCTTGTACTAGTAATTGTAGATAACTGAAAAACTTTACCGTCAGACTTTTATAATAAAATTAAAATTTATTTTCCTCTTGGATTTTGATATTTTAGTTTGTTAGTCTTAATATTCCATTAGTTATGTTTATCAGTTTTTGTTTTTTTTTTTTTTTTCACTTTTCCATCAACATCAGAATTATGATTATCATCCGCCATTTTAACAAAACAATCATCCATTATCTTGTCCAAAGCATCAGATAGCATGTACTAGAGTAGTCTTTAATTGTGAATAAAAAGACTGAATTATTGGGGCGGACCAAAAATGTGAACTTTAAATGAGTTTGTATTCACCTTAACGAAAACCTGTTTTTCTCATGACTTATGGTATATTTTATTCTTTTCTAAAGATTATTTTAGTATTATGCAACAGTAGGAAAATCAGCACCATTTGTGGATTTCCAGCTACAGTTATTATACTGCCACTGTTAGCCAAATACCTGAGAAATTCATTTTTTAAAGCTGTTACTTTGTGGGATATGTGCCTGTAAAGGTTTTCTCTTGCAAATTTAGAGAAATTTAGGCCCTTCACCTTTTAAATCAACTTTCAAAAGCATTTTAAATTGAAGAATTAATGATGCTACATCTAACAGTTTTGAAATGAAGACTTCCAGGCATTCACTATTCAATTACTGAGAAAATCACCTGTGGATATCTGATTCTAATTTGAAAATTTTAAAATGTATATTATAATATATAATTTCAAGTTTAAGTATGATGTAGTTTGTGGCATAGTAACTGGACTCGTGATTTGGAGTTTGATCCTCGCTTCGGGCAACCTTGGTTTGGCATACATTCTTTAGTATAGTTTCTTAAAATTCTTCTTTACTAGCTTCTTCCCATATTTAAAAATAAAGATCTCTGGTCAAGATTTGTGTTTATGTGTTTCACAGATTATAGGTTCACCCGTTTATCACCAAGATAAAGAGCAGCAACAGTGTGAATGGATAAATAACAGAAATTATGTTGATCTACTGTCAAAATCTAAAGATATTCTCTTTTATATAAAATTCAAGGGCACTTACTGTTACCCAACAGGAGTGGTTATCTCCCTTTATACAATTTTGTTAATTTTGAGGCCTAAAAAAAAAAAAATGGTTTATTTTATTCCACAATTCCAGATTTCTGTCTCATCCAAAGATCAGAACGATGATTTAATTTCTATCTCATAAGGAATTATTTTCTATTTTTATTTATCAACAAAATTGTTCTTTAAAAAATTGAATGTGACTCAAAAGTTTTTTTTTTACAGATTCTTTTTGTCAAATTTGAATATATATCACTAAATATTAGTATTATCAGTTAATATACTTTTTTTTGTTTAATAAATACCATGTTGAAGGATACTTTTAGCACTGGTTTTGAAATGTTATCAAAGTATTGATTACTACCAAAACACGGCCAGTTAAATAAGATGAACTATGACAGACAGATGCAAGAAGATTGTTTGAATTCTGGTCAGGACCAGTTTGGTTTGATGTACCTCCCTTGCATGGCTGCTTTTATGTTTCCTCCCACATCTAAAAACAAATGGTACGGGTCACTTTGAAAAGATGCATCTCTCTTTTTTTTAGTTTTTCACTGGAATGTTTTCCTTCCTCCAGTGGAGGTCTGCTGATAGTCAGGCTTTAGGAGATTCTGTTAAGGGAAGAAGTAACTGCAGCAGAGCTCTGATGAAGTTTGTCCATTAAAGGCACAGATTAAGGTGAAGCAGCTTCTACTCAAAGATACGGATACTAACCAAACTGGAGAGATTGTACCACACATCGAGATAGGGCATGTGCGTCTATTGAAAAAGATTTGGATTAAAATACTAATGGCATTCCTAGTGTGTACCTGGCCTATAAATCAGATCTGTTCCAATTCCCTGCTGCAGCTCTAGCTGGGAATGCATATCTAAAGAAAACTAAAATAAAATTAAACGTTAACAGATTATGGTATTTATGCCAGAACAAGAAATAAGAGGAATCTCCATGGTTCCACACAGATATGACCCTTGGTGGAACAAGTACCTTTTAATGGGTTTGTGGCTCCTGCCCACAAAATATTCCAAGCATTTCTTCTCCATTTAAAGCTTCTAATTTCTATCTCTAAGGAACGGTGTTACAAATCTTTGCAGTTTTTAATATTTAACCAATCCAATTTTAGTTCTTTTTTAAAAGGCTTTACACAATAACATATTTTTTACTAAATCATTAGTTTTAAATCACAGTTTCTTATTCTTTTAAGTCTTTATTTAACATTGTCTATTTCACTCATTATATTTTAATTTTCTTTCGCTGAGAGGCCAACAGATCTATATTTTTGTTTTTTCACTCATCTATTAATTAATCTAACCACTATTATTACTTTTTATAAAGATATAAGATCTCTCAACAAAACACCTTCATTATGTTTGATCAGGTTATATTCCCAGAGAGCTATTGGAGTTTCTTTTCTTACAAGTTTCTGTTAACCCTTCCACTCCTTGCTGTTCTATCCTCTCATTATTTGGTTTTCTACTGGACTTTAAATAAAGACTTTAATTCTTCTGCTAATGATTTTCCCAGTTTATCATTTAAAGGAACGCTCCATGCATCTCTATGACCCTTGTCTCATCTAGAAAAAAAACTTGCATCTCAACTAAATCTGCTGGCCAAATGTAATTTATTGAATGATCAGGTTTCAATAACTTTTCAGCTGAATTACAGTGGACTAAAAAAATTGTAACCACCCCAAAAGTGTTTTTTTTTGGGGGGGTCTATTTCTGATATCAGTCTTTATATCTTAAATCATGGCATGTCTGATGAACCTAGCAGGTAAATTGTCTGAATTTTATTTTTAATCATGTTCTTTGACCACAGTAGTAATGTGAAGGTGAGGGTGTAAACAAAATATGTAAAAATAAATCAAACTTAGCCATTAAATTTTTTTTTTTTTTACATCTTTATTTAAAACTTCTTGGGGAAAATTTTAAAAAAGAGATTATTTAGCACCTATAAGCATAGCGTGGATTGATTGATTTGATTATAAGAATGTTTGTGGTAAAACTGTCCCACTTATGTGTGTGTATTAGACTATTCCAGGTTATATCTTTGGAAAATCTTAAACCAACCTGGATATCAAATAGTAAAACACAGCAGGTAATAAAATGAAAATGCATTAAAGAATGAAATTTTAGATCCTCAGAATGCTTGTGAATTAATAAAGGGGGTGGTGGAACAATTTTTTTAAAAAGAAATAGATGTTGAATACTTTGGGAAAATCATTTGAGTCTTCAATCCAGGAGAGATTGATTCAAATTTTTAAATGCATTTACATTTTTATGAAAGTCAGAAATATCAATCAAACAAAATAATTTTCTACTGGGAGATAGACAGAATGATATAGATATTTTTGGGAAATATAGAAAGTATTGCAAACTTCCCTGACAAGCAATCAGAAGTATTTCCAACTTTATCTTCTTTCCAGGTATCTATACACACCTGTGTGGTTGGTGGGGGGGGTAGTTATTGTCAGTTCATTTAAAGTTACACTAGAAGCACGTGTGTGATATGTGGTATTTGTTGTTTTAAAGCCAACACTCCTGATACAGATTATGATTGCAGCTATTATCAGTTGCCCGTGTACGAAATGATTCTTACGACAACAGTGTACTCGTTTTCTCAGTATCGGTTAATGGAATTTGGATTAATTCTCAAATGCTGCGATAAAGCATCAAAACGAGTGGCTTTATCCAGTAAATTGATAGTTGGCAGGGTTAGGAATGGTATAGTGTCCATACCAAAACAACGTCTGTCGCTTAACGTTGTTTTATTTTACGGGTTCTCCGCCATCAGCACCGGGCGGCAGAGGTCGCTGCTTCCACTAAAAGTCGTCTTCGGAATGAGATCGGGCGAGCAGCAGGTGCTGGTACCGGGCAGCTTTGTAAGGGCCCGTGCCGTAACTAATGCGACGATCGATCTCCCGCTCCACAAGGAACCCCTTGCAACCAGCCCTTCGCTGACAGATGTTCCTTCGGTCCATTCTTTCTATGCATGACAGAATACTCTCAAACCAGACTTTCTCTGTCCACACGACCGAAGTCAACCATCCGAGAGACGACGTAAACCACCACCACCACATTAATCTAGAACAGGTGTTTCTCCAGACTTCAAAGGGTTTCCGCCTGTTCCTCTTTTATTTTACGCTCTCTCCAGCCACGCAACATTTGATTGACAGAGTTCCTGTTGTTCCGGTGGTAAAATACGGTTAACATTCATCGTCTGTCACTGCTTGGAGAACCTGAAATAAACAAATGTATAAGGTGGCTGGGTGTGTCCCATTTCATACATAAACCGATCTATTGATGCGTGTCCTTATACAGAAGGCGCGTGGCTGTTAGAGAACCAGTACAATGGAAACAAAAGATAGGTTGAAGTTGGTTGCCATATTTGTTCCCAAACTGCCCTCTTTCACGCTCCATAAATTATTTTATCGCTGAATGCAGAATTTTCCCCACCAATGCATAGACTCTCTTGTGTTTTTTTCCGCAGGCGTGTCGTTCGCCTTTGTTACCTCTGATCTTTAAGTTAATCGTCCTTTGCGCAGCGGCCGTATCCGAGAACCGCAGATCACTCACCGAAGAGTTCTCACTTTTTGCCGGTTCGATTCCCACCCGTGGTAGGGTGGAGAAAATTGTCCCTTTATTTCCATGTTCAGCCTAGTTTAATTTTTCGTGGGTAGGGGGTTAAAGCGCGAGATACGTAACGAATTTATGACATCATTGTCGACATATCCGGCAGTCGCGCGACACAGCAGTTAGCAGAAAGAAGCGGGGGGGGATCTGTCGCGGCTTCTAAACCACGTGGTTGAGGTTATTTAACATCCAGATGAAACATCTCGAAAAGCGTTAATAAGCGATCTTGGAAACGAACAATGGGAATCTGATACTTTTGTACTAATATGAGGAAGAGTCAGCTGAGACAATGACCTTGTTGACGCAAGGTTAGAAGAACCCTCGCGGAATGCGCGCGCGCGTGGGAGATTATCTAAACGTGTCTTCGCAGGCCCCCATCATCATATCGTGTTTCGGTGGGTCTTCCAATCGTCGCCGTCCCTCCTGGATAGTCTACCATCCCACAGGACCCGATTGTAGTAAAGAGCACCAGGCTTCCGAATGTGCTTTCCTCGCTCCTCTGACAGACAGGTCATCGACAGGAAGCTAAACTGAGCTCAGAGGATGTCTCTTACAGCTTCGAGGCTCGGGTTATACGTAAACTTTAAAGAAATCGACAGACCTAACAAACGGGGGCTTCCCCCCCCCTTTCTTGCACATTATAAGGCCACGTAGGATACACGTGTCTTGTCGTTAAAAAACAACAAAAAACAAATCCGACTTATTGTTTTTGTCCAATTAGGATATATGAAAATACGTATATCATTTGTGTGTCTTCCCCCTCGGTTTTGGTGAAGACACAAGAAGTTATTTATTTAAATCTGATAACAGAGCCAAGAAGAATAGGAAAGGAAATCTCCGTATTTTCTTAGCTTCCGTTCTCGTAAATATCGCCGTTTATGGAGCAACTTCGCGTATTTGGCCGACTGCTATTTTCGAACAGAATTTGCTATTTTCGCGAAGACGTCAATTAAGCCAAACCTTCGGAACGACTGTTGCCAAGCAATTACCAGTCTTGACTACAATTCACGACAAAGCGAATTCCCTGACGTCATTCTTTTCTTTGCCGGTGGCCTGACCTTGGCCTTTGCAGAACGCTGCCAATCAATATCGCGGTTACATAAAAAAAAAAGAGAGAGAAAGAGAGACGGGCATGACAAGTAACTGTGGCGTAGTAACGTGTCACGAAGGACAAAGGTTGTGCTCTGGTCAGTCAGTCAGTCATTTCGGTAGCTGGTTGAAACGTTGAGTCGATAACGACTTTAAATAACCACGCGATCGGCGTTCGATCATGACTTCCAAATGGCTCCTCGCGCGCGATATCTCGGTTTGTGGTGGATAATAAATGGATAAAGATCGCGAAAAATTGCAGACAAATACCCCTCCCCAAAATTAATGAAGATAAGTGAGGAGAATTTACTGTTAGGTTAAAGAACAAATACCTTCCCACTTCGGCAGTGTTGGGTTAAACGGACAAATTGGTGCTGTGTAGTAAGGCCTTTGGTTTATATCTAAAAAAAGACAAAATAACTGCATGACTTCAAAGGAGCAGCGAAGTCAGCAGGGCTTTAGATTATATTAATACCCTATGCTCACCTTTGATGCTGAGATTATTAATTGCAAATTATCAAATATATGCAAGAAATAATTAATTAGTCTTTCATAGCAATAATTCTGAGACCGACCGCTGTCTTGCCTGTGACTCCTCTTTCCTTTTTTTTTTTTATTTTAACTCTTTCGAAATGAGCATAAAATCTAGCGAGGTCAAAAACCACAAGAAAAATACCACCATCTTACACAGCTGTGACGTGCGCACAGTTATTTGTGCCCTTTTTGATAGAAGAGCTTTGGCGAGATTCATGCATCATTTTTGGAAAGAACTAAATTTATTGAAATTTGCTTAAAATTAGTTTGTGTGTGTGTGTTATGGAGTAAAAGTTCATATTAACCGACTTCATTTTGCTTTTGCTTTTTGTTTTAAAATTTTTATTTCACTATAATTGGCGTTATCTTCTCTCACTGAAAGAGATAAGAACCAGTAAAAGATTTCTCATGGTTTTTTTTTCATCTTGTAAGAATAACGAACTGCTGACGTATTGTATCGACGTTTCCAAGTTTCTTTTATAAGATCTTTATTGTCTTCCCGTAAGCCATTCATGGTTTAGTTTTTTTTCTCTATCTGACGTAGTGTACAACTCGGTGTCTTTCGAGACTTTGATTCATGCGCATGCGTAAGTCGGATTAGTTTACTTTCGCTGGTCACAATAAGGCTGCATCAAAGTCCCCAAAACTAATACGAGTTGAACAAATATACCGTACCTGCTGTGTTGTTTCGGGTAGGTATCCGGAGCAGTAGTCGAGCGAGGAAAAGTGAATGTGCACTTTGATTTCGGCCGCCTCAACGTTAGTAGCTGCCAGAACTGCTGATTATAAGTGGAGGTAAACCGCAGTACTCCGGAGAAACTCAACGCGGAACGAGCCGGTAGAGAAGCTATGTCATCAGCTGGACGTCTTACGTCTGAGTAATCGAGGATCTGACCAATGTCACCATCACGACAACCAACGGGTCACACTAGCAACCCATCTCATAAACAGCTGTGAAAACGGAACTTTAGACCTCAATGAATTAGGGTGCTATGTGCGTCTCTTTCTCTTGGGAAAAAGAAAAAAATGGAACTGCGACGTGGAACGCTGTAGATTTACTCTTCTCGCGCACCCGAAACTTTACACGTTTCTAAACTTTAAATTTTCATTTAATCCATTTATTTCTTTTTAACTTTTACCCCCCGATAAACTTTCCGTACATTTCTAGGCACACACTAATCGTTTCCACCGGTGAGGTCGAGTTGCATCCGTCTCGTTCTCGTTCCTTTACACGTGCTCTTGCTGACTGAAGGGGTAAGGTGCCCCCGGGGGGGGGGGCCGAACCACTCCCCCAGAAAGCGACCTGAAGCGTGAGTGTGCGGTGGGGTTTGGATTATCGAGTTTCTTCTATCTGCCGGTAATTAAAGCGTTCCCACGGCCGGCTACGGCAGAACCTGGCTAACGTGTCCACCCGCCTGGGTTTATGGCTCAGATCTTGGACACTGCACTTAAAAGGAGGAGGTTGTGCACACCGGCTAGGCACGGCGGAGGACAGAGAGCGGAAGCACCCCTCGTAGCGCTTCATTGTCCTAATGTTTCGTTGGTTATTTGCGGATAGAAACGCGTTTCAGATTCCACGCCGTCCCGCTCGACCAGACTAAGTCGCAGGGTGAGAATGTCCGTGGAAACGACTCGTAAGCGATAACGCCATACGTCATCAAAAAGAAATTCCACGATTATCTCCCCTGATAGCAGTATTTTCACGATAATGGCATCGTTCTTACTACCTCACAACGAAATTCATGCGGCGGGCCGATGTTCGTGAAAACAATATAGACGCGATGTAATCGCATCTGACTTAACGTGAGATATCCAGCATTATTTTGAAGGAAAAATAAAACGCTTATAAATTTTTTTCTTTCAATTTTGTTGATATCATCGCATCACAATTATTAATGATTTTTTAAGCAGAAAACGCTGCAGTCAGTCAGTTCAAGATGTCATTTGAATGTCTGGTGAACCATTGTATACCTGGCATATTTGTATGACAAGAGGGTTGGGGAAATAATGGGTTTATTTTAGATTCCTTTGTTAAGAAACCCAACACAATCAGACTGGAGAGAGATGAACCTGTTCGCTGCCGATTAGTTCTGTTGATCGTTCGCCTTATTTGAAATGGGGAGGAGATGGAGGGAGATTTTAGAAGCCGTTGATGCCTGACTAAGCAATAACCATTCATTTCCGGAGGGGTTTGTATTAAATCTTATGTTTCTTCGGACTGCGGGAGATGCTAGCGACCTCAGCCTGGCAAAGACCATTGTCTTTTGTTGCCATTGCTCAAGCGCTTTCGATGAAAATATCATTTAATAAGAGCATAATACAAGGTGATCCAAAAGTAAGTAAGCAGTAGAAAATTTATTCTTATTTCAATACATTAACTCGTACAATAAAGTATTACAATAAACGCTGTAGATGATCCCCACTCACGTTTAAACGTTTTTCCACACGTTTTTTTCATATTTTCAAAAACGTTTTTGCAATTCTTCGTATTTCACTTTTGCAAATTTACTGCCAACACCTGTTGGTCATTTTGGGAACTACAGTACAACAACTCACACAGAACTGCCATCTGTTGGTCATTTTTGGAACTACAGTACAAAACAAAGCACAAGGAGAGGCATAAAAAATAATTACAAATATACTCCGTGCATGGTTACTTTCTGATCACCATAAATTTGTAGGTGTGTGAGTGATATCTTTGGCCATCTGCGTCATTTGCTTTTCGAAAAGGAAGGAAGAAAGGGAGTCCTTGAAAAGCAGGAAAATGGTTTTGAAAAGGAAGCATTGGCAGCACTAGAAATCTCGACGACATTTTACTGTTGGATTGTCAGTTACTTTCCGCGCGCCCTGGTTTACTTAGCAAATTCGAGTCTTTCGGCGGGATGGTATTCCCGACGAGAGTGCTGGTTTGCAGATATTGGTGAGAACGTTAGCGACCTCCTTACGGAGGGCACCTTACCATACTCGGTGGTGTGATGGCGATCGTTTTCTACGTCTTTCTTATTTGCTTGTGGTTTCAGAAAAAAGAAAGAAAAGTACCGGTAGTGTTAGAAGAATTGGTAGTGGTGTTAAAACTAATTGTGGTCATTTCCTTCATTGTAATGGTGGTGGTATATAGAAGACATAATCAATTTTGCATTTTCTCTACCAATACCGACCAGCCATAACTGTCGGTGTTTCACTGATTGGCATCACTGTTTAATATACCGGGGCTGGAGAAATCTCGGCTGCTCAGGTCTGGCTGACAATGAAGGCTATTTTCGTCAAATAATTGTACATGGATGCCCCACCCCCAGTTCTTTCTGTCTGTGGATGAGTCATTGGGAAAACCTTTAAAAATTGATAACTCAGGAGTCAGCAGCCGTCATTATCTCATTTTAGCAGGTGGTACGTTAAACCGGATGACGTCAGCATTCCCCAGAGGAGGGACCCAAACAGAGTCTCTCTCTCTCCTCCGCTCTCTCCTCTCTCCTCTCTCTCCTCTTTCTCTCTCTCTCTCTGTTCATTGTGTCGTTAATAATTTAAACCAGCCAGTCGACATGAATTATTATAGATTTTCACTGGTCGGAGAAGCTTAGAATCAAAGGGAGGGACTTTCCCCAAGTTGTAATTTGCTTCTTTCGCGAAGTTAATTAAAGGAACTTACTGCGCTACAGCCAAGTAAACAGCATCTTTAAAATGTTTTTGAGTAAAATTTACGTAGGGTTTCGATCACAGATTGGTTATGAATTCTCTCGTCTGTTCTTTGGCGCACAAGGCACGATGGTGTTGTCTTTATTTGTTGTGCAAATATTAATAATGATGATGATAGAGCAATTGTTATTAAAGTTGTATGTTTGACTGAATCTATAGCATACTAACTCAAAATAATGTTAAAAATATATCATTTAACCTTTTGTTGTTGCTGTTGTTTTAATTGAAAGATCGCAGAATTTGAAAAGGGGGGGTTGGGTTTTTTTCCACCAACGCTACCTTTCACAAGTTTGCGCAGGACAGACTGATTTAAAGGCGAAAGGAAATACCTGTACTCTACCTTAGCGGCCTTCCGGCACGCTGCTGACTGCAGTTTTCCTGTGATGGAGCGTGTCGAATCACTGCACGTTAAACAGGCTGCTGTCGGTTACGGAAGGGAAACGGTAACATCAGTTTAAACCCCGACCGAATCCATCCTTTCCGGTTTGCCACCAACAAGAAAGACCTACCTACAGATCCTTCACCGACAACCTGAGTACGAGAGAAATCCGAAGTCTGTTAATAAACGAACTCGATTCACCCGCGTCACTATCTCTCCTGTCGAGAGAACTGCTACAGATACGTCCCGGTCGCGCCGTGCAATGTTTGCGACTCTCGCCCCGAGAGTTGGAAGAGTTAATACGAGATTATTTATAAAACGGTTAACATACGAGGTTTATAGAAATGCTTCATCTTAAGAGCTTCACCGAACCGTATATTAAGGCGGCTTTCTTTTTCTCTTTTGTTTTTTTGTTCATTGTACAACAAATAAATTATTGTAACTTGGGAGACCGTTTTGAAATGGTAGCTTAGTCTTAAGAAAAACATACAGCAGTAAGAGAATTGGTTACCAGCCAGTGTCGACTTATGCACTGTTACGCGATCAGATATATTTTGGACACCTTCACAACCTTGATGCACATTTTGGATTATTTTCTGATGTTTCTGGAGGCTTCAAATGTTACTTAAGTTAAAAAAATTTTTTTAATTGGTATTAAAGTAGTGGTTGTCTTAGCTTCTGGACTCAACTCAATTTGGTGGCATCTTCAACGAAGAAACAGCTTACCGAAGATGTTGTTTTGGTTGGGATTGTGTAAAATTTCCTCAATCGTGGGCATAGGATATCTCTCTCTAACCACTGTCTCATTCGTTTCTCTTATGCCCATACAAATTTTTATCTCACAAAATAGGGATTATCCAAGTTGTCGGACCAGTTGCGGGCTCTATTATAGCCATTGCCAGATACTCATCTAATTTGGCTTCCATATTTTTCTTAAGGTCGAATACTGTACACCCATAAAGTTGAACTACACTGGGGGCATCTTTGTTGATGTGCATGTCTATCTGTCTAGTCAATTTGACAACACTTACTTCATATTTGTTAGAGTAGACTTTGGGGACGTTACTACATACACTGATCTTTAAAACTCTTGATTCTATCCAGCAAAGGCTCGCCCTTTTTTAAAAACCACTAATTACAATCTCTGCCTTTAAAATGTTGTTATAAACTTCAATCAGGGCTGTTAATACGTTTTTAAAGGGTAATATTGTTTTAAAACCGTAGGCAAAAGGTTACTTAAACTGTGACTGACACTTTATTCCCTTGCTTTTCACCTGCTTCTAGAGATGATTATCTATTATATTTGTACTTGCATCGGTCGGAGTCAGTATTCATTTTGATACCGTCAATGTCACCAATTTTTACTTTCACCTGAGTGCAGAACTGAGTATTTCGCACAGAATACGCAGAAGGGGCTTACTCACCTGATTCTACATCGGTCCTGCTATCATTTTGATTGAAGTGTATATTGTTCTTGGTCTGTCATCTGCTTGCAAAGTCCCGCCCTGATCACATTTCTTACAGTTTCTGCCGCGGGCCGGACATGCAGCGGTGCTACCTTGTCTCTCTGGCCACGCAACCTAGCTACCTTCTCTTTATGGTGCCTGACGCGTACTTCTTACCTATGTAATCCTTTCTTTTCCTTGGTTTGTATAACCTGCATTCGTTGTTCAACTCTCAGCTGCACGGCATCGTCGCTGCACATCTTGCAGCATCAGTTCATGGCTTTGTCCATGTAACTTACGACGTAGTTAGGTAGAGATAGATATGTTTGAATGATTTGATCTTTTACTTTGTCGTCTCTGTAAAATTAAAGCGTGGTGCCCTTTCCTGCAACCTAGTGCCGTATTGACCTATTCTTTAACCCTCTAGTTGCATCATCTTGCTGAACAAATGCCTCGTATGTATCATTCACCTATGGTACATAGTGATAGCTGAGTAGTAGGATAGGGTTCGCATACTTCAGGTTCTGCACTTTCAGCTACAGCTCTTAGCCGGACCCTGCTCTATCACTTGCTCGTGTTTAGTTGTAAATTTTGGACCAGCACTTTTCTTATCACCGCGTATATCAAATTCGGCAATCCTTTCAATATCTACTGCCAACCCATCTTTCAAAATTATATTATTCACTATTTTATAAGCTTTTTGATCCTCGTCGCCAGTTACAGCGTCTTTCGCCTCACTGTGTTTTAGTGATTCATGGATTCAAAAAGACACTTGCTCACTTCAAACGTCTTCATTAACCAATGTTATCCCACAATGCATCAGTCCATATTAAAACAAAACCACGTGACACTTTGGCTAAAAAAGTTACAATTACATCACAATAGTCACTAAATCGTAACAGATTCGAAGTAAATAAGCAAATAACCTTTTTTAAATGTTATTATCGATGCGAAATATATTAAATCTTTCTCAATTTTTGTTATATCTCAAGTTGATTTATTTCTTAACTGGCACCGGCCCTTGAGGGGAAACAGACAGCAGCACTGCTGTCATCAGAAAGGGGAAGGACGACCGTTGTTAGCAACACCGTCAAGCTTGCCATGGTAATGTGGTTACCGGTGCGGCAGAAGTGGGATTTTTAACTGTAAGATCGCGGCGCAGAGCACCAAAAATGTCGCTGTTTACCGTTGAATTTACTGTCGATTTTACTGCTAGCAAAGTATGCAGTCTCCCCACCCCGCTCCCACCCTCTCACCTGAGTCGCTGCAAGCAGGAAGTCTCGATAGCTCACACGAGGTTCCCGGGGAACTGAGGTATTCATCAACACAATATTTCAAATTTGACTGATTCTGCTGCTTTCAGAATTTCTCGATAATTCATTTCAGCCATTTACGGTCCTAAAACCTTTTCTTTCTTTGTAAAACTGTTTTCAAATATCTAGTCGCGCCAAACTCTTAAACAATTCGTAATTACGAATTCTAGTATTATTAACCGTAAACAAACAAAGAAAACTGTACTACTACCCACAGGCTTAAAAAAAAATACTTTCTCAATTATTTAACCACTTTATTAGGCTTCCACTTAAATAGCCAAGTTAGGTAACTCTAGCATTCCTAGTCGGTCAGGTCAGCATATTCTAAACTTTTACTGAACTCTTTCCAATGACGGTTTGTCAGGCGGGGTTTACACGCCTGGACAACATATTAAAGATGTCAGCGAACGAAGAGTTTATATTAATAATGCAAACGCTGTGCATTTCGAACACGTATTTATTCTGTTCGAAAAAGGTAATTCCCAGAATTTGTAGGAACACTTCTTGCACCGTGTAGAGCTTTCAGACACCTATCTGCACATGAAATCTATCATTATTATCAATAGTTTTGTGTGTGTGTGATGTGGTATATGTTTTAAAAACATTAATTTCTCTCTTCCGTGTCATTTCCGTTTATTGGTTAAAAAAGCTTGAAGTCAGAGGAAACAGGACGGTCTTGGCTACATGTCACCATCTTCGTGTCCTCTTGTTATGCTTGGGCGCCTTGTTCTTTTTGTGTGTTTGGAGTGTGGTGTGTTCCAGTACCAGGATACTGCTCTGGAACTCATCGCAACAGCCAGAAACGTTACAAAACACCGCCGATCGCCATCTTTGAATCCCAGTACGTCCGACTTCAGCTGCACGAGATTTCTCAACTGATGGAAATTTATTCTAGTAGTTAAAATTACAATGAGATTTTCTACTCCTTTTTTGGACGATATCAGTCAATTCTTTACCAAAGATCGCTTCGGTGGGTTTCCAAAATGAACTGAATTATTCTCGTTCGCTCGTGATCGTCCTTGACCTTCGTTCCTACTCACGGACAGAACCGGCGCTGCGAGTTGAAAGTTCCAGAGGTACACTGACCTTGAATTTATTCATACAACAAGCGGGGTTGGGGGTGTGTGTATTTAATTTGACCAGCAACGATAGAAGCTAACTATACTATCTACAGCCATAAAGCCAGAAGTTTTGCACCACCATAGAAAATTTTCTAACCCTGCTTTATAAAGTCGAGTTAAACCGGCTTAATTTGCGCGTAACAATGGTTTCGCTGACGCGATGAAGCGCTCGCCTCTTCGTAGTTTTGCACGTCCTTAACGGGGGAGGGGAGACGACCAACACCGAGAAATGTGACAACATGAAATCCAACGAGCAAACAGACGATTTCCGAAAAGACCCCGTGAGTCATGGCGGCCGGTGTGACTGGCATACAAGTATCCAGACATTCAGAAGTGGCCATGGCTGGCTCAGCGTCAAGCTATGGGCGGCGATCTGAGGACAGATTTCGTTACCGGTGTTTCTAGGGTGGAACGTGCATTTTCTCCCCATTTCCCCCCTTTTTTTCTTTTGTAAGTTAACAACACTGGACAAAGTTGGCCGTTGTTTCCTCGCCAGAACTCCGCCGGACGATCCGAGGACGCCGATGAGTAAGTTCCATGACGAATCCGCCGAGTCAGACACGGTTAATTTTGTTGACACCGACCAGGTGACGCACTTTTCTCGGGAGACAAGTGTTTGTCTCTCGTCTCGACGGATCACCGACTCCCCCTCGCCCGTGTATTAATCCCGCACCACACGGCTAATGTCGCATCTACGAATTCTCGCACAATGAATCACTTTGCAGTTGCGTGCGCGCGAGTCTACCAATTAATTTCAGGCTTTTTCCGCCTGGGGGGGAGGGGTGCAGTGTGTTATTGTTTGGGTAGAATATTGATTTCTCTCTCTCTTTGAGTATTACTCACGGCCAAAGGAAAGTTAGCTGACCTGCGGTCAGATGATCGCCGCTAGTTCAATCTTGTGCATTTCGAAGGAAAACGAAAGTAAACCACAGCTAAATACTCGCGATTTAACTGCCTTACATCCATTTGTTTTTTGTTTTTTTTTTTCGAAATTGAAGGGTATGTAAAAAGTATAGAATAACAAAGACATTCTTGCACTACTTTACGGCGGCGAGTGCTGAATCAGTGTTGTTTTACAAAAAAGATTACAGTTAGAAATGTCCGACTGAAGCGTTAGAAATTATTAACTGCAACAAACTCTCGCAATTTTCCAAATCTACTTGTTGTCGTTATTCTTTGGCTTAAGGAACCATGTCAGGGGCCCATTTAGCTAAAAAGGTAAACAGAAACGAAACATCGTAGCATACTAGAAGGAATCAGAAGGCGTATGCATTTGCAATTCTTGACTGGATGTAGTAAATATAACTCATTGGATATTCAGTCGTTATATCCTTTTCCCGAATGAAGAACGCCATTATTGCCTCCAGTATGTATGTATATGTTTGTGTTATTGTGCGCAATTTATTTTCTTTGTCAGTGGATTAGATACGTTTAATTATTAATCAGTTAGTTTAAAAGTATTAAGCACCAATATTTCCATCGCTTCATCCTGCGAGATTTGAACTATTGGGTTTTTTAATGCCACTTGTTTAAAATTATAACGAGTCTACTACGTTCTTTTTAAACGGCGGGACGAATTCTTGAAGTACCGCAAGGACTTGATCCGTATGGCAGGGGTATATGCATGTAAGTCCTTTATATTACGAAATGTCAGACTCGTAAATGCGGTCCCTACCTGCCAAGGTCCTTTAATCGCTCTGTTGACAGCTTCCTGCAACAGTAGCTTGGGATTCGAATCCTAGTGGATTCGACCTATTTAAGCCTCCGCTCGTTGATGACCCGGGTGGTTTTTCGGTGCAGTCTCGCCTTCGTGAGACTTTTTTTTTTTTTTTTTTTATTTTTACCTTCCAGTTATCCGGTTTCCACTCGCGACTAATCAAAAAGAAAAAGTGCGCGACCCCACCCACCCGGGTATCTGCGTTTTCGGCAGTCTGGCTCCGCTTACTGAAGTCGGGAGAGCTCGCCTCTTTCCGGGCGGACACGTGACAAAAGTCCGTTGAATAATGACGCGAGTTGACAGAAGGAAATGACATTATCCAGAACTCGCTGGCTAATGACAAAAGAAATTGAAAGGAGTCAAGACAAGACAGTTTGCGCAAAAGCCATAAATAAAACTTTAAACTTGTTGACTTCTCAAACAGAGAAAACAACAAGACCTCAACACACGTATATCGCTAGTTTATTTTAAAGTCGATTTAACTGGAAAACGCACTGCAAACTTATTATGTACATTAATCTTTAGCAAATAAAATAAGTAAATGATGGCATCCAAGCTTTAAAGTAAACAAACATCTAATATTCTCGACTGACTGCTGTTTGTGGTAGATGCAGACTGATGTATCTATTTATTCTAGTGGTAAACAGTAACATGATTTCACATGAAAATTGAATTAGTCTTCTCGTAGTTATTTTCATTAATGTAAAAGTTGAGCTATTCTAAGGAATCCAGATTATCGCATTGTGCGCGCGCCCGAACATTCACTCAGACATGATGAAGAATTTGTCTTAGAATAAAGCAGAGCTTTACGTGTTATTGATAGCGGAAAGTTCTCGAAAATGAGGTTTAAGGAAGGGATTGTGGTATTTAAACTCCGAACAGAGTTCACGTGGTGGAGACAAATCTGGGAGCGGTAAGTAAGCTCCACCATCAGATAACGGCATATTGATTTGCCGGAGATGAGGGAGGGGCATGAACTCGGTTGTGCCCGTGTTTATGGACTGTTGCGGTCATGTTTGTCACAATGCGAATCGAGCGAGAATTCAGAGCACCAGAAGTGGGTCAGAAGATGACCGAAGGTTGACCTTGTTAATGTTGATGAAGCACACGCTTATTAACCCTAACCCTGCTATTCCTACAAGGACAATCCGAGTTTACCCATTTACGTCTCCCCCACCAAACTGGGCTAACTGCGTTTTCATCCTTTTGCTTCTGTAATAAATAAGTAATCGAATTTCGCCTCTTTCCCTCTGAAATGTTAGATCAATAGAAAAGGAAAAAGAAATTCACGCAAATATTTGTTCACTTGGCGGTAAATAAACTTTTCTATGCCAGATAACAAGCGGGAGGACTACATAGGGTTAACTCTCTTCTTTACTCAATTTAAAAATAGTAAATTCCGCTTTAATAAAAACAAAAGTTAGGAAAAAAAGTTGTAATACCGGACATATTTGAATTGATATTTCTCGTTTTGTACTACACTCAAGTAAATACTGTAAGAGTTCGAAGATTGATTGATTTATTTATTTACATCCCTCCGAATAAAATTAATTGTCACAGAGGAACCACGATTACGGCTTGGTGAGACCCTGACAGTATAGATACACATTCTCGTTTTAATGGTCTACGAGTGAGTAAACACTTCCGAGACCGAAGGAGTGTAGGTAGGGTTAGGGTCAACATCACAACCCAGGCAGTCTTGGGATTAGATGAAATACGGACAAATTTAAAATTCCGGACATTTACTTTCCTCTTAGGTCGGAATGTAAATGTAGATACGGACAATTAACAACAATTGATGATATAACACTCGGAACCGTTTTCATGATGACAACCCCAATTCCCATACACAACACGAAGAACTCTCTGCGGAGGAAGATAAAGTTAAACTGAAATTGAAACAGTCTATTTCTGCACCGTCAGAAGATGGATGACAGGGCTGCGCACGTGGTTTTTCTCCGGCCGCGCCTGTTGAACTCTTTTTTCCGGGTTTCTTGGAGTAACCGTAATGTGGCGCTAGGGTCCACTCCAGCCGAGTTAGTTCGCGTAAATGCCTGTAGGGAGGAGTTTACGGCAGAAAGAGGTGGCCACGAATTTTAGCGCTCTCCACAGCAGCAGCAGCGCATTCACCCGTTTAGACCGGAACTGCGATGTTTTGTCACGTTTTAGCGTCTTAAAGAAAAGAACATTTTGCACGTATTAATCATCTTGGATTTATCTTCCGGGTGGGGAGAACAGCGAAGAATCGACGCTCCCACTTCCCTTTTAAAAATAAAACACCAGTGGAAAGAAGATTACTACTTTTCCCCCTTATTTTCATCTCAGAAAGAACAGAAGGATAAACGAACTCCGGTACGATCGGACCTCTCCTGCCTCATGTTAAACAAGGGACCAAGAAACAGCTACGACGGCCGAACGTGGAACCGACCGATCTAGATACATCACAGACAGAACATTCATATTAAAAATTAACAGCACTGATGATGATAGCTCAAAGAATTGGTCTTTTCGCTTTTAGGTTTATGCTTCCAATTGTATTGAGATATCAGTAATCAGCGTGAAATAATTAATTAAGCTAACTGGTATGCGGTCCATTTTAATGGAACCTTATCAATAGCAGTATTGCTGTTAAGAGAGATGGGTCCGAATTATTCTGACAGAATCCGGTGTTGCTGAGAGTTGATGCGAATGACGATAATTATAGAGATTTGACGTAATTAAATGGGCGAATCCCAAGACTAAATTAATCCATTCCAGTCTCATGATAGTCGCATAGGTGCAAGTTATCTGTACGGACGGAGGAAGTGTTTTGAACAGGAGGTTCTCGGGAACGAATGGACTTTAAAATTGAGTACATAGTTGGCCAATAGGATTTTAGTTGGAGTCAGCGGGAAATCTCCGGGGCACTGGAAATTCCACTATCGACTGTTAGCAGACTGGGTGTCCAGTTCAAGAGAATCCTTAAGACTCCCGTGTATATGCGTTTTATACGCCCAAAGCCAATGCAACGGGCGCTTTGTGCAGTGGAAATCCTGCAGGCGTCCACAAGAGACATTAAACGTGCTTCTGCAGCATTGGGCACAACGGAAATATCGCTCAAGTCGGCTGATGCCACAGGTAGCACCGATGCTTTCGTGCCCTCTTGCCATTTCAATCGTGGTTGTTAGTTTCTCGACGAGTATAGGTTTTCTTTTTTTTATTTTTTATTAAATCATCTGCCAGCCATGTCTAGTATTTTGGTCTGGCTGTCCAGTTTAGCGAACGGTCGCGGTCACCGGACTGTCACGGCTGGTGGCGTAAGGACTCTGAAGCTCCTGCCAGACACATCGACACTCGTCTAAAGGGACGTTTCGCCAGTCCACGCTGATGGCCATTTTCGTCCTCCATTCGAGGTAATACAGTATTTCCATGGAAGATGGTGGTCCAGCTCACACCGCTATGCAAATCGAAGACGGAAAGAAAGCTCCAAAACTCTGCCGTAGCCTGACCAAATACCGAAGACGAATCCCATTGAGCACATTCCCGACTTCAGAAAATGTCTCCGTACACCTACTTCTCGGGATCCCGTAAAAGATTCTGCGCCGGGAATAGGCTCCGGTCCGGAAGACCCGGATCGCCCCATCTCGCCATCCGATTTCGCTTAGTCGTGCGAAACTTCGTGTGAAAAATGTCCGCCCTTTTTTGCGTTATTAAATTTGGCAGCACTTTTTTTGGATTGAAGTCCATCGAATTTCCACACACATTTTCAATTTCAGAGTCCCGCAGCCAGACTTGACGGATGGTACAAACTATCTTTTTTTTTCCGTTAAAGTTCAATCAAATTTCCTCAGCCTCCTCTAGCAGATTTTCTATAGCTGATGTATGCTGTGAATTCAAAGGAGATTCTGCAACCTTTGGAGGAGATGATGCATTAGCGCTATTTATACAGATGGGGTAAAACAGAAGCCACATTGAAAAATGCCAAAAACTAGGAGTGTTGATATTAATTTTGCTCAAGATTGTATGTGTCAGACGGGTTGCTGCCTTTCATAAGACAAAAGGCTTCGCCACAGTGTTAACTCGACAACTTATATTTTACCAAAATTCGTGTATTTATTTATTTATTTATTTATGCCAAGTCTCTTCATGTCTGTTTTGTTTAGAACTGCAGTTATGTTCGTATTTATCTGCTATACTTTATTTTTGCTTACACAGGCTCTCGTCTCGTCGTCACTAATTACACATAGCGGTGGAAGTTACTCAAGATCATGTACTGTATCTTATACATAACGAAGTCATTTGACATATGTGGCCAAAGTTAAGTTGTTTCTGCATCTTGAAGCTATGGAAAATCCAACTTTAATTTACAGTAGACATTGTGAATTAACACAGCTGGTTTTGCTGATACGGTTCCCCACGTTAAAACGTCACGTCCTGTTTTCTTTCCGAAGCGAAATGAATGCAAAGTTCACGTCTGAAAAATGGGTATAATTTTGCGAAAATGCAAAGAATAAAGTCGTTTCTTGTAAACACGCAATTTTTTTTTTATAGCTAAGAAGTTTATTTTATGTTTCCGTAGACCTTTAAGAAGCCAAAGTCATGGAAATATAAATCGGTAAAACTACTTATAACGGTACTATGGATAGCTGGTGTAGTGACATCACATCTATTAGTCACTCTCCTGCATTTCTACTGTGTAAATTCATTCAACAGCAGTATATTTCTTGTCTACACTTTTTCTTACAGATTTTGTAAGTAATTATATTCCTAAAACCAAAATGAAACATTTAATTTACGTAACTGATAACACAGGTAAAATCGAATGTACAACGTTGGTCTGTATGAACTGCGATCAAGAAAAAAAAAACTTAAAAGTAAACAAAAATTAAAATGAATTCAGGCACGGATGAACAGAATTTAAACTGATAGAAAAACAAAGATGGCGATCAAACGGTAATTGTGCCAAATAACTTTAGAAATCTTCAATTGGTCCTTTGTCAGAACATATTGTTAAGTGGTTATAATTTATTTGGATATTGTTAGTAGCTTTTGTTGTGGGCAGCTTGATATAGTGTATATTGAAATTTGCGAACCTGTTCGACAAATGGCTTAAAGCGAGTAAAATTAGAAGCGTAACTTCCCTACTTCAAAATTGATGAGCTTCTGCTTTTAAAAAGTGCATTCATAATGTAGTTCGCTATTTGCCAATCAGACTTCTGGCTGAGGCTGTGTGTGTGTATGTGTGAAAGAAGAACAAAGTAAATTAGAAATTTATAATACAACATCAAAGTAAAAGAATAAAGCTAAAATAAACAAACACTTATCACTGCTGAAAGGAAAATCCTTGGTGAGTAGTAGAAATAATCAGTATGGCAGTAGAAAATCCTGGAAATATGAAGTGATTCATACTTTTCCTACTACTTTCGTGACAGTTGTTCACACGTTGCCATTAGACCAAATGGAAGAACTATTATGATTGACAGCATCTGAGAAGCAAACGGACCACTGTCTGTGTTCGGAGATTACAATATTTAAAGGATGCTTTCGTTTTGCCGACACATCCGGGTCAGTTCGTAACCTCTTTATTTTTAAAAATTCTTCTCCGTTGTTCTCTTTGCGTCTTATTGCTTTGACGAAGCTGAATACAAATACAAAGTCAGCTAAGTCCAAACCCCCGGAAGGAGGGGGGGGGGTCGGTCGGTTCGTGTGTTTATACCAGACGGTGTCTCTGGAACTTATTAAACTGATAAAACCCAGAACAGAAATCGATGTCAAAGAGTAGTTCTTTAGTCATAGCGCCCCTGAAGGATTAAAGAAAATAGTCGTGTTAAAGTGCTTCGGGAAGCAGATTCTGACTGACTTGCACATTGGCAATCGCTCACGAGCTCCAAACCGTACCCAAGTAACTAACCTGGTCACCATGGCTGATGCATCACCTCGACTATACAGTGACTACGTCTGGACTCCTCATCCGTTTAGCTCATTTCTGCGAGATGTCTTTAAAGCCAGGATAGAGGTCGCAAAAAAGAAAGCTATGAACCTTGGAAAGTTGCTAACTGTAATCATTCTACTGGTCTGATAATTAAAAGAATAGGCACCGTTTTGGTGTCCTTTCGCTATGGTACGTGAATAGATAAACTGTTGTACAGAAAAATAAGTACAGGTGCTAGAGGGGAAAATGGATGGCATGCAATTCGTTACCCAAGAGAAGAGGTAAACCAAACGGAACTCGTATTTTCTGCTGACGACCGCTTTTCGTCTCAAACTACATTAGATAACGGAATAGACCCGATAGAAAGGCAAAAAATGTACTGGTGCAACGCATACAATGTAATATTAACCACTGTCGAGCATCTCTTAAAGTCGTTTATGTTCGTGAACGTCAAAGGCCAAAATTGTTTAAGCCGCAGTTCTAATCATAAAAGGCTAACTTTTAATGATGTGTGATGTTTTTCTATATTATTTGACCAACCCATAAATAATGTATCTGTCCGAAATATGCATTTGTAGTAATTATATATGAGGCAGATAACCAGTGTGCACTATCACCTCATCAAAAATAGGCGGATCTCGTGATATTTTTCCCCTTTACTCTAGGTCATGTAATAGGCCATTCAGAGTCAGCGGAAGGTTGCCAAAGATCTCAACGGAGAGGAGTGGTCAGTATTATCGCGAAGTTCACCGAGGCGATTTCACTGATATTGGCGGAACGAAAAGAAATGAATATTCATTTCTCGCCACGTCCGCGTGAAAACCGGCCAGGGTTCTCTTGCTGAAATTGTCAATGCTTCAGATGTAAGCCAAAGAACAGTTCTTCATCTTCACCGACATGGTTATAGAAGATGCGTTGCACATAAGAAACCCCTGTCCAATAAGTATGTATATCATTTTCAAAGGGCTGGTCAGCAGACTTATCTGGCATGACCGTTGAATGTTGGCAGGGTGTATTCTTCTTCGATGAGTTCAAGTTTAAACGATTCATCTTCAAACTAATGTCGCCATTCGACGGTCAAGTTTGGAGGCGGAAGTGTCGTGGTATGAACAGCAATCTGGTGGCCTAGTGGAAAGATATAGACGATGTTCATCGGCGTACATCGCCTCAATTCTTCCAGCTATGTTGTCATTATAAGGTCGCCCCCCTCAACAATGCATCCTGATACCCGATGCCCATATTCTTTTGAAGAATGATGCTACGTGCCGCTTCTCTCGTATAAGAAATCATAAATATTGAACGTTTTTCCTGGATACCCTAAAACCCTTGATACAAATCCGATCGAAGAAGTGAGAGTATCTAGATCGTCAGCCGTGAGCAACTCGTCCACGTCTCGTTAATGTGATGCAATAAAGGGAAGACAAAAATCTTGTTAATTCAAAGTCTATCGGAATAGAGGCTTTTCTGCTCAGCAAAAAAATGACTCGACCACGTACTAATATTCAGAATTTCACTCTATTTCTTGTCTTTATGGCAAGAAACTTAGTAACAACAAACAGAAAAATTATTACGTCAGGGCGCTGTCCATACATACCTTTGGTAAATAAAGGTTAGCATTCACATATATTTAAGGGGACCAATTTATTAAGAAGATAGTTTTGCTCCTGTATATCATCCGACCCCGTTACGCGCTTGTGCACAAAATCTAACTGCTAATGACATATATGACGTCACTCTGATGTAATAAAATGGTGTGCTGCAGGAATTTCTGAGGCCATGATAAGGTTGTGTCGATCGTGTATAACAGATCTTGCTTTATATAAAAAAGAAATACTGTATATACAGTATCTTAATGTTGAAATTTTGTATTATTATTACTGGTTTTCAGAAGCTTGAAAGAATAAAAGCCGGCAACTCTAATAATAAACATGAAAATTCACAGTGAAAAAAATGGCCAACACTTCGGCTCTTTTGGTTACAATTTGCATTTAGTTTCCAACTGGCTGACAGCCTCCGAGCTCTTGAGGTGACTCGAAGGACGCCAAGCTCACAACAGCTATTTGTTGGCGTAGGCTTTTGCTACCACACAAATAATCTTATTTATGCTTTTCTTTTGATTGCTGTTCCGGCGAGTGCTTTTTACCTCATTGATAGGAGAGTATTCCTGTTTGGACTCCGTCCTATTCATGTCTGTAGCTGTCCCAGGACTCTTTCGTACGTATACAATTTCTGTAAATAATAGCGTAGACTTCCATGTCTCGTTTGGGAGTAAAATCCTCGGATACTTTCGACGAGGTGGCGGTCAGTCGCTCCGCCAAAAGGCGTGGTGGCTGTTGATGGCCGTCGTCAGGCAAGGCGGAAGGATCGCGTCGTACTTCGGTCCAGTATCCTGTGCGCTTCGAAACTAGGCCCGAACCAGTCACTTAAATTACCTATAGCAGAATTGGAGGCTCTAAATCGCCTTCTCGGCGAATTAGTTGTGAGGAAGCGGGAGCGAGCGAAAATCTAAATGTTTTATATTGCCTACTATTTCACGTTCGGGAAACGGAGTCCGCGTAAATGTGCGACAAAACTGAATTGTGACGAAAACCTAAAATGGCTTCGTATAAAATGTTGTGTAGAACGTCAAAGCCGGAACGAAAGTTTATCATCTTTAGTTCGTTTTTAATAGCTTACATAAAGAAACAAAACACCATATTTACGTGGTATTTACAGGCCCGTGCCATTTTTAAAGATAATAAATGCCTTATATAGATGGCTGTTTGTGTTAGTCGTTAAATTTAAATTAGCGCGAATTTTTTTGTCTGGTGCGAGAGAGGATATCGCCATAACAACGACAGACAGACAGAAAACAATGTCTTTACAGTTGGCGTATGTTCTTTTATTGTCCTAACCATAATTAATTTGTTCAAACTGGGCGCCTGACAGTAGTTTCGGTATATTTTCTTTATAATTAAAGTTCTTCTCGTATAACCTAATAGATTTTCTCTCATCCCGACACAAAGTGGATGGATAATCTCTTTAGCAGTATATCGCGTTATAAATGGCCGCAGTGCAGCTATGACTTTTTCGTATGAAAGAAATACTTGCGTTTCGATGAGCGTCCGGAATGTCAAACACGAATTTATAACCTTTAATTAACACTAAAACAGGCAAACGGCTTGTTTTAGGAGAAGTCTGGGTCCCGGAATAAAAAGTGTTATCGACGTTAGATTGTCCGTTACTCAAAAGCGATCCGTGCAGAGCACAAGAGCGTGCGGTCTAGATGCGACTGCACCTGTTAACAGAGGTCACGGGGCGCGGACTCTGCTCTTCGAATGGCCGGAATTCTGCTTTCTGTACTGATCGCGTTCTTTGTCATGGCACGACGTCTGACTGGATTCGTGCCACGTTAACGAAGCCGCCACTGGTTGAAGGATTATCTGGCTGCACGGAATCCAGACTAAAAGCATATCTCCAGTGAAAACTCTTTAGGCTTTTCCTTGAACTCATTTTGCTCAGGTTTAATAAATTTTGCTTACAGAAGTTTTCTATTGATAGTTTATATATATATCGTCGTACGCTTCCCCGGTGTTGGGGATCCCTGTCTCGGATAAGAGATTAAGGATCCGTCTACTGACATACGGGGTAGTACTTTAACTCCTCATTTTTAAGGTAGAAACCCACGTGGCCTGCTGGTGAAACAGACGAAGAGAAACCATACCAGAATCTACGCTGAATCGAGATTCGAACCCGAACCTTCGCAGTGTAACGTACCGCTTGACCGCCGGCACTGATAATTTCACGAGCACCCTGGCCCACGCGAGCAACTCGTTGTACGTAATAGTTGTGCAAACCACTCTGGCGTTCGTTAGTGAACTGCATGGTGTTCGCGTGGTGGTCTGACGTCACAAGATTTCGTTGGTGTTTCTTTTAAATCTCCTCCTCCAGAAGAGCTGGGGAAACCAGATGGCGCTCCCTCCCCCCCCCCCACCCACGAAACACCAGCACGCGGATACCTGATTATTTTTTGTGCGCATTTTAATAATTTTCGGCTTGTAATTTAGCGTGAAATCACATTCACGAACGGTGAGGATATTTTGAGTAAACTTAATGTTGCTGCTAATTACCGATGGCGAAAAAAATTGTAAGACGAACCGTGTAAATAGAATAAGATAGATGCTGTTAACCCCACCACCACCGATAATAATAATAATAATAATAATAATAATAATAATAATAATAATAATGCAGTACTTGCTCGACAGCAGGTCTCGGAGGGTGATGGGGCGAGGCCGTCGGGCAGGGTCCAGGGTTAGCTACTGGCGGTAAACGGACTCTAGACCAAGACGTCGGGATTCTGGAATTAGAACTACTACTACTTCTCTCTCTCTCTCTCTCACACACACAGACGCGGGGCCCATAGGGTCGGAGTGTCGTTTCCACGCTGATTTATGACTTTGTTTTTCTGCGCCCCTCCGCCCCTCCTCCCCCTCTCCCCCCCCTCTCTCTCTCTCTCTCTCTCTCTCCACAGTCGCCCGCTGGGGTAGATGATAAGGAAAAGGCTCTGGCCTAGTTTCTGCGGTAGTATGGCGAGGTTACTGGGACGGCGGGCTTCATATGGTAACGAGAAAACACAGAACATTCCAGGCCACCCGGGTCCCGGCGAATCGCCGCCACGTGCATCACTCACTCTCTCTCTCTCGCCCTCGCCCTCTGTCGGTGCGTTGTCAGGTCTTCATCTCTGCCTCAGGGGCGGCGACCGAGAAAGAAAGAGAAAAGCCGAGGCGAGAATGATAAATTCTGAACCCCCGGGTTAGTGCACTTTGTGTGTTCCCCTCCCTCCACCTCGAGAGTTAAAAAAGAAGTAAACCCTTTTAAGCCCGAATTGTTGCGCTTGGGCTAACAGGTCTAACGCACCCACGATAATAAACCAGGTGCTTTGTTATAGCAGACATCGTCACAGCAGCGGATCTCTGAAGATATTAAGGGATATGTGTCTGGAGGTACAGTAATACTTCCCGGGAAATCCAGGTATTTTTGAGTTTCTCCGCGTGTTTCTGTTAATTGGTGGGGGGAGAGAGAGAGTTCGGAAAAGCTTCAGCAACTGATGGCAGAAGTCTCTCCTCACTCATGGTTTCGGCCGTCTTCCCGATTTTAATTAGCTGGATTAAGGATGATTAAAATAGGGACACTGAAAGGAAGATAAGGTAGCGCGGTGACCCCACGAAACCCTTTTTGGGGGGGGGAGTTGCGGGTCCACGAGCGGATATCATTCTGAAGCTGACGGTAGACGACAGAGCATCTTTAACATTTCTTTATTACACTCGCTCCACGAACCGGAAACCGATCTGTCGCAGGGTATACATTTTTTACACCTCGATACGTGATGACTGAAATAACAAAAATACCTAAAGGTCGACAGCCAGCTACATATATTTAATAAAAGCTTTTAAACTGAGTCTCAGTCGTCTTTCTAAATAAGAAAAAAAAAAAAAAGAGGAGGGGGGATAACCGAATTTATGTATTACAAAAACACTAGGTCTCATAGGTGTGGTGTAGATGTTACGGTAAATAATTTTAAAATATATATCATTACTCACTCCGAATTATCAATTTCCTTTTTAAAGAAGTTATTGGGTACAACGATAACCGTCTGTAACATGTTAGGTCGTAAGGTTAATCAGTGATGAGATCGGGCAGTTTGCAGCTTGTATCCGAGTCCCGTACATTAGCGCAGAAGACGGGTCTGCGGAGTTCCAGAAGTTATCGGTGCTTACAGTCTCGTGCCGTGACATATCGGACATCTGTCATCACCCGTGCTGTTTTTAGCATCAACTTTATGATCGGTGGCTGTAAAATAACTCGAAACGTTCGTTAGAAATGTTTTTTTTTTTTTCACTAAAAAAGATCCATTTCTCGGCTTAATTGAGGCCTCCAACCGAGCGAATCGAACAGTTTACTTAACGATGGAATTAATTAATTGTATTATTTAAAAAAAAAAGAAAAGAAAAGAAAACTTTACGCAGACCAAGATCCGCGAGGCATCTCTTACTGTTGTTGTTGTTGTTGTTCCGTTAGAAACGTACCAAAGTCTGAATTAAGATGCCGCCATTTATTTCGTCCCCTCGCGGAGGAGAAAAAAAAACAAGAAAGGGCCCCTCCGAAGCGTTCGGTCACTCGGGAGATGCCGATCCCAGGTCCGCTCACGCAGTTCCTGTAATATATATATATATACACACACAACAAGGCGGGCCCCGGTCTCCGGGTCCTCCGCCTTATGTGACGCTGACCAGGTTGTGATCATTCCTTGAGAGATCGATAAATCCCCCTGCGCCCGCCGAGGCATTACTCAGACAGCATGACAAAAGATCGTACACGACGGTTCTTCTGTTCCGCTTTCTCTCCCGGGTCCCCTGCGCGGTTTAGACGGACGCAAGGATTCTCCAGCAGACGGAGCCGGAGAACCAGTTCGCTGAACTGCCAACGCGAGAGAACTTTTTCTGAAAGCCAGACATGGTTTGCTTTCGGTTGGGTACGTATCACGTTTCAGATTTGTCCTTAGACTTTTCCTGACCAACGCCGCGCGTGTGTGTGTTTTATTATTCCCGCGCCCGTAAGAGCGATTTTAAAGTTCCCATTTTATCTTTCATTCACTTGAAATAATAAACGGTGTTATGGCGGCACGCGCCCAATTCCCAGGCCGCCCCCCATCTTCGGTCCTGTTCTACGTCCTTGTGGCCTACATCTGCAACGACGGACGGACCTCGTGTCTGCTTTTCGGCGCCCGAATTTCAATCCGTCTTAAGGAACTCCGAAGGCCCCCCCCCTCTCTTTTTTGTTGGTTGTTGTTGCTATTGTTTCTACTTACACACCCCCTGTTTCTGTTTTGTTTTTTTTTTTTAAAATCTAATTTCATTGTTTTTAACCTCCACTCCTAAGCTTTCGTTTTCTGCTGACTCCTCATTTTGTTGTTTTTGTTTTTTTCTCTTCTCCCCACCCCCCTTTCCGTGTATCTTTCTTTACTTTTTCTTCACACCCCTCTCTCACTCTCTGCACTCTTCCTTCGTCTTAACTTCTCTCTCCTTTCAATCCCTGCCTCGTTTGCCCCCCCTCTCCGATCTCCGTAAGCGCGCGTGCGCACTCTTCATTGTCATCCGGTATCGATCGCAGTTCGTTTTATTTCCCACTCTTCATTTTCAGCTAAGCCCCCCCCCCCACTTCACCGTTTGTTGCCCCAGTGACTTTAGCCGATTCTATCGGTCGCCCCTTTTATTAATTTTTTAAAGTTATTCTGTACGAAGCAATTAATAATAACATCTTTGGGGTGTATTCTACGTTTTTCACTAAAGCAAATGTCTATTTAGTCAAACGTTTTAGCAAACAGAACTGGAAAACAATGAGTAATTTTTGGAAATCGAATTTTGTTCCATTAGGTAGCGACAACAAAAATCCTCCCTCCCCACCACGACATCCGTCACCGCCGGACCAGCGTCTGTCCGCAAACTGCCGTTTGGGGGCATAAAGTAAACTCGAAGTACTATACTGTCTACTTTAGACCATTATAAGAATCTTAACGATAAGAATCACATTTTTTTAGATCTTTAATTAGTGTTTACCTACCTTCTATACAGTTTGTTCTCTTACTTAGGTAAAACGGAAGCTCAGCCCATTTGTTCATTGGTTTCTCTTCCTAATATGGGATTTTCTTTCCCGAAACTCAGCCATCGAGAATAAGCAATTGTCCTGTACTCGGAATATGCGAATACTCTTTCAAGTCATTAAATTGTAATGTAAAATTATCGTGAAAAAATAATAATACATATTTCTTTTGCATTAAAAAGTAAAATACACTCTATATCACCAATGCCGTACGTGCTCGTGTTAAATTTTTAAAATGAAAAACGTAAGAAGACAACGCATTTCTATGGAGAACAAAGATGTCATGGCCGCTCTCACAGGAAGACCACCGGTCTGTTAATAAACAGATTGAATTAACTCTTCTTTAAAAAAAAAAAAAAAAATTGATGAGAACAGGCTTTTGAAGGTTCTCTTCCCTTCGACAGTAAAAATCCCTAACTAGAATATTGAAGCATGAATAAATGAAACACCCTAGTTTTCTTGCCGAGAAGACCACAAGCAACTTGGGTGCGTCATAATTGAGCCAGACGGTTTGCTCTTTGGATTTCGAGGCCGCTCTCTCACTACCTTTTTTAACTCTCATACCAAAAGAGCTAACTGTACAATATTGCCTAGTTTCCGATGCATCCATACGAGAATGTTGTCTGTCTGTCTTTTTTCTTATACGAATTTGATAATTCGTAATTAGTAATTTTATCACCGAAACTAAATCATAAAAAGCAACGGACTTCGCTAATCCCTTAAGAAAATTTTTGACAAACTTGATATATATATATTTTTTTTTTTTCTTTCAAAAATCCTTTCGGTAAATTACAACGAGACTAATAAATAAAAATGTAAGACATGACTTCTACAACTTAAAGCTTCCACGTAGTCGCAGCACTAACGAGTGCTGTCCCTTTCCCATTCTCCACTAGTAATTAACGAGCCTTATATTGGCAGACCCGCCATCAAGAATTATAAGATAACGTTGCTTTGTTTTAGGATTTACAGTAGAGGTTGACAAGATCCTTTTTTAGGAAACGACAGGTCCAGGGCTCGCAAGCGACTCGAGAACGAACGTGTAAATAACATTTGGGAAATAAGATGGATTTTCGCATTACTCCGATCGTGATAACAGGATAACATAACAAACAAAACCGTAAATTCAGAATTAATTCTAACACAAAAGAAAGAGTGATGACCCCCTTAGCCGTTGAAGTAGATCGTGGTGGTGCATGCAAATAATACTTATTCTTTAGTGTTTATATATTATAGCTTAATTCTACGACGTAACTCGTGGTTTAGATACAGATATAAAATCAAAGTGGCAGGAAATAGAGTTATTACCCGATTATCTCATGTTCGAGCAATTAGTCATTCCTTTATCAAGATGTTATGGGTAAGAGAGTTTCTTATGCCGTGTAAAAAGGAAAGGGAAAGAACATTCCACAGAGCTCCAATGTTCTGACAGATTTGTGTACTGGCCGTTATTTATTATCACAGCGCATGCGCGGGCCTATCTCACCCCTTCCACTCAACCCTAAAGCTGCCGGTTGAAACACGCGTGTATTTTTAGTTGTTGATATTTGTTTATTGACAAAAAAAGGACATTAAAAGATTAGGCCGGTTTTATCCAGACGAACTCGCTCGCTGAGTTCCCAGAGTTCACTGTATAAATCACTCGGAGCGCCTTTATCTCGAAACGCCGCCACGGCCATGCTGTTCGGTCCCTAGGGTGCGCGCGCGCGTGCCGCTGAGATCTCTCCAGCCATCCAGCTGTATTGATTCCCCTGAATGACCTACCGACAGCAGCGGTCAGTCCGTGTCCGCTCTGACTCCGATGTTCAGTTCGGGAGTTATTTACGAACTCGCCCGCTTGACGCGACCAGTTATCGACACGAATCTTGTTTACGACGAGCAGCGAGGCAAGCAAATGTCAAGAGGTAACAAGGGGCATTGACCGCGAGTTAACGGGGTACGAACCGAGCGAATTCTGCTGATTTTTGTTTGCGCGAGCCCCCGTTTTGAAAAATCATTGGTTTAGAGAAAGATTTTTTGTCTGTTTATCTGTAACGGATACAGCCTTGGAAATAACTCACTTGTTTGTGTGTGTGTGTGTGTGTGTGTTTTTTTCCTTTCTAGACGAATTAATTATCTGCTCTTTAATGGTGTATAAGCCGCGGTCTATAAGGAAACTTCCGTGAACTGTCTACAATAGAAAATTAGGTGCAAAACCAGCAGCAAGAATAAGAACAACCCAACCACGAAAACGACAGTAATAATTCTGATATACATTTAATTTAAATTATCATCATCATCATCATTGTTATTAGCTACAGTTAGAAATCCGTAAAGCACGCGGTCAGGTATTCCTGACCTGGCTGTTCAGCTATTATTGAGCTCAGTTAACTGTGTTGCACAACACGACTCTGCACTTTTATTTAGATGTTGTTGTTGTTGTTGTTTTTAAATGTCCTCTAGCCGAATTTCTTGCGCCTCGTTATTCAAAGAATCGCTGCCTAGTAACCGAGCTCGGTACGGCCCGGTGTTGGCGAAAAGTCGCGGAATGTGACCTAAAAAGGAACGTACGAAAACCGTCCTGGTCGCGACGATTTGAATTTGTTTACCGGACGAAGAAGGGTGGTCGCAGGAAAGCCTTACACTTATATATATAACTTTTTAAGTACCGCCTTAGAGTCAAAGAAAGAAGAGTGGGGGGGAGAAGAAGCTTATTTCCACGAGGCTGAGCTAGCTGGTAATTAGCTGAGTAGATGGATAGATATTCGAGTAATGTTACCGTACGTTAGTAGACTGGTCGCTGCAAAAAACAGAACTCTGTACGCACGCTCTTCCTCTCCGTCTGAGGACCTTACAGGGACCCCCCACCATCATCCCCACCTCTGCCGATACTCGCGAGCGTCTCTAAAAATATTATTTTAAATTAGTTTTCTGTTACAACCCTCCCCCCCCCCCACCAGCTCCTTTCCATGGCTTTTGTATCGAGCTCTCCCTCTCCTTCCAACACCGACCGACCGACCGAGCGGTCTCGTGTACGTCCTGGTAACACCGCTCTCGTCAGATGGCTATTGGCGTTATTGTCCATGGTAATGATTCCACCCCCTCTATTCGTCTTCTGGTTACCGCGAACCGGGCTGGCGTTCGAGCTCTTAGGAGACCGCCCTGTGCAAAAAGGGTTGGGGGGGGTAAGGGTGTGCGGTTCAGCTCAGCTTCGTCTCCAAAGTCCACTCCATTCAGTCGAGCTTAGTTTTTGTACAACCCCCGCGCCGCTCAGAGATTAAAGATGTCTGTCTATCGAGGTGATCTTCGAGGAATCCAAGAAAACGTCGGATCCGAATATAAATACACGTTAAGAAATCAAATCTGTTTCCTGGCAGGGTTACTAGGGTAGGAACGCCACCAGCTGGATGAGAACGAAGGCGCAAAGTAGGAACAGTACGAGAAAGCGTTAATATCAGAATCAACCGAAAGCTCAAACAGACAGCCAACCAGTCGATAAATCAATCGCGATTCGATTCTTTTCTGTGTTGGATAATAAAGCAACGACGACGTGAGCAGTCATTTTACCTTAGTTATGGCGGACACACGAAACTGTTTTCGATGGAAGTTCATTTTTTTCTTTCCGTCGGAGCCCCATTTATATATATAAAAAAAATAAATATCTGCATTATTTTTGTTATTGTTATCCGGGTTTTCAAGACAGGCCTTCGTGTATCTGTCTTCTACCCGTGACGCTGCTACACACGCGGATGGTTTCAGAAAATGTTAAGTCGGTGGTATTTCCGGCCCCTTCCCATCACTTTCATCTCCCCTCCCCATCCCTGTACCCTAGCGGGAGATAAAAACGCACAGGTTGTTTTGTTTTATTTGGCGCACAGGTTGTTCAGGAAGACTCCGCGAATTATCTCGATTTGGACGGCTACACAGACTTCCAACAGAAATAATCTGATAAATAGATGAATACAAGATTTTTTTTTTTTTTTTTAAATTTGGTTAAATCAGTAGTTTGGTTTCCAGTTCGTGTTCATAAAATGGTGCGTGCAAGAGACGCCGAGCACCCATCTGGTGGGAGAGTTGTGGGGGGGGGAGGCGTACAAGACGAGTGCCACAGCCACAGCCGAGTAAAAGCAAACAGGTATTTCGGTTACCAGGGCTTTCATGACGTCAGAAAATGGCCTGATAACGCGTCTTGGCAAAACAACTTAATGTCTCGGCTGATATCTCGAAGCGTACGGGCAAACTCTCCAAAATTCTTCGCATAATTCCTGGGTTTTTTTTTTTTTTGTTGTGTTTTTCTTCTTTGCTGCCGCATCACTAACTGGAGTTTGTTAGTGATGCGGTTATTTAGGGAAAAGAAAAAAACAAACTTTTTTTTTGTTTTTTTTTGTTGTGTCTCTTCATTCTTCAGAAAGACTGCCTAAATCTCTTGCTGTTGTTTTTCTCCGTTCTTCTTCTTTTAATTTTCTATCAAGTAATTTTACAAACTGAGAGAGAGAGAGAGATGACAAAAGTAAGCCTAAGATTACTCTCTCTTAAAAAGACGTCGCGTTCTTATATTATCTACAATGGAAAAGATTCCATTTTAAAAGATAACTCTGAAATTATAGAAGATGCTAAGGACCAAATTGTAAAAGATTAAAGACTTCGGTTTCAGGATAAAATAATGTCCAAATATCAATTAACAACAACAACAATAATAATAATTTAGATACGGGGGTAAAAGGTCTAAACATCGGTTATTTCCCCCTTTTGTTTAACAATTTGGCATCTTTTAACACGATGAAAGGTAGGCCGACCACAACTTGCATAAACTTTTGGACCCTTTAATCTAATGTTAACTATAAAGTATTGATTCAGCTGGTAAAACGTAAAAAAAAAAACTTTTGTACGATACAGTAGTAAAATGTAAACTTCCGTTTATTTAGAGCATACTTTCTCTCACACACCACCAAGCTTTATAAAGTCTGCAGAACATCTATGGTAAATTGTTTAAATGTTTCCATATTTTGGTTGAAGATGACCCAAACATGACACTGCATATACAAAACACAGTGTAACAGTCATCTTCTCCGGAACTGAGCAGTCTTGAAACTCGCGTGTAAGTCACCCACTTCATTTGCACCCAGCCCATTAGCACTTTCTGGCTACGAACGCGCTGTCATCAGTTCAGGAATGACTAACCTAAGCTTTATCTAACACGAAATGGCCTCGGGAAGAGATGACGTCGATGACTTTTGCTGCTTTCCAGTACGATGTCCATCGCTGCGACATTTCTAAAGCGCTTACTCTTCCAGAAGGAACCGTTTGTCAACAGCACGATCTATCTAAGATGACCTCCAAAGAGCAACCAATCGTAGAATATCGGCACTGACAGTTCGGAACAGGCTTTACACTGGTGGTATGCGGTCCGGAATATCATTGCTGCGCATCCCTCTAAGGTGGCGCCACTGACAGCTAAGCGTGCATTGGGTGACACAACATCGCAACTGGAGGTTGAACTGTTGGCGCCATCTTCTTTCCACCGACGAGTCTAGATTCTGCCTAGACATCATTAAGAGTCTAGAGAGAAAATGGGGGGAAATTTGCTAACAGTGCCATTACCCAACCTGATTGATTCGGTTGAGGCAGCAGCCTGATGATATAGGCTGGCGTTCAAGTTTGCCGAAAACTGAACTTGTTCATCATTAGCATTAGTGCCATGGCTGATGCCAGATGAATGGATGAAGTCATTACGCCAGCAGTGCAATGATAAGGTCCAAACATCACCATTAGAGATGACAACGCCCATGCGCAATGTGTACATTTTGTCAATACTTCAGGTCCACAACATCGATCGTAAGGTGTGGCTCGGACAATCTCTGGACTTTAATCCGATTGAGAATATTTGGGACATCATGCAAGTTTTTGGTCACCAAGTCCTCCAACACAGTTTCTTCATCAGCTGGGAGTGGCCCTAGTTGAAAATTGGCGCAACATTTGATTACGGAAACTGGATCGTCTGATTTGGTCGATACCAAGATGTACATTTCTACTGGGATTGGTGGTGGCAGACGTTATTAAAGACTTTCTGCCAATGTCATTTTGTCTGCGATCGTTTGTAGACTGGAAACATTCAAATTTTGTCTATCGCAAACAGGTTAACTTAGCTTCCATCACCATCAAGCTTACCTCATGGAATTTATATCAGTATGCAGGTCCTCTTCAGTCAGAATATGAAAACATATGACATGCACCATACAATAAAACTCGTAGAAAAAAGACAAATGAAAAGGAGAAATGTACAGAAAGATGAAATGATTGCCTAAACGGGAGGTACGACATCTATGGGAATGGAAGAAACAGACGAGAGAAGACGCAGCTGTTTGCAGACGATCCGGCGGAAAGTTCATAAACCAGTGTTTCGATAATCATGGAGCTGCAATCCAAGTGTAGCACTAAATTCCCAAAAAGAATTAAAACTAGTAAAACCATCTTCAAGTTAATTACCTTATATTTTTCATAATGGTACAATAAGTATTTTTTTAACCCTTTGATTAAGAAATAGAGGAATGGGTGATTCTGAACAACACAAACGAGTCTTTGGTCAGATTACTAACCTTTTCTGACGCGAATATTGGTCGAAGTAGAGAAAGACGAATGATACATGATCCAGTGGTTGGAGCGATCAGAAATTTGGCGGATGGTACTTCAAGATGACGTTGTCGTCGTTCGGGTATCATCGGCTCGCTCCGTCAGATTTAATAGCAAATCGAGGCCGAACCAGCAATCCGCCATCATTCGACTTAAGAAGGTAGAAATGGTTCGGCAGCAGCTCGTTTTCCCCCGTAACATCAGGCGCCATGAGGAAATGCTTAAGATGGAGAAGTACTGACGACAAATGTCCAAAATCGGATACGTTTCAAAACGCCCATTATTGAACCAACGTTCAAATAAAGAAAATGATGCTTCTATTATAATGGTTCCGTACGAGAAACAAACAAACAAAAATTAGAAGTAACAGCGTCATAGTAAATCGGTGTTTTAGTTTTAAAAAAACATCTATTTGTTTCTTTTTTACAGAGATTATTTTTGAAACCTGAATCACAAACTTTCCGTATATGCATGATACCAATTTAGGTATCAAATCTTTAAGTAAACACTCGGCACGTTTGTTAAGCAGCTGCGCATGCGCAATCATGTTTTTTATCGGGTGATACTTCAGGGAACCTTCCCACAATGCAGCACCAGCGAATGGGTTATGATTATCGCCGACTGCTTTCGAACTTGCAGCCATCAGATCGGTACGGCGGACGCTCAAAGAAATGGAAATTCTAAGTTTGCCTAAAAGAAATCGAATAAAAAATTTAAAAAAAGAAAAGAAAAAAGAAACCCACCTTAGAGCTCCGAAGAGTACGAGGACAAAAGTATTAGATTCGGATCTGCTACTGAAAATTGGCAGACATTTTACCGATTTCTACTTCGTAGGCGGCCATGAATTGTCACAGCACTTCATGTGGGAAAGTCTTCTGGAGCATCGGCAGGTCGGGACCAGATTCACTTTCCTCTTTAAATTGGCTTTTTAAAAACTAAAAAATATATATATTTGATTACTTTCGCTTTTACTTTGATTTTTTTTTCATCAGATTTAATTTAAGATAAACTCCATTTATTTGTGCAGTTTGATGAATTAAAAGAGTGGATCGGAAACATGATCCGGCTCTTATTCCTGCTAAATTTGGTTGGGGGCTCGTGTACTAATTTTGAAAAAAAAAAGCGAATGAGTTATTGATTTGCTTGAATTTTTGCCCAGGAAAAAAAAAAAAAATATTCGGGGAGGAGACCACCGAAGAAAAAAATGTTGATGTCGCCTGAGCAGCGCGAAACTAACTTAAACCAGGTCAGTTGACACATCGGCAAAATAGTTCGTGAGTCATTCGGGAGAGGGAGGGAGAGTCTGAGCTTGTACTAAAAAGATATCTCAGTCTGCAAAACTCGAGACGACCTCGTGTATTTTAAGGCAGCGCCACCTAGGGAGGAGGAGGAGGGGGGGGTGTGACGATTCATGAGGTTCCGTAACTGGGTCCTTGACACAACAGCGACCGATTCCTTCGTTAAGTTCGGGGGTAGGAAAGCTACAGACGAATAAATGTCGACGTGTGTTATTTACAGATAATAGAGGGTCAAGCAGCACTCGTCTCATCAGCTGTTCATTAAGGCCTGTTAACAACGTCAATTAAAAAATAAAGAAAAGGAAAATCTGCTGGCAGCTTTAAACTCGGGATACAGTGTACTGTATTAGCGAAAATAAGTCTCTGTATAGTCATAATTGATTTACGAATAATCAGCTGTCGTATTTCAGACGTTAAAGAATTCGGATACTTCTCAAATCGGAATTTAAAATGTTCTACCGTAGTAGCTTTTCTGAAATATACGAAAAATGCCGGACAGCACCTTAACAACGTTTCTACGGCTGATAAACAATAATTTAAAAAAAAAAAAACAAACTGTAAAAACAGAATTTGCTTACGCCGATGCCTAATGTCTCATTTTTTTGGAAGTCAGAGGCAGAGTGACAGATACCCCTACCGGTCGTATCAATGCAGCTCTCGAAACGACTTCAATCACGTGGTAATCTCAAATGCTTGTTCCCATGTGGTCAACCTATTAACAAAGATGGCAGGCACCCATCACATCTCTATAAAGAGTAATAGTTTTAATCTAAATTTAATTTGCTCTTTTGGGTGGATTAATTCTGTGAACACTCGTCATATTGTAGAAGAGTAGGACGAGTAGAATTTCAAATGTAGTTTAAGAATGCTAAAACTGATTGTCAGGGGGATTTAAATATTGATACCCATACAGAGGTTTAAACAAATTTTTTTTTTGGACAGAAAATACAATGATATTTACCTTTTCAGTTGGTTGAGCTGTAAAGATGCGGAACAAAAAGGATGAATACCATACGGTGTGCAATGAAAAAATTAGAATAGACATTGTAGGACGAAGTACATCTATAGAAAGTATACAAATAAATGCATTTAAAAAAAAAACAAAACAGAAGTGCCACCTACCTCGCAGAGATCCGAAGATTCATACAATTGTACTTAATGCCATCGCTATTTTCTGCGTCTGGTGCTGAATAAATTAAAACAGATCGATAGTTTATATATATATATATTTTTTTTCTAATTAATCAGTTTGAAGTTAAAATGCATTAAATGAAAGGGTGAGTTTTGTTCCGCCGCGATACTATTTTGTCTTTGACGACATTTTGCTTTCATAAAAAAATTATATGTTAAATAAGTTTTCTCCGAGAACAGTAAAATAACCGCTATTAATTTAATCCCAGTACTTGGGACAGAAACGAATTAATGATAGCAAAAGAACGGAAATTTCCAATCTTTGCTCGTTTGTTTCTTGTAAACATGGCGCATTCAGCTGGAAAGAGAGTCGCACCATTATCATCACCGTTCTCCATTTTTCTCAATAAATGAATTCTTTGCACCTTTTAAGCGACAGGAGTTCCACTTCGAGGACAAAATCTACGCGATTTTTCCAATGATAAAATTAATATGCAAAAATTCTGACTGCTTTATTTTGAATAGTATACTTAGATAACAAGTTTATGATATAAACAACAAAAAAAAGACGTTATCGATTATTAGCCATCGAAGAAAATGAATTAATTAAGAGTTTCCGGAAACCGCTAAGCTTGGTTTATGACTGACCTCACATCGGATTAGAGATTTCAAATTTCAAGCAAGCCCTTCGTATCGGCTTTGCACTGGGAGTTCGTGGACACTGACTGTATCGTCAGCAAAGTCCGACTCTGATATCAGTATTCAGAGAACTTCCTCTGTTACGCTCATCAGAGTGAGACCAGATTTATCAGCAAATCTCCGTATGGCCGCCACGCACTCAGCGGACCTAACCATAAGGCGCAGTTCTGCTAAAGCAATCCAACAATACGAGTCGATTTGAGTGATCTCTTCACAAACAGTACAACATTCGTGGAGTACTGTTTGTACTAACCTTTCAAACTAAATAAAAAAACAACCAAGAATATATATTTTAGACAACGAAGACACACAAATCGAGATTTCCACCATCTTTTAAATTTATACGACGCAAGCGACCACTCGCAGTTTTCCGATCAACCCAGAGCTTCAAAAAAATCAGAATTTAATAGAACTGTTAGGATCTGGAGCTTCATGTAAAAGATACGGGATGGAAATCGTAACTCTCCAAAAACAAGAAATTAACTTTTCTCTTTTTCTTATTACTTAAATAATTAACGCTTTAGAATTGATTCTTCTTTTTTAAACTTTTACTCTGCAGATGTTTTGTGCATTTTAGCTTAATTTTCTTGATTGGTTATTAACCTTGATATTTCAGAAAATTACCCGTCTTTTTAAAAATTTTTGTGTCTGTCTGTCTGTGTGTGTGTGTGTGTGTGTGTGTGGAAGGGGGAGGGGGGAGAAAAATTTCTCATACCAGTAAATCAGGTAGGTAGATTTATACTGCCGAGACTTATTGTGTCACTGGCCTCGCTTTGAAACTGAAATGGCGTCCGACTGTCGATGGGGTTTCCTGTTTTAAACACCTGGCAGCCAGGCCAGATTAACTCCTTCGACGTAAAATCCGACACACAGGCTTAGCGTGACTCACCGACATGAGTGGGGTGGGATGGGAGAGAGACGCACGAAGAGAGAAAAGTCACATATCCAGCTGGAAATTTGTATTTATTATTATTGTTGTTATTATTTTTTTTAATTTGAGAGGTGGCTGGCTGAATCTTTCGTTGGCAGTCATCTCGCTCCATCTTTGCGCGCGCTCGTCACTTGTTTCCGGCCGGTATGTTTTTAGTCTTAAATATCTCTATCTCAGGGGCGTATTTAGAAGATGTCCTTGCTAGCTTTTAATTTGGCATCCGCCTCCTCTCCAGTCACTTTCATTTTCCTTTTAATCTTTTTTAAAGGCGAAATGTCGCGATCGCTAATGGCAGACCTAAGTCGGTACGAAGTTTACATGAACTTTCAAGAACGCTCGGTAGCGCCACCTAGGTCGCCAGTCACACCGAAGTAAGTCTGTCTCTCTCCCTTCACAGTAGAACCGACTGGACGCGCAATATAATCAGCCACATTTCTGATATTTCAATGTCCACATAAATACGCAGCCTCGATGAGTTACTTTTCCTGTTGCCGTCGTTTTGCTGGTGAATGGGCATCACTCAGGTCTGGAGATGCGGCGGAAGAGCAGAGTACATCGATCTGCGCACGAGAAAATTGACATTTAAAAGAAGAGAGAGATACAGAGGAAAGGGAAGATTTTCGTGCTCATTCAAAAACAGATGTTTGTTTAATGGGGGCAGTATCTCGACATCATCATCATCGCCTTAATTAAGTTTTATTGTTGTTCTCTAGAACTTTCACGAGAAAGGTCTCTCCTCCCCCCAAAAAACTCTGTCATCTCCCAAAATTGCCGGAACAAACAACAACAACAGAGAGACGACGAACTGATGAAGATGATGTCTATATATATATATAATGGAGTCTTCCTCGGTGTAGTTACGTAGTCGCTAAAAAAGGAATAAAATTCAAGCTGTCGATTTTTTTATTTTTTTTAAAGTTGTTATTAAGAATGAAAACCTCAATCTCAATCGGAGGGGGGTGGTGAAGTTGGACGGCCGTTGAGAAGAGCCCGGCTCCCTCCCTCCCTCCGCAGTTCAGTAATGTAGGTGACGCAAGCGTGCACTCGCTGAGAGGTCACCGCATGTGTAACATAATGTAGGCCACGCGCCTGTGCAAAAACGGAACGCGTCGCTTCCCCGATATATCAATGCTCCCCCCTCCCTCCGCCGAGTATAGTCCACCGTTACCGAATCAAACCCGCGCCGCCGCCGCCTCCTTCCTCCTGACACGCCGCACGTTCGGCTGACACACGAGGCTCGCCGGCTGCTGGCGATGCGACGCGGTCTATTTTTGGTTGTTTACTCCCAGCGTTCGTGACCCGGCCACACATTTGTGCCGAGCGCGCGCGCGCGCGCACACACAAAAAAACACCCCACCACCAAAACACAAAAAACAACAACAACACAACAACGTCCCTTCCATATTTGTAAGAGGCATTCTGATTGGTTTTTGTCACAGTGACCTACTTCAAAGTATGCGGGGAGCGCGGAGCTGTCGGTGGGGGGGGGCGAGTTTGTTCGAATAAAGTTTGCCCCTTTCCCTCTCCGCTGGGGGCCCGGTGCGAGCCTTTGATGGAATCGCGCGATCGATTGATTTATCGGAGTCGGGTGGTGGCGAATATCGAGCCGACCAATGGGAAGCGAGCGTGGTTGGGGGGGGAGGGGGGTATCGCGCGCGCGGAAAGTAGGGCAGCACTCGTCTGGAATATGTGTCACTCTGTCATTCAGAGTTCATGACATAGTGAAACGTTATCGGTGCAGCGGGGAGTTAGTGGGTAGGGAGGGGGGGGAGAAGGATACCCCCTCGACGGAGATATGAAACGGAGGAAAATGTTCGAGAAAAGCGCTCGGGAGATGGATTAGGAGGCGGAAAGGTAGCTGGCATTCGGTCCGTCCGTTCGCGGTGATTTAATTTCCACGTGTGAGGAGTTACACACACACACACACGTACATGTCTGTCTGTCTGTCTGTGTGTGGTGGTGTGTGTGGTGGTGGTGGTGGTGTGTGTGTGTACAGTATTGACCGGCAGATCGCCATCTCCTGAATGAACGGAGCCACCAGCTAACAGCTCCTACTGAGCAGTCTGTGCTCTACTTCCTGATTATATATATATATATATATGTGGTGTGTGTGTGTGTGTCTATCGGTGTGTATATATACCTACACACACACACACAACATATATATATATACACACAAACACATACATATGTATGTATGTAGGTATATATATGTGGGTGTGTGTGTGTGTGTGTGTATATATAGAAGTCCGCCCGTTCTCTGGTTGCTATTTTTGTTTCACGATTTACCTTTATTTTTATTATAAAAATCATCATAGTATTATTATTCTATAGTATTAATTATTATTATTATACCTTTCTTTTATTATTATTATTATTATTTTTATTATTATTATTATTATTATTTTTATTTTTATTTTGTTTTTTTTTTTTTAAATTGTAAATTTGTTTCCGCTTGCCACAGGTTCTGACAGCATCTCGGAGAGCTTTCGGACTGTAGCAGCGGCGAGGCCGGAACCATTTGGGTGCTGAATTCGAGGAAAGGTTTGGCGTGTGAGCCTGGAAACGGAAGGGGGCTTATCACGTACGGGCAGGGGACAGACAGACAGACAGACAGCGCTTTCCGGGGAGACAGACGGACGAGAGAGAGAGAGAGAGGAGAGAGGGGGAAGAAACAACAAACAAGTCAAACTTCGTGCCCGCCGCCGGATCGTCGTCAATCCATCGGAGGCGAACCGCTGCAGTTTGTTTTTTTTTTTTTTTTTTTTTTTTAAAAAACAAAAAAAAAGAAGAAGAAGAGAAGAAGAAAAAAATTTTTTTTTTTTTTTTTTAATTTATTTATTTATTTATTTATCTATTTATTTTTCTCGATGATAGCATGAACAGAATGGGAAAGGAAGCCAGCTTGGAAGGATTAGGTACGTGTTACATTCCTTTGTTTTGTCTGAATTTTTCTTTCCTCTCTTGTCTCTCCCCTCCGCGCACCTGTAAATACGTCGGAGGGAACTTCATTAACCCCGTGGTCCACGTAGGTTATACTTTAAATGTTATTCCGCACCGAATTTGTGGTGTCCACCCTAACTCTTCCCCACCTGGGCTGTAAGGGACGCATGATCAAGAACCAGCCCCTTACCTTACTCGTCTGAGCAGCCCCGGCCTTCTGTCCGACCCAAACTCCTCCCCCCCCATCCAGGTGGTTCTTCTTGGTTGTTGTTTTTTTTACATTAGATTTTGTGTGTGTGTGTGTACTATACTTACCATACACATATGCTTAGTATATGCATCTTTTGTTTGATCGCTAAAACTAATTTTACCTGTGATTCCATAAAACAACCTCACCCACAAGACTGCTGAGAGAAGACACCTTCGTTTCTCTGGATATTACCAATGACTGCTCGCGAGGGAAAAACCCACCTTAAGCCTGAAGCCTACATTCCTTTCATCTCTCTCCCTCCCTCCCCATCTCTCTCTCTCTGTCGCCTCCCTCTCTCTCCCCATCTCTCTCTCTTCCCCCCCTCCCTCCCCATCTCTCTCTCTCTCTCCCTCCCTCCCCATCTCTCTCTCTCTCTCTCTCATATATATTATAGCCAGCGGCCTTCGGTTTGGTTTACATCTTGGCATGGTTAAATCACTAGATCAGAAATGACACTTGGGCAAGTAGTTATCATCGTCTACCTTCTACCGGGAGATCTTTGTGTTATCGTTTTGCCAGTGAAGGAAACCGACTTTCATGGAAGATCTAACGAAATACACCCTGGTGGTAACAGTGCTCAGGTCTGACGCCAGTTCGTGTGGGCGCCTGCATCAGTACTAATCCAACTTCTCCTCCACTGGGTCTGAAACTGTAGTTTTGATAGAAAAGATATAACAAAAGAAACTTGTTGAATACGGATTCAGAAAAGTTCTTCAGAGACGAATGGCTCGGTTGGGAAGTAATTATTTAATGCTTTGCTCAGTAAAATTGATAGTTAAGGCTGACGATTTATATAAAATAGGTTTAGTAACATTGACATTTTGTTGATTTCTCATTTTAGTTGTCTGCACTTGACAGTCGTGGTGGGGGGGCTAAGCTTCAAGTTGTCTGACTGACTCACCTATAACCTTATAGCATCGAAAATAATTTCAGGCATTTCATTTGTTTCTGCCCTACGTTGCTCAGCAAATGCCACTGATAGCAGTGGAACCTTAGATGTTGGCCTATTGAAATTGAATCAGGTATTTTTGGCATCTACTTTGAAGCCTTAACTCTGCTTGCCCTGGTTGGTTGGTGGTGGGGAGAACAACAAAACAGTAGCAAAGAAGTAGCAGATATTTTTTAGCTGATTGTATCTTATATTTTTGCTGTTTAGACTGAGAGAGAGAGAGATGGAGATGGAGAGAGAGAGTGTGTGTGTGTTGTGTGTGTGAGGAGTGCTATAATTAATTTCCATTTATAACAATTGTAACAATTTTGTTTTCAGTTTTAATTCCTTATAAAAGAAAGTAAATGCTATTCCTTTAAAAATTGATCAGTTTGTGATACATTCTTGAGCAGGTACTAATTGCCATGTCAACTGCAAAGGAAAAACTTGCTTTTAATAACAAAGCAGAAGAATCCTCATAGACAATCTATTAGTCATTCTTTGCAGCTCAAATGACTAACGCTTGGCATTTAACTGGATGAGCAATTGTGTCCCTGTATTATTTCCTCACTTGCAGCAGTCTGTTACTTGATATATATCTGGTTCAGTCAAAACTGCAAGTTCCATTCATTTACATATAGTTTATAACTTTCTGATTTATATCACAATGTGATGACTTTTAATTGTACTATCTATTTAGTTTTGCAGTTGTTAATAATGGGTTTACGTTTATGCTTTGTTTTTGTTTGAATATTATTATCCAAGTACTCAACACAGATTATGTAAAGCTAATATCATTTCCACCAAGCCTCATTATTCAGTATGTTGAAAACCTTGCGTGTATTCTATTATTCTTTTATATTGAAAGTTTAGTTTAGGTTGTTAATCTGCCATTTAATTTTGAGACAGATTGCGAATGTTAAGATTAGTTTTTTAATTCTTAAATAATAAACCAGTTAGTGACTGATTAGTAGGTAATTGAAATGTGTGTATTAACACTATATCAAAATTCATAAGATTTTTGCGTTATTATTGGTTGAAATGATGACTTAACTCTTGCAGTACTAAGATGCTTAGCATGTAGAACCAATAGCTGAATCTGCCAGTAGTGGCTTTCACTTTGGTATTGATTCCAGTTTGTAACAACTATACTATCAGTATTCTCCATCAACACCTGTCTGCAAACTTTTGATAAAGATGCTGTTTTATTTACCGCTTATTTAAAATAACGAGATAAATATGAATAACTCAGTGTAAGTCTGTGAAAGTAAGCAGAAGCATGAAGACTGAAAATAAAAAGACAAGAAAATATAGCTATTTATTTGCTTGTCACACAATTTAGCATGATAAATTGTATTTAGTAAAGTCAGGAATTATTTGAGATAATGTTAGGTGATAGACTCCATGCACATGTGCACATATTTGATGTATAACATTCTAAATGATCACATAGAAGTAGACTGATATGTGTCGTACACTAGGCATGAATTTATGAAGTTGACGATTAACCAATAAAACTTTACTTTTGTAATTTTGTTGCCATTTAACAGTAATAACATGGAAAATCACTGTCATTGTTGCTTAATATGTGGTCTATAAATAGACAGCTTCTTCTACTGTATTTGAAAAAAAAAAAATTGAAAAACAGGCCAAAAAAAAAAGAAAAATGAAAATGGTTTTAAAAGATAGCTTCATCAGATGCTACAACATTTGCTTATTTTGCTTATTTAGTTTAATCTTTAACACGCTGTGATTTCATGTGTTTTGGCAAAATTCTCTGGGAGGAGGCAGGAATGTACTGTACATCTTCAGTTAAGTTTGAGATTTCTGCTATCACATTACAACTACATTTGGCTTCTCTTTTGTGAAATAATGACGATATTCCAACCCCACCCCCCCCAGCAAATCTATCACCTATTTATATATATATATATATATGTTAGCATTCACATAATTTGTTTTTGTGTTCTGACTGCTCACACTGTGTGTGTGTGTGTGTGCATATTTAACATAAAAATTTTAAATGAATGGGGTTGGCATATGTGTGTATACTGTTTGCAGGGGTGATGGAGAAACCCTACCCACAAATGCCAAAACCTGGGTGTTGTGAGCAGAAGAAAGTGCTCAGCACTTGTTAGCCTTTCCGCTTCAGGCAGAATTTGATGCCCCCCCTTTTTTTTTATGAAATCCAATTTTTTAGCTACAACAAGTGATTTTAGGTTAGTTTCTTTCATTGAAAAAACAAAAAAGAAGAAGGGACGAACGGCTTCTTAAGTTTTTAATATTTGGAAATATGCTTGTTCTGGAGCATTAATTTCACTTTGTTTAAAAAAAAAAATCCATAGCATTTGTTTAATGATGCTCGGTGTCGATAAACTGTGGGTGAGTGCAGTAGCATTCTCTTTTCTGTCAGCACTCTTTACAATTACAAAATTGTTATTGATATCACGCCACATTTTTTAATGATATCATCATCGATGCCGCAAGAGTAATTTGGTTTATGTCCAAAATATCAGGCCACACAAAGGTTTCAGGAGAAATATCTGAAGCTGTATCTGTCACTGGTCATTTCCTACTTCTAGATGGTCAGTATAAAAAGGGGGGGGGGAGCATTTGGGTTCTGTCTTCTTTTGCAGTCATCGTCGTTCGCAACTGTAGACACGTGTGATGAGGTTGTATAGTGTCATGGTTACCAGAAACAAGCGTTGCCAGTCATGAACCTTGTAAGGCTTGGCACTACCGCCTTTGGTAAGGATGTTCTTACTAGAACTTTTCTGTTTAGCTGTGGGAGGAAAGTGGAGTGCTTAAAGGAAACATGCAACTATGGACTGGTACAGAAGAGCAAAACAAAACTATGGTATCATATGTTTGCCAAACCAAGTTGGTCTTCATCATGGATCTAACTTGGGCCTTCAGCCACAACAGAGTGGTATATACAAGGGGCCATTCTCCACTCTTAGGTTTCATCAACTGCAGGTCACATGCAAATATGGTACAGTTTTATACAAAACTATTGTATCCAATAATTTCAAAATAATTGGTAGCCAGCAAATTTTTAGTTGCCAGTTAAAATATGGTCGCAGTAGGGAGGCCAGGTGAATCTTTTTGCCTTCTAGACAGCTCAAATCCTGGTTAATTAACCAGATATCTGAAAACATGCTTTCTGTTGCTCATGCTGGTGTTCATAATTGTATTAAGTGAAGCCTTATGTATTTTCTGAAGATGATTTCGGTTGGAGTGGATTTGTCATCCTCTAAAGTCTTGTGTCTGCCCCTAGCTGTCTGCTGAACAGTGAAGGCCAGGAAGTTTGTAAGACTATCCCTTTTTTGTTGTGAGTGATGGGTTAAAGGTGTACTATTAAAGATCGAGTCTGTGCTGACTTAAAATTTTTAATTAAAACTTGGACTAGGTTTCACTGGTCTTTATGCTGTGAAGGTCACTTCTTTCTTCTAATAATAAACTTTTCACTTCTTTTGTTTCGCTCCTGTTTGCATTCTTCTTTTGTGTTCATATATTTTTCACAGTGCGCACGCCTTTGCCGTTCATCATGCATCGCAGTTTATGCAGTCGTGGTTTTCTTGCTGTTTGAGATCAGCCATCAAGAGTATATAACTTTATCGAATCTCATAGTTTCCCCTAATTTTTGCAATGTAATGGTTTGTACAGGTAATTTCAGGGGTCATTAGAAAATATAGTCACCAGCTAGAGATTTTTTTTTGGTTGCGAATGGCACACCCTGGCAACCATATTTTTGAAGCTCTGCAGAACTGACTACTAATTTCACCAAACCTACAGATTCCTATATGGTCATTACGGAAAATCTATTTACTCTGACCACATATGGAAAGCTTTCAAATGTAGTGTTTCCAGATTAAAATCTTACCCCAAAATTTTAAAATTAATAAGCAAACATTTCTTTAAGTATTTTTCTTTTTTTTCCCCTGTTGGAAAATGATTTAATTTATATTTTTCCAGACTTGAAAATTGCTCAGAAATGTGGTTTAAGGACTTTAGGAAATAAAGATTAGATTGATTATAATTTCTTGGATTTTATTCCAAATTTCCTCGGGTTTGAGTTATTCCCCATTAAAAAATTTTCTCTCGTTTATTCAGTGTTGTGGCCTTCAAGCTGGGCTCATTTTCGTTCTGGCTCATTTGAAAATTGAAAACTGCCATTAAGAGAAAGTAATGAAATTGAATTTTAATTGCTTCATTTTGGATAATGAAATCACACGATATTTCAGTACAGAATGGTTTTTAGCAGCAGCAGTATGGGGGGGGGGTCTTCATGACAAAAAAGCAAGACGTATTATGTTAAGGTGTACATGCATGCACATACACACAACAAAGGCTTGACTTTCAGCAGTAAACACTACTGATAGGAAAACACCACTAAACAAAAGGAAACAAAGACGTATATGTTGATGTCTTGTTTGAAAATCAGAAGTGTGAAACGAGAAAACTTAACACTTGTGTTTTTATTATGGGCTTTTTTAAGTTAAAAAAAAAACAAAAAACTGTACATCCGAGCAGATATCTGTGTTATTGAAGATAGCAGTTTCTTTAAATATGTCGACTCCTGTTTGTTGTACTGCTAAAGTGTAAAGATAAAAAGATTTAATTTTTTGGCAATAATTAGTTTTTCTTTTTTCCCTTTATTTCTCTATACTACTAATAATGTTCTAAAGACCAGATGATTACCAACAAAATGAATATTAGTGAAATTTACTTTTGGAACCTTAATCCCTTCTTTGGGATTATTGCACCTACAATTGACCATATTTCCTTCTGGTGCATCAAGGTCGGAAATACATGCTAATAAGTGGTTCCCTGATTTTAACGTAAATGTCTATGTATCATATGCTTTCATTTTGGAATTTAAGAACTGGTCAGTTTTGAATGCTGGTTGATAAAAGAAAGCCACAATTTTTCAGAAGGATTGGTATGCTAGAGACTAGAGTAATCTAGTAGCATGTGGCAGTTGAGCTTAGCATGAACCAGTGTGTTATTTCTAGGGTCTTGACTTGGCATCAAACTTTTGGTAATGTTGCTAGACAACATATTGGGAGCTGATCCAAGTTGCTTTTTTTGGTCTTGCAAATGAGAAGAAACCACTTCCCGATGGCAAGTGAGTTGAAATCTGACCTTCAAAATGAAAACAGTTATCAATATCTCATCACAAACTGTACGTAATATGCTTTGATTGAATGACATGTGGTCAACAAAAGCCCATATTTGCATTCCACTAACTACAGGCCATCATAGGGCCAAAATGTCAGTGTTGCTGAACATGAATACTATGGAGGTGGTTCATTAATGGTATGGAGAAGGATTAGCTGAAGTGGTAAGACTGACCTTCATGTTTTTCAGAATGGCAACATGACAGATTTGATGAGATTTTTGATGTTTACATGAGGTCATATGCTGGTGCTTTGTGGGGGGGTTAACTATATTCTCTTGGATGATACCATCTATCCACATTATGTTGTGGTAGTCCAGTACCTGGAGCAGTTGATAATTATCTGTATGAAGTGGCCAGCTTATTCTCTAGACCTTAATCAAATCAAACACATTTGGAACATGCTTCAGGTTGCCATTACAAGATGCCCTGTGCTACCATGGATCTGCAGGAACTTGGTGATGCCCTCACAGAGAAATTGGATGATCTGGCTCAGATCAACATTCAAAGACTCATCAGGAGAATGAGATGGCCTTGGGTCAACAGAAAGTTGAAGGATCATGCAGTGCCTTCTGCAATGGTCACACTGACTGTGATGGATCCCTATACTGTTTTTATCAGGATATTTGGAAAAGATTTTGTTTATTAGAATGTACTTAACTCTCTTTGCCACCTGGGGTGCATTTGCATCAAACTACCCTTCAAATCTGTATTGGTCATTGCAGGTTGAGCCATATGGGTTGTAACACGTAGTATCTTCCTCATTAATATAGTCTTTTGTAATAACAGATGAAAATTGCTCCAACCTCACATCTTTTGCATTATAGGTGACTAATTATATGGCCAGTTCAACACAAATGCTAACTAGTGATTCAGTATAAGTAAGGTGGAATCTGAGAGGGAGAGTTAAGGAATAACTGAATAAAAAATGCTAGTTTATTTAGGGCATCATTGGCAGACTTCATAATTAAAATGCCAAATGTCATTACTTTTCTACACGTAAAACATATGAACAATAGTTTATATAAAATATGTGTACAAAATTTATTATCAAAAGGTTTGAAAGACACCTTTCAAATGAATTTGACAGTTTATTGGCCAATTTTTTATTTACTGGATTGGTAACTAAACAAACAACTGTTTTTTTTATTTGGAGTTATTTTCAGACCTGTTTGGATATGTATTATTAATTAAACATGTAGCTGGTTTATGGTGTCCCTCTACTATACCACAGATAAATTCAAAAAGGGCTGCCAGAGTAGGCTAGATAGACTAACCATTCAATGCGAATACATCTGTTTACTATGAATAGCTTTTATGTAGAAAATAGTTAGATAAGTTACAGTTCTTTTTATTATTACTAGTTATTAGTGTTTCAGCTTAGGTCATTTTATTGGGTGTTTTAGATTAGCGAACTTCCAAGTGCAAGTAAAGGACATGTGCGTGGAGAAGATGGATAAACTGTCAGTCAAGTAGACAGTGCATAGCATAAATAAATGTAACAGTCTGTACTGAATGGAAGTCTAAGTGATCATAGGTTATGTCATTGCCAGTCTAATTAATATTAGCTTTGCCCCTATCATTCAGTGTCAGTTATTGAAAAGAGAAGAAAAATTGCTGACTAATATGGAGTGTAGCGATGCTGTTTGTGAGGCTGCCTTGACTCTGCCTTTGTTTTAGGCTCTAGGTTTGTTGTTGTTAGCACCACATTGAACAGAAAGCATACTATCTGTTAGGACAACCTGCTGTCTTAGGTGTTCTGTAACATTCTATGGCAACTTGTCTTGGCTCTTTGGCATTATGTAATGTTCTACAACAACATGCCATCTTGGCTCTTTGGTCTTCTATAATGTTCTACAGTAACATGCTGTCTTGGCTGTTTGGTGTTCAGATGCCACCCAATGTTAAAATTGCAACATTAGCAGCACTTCAGTAATAAACAACTGTCTACATTATCATTCGAATCCACATGCATGCTACAGTGACCAAAATCAGGCGATCCTGTTTGTTCATTTTTGGAAAATTTGATCTCATATAAAAATTAAAAAAGAAAGAAATCAAATATATATTCCAGGCAATTAGTACTGAATATGTGGAGCTGCAGAACTAATTCAGTAATCAGACTTTGTCTGAATTGAAAGGATAGTGTAGCACTTGGAAATAATGTTTTAATACTTTACTGATTTTTCTAATTTCCATCAAACTTGGGGTGATTAAACACAGTTCATTTGATTCGGTTGCTAACTTTGTTGATCTCTTTGAATAAGTATTTTCTTGTGTTAGCGTTTATACATCATGATAATTTTTCCACAATTAGTTACAGTAATGCTTTTTGTTTGGTTTTTAGAAGGAAAAAATTAAGTGGAAATATCTCTACTTTTTACAGTTTGCATTTTTTCTGAAAAGATGTCTACAGGGAGCCATGGTTACTAACATGAATGCTGATCTCATCTGATAATTGTTTTCTGGTTTAGATAGTTTAATTTCTCTCTCTCACACACACACACACACACACACGCGCGCGCGCGCGTGCGCGTGCACACAAGAATTTAGTAGAAAAATGGAGCAAGATTTCCCCACTGGAAACCTGACACAGCTTTTGAACAATGAACACTTGTCAAATTATATGTTGATAATTTCATTACAGAAGACAAACAACTAAAAATTGAAATGCTTTAATTTATAGCTTTTCTTTTTATTGTTGTTGCTAAAGTCTGAGATCCTGAATGGAATTTCTGTGAAATTTTTCAGTTTTATTATTTTTTAAAGTTTAAAATTTTTATCAGAATTAGTCTAAAAAACCAAATTTTGGTGGTTTTCATAATATATCTGAGATGAAGATGGTAATCTCTTTTTTTTTGTCTTTTCCATTAAGTCTGTCAATTGTCGTAGCATTAAAAGGGTGTCTACTGTTTAGGGTACTGGGCTACTAAATTTGGGGCTTGATCAGATTGGCCTACCTACTAAGCACCATTTCTTCTCATTCCCCTTCATCAGGGTTTTATGGACTCTCCAACTTTTACCCACATCTCAAAACAAAGAGTTCTGGTAGGGATTTCCCTTTAGGTTGGAATTGCTGGACCTCTCAGGATGGGCAATGATCTCTAGTATATAACCAGGGAACTATGTACAGGGTTATCTTTGTTGAAACAAACGTCGGTGTACCACACAACAACAGATAAAAACCATTGGATTGTAATCTTCTTTTTTTTTTGTTGTTAGTATTATGATTGTGGAAGCTAATAACGAAGGTCCAAATGGTACATTATTTCATTAGTCTACGAGAAAAGACTTTAAAGAAGCTGTTGTGTTTTTTCTTTCTTTTCTTCTAAATATCTTTTTTTTTTTTATCATAAGAGTAGATATTCTAGATACAGTCTGAAATAATTGTATACTTGTTTAATCAATGTCAGTAAATAATATTAGGTTACTTGTCATCAATAATAGAATTTAAAGTATGACTAACTTCAGATAATTGATTTTTATTTATATCTTGTGAGCATGTGTGTGTGTGTGTGTGTGTGTGTGTGTGTGTATACACATATGATATATATATATATCGGACATGGTATCTAAAAATATTATTTTTCTTGGTGAACACTTTTGTAACATTGATCCCAGCTTGAAAATTGATATATCATCGTTTATCTGATTCTTGATAAATTTTTTTTTTTTATTGCATTGTGCCTCATGATGAGTCATCAATAATTGGTCAGACAAAGAAAATCAATATTTCTGCGTTTAGAGTCCAGTCAACTGTTTATGTTGATTTGGCTGTCCAATTTAGTTGGTTATTTATCTATTTGTCGTTGAGAAAAACCCATATTTTGTTGAGTGTCTTTTCCAATGTTTCCACTTAACTAACACAGTGCAAAAACTTTGTTACAACTGCTTAATTTTTTCACGTTTTTCTCATGTGAAATTTAAATCAGGGAACAACAACAAGAAGACCCTGTACTTTCCTTACATTCATCACACATGCTGACTTTTTCCAGATTATCTTTTTATTTAAGCATTAGGAAACCTCTTTGTTTTTTGTGAAATTATTTTGGGAATCTTTCTTATTTTCTTCCATTATTCTTACCATGGTAAATACGAAATGAAAAAAAAAAAAAGAAGAAGAAAATTTTAATTAATATAGGGTGAAATTTTGCAGCATTTTATCAATTTTTCTTCAAGTATTTAAGAGATATTGGCTGCTCAAGATTTTCTTTTTTTCTTTCTTTAATTATCAAGACACTTTTATAAAATGTATACACTTCCCCATCATAAAAATTTGGTAACCTTTTTTATGTACAATATGTTAGCTTGTTGCAGAAAACAGCACATAAAGGCTAGAAATAAAGTGAATTTATTTATGTTGGTATTTACGTTGTCTGGCAGCATTAAATAAACAAGATTTTGTATCTGGTCTAATGGAGGTTTTTCCAATCCATGCCATATTGGTGGAACATGGACAAGCTCTCAGCTGATAATGTATATGCTGGCACAATGTTCATTTGAATTCAGATAGGACCTTTGGGTTACCCAGCTAGGAAGTTGATTGCTTGTATTTTTCTTCTAGATTGTGGTCCCATGAGATTTGTGGCATATAATGTTATCCTTCTGAAGAATGTGGGCATTAAATCTCAGTATGCCTTGATGGTACAATGGTAGGAGATATGTCTTTAAAATGAAATTTCCTATAAAACCAATTCTGTCTTTCCCTGCAATCCATACCATGGCATCATCTACCTCCATATACTTGATAGTAGGCTAAGGTTGGGGTTGAAGCTTTGTCAAGTCTTTTCCAAATCCAGGTAAAAAGAACAGATGTGAATTGCTGAAGAAGGACTCATCAAAGAAAAATACATGTCACTAGTACTTGAGATTCTCGCCAGTTGTTCTTTGAGCAGTCCCTTTGAAGCATTTTATTTCTATTAGACAGTGGAGATTTCTTATATGCTCTGTACCATCTGTAATGATGTTGCTGGAGATGATCTTGGACTGCTTTTTTTGGCTCATCTCTGTTGCATGGACAGTGCCAGCTAGAGAATCACGATGATGAATCATGGTATAAAATTGAAGCCCTTCCAGGCCACTTTACCATAGCTTTGACATTAGTAAACATTGCAATAGTATTGGCCATCACAAGAAATGTCAAGATCTTTTTCAAATTGTCATTGATTCTGGCCATGCTCTGAACAATCGGAAACATAAACTCAGGTAACCAGAGGAATATTGTGGGTGATTATCTGCCCACTAGGTATCCAATGTATGCATAATCACACCTGAAGTAAGTACATTTTCGTTAAATACATTCATTTATGATGGTGGAATTCCCTTGCCAAGAATTAAAGAATTTTAAAAGAAGAAGGAAGTTATTGGATAAAGATGAAATATTATTTCCATAATTATGTTAAATGTAAAATCTTTTCTTGGGTAATTTTATGGAGTAGATGATGATTTACTTGATTTAGTAGTTGGTATCTATGGAAAAAGGGACAAATTTATTTTTATTTTTTATCCTTAAAATTTTTTAGAATTGTGGGTATTATTGTTGGGAAAATAAATTTCTAAGTAAGTCATGATATTAGTAACTTAGCATGTTAATCCTCTCAAATGTCTTTTTCTTTTCCACTACTTTCATACATTTAGCTGTTTTGTTTTTTTTTTATTGCAGTGGTTTGTGAAAAAGAAAAAGATTCTTTAAAAAATGAATGTTTTGAATTTGCTGTTATTATTAATTTTAATTTGTTTATTTATTTACTTATATGGGACTATACTGATATTTTACTTGATTCATATGGGTTCTAGTATTTTCAGCTGTAGATAGTCAACATGATTTCTTCATATACTCAAGATACAATTATTTTGGAAATCTCTGTTTAGCAGATTTCTGAAGCATTTAATTCCCAGACAAAAGAGATGGACAATTTGTAATTGTTCAACACATTATACACACAAAAAACCTGGCAATATTCCAGTGAGTTGGTGCTGAACTCTTTCTGGTATCTAATTATCTTTTGTGAAATATGGACTCCACGCCTGCACAGCTTAGTCAAAATGTAAACTAACTACGTTTGTGATTAGCAATTGTAGCATTGAGAGCAAGTTAGGGTTAGTAGTAATACATGTTAAAACTCATGCTTCTTTATTTTTTCAACTGGTAATACTGCCACTGATATAGATTGTGACAGAGACATTGTACTTGGTTACACTCAGTTACGAGTTGTAAAAAATGTTGATGGGCCATTTGTCAGGGTTTTATATACATTGGTTTAAGATAATTGGTGTTTCTGGAAAGTAATTTTCTTATGTAGTGTAATTAAGAGGATTCTCTATACTACCAACTGTGGTACCCATTGCCTAGAAGCAAAAACCATAACCTTTTTGTCAAAGCATAATCCACATTTACAATAGCGCACAAGTCCCACATAAAAAAAAAAAACTAAACTGACATCTGTTTAATTATGAGAGGAAAAGAAATTAATTTCTATTGCAGTCTTTTCTTGGTACTTAGATCTGTATCACTCTTTAGAAAAATAACGGCAAGCAAGAAAGGGTAGGGGGGAGAATCACTACAAAGGCTTGAGAATTGTTTTGTTTTTGTTGCTGTATATATTTGGATCATGGTAGATTTGGTCAAGGATAAAACTAACAGCTTGTCATCTGTTCCAAGGTTGGTTTTGTTTTTTTAGGGCAGGCACTTGACAAGATGACCATTTATAGATTATTAGAAAGCATGTGTACAGCTATAACTTAGCAAGGTCATCCTGTGTAGAGATTAGATTAAATCCTTTTTCATGTAGGCTATTCAGCGTGTGTTATTTGTTTTTGTTGTTTTAAACTATGGTTATTTTTGTTTGTTTTTTACTCGATAATATTCTAACATTGCCCTTTTTTTACCCCTCTTTTTTTACCGTTTAAACAAAGGATGGGTATTATAGTCGTGAAAGTTTTTATTAGAATGTTCTTGATTCGTTTGCACAAAGTAAGTGCAATGGTAGCGTCAAAAGTCCATGTTAAGAATTGATTGAAGTGACGTGGTCATGTTGGGAAAAAAGTTCTTTTTGTAACTAATGTTATTTTGAAAACATTTTGTTGCATGAATTTGAAAAATATATATACTTACACTTTTTTAGCGTATTGTATTCATTATTGAAGTTGTGGCATCTGATGGCTTAGTGGTAAGGCTACTAGACTGCTGATGGATTCTAAGGGTTGAATTTCGATAAGGGTCACCTCAGTTTTGTGTATATGTACTTCGGATGCTGCTTTCTCATCCTTGTTCACCATCAGGTAGTGTGGATTTCCTCCTAGGTCGATATTCTTAAATCTTAGTCAGTCGAGTTCTCTTACACTGACTATAAACTTTTCACTATTTTATATGGTTTTTATTTGTTATTGGCTTACACTTGACATTTGCAAGGTAGACAAATCTGGTGAAGGAGTGTAGTACCACATTTGTCCACTATGAAGTGTTACCTGTTTCAGGGCCTGAAAACCAGGAAAGTTCCTACAAGGTCTGTCTGTCCTCTCTCTCCTCTCTCTCCCTCTTCATCACCAATATATCTCCCTCCTGTACTGACATATCTCTCTCTCTCTCCCGCTTCATCACCATATATATCTCCCTCCCTGTACTGACGTCATCTCTCTCTCTCTCTCTCTCTCTCTCTCTCTCTCTCTCTCCCTCTTCATCACCATATATATCTCCTCCCTGTACTGACATCTCTCTCTCTCTATCTTCAGAATAATATCGCTCCCTCCCTGTACTGACGTCATCGTCTCTCTCTCTCTCTGTGTAATGACATCATATCTCTCTGTGTAAGGACATCATCTCTCTCTCTCTGTCTCTCTCTCTCTCTCTCTCTCTCTCGGTTTTAGCTAAGGGAAAAAACTTGAGTGTCCAGAGGAAACTCGCAAGACCTAGCTATGAAGATGAGAAGAAACCACGTTAGGGAAGTTTGCGAAACTAAGCTGTTTTTACAAAAAGCAAACTTGGGCCATTGAACTCCTAGACTACCCATTTTGTATAGTGGAAAAAAAAAAAGAAAGCAGAACAGGCATAAATATAAAGTTTCCATCTGTACAGGGTTTTCCACAAATTATTACTGTTTATCCAAGATGGCATACTAGAATGAAAGAAAGCTGCTTAATCATGTATCCCTTCCAAAAATGTAGTTTTGTTGCAGATATGCACCAACAGGTCACAAACTGGCTGAGAACATCTAGGCCTCTTGAAATTTCTGCAGATAGGAAAATCAAATAGTTAATTAAAGTTCACAATTTCATTTCCATTCATGAAAATATCCTAGTTTAGTTTAATAAATTAGGATGATCTGCATTGATTGGTAATCCATATTATTGGTGGACGAAGAATATTGGTTTAATACAATTTTTCCAAGCTTTGCTCTTAGGTCTAGCTTGCAGACTATTTATTCAACTGACATATATTTTAAATGTAAGCTAATGTTTTTGTTTGTTTTGTTTTTCAAATGGTATAATGTTTTAAAGGCTTAACCTTCTGTGAACAAGGGATAAAATTCACAGTAATTGACTTACTAAAAATATGTCAACACTTGAATCCTGGAAGGAATTGGTTTTATTCTGCTAGAGCAACAACAATATTGATTTGAACAGGTTTTTTTTTTTAATATACATAAAAACTTCTCCAGTTGAGTAGTAGTTTATTGATTAAGGTATACAAATCTTAACAGTAAAGAAAGAAAGAAACTTTTGGAGAAGAAGGTAATTAATATGACAAGACCGTAGCTGTAAAATACACTTTTGAACAAACAATAGAAAATATGTGCTTTGGATGGATTTTAATTTCCTTGCTAAGACTTCATTATGACACCATTTTGAGCTGGTTAGTTTCCATGGCAATTCATTTAATCTAGTGCTCTGTCCAAAAGTAAGTCCTTTTACTGCATAAGTACTTCAGCAGTCTGGGTTTTGATCAGGGGCAGTATGAAAGTATGTAAGCAGACAGAGCAGTTATTCATTGTTACAAAAACACTACAGGTTTTGCTATGTAAATTGTAAATTTTAGCTGTCAAAGATCTCAGAAAATGCTATATCTGAACATTTAGGCAAAATAACAAAAAAAGAAACATGGAATGTCTGCTTCTGTCTAGATGTCTATCATTACACACAGAAATTCTCTGCTTTGATACTAATCAATAGTTATTGTTGTTGTTTTTTTTGTCATTGCTACTGTATGCCTGGTTCTGTCTGTCACATCTTTAGTTTTTTCTAATTTATCAATAGCTTTAGCATTAGTACTAGTTTGGATGAGATGCCAGCAAATCACAATGGATTAATTATTTTGATATTATTTCAACATTCACATGTTTGTGTATTTAGTCATCAAGGTTGGTTTTCCAATAGAACAAATTTTTTTAAAAAAGAAAATGTTATAAGTCTGGGTGTAATTCTAGAGGCCAAAATCACTCGCCTCTCTCTCTCTGCATCCTATTTTGGCATCATATTCAAACTATTGATTTGTGTTTGTCTTTAAAGCAATTTCTTTAAATATTTTTGGTTTTAAAATTAAGATTAAAAAACACTAATTAAAGACTTGACTTTAAAAAATATATGTATATACACAATCAATCTGTTTTATAATAAAACCTTCAGAATTTTTTGGAATGCTGAGGAAAAAATTAGTTAAAAATAGCACTGATAAACATTGGATAGGTGGAGCAAAAGTTGATAACATTTGAAAGCATGCTAATTGTCATGTGGCTGATTGATGCTTCATTAACCAAGGGAGAGTATGGTATGTTAATAGATGGCGCAAAGTCTAGTGTGTCATTATGACCTATATATAGAGAATGCATACTTCTAGTCTTATCAACTTTTGATAGGTGTAATACAAGGTGCTTGTTTGCTTGCACTGGTAGCTTTAAATCTAGCTGTTGTCCTTTCTTCTCAGTAATCAGAAGTGTTCTGATGGGTTCTTGTCTGGCTAAAGAAGTAGTATCTAAATCAGGGTATTACTTGGGGCTCCTTGTACATTAAAAAACAAAAAAAAAAAACACTCTCCCTTACTCTGCTTGTTTTTTTGTTTATGAAATCCGACAATTTGATGGTGTTTCAAAATTTGAAGGAATTTCTCTCACATTTGAAAAAAAAAAGGGTTTTTCTAGATGATGATGTTTTACAAATCAACATGGGAAAATGAAGAATTTTATCAAGAAGTTTAAGGATTTTTCTTGAACAACTGAAACCAAAAGTAGAGATAAACTTTCAAAGGCAAGATGGGTCCCATAAACGTTTTTCCTAAACTTAAAAATTGCTCAGAGTTTTTGCTTGTCTTTTGTTTGAGGTTTTAGTGAAAGAATTTTTTGATTATACTGCTTTTATCAGTAAATGCAAATTTGGTCTTTTAATTGAACTTCTTAAATTAAACATTAATTTTTTTTTCTATTTGAACTCAACACGCAGCGGTACAGTGGTCCATTGGTAGACTGCTGGGTAGAGTAGAAGGCCTGAGTTTGAACCTCGGCCAGGGTTAACTTTGGTTTGGCATACCTCTATGGCATGGTTTCTTCTTGCTCTTGACCAGCCAGCATTTAGGAGTTTTCCCTGGGCACTCCAGCTTCTTCCCAAATCTAGAAATGAATGTTTCTAGTAGGGACTTCTGCTAAGTTGTGTGTTTTACACAGCTACGTGAGTGCTGCTGCAAAGGGACTCGGCAGCCCATTTGATCTACACGAGTTTCCGCAGGAAAGAGGGCCTGAGCAGCTGCCAGTACAACAACTGACCTACTCACATCTATGGGGAAAGCTTCAAACACGGCTTAAAATAAACTAAACAATTTTTATTCACATACAGAGCAGTACAACTGAAAAAAGAAAAGAAGCAACAACAATGCACTGCCTTATTAAGGTTAAGTCTTTTCAAAATTGGAAACAACTTTGGTTTCAGTGTGTGCGTGTGTGTGTGGTAATGTGTAAATCTAGCCCCTAAAGTAATGGGGAATGGTTTACTTGGATAAATAATGATATATTTAATATTGGTCATGAAGAGAGAAGAGAATAAAGAAACTTTGGTAGCTTGGTTTGGTCTGCTGGCTTCTGTGCTGAGATAAATAATTCTCTCTTTTTTTTTTGTATTAATGTTAAATTTTTTTTTTTAAACTTAATTTCAGAGTTTGATGGAGAAACGGTCCTTTGTCGGGTTTGTGGTGACAAGGCCAGTGGCTTCCACTATGGTGTCCATGCTTGTGAAGGCTGTAAGGTATGTGAGTGTTGTACACTAGCTGTTAGTAATGTGATATAAACTCGCTTCCAGAAATACTGGGTTTCATGGCAAAAAAAAAAAAAAAACAGCTTGCAATTTATTGTAGTGCTGGCCCATTGTGATCATGTACGTCTACTGTGCTGGCTCGTCATGTGACAAATAGGCAACTAGAGGCTTGTGATTTAATGTTGTGTTGCTAGCAACATTTGGTGAATGTGGGTTTTCAGTTATTTCTCTCCCCACACACAAGCGCACACTTGGTAGAGAATACTTACCATTGATGCATGGTGTTCACTAAATGTGTGCTGCTGGTGCCTTCACATAGCCTTTAATATGGTAGTGGCAATCATCACCTCCCTACAGCAAAGATGGTACCCTCTGACATATTATTCTTGGAGTGATGCAGCAATATTTTATGAGAAAATTTTTTCCCTTAGCTTCACCATCTGTAGAGGGGCCATTTCTGCTGTTTGTGATTTAAAGAAAGCATTTGGTGTTTGAGCATTTGCCATTATCTTAGTTAACAGCAAACTAATGGACCTATGTTTTGGTGACCATTCTCCCTGTTACCATCACCAGGTTTTAATTCTTGGAAGTACTCTCTTTTTAGTTCACTAGTATTAATCTATCACACATGTTTTGCCATGAGTGTTTCTGTTCTGGTCTGTTTCTCTGTTAATAACAGTTGCAAGCTTTTGTGGCTATATCAGACTTTGTAGGACAGCAGTTTAATATCAATTAGTACCACCCACTTACTCTGGGCTCAAGGTATTGCAGTCTAGGGGCTAGGGGCCAAAGAGCTTCGCTACTTCTTTTGTTGTTTTGGGATTTACAACCCTTGAATCTGCAGTGCACTATGTACCCCTTTTTCAACCCAGTGATACAAAATTACTGATTACCCTAAGTCTTACACAAGTATCCCTCCCTCCTTATAGATTTGTTTTTTTTCTGTCTCTTTGAAAAATTTAATATGTAGCCAGGAAATTTCTTGGAATCTTTAGATATATTCTAAGCTATAATAACCCACACAATCTAGTTGTTATTTTTATTAGTTTGGACTGAGACTGGGCCTGACCGTTAGTACAATATGATATTTTATCATTTGTTTAGAATAAAAACTCTTATTTACCAGATAGACGGGAGGTCCAGCCTTTTATCCATGCAAAATATTAACAAGCTTTTATGGGTCTACACAGTTTAAAGGAACCTTTTCAGAGAGTTCTTTCTTTTTCAATTCCTGGTATAGAAATTTAAGGACATCTTACAGTAACAAATTAAAATATAAGACAAGATCTAGCATTAAAAACAACATGGATATATACTGAGAATTCTCTCTCCTGTTATTGCTTCTCGTGTAAGAAATACATCGTAAGAGTGGGAGATCACTCATATCATTTAATTGTACTATATATGATGTTTCTTTTGCAAAAAAATTAATTAGTCAGTTATGACTTAATTATGCAGTTAGTAGCATGGTTATGTTGATTTGTCTTATACAAGACTAAGGCTCACAAGACATATTCAATAATGCACGTATTTAAAAGGATTTTTTTTTTGCATACAATTGTTGAAAAGATCTCTTTAAAGATTTTTTCTATTGTCATCATCATCATCGTTGTTGTTGTTGTTGTTATTAACAGGGATTTTTCCGACGCAGCATTCAGCAAAAGCTCCAGTACCGGCCGTGCCTGAAAAATCAGCAGTGTAACATTATGAGGGTGAATCGCAATAGGTGCCAATATTGCAGGTAATTTGAGTGTTGAGGAAATATAAAAAAGAATGCTAACAGTGCCATTAGGTGATAGATCTTGTCTCATTTAAAATCTCTCTTGCCTAAAGCCAAATGGTGTCCATTTGGATGGCACAGCGACCCATTGGTAGAAATACTGCTAAACTCGTATAGTTGAGGGGGCTTTGTTTCTTCTCTCTCTCCTTTACTAACCAGATATGTGGGTTTCCCCTCAGGCTCTTTCAGTTTTCTCCTACCTATAAAAATGAAGAGTTCTGGTATGGACTTCAACTATGTCTCCTATTCTGTGCAACTGTTTGAGTGTCTGTGGTGGGACTCAAGATGTCCATTTTTGGTGGATTACTGGAAAAAAAAACTATAAACTTTAGTATTGTTTTTATTTTTTATATATAAAAGTTAAAGAGTTCTTCTTAGAGAATACTGAGTTCCACAACCACGGTTTGCAGTGGGTTGATGATGCAGTAACGTGTGATGCCAAACCACCACCTTTTGGCCTGGACGTCACACTGGGTAATTGCAGTTCAGTTGTCAGGAGTGAACCCTCTGCTGGTCGCCAATTGTACCTGTCTGGCAGAAGAAGAAAGAAAAAGTATCACCTGGTTTTCTCTTTTTAGTTAATTGTTTCTCATAAAAGTTATGGTTATCCAGTTGAATGATGTTAAATGACCAACTGGTTGATGGTTTCTCATCTAAGATTTCCTGACATTTTCTCTCTCTCTTTTTTGATCTGACTTAATTTTGGTTAATACATATGGGGGAAGAGAAAAAAGTGTTTCCTGTATTTCGTGACATTGAAAATAACTTTCTTTCTTGTCCTGGGAACAGCAAAAGTGTTTTTTCACACACGGTGGAGCTTAACCTGTTTTGCCCAGGCTTAGCATAGCTGTTATCCACTGATGTGAGCGAGATACTAAAAGAAAAAAAGGTTGGGCAACCTAAATAAGGAAGCGTCTGACCTATAGTACAAAGCCCTGGAGACTTGGTTTTATATAATACTTTCTTAGATATTAAATGCTGAAATTTAATTATTTATCGTTATAGAGGTGGTCTGTAAGCGTTAATAAAACCTGAACATTTTGTGACTTTAGATTTAATGGTGATCCATAGAAAGTGTGTTAAACTGAGGACATTGCAACAGATGGCAGTTGGGCGTACGCTGATTGTGACTTTTGAAAGACCATTTTGCAACTAAAGGAATTCACATGGTCAGCACTTTGTTGCCACTGGCTATTCACGGTTAGAAGATTCTAAAAAAAACAAACAAACCAGAAACCTCAGTAAAACAACAACAACAAAAAACTGGCGTGACCTGACTCCCACCTCTGATTACCAAAGGGAGACAAATCTGTTTTGGAAATTTGGATTCTGAGTGTGCTGTTTTTTTTTTAAAACTTTTGTTGGGGAAAGGTGACTGGATATTTGAAGATTTCTGTTAGAGTTCACCCATCATCAAAACCTTGCCATAAGAAGCCAAGCACAGTCTTGAGTGTGCATTGTGCACATATGTGTAGGACAGATCACTACACACACATACAAGAAAACCAGTCTTGTCTCATGTACTGAAAAAGAAGACAGTCATCCTAGATAGATCAGTTTCTGGAATGTGCAAAATCTAAATAAATAAATAAATAAATAACTATCATCCTTGCATGTTCAGTTTTCTTGTGGTCTTTTTTAAGTTAGCAAACATTGGGGGATAACATGCTATTTCAATGTTTGGAAGTGAATTTCATGTCTCTCTCATCTCTCAGTATATTTTGCTTTTGCTTAGGGATATGTAGCACAGGGTGCTGACTTAGGACCCCCCCTTCTCTCTCTCTCTCTCTCTCCATCTCTCTCCATCTCTCTCTCTCTCTCTCCATCTCTCTCCATCTCATCTCTCTCTCTCCATCTCTCTCCATCTCTCTCTCTCCCATCTCTCTCTCTCTCTCTCTCTCTCTCTCTCTCTCTCTCTCTCCATATCTCTCTCTCTCTCTCTCTCCATCTCTCTCTCTCTCTCTCCATCTCTCTCTCCATCTCTCTCTCTCTCTCTCTCTCTCTCTCTCTCTCTCTCTCTCTCTCTCTCTCTCTCTCTCATATATATTTATTCTTTGTTAATACATGCATTTTTTTTTTGAGGAGGGAGGAGGGGAAATAAATACAACATCCATGGATCATCAATGAATTATCTATTATGTTAAAAAAAAAAAAACTGTGCAGTTTATGTTCAGGGAGCTGGAGTGCATTCAACTGAAAATTGTTTGTTTGTTTTGCAAGCAGTTTTTTGTTGTTGTTGTTGTTTGGCAAAGTGGAATTTAGCTTGTGTAAGCAGATGCAAAAGAAAAAAAGAAAAGAAATGTCTTTGCTGGTGGCCGGCCAAAAGTCCGAGATCTGATTATAGCTGTTAAGCTAAGTTTTCTTGTTACATCAAGACATTTTTCACCTCGGACCACAAGCTCACACTTCTCGGATTTGTAACTGACTTTATCCTAGGCTAAATATTACTTCCATAGCATATTATAAAAACCAAGTAGGGTGTTTGTTTTTACTTCCCTACTACACAGTTTGTGCTGACGGTATCCAGTTTCATCCAAAGACAGATGAACTATCTGAAGAATTTGGTAGCTCCTTATATCAAGGGTATTTAACATGCTTTATACCTTTTCATGTCATGCTTGTGGATACACGGATATCTACACTGGCAGCCACAGTTATGGACTCTCCAATAAAACAAGCCATCAGACATGAAAGAGGATGTTTTTGATGGAGGAAAGGGAGCCTTGTATGACAAAAGGTTTTAAAAATAAACTTTGTTATTTTTTGTGTGTGTGCATTTTATAACAATTATATGCATACTCATGTTGAACCATATGCACTAATATGTATGAAATATTGGTGACTCCGTATCTATGGGTACTGATACTAGAAGTGAAGCTAACTCATTTTGCCCACGTTTTCAGTTTTCCCAAGAAACGGCACATGGAATTACAAATTTTTTGTTTGTTTTTTATTTTTTACATTTCAAAACTTTAATTAAAACTTGGATATAGTTACAAGGAAAAAAAAAGATTTGCATATTTTGATTTTTAAAGATTAGTTTTGTAATTGCTTCAGTTAGATCTTCTTTTTTTAAAAAAAAAAATAAATAATGTACTATTATTTTCACTCTTAAGGGGGGAAAAAAGCCACTTAACACAAATTCCAGAATGTTTTCAAGCTGATGCAGGAGTTCAGTCTTGCAGCAGAGGGAGAGAACTGAACTCTGATTGCAGAAAGCTCAACTGGCGAAAGCCAGTGCCCACCATACCCAGACCATATAAACTCTGGCTGGAATCCAGCATAGGTCAGCCATTGCGGTAGCCTAGCAGCTGCTCTCCACCTGATAGCTGCTATCCTTAATGTTTCTGTAATTCATACATACACATTGTTTTATTGTTTTCATTCCTTTTCATTTTTTTTTTTTTTTTTTTACCTTTTTACAGATTTAAAAAATGTATAGCTGTTGGAATGTCCAGAGATGGTGAGTAAGTTCACAGTTTGTGTGTGTGTGTGTTCTCATCCGTAGGCAGGAATTGTTTAAATGCAGGTTGTGGTAAGAAAGGGGTGGAAAAAATCATCTTTTTTTTTAAAAGAAAATGGGGGTAAATATTTTAGATATTATTTGTTAATCATCTCTTGACCAAATTAAAACAAAAATGACAAATAAGCTATTTCTTTAACTTCAAGCTGGTTGCTTGTAAATCTGGTATTATGAACAATGGCTCCTTTATCCCATCCATTGAAATAACTATTCAATACCAAAGATACTGAATGAAACACTTAGAACACGAGTTTTATAATTATTTGAAGTAGCATTTTTCAGTGGAAATGTAGTTTATTTGCTGTAGCCCTAGCTACTCTTGTGGAGGCCCTTTTCGTCGTGGTTGCACATCACTGGAAATAAAGGATTTATACTTTACATCTGACATTTCTATTAAGTTATTTTGGCTATTACAAGGAACCACAAAAAATACTTTTTAAGTTTTTCAGTTTGGCATTATGAGGACTATAGTTTTTCCTCTATTTTCAATTTTTTAAAAAAAAAACATCCTTACACTTGGAGATGGTAATATATACTTTGTTTTTTGTATTGTAGCTTCTTTTTTTTCCTTTCCAAACTTATCTTTGTTATATTAAGATGGATATGATGAAGAAACTCACCACTCCCCTGGTGGTGGTGCTTCACATATCAGATTGTTCAACAGAATATATGAATATTCACAGAATTTTGTGGGGGGGGGTCCATATTTAAACTGCAGTGCAATACATTTTAGCCTGTTGCATCTGGCTTTTGATTCCTTGTCCTTCAATGCTGGATAACTATGAGATTTCCTTTGGGTTGATCAGGGTGAAGCTCATTGGATGTGAGGTTTAGAAAACTTCTTTTGCAACAACATGCTGTTGTGCTAGAAATGTCTTTTACATCCTTTTTGGTTTTGGTCTCTTTGCCAACAGCAATATTTTTACCTAACAGTGTTTTAAGTGTTGCAGGAGTTGCTGTGTTTCCAGATGGGATGTACCAGCAAAGGTCACACCATTGTCAGGCGGTTCCTGATTAGCGTGACAGTAGACAAATTGGGTATAAAACCTGCCATTGAGCTTCATTATCTGATCTAACGATAGCTAGGTGTGGACAGAGAGCAGTCAGATAGGTTCAGCTGCTGAACTTGGCATAACACAGTGCATCATCAGCCAACTGGGGCAGAGGTACAAAAAAATCACTTCCATTCACAAAAGATCTGGCAGGGGGGCACTATCAAGATAATATTATATCATCTGCCCGACTGACTCAGCCACATTATTCTGGCATGTTCCATCTAGAATGAATTGCAATAGATAAGTGAGACTTGTGTTTCTGACCAGACTATGAAATTGGCTATGCCCTGCTAAGCAACGTAACAGATGTCCAGTATTTTGCATACCCTAACACTTTGATACTATTAAAATGGTCTAAGACACTTGTGCTGGACTTGGGCAGACTGGAACCAGGTTTTCTTCTGATGAAAGTAAATTTCTACTTTGTTGATGTCCATTTACATAGCACTGACTGAAACATGTTAGAGAAAGGCCATTTTGGGCATCACTATGTTCTGATATGGGTTGGTGTATCATGCGCTCACTAACTGTTTTGTTGAAAGCAGCATTCTAGTCTGGGATGTGGTGTCATGACCATAAAATTGAACTGATCCTCTATGACGGAACTGTTATAGATTAGTGCTACCTGGATGAGATCATTAGACCTATTGTTATATTGTTTGTACAAAGTTGTCGTAACCATGGTCAATAATGAAATGGACTATTGTGCAAGAATAGTTGTAAACCACCTGTAAGAGGAAAAATATCCAATGATTTATATCACATGCCATTTCCCCTAACCTAAGCAACTTAATTCAGGTCTGGGATAAGCTCTCTAGATGTAATGAAGAACAACCACTTGGTTTTGGGGCCATTCTGGAACTGCATCAAGCCTTGACAGAAGAGTGGAATGCACTGCCACAAGACTCCCAGGCATCTGGTGAACAGTTTGTAGTGTAAGCCAGAGGTAGCCATACACACTACTAAAGGTTATGTGACTTTATATTAGTTAGTGTAGGTAGTATTCAATGTCATGATGTCATTGAATGCAGTAAACAATCCATCAAAGGTTATGCCAAGTGGAGATTTGAAGCTTGTGTCAGTCTTTTGTTTGTCAGTTTTCTTATACAAACAGTCGTATTTATTCATACGTTTGAAGTGACTGGGACTCTCTGATAGAGTTAGTAACAAAACGACAAAATTGTTCATGTTTTTATTGTTTTAAAGAAAAACAATGTTGTTTGGAGTTTTTCATTCCATGCTCAATTATGGTTTTTGTGTGTCACAGATTCAGGTAGAGTCATAAAGTTTTAGCAAAGTTCTTTCCACATTCGAAGCTATGCTCTGATATGTTTTCTGTCAGCCAGTTATGCTGGCATGCTGTTAGATTAATTACTAAAGTATGTTATTTAAAGTGGGGATTTACCAAACCAGGAGAAAGTAATGACAGAAAGTACACAGGAACTGTCACATTGTTTTGCAATTTTTAGTTGACCTAGTGCTCTAGCCAATGTCATTTTCTGGTGCGTGTTTCTAAAAAGGTAATTATTTACACAGTTTGTGTTATATGAATCTCCTCGAAGTAGCTTGTTGTTGTCCGATTCCAAAACTCCAAACATGCTATGTAGAAAGCCATCCATTGTTATATATCCCTTTTTCTTTTCTTTTTTTTTTTACCTGCTCTGTTCTTTTCTGGGTTATCTGCCAGTTTACTGAAATCACTGTAGTAGTTTTGCACACACACACCTTTCTTTCTTTGTTCTGTGTATTTCCTGAACTCACTGGTTATTGGTGGAAAACTCAGATTCAGACCTTAATAGCTTTAGTTGTCATCATATGCCCCATTTCACCTGATTGTTAATACTGTATAAGCTGAGATCTGAAACATCAACCAGGTGGAGGAGAGTGGGTGTATGGTGGCACTGGACACAGTTTGGCATGAATGTGCTAAATCCATTTCAACTCACAGTGACCTAAGAAGAGATAGCACCAGACCCTTGTTTAACTATTGGGGGAGGAGGGACTTGAGAGCCCACAGAAAGCAAGAGATTATGCTATTGCTATTGTAGGTATGCCAAATGTGCCCTCAGCTAATCACTGGCATGCTATGCATGTAACCACCTCCTATTGTCCACCCTAGTAGCTGTTTACTTAAAATATACAACTTATATTACTTAGGAAATAAAAGTTAAAGCTTTAATTTTATTGGCTGAAATTAAAAGTCCTCATATGAAAAAAAGAAAGCACTCCACTCAAAGAATGATAATTTATAATGGTATAAATAGCTAGATGGGATCCACCATGAGAGACAGTTGCAGACATCACACTTAGAACTGAGAGTTGCTTTGAAGTGGGAGCAGGTTTGAATGGGTTAATGATCTGCTTTGTTTGTTGCTATAGTCATTGCTTGTTCCACACCATGTGCCTTGAACTTCTTACAGAACTAATTCTGTGTAGCTTTCATTAACATTGGTAAATGGCGAAGAAATGAGTATATGAAGAAAGAAGATAGGTAGTTTTTTTTTAGTTGCATTATCATATCTGTTTGACGCCAGTCTTTAGGAACTCAGGTTGGTCGGGCCTGGCTTTTTTTAACCTGACAGTTGTATTTTTAAAGGCACTGAAGTACCATTGGCACTTAGCTTCCTTCACAAAGGCCCATGTATTCTTATCCTCCTCCACCTTTGATGAAACAGTAAAACCATTTTCTGCAGTTGCAGTCCCAGAGAAGAGGAAAGAATATTAAATGAAAAGAGAAAATGTTTCAGGATTAACTGATTAAAAATGTCTGTTTATTCTCAGCATAAATGAAATGGTGGGGGGAATGGTTACATCTTGACCATATGTAACTATAATCAGGGATTAACGTGATGGGGACAGAGCTCAGGACCCACCGCTACTACTACAGGCCACATCGATGTAGTTGCATACATACATACATGATGAGTGTGTGTTGGGGTAATATGATGCACCAGAAGCAGCTAGGGTAAGTGATGAGGTCAGTTCACTCACCACCACAACTAAACAGAAATGGCCAGGGGATTAAGAGGGCAACATTTGGAGTTTGATTGGGGCATGTAGCATGCTCTCTTCTGGATTGTTATCTTCTAGGTCACACTTCTGCCAGCAGCAGTTGGGGAACATCAGCTGCTTGCACCTTGTAACATTAGACTTCCCACTCCTTCACCTGATTATACTGCTGTTGGTTGTTTTTTTGTTGTTTTTTTTTATCTCTGTGTTTGCTTGTCAATTGTTTTGATGACATTTTTCTGTTCTTCCTTTTGAAGTTTTGCATTTAGTCAATTTATTCACCTGTCGTTTTATAGGCCGGTTTTTAAATAAATCTATAATAGCAAACCTGACCTTTAGATAATCTCACCTTTGTGGAAGCTGACCATGTTTTACTTTATATTAAAGCATCACATTTCTGGCTGACTATTTGTCCATCAGCTTCCTATCTGGCTACTTTTAGGTGTATCCTCTCTAATGCTTACTCTTCAGTGCTCCCTGGTGTTTTCATTTTAATTCAAACCATTTTAGATATTCTCGTCGTCCTTTCCTTTACCCTGGAGGCAGAAAAATACATTATTGCCGTTCACATTTTGTAATTTTTGCTTCCTCCAGGATGCGTTTTATCGATTTAGACAATGAGTGTAAAGTTCTTCAAATATCGACCAGCCCACATCACTTGAAATGTCATGACCTGTCTAAGCTGTGATTCTGTATGTACCAGCCAGGCAGCAGCAGCAGCCTCTAGTGGCTGTCGTCATTCAGGCCACCCGCAGGGTTTCTAGGACTTGCATTATTTTTTATCTTTTATTTTATGGGAAATCAATTTTAACACGCTGCCATGCGTCACCTGAGGCTTGCTGTCTGAAAATAGAAAAGAAAATTTACTGGATTATCTCTTCCATCTGGGCCAAGTTTAGGAATCTGACCTAATTCTCATTTTATATTTATATATATATATATATATATATATATATAGTTTTGCAGTTAAAGTCTTTATAGAAGAAATATAGAACTACAGTAGGGCTGTATAGTTTTTGTGTAAAATGAACTTGCAACATACATTAGATCAGTAACCTCCATTGGAATTTCTCAGTGACCCTCACTATTCACATCTTGAATTCTTTCAAGCCGGATAGATTTATTTTTAACAACTTGAATAAAATAGCATATGTAAGCATCATCCCTGCTAGGTATTGATTGGAAGGAAAGTCTAAAGCTGTGACCAACTTAAAATCCTATTATGAATCTCCCTTTATACCTATGCACGACTCTTGTTTCTTAAGGTAGTGCTGAGATGTAGAATCATGCTGTTTGGAAAGTAGAAGATAAAGGTTTGGGGCGCGGGGATGTGGTGTATGCCTGTGTGTGAAATAGTAACCTCTTTCATACAGGGCCACTACACAGGTTTGGTTTGGTGAATGCTAGCTGTTTCAGTTTAAATACCTTTAGAAATCTCATTGGGTTAATTCATTTGACCTTTCTCCTAAAATGCTCTGGGAGAGAGATGTAGCTTCATGGGAAAAAACTAATGCTTGGATTTCTATTTCTATTGTTAAAGGATTTAGACTGACCATTTGGTATCTTCAAACTAGTAAAAATTGTATCTGCTGTGTTTACTTTTAATTGTGTCTTGTTATTTTCAGAATATATTTATAGTTGTTTATATGGAGTATTCCCCCCTCTTTTTTTTACCCTTTCATAATTTTTTCATATTGATCTAAACATCTGATGAGCTTCATGCCTGAGTATCAGAGTCACAGCTGATGTGTAATGTGTTCAAAATCTGCTACAGGTGAATGCTGTTTCATATGCCATTGTCTAGTTTGATTGGCATGACAAGGGGGAAAACTCTTTTTTTTTTTTCTTCTTTATGTCATCTCTGACATCAAATATAGGCATATGGATGTCGTTGGTATGTTTGAAACCTGTTACAGATCAATAATCTGTGTTATATAGCTCCGTGTAGATATGTGTGGATGGTTTCACACGCATGCTATGGTCTAGATGTACCTTAAAAAAACAAACAGGCTGACAATAAAGTCAGCGCTTTCTTATTACTGAAAATTGGGGATCAGTGAGAAAAATATATATTTAGGCTCTGTGCTTCCAGCACCTAATTATAAACAAAAATGCCTAACATTTTTTTGTTAGTTACAATCACTTGACAAGATGATTACATCCCAGCTTTGGGTCTACAAACTAAGAAGCCTCCACTTGCTCTTAGAGTGGAGCTGACCATTGTAGCTTGGTTACACAGACTAGAGATTAAAGTCAGTTCTGCTTGTGGCTTTCTTTTGTCCAAAGTTTACTGTTCCTTGTAGCAACATCTGTTTTATTAATTATTAGTCCCTTTTGTTTGTTTTGTTTTTTTCTTCCTAATTTGCAGTTAGTTGGAGGGCCAGTACACTTTTTTTTTGTCTTTCCTTGGTTGATGTTCACATCAGCATTTGTGATGCTGTCTACTTTCTTTCAGCTGTTCGTTTTGGTCGAGTGCCAAAGAGTGAGAAAGCACGAATCATGAAACAGATGCACAAGATGAAGATGCAGTCTCCATCAACAGCTTTGACCAATGTGCTTCAGAATGAGCAAGAGTTTGTACAGGCTGTGATGAATGCACATAGGCAAACTAATGAATTTATGCGTGATACAGTTCAAAACATGCGAGAAACTGCCATGCAAAACAGTGATTACATCAACTGTCCAGCTCATATGGTAAGATTCTGATGAAATTCTGTATCCACTTATATCTGCATTGATTAAACTAATAAGTTTCTGAATTGATTTGTGTATGGTTTTGCTGATTAAGCTGTGTAATGGGTAGCTGGTATATTGATGCATCTCATAAATCTTAATACAATTTTTTTTTTTACAAATTGGGATTGATTTGACATTCTGTATTACAGTTGTAATGGAAAAATTAATTTCACTCCAAACTGGATTCAGCAGATTTATCTGTTGCAACAGAAATGAATTCAACTGTTTTGTATTGTAATTGACAGATGGCTTTTGCATGTATATATGTACCTATACATACAAAATAATTATTTTAATTTTGAATTAGATTTTCTTTAAAGCCATAAATAGTTAATTATCTGAGTTAGAGGATGCAACTTTCCTTGAGTTTAGCATTGAAAATTTAGTAGCTCTTTCTATTACAATTATGCATGTGTTTGTTTCCATTGTCCAGGCTTGTCCGGTGAATACAAACTACATATCCAGCTCCAGTGATAACAATCAGGACTGGGAGGATCTCTCAGATAACTTCACTCCTGCCATCAGGTCCGTTGTCAGTTTTGCTCAAGCCATTCCAGGATTCACGATTCTCAGTAAAGATGACCAGATCACGCTATTAAAAGTAAGGCAACGACATTCACTCGATGCTAGTTATTAGATAATTGCTTGCAGTGCAACATGTAGGAGTATCTAGCGCTAGGCTGTTTAAAAGTACAGTTCTGGTGCTTAGCATCTTTTTGATACTGAATAGTATTAACTAATAATAATTATAATAATAATACTGGCTATAAGTACGGGTTTAAGGGAATTTATGCAATTTGGCCATTTCCTCTATTTTCAGTTTCAAAAAAATATGTGATTTTTCATAAAATAATAGTAAAAGTAAATATATATTTATTTATGGAAAATGCATTATGCTCTCTGAGCAGGAAGAAAACCTTTGGTGGCATAACTGTTGGTAGTGGGTATTGTCTGCTACTTGCTTAAGAATTGATGTTGGTTGTAAAAAGATAACAGATTTTGTCAGGGGTTGGTTATGCCCTTTTAACTTAAATGAGAAGGATCTTTCATTCAAGATTAAACTGTCTAAAATCAAGAATGGAAATCAAGCAGCAGTGTTCTCTTGCCTAGGTCCATAACACATGGACATCCTTCTAGTACCTTCTACACTTTATATCGTTCCCCAACAAGGTTTAAATGATAAAAACAGTTTGAAATTCCATTTTTTTTTACCTATACAGCTTGAAATTACAGAAATCATGCTGAAATGTCTATAATTTAAAATAAAAACAAAAAATTCTAACATTTTGTTTCATGCACTTACCACACACACAATTGGTGTGAATCAACTTTTTCAGGCTATCAGTGGTCTGGTGAGTTCCTTTTAAGTGTAACTTGGTAAAAACTTTCCATTAATCATTATTTTAACTATTAACCAATGGATGGCTATTGGCTCAGAGCTAGGCTAATGGACTACTGCAGTTGTTGGTTCGAGTTCAATTCCAGCGAGGAAGGGGTCAGGGTTTAGTGTACCTCCCTGCCATGGTTCCTTCTCATCCTTTACCAGCTGGCTGTGTGGGTTTTCTCTCACATCTGAAAGTGATGAGTTTTAGTGGGGATTTCCCTGCTAAAGTCAGGTGTGCTGTGCCCTTTGTGACCCCATGTCACTCCCCCAGTGTGGAGGTTACTTTCATGGTATAGACTGCTTAACAGCACAACAAATACTAACCGTAAAAAAATCTTGTTAACTTTCAAAAGAATTCTAAGTATGTTGCTATTACCTATCCATGCTTCTTTTTTTAAACATTAATTTAAATTAGCATACAAAAATTCATAACATTTTTTTTTTTTTGCTTTCTAATTTAAACTTATTTTAAATTATTTTATCTGTGTGTTAGGGCAGTTTTTTTGACGACTTTGAAGTGAAGTGATATTATTGGCAGGTCATGTGACACTTCCCTTGGCTTAATGGTAGCCAATTAGAATTTTTTAATTTGATTTTTGCAATTGTTTTAATAAATACAATCATTATTCAGTAAAATCATGGAAATAAATAATAACCAATCAGGGTAACTGTTGGTTGACTACCAAGGTCAGACTACATAACCTGCTTTACAGTTATGCCACAGATGTCCTGTAATGGCAGGCAGTTCCTGTTCAAGAATAAATTGATTGTTGACAGATAATAGGAGCAGCAAACAGTATAACTAATTATGACAGCTATTTCCTTCTTCCACTGGTCAAATGCCATAAAAAACCTTAAATAGTCATTTTAATTACCTCCCATTTGTATATGCATTGAATCCTAACTTTCCTAAATATATTTCCGTCCATTCTTAGTGAGTAATTCTCAGAATTAAATTGAATCATAGGGAAATTTTTCGAGTCTGACGTGCATGTGCACGTACACACACACACACACACTCACTCTCTCTCTCTCTCTCTCTCTCTCTCAGCTAATGCTGGTGACCATACTAGATATTCCAGAGAAGCTGGAGGAGGGCATGTGGGTGGTGAGCCCATTCAGTGCTATTACTGAAGCCAAGAGGCTTTCCAACCTAATCATTGTCAAATGCTTTCTGTTGTTATTACAATGTGTCAGTTTGTCGCAGAAAAGTGAAAATTAGAAGACAAGTACTAGAGTGAAATTTATGTTAGTGGATGGTTGGGAAACCTTATGTGGCTGGAAGAGCCTTTTTGTTTGTTTAATCAGTAAGATTTTATATCAGTCTAGTCCAAATTTTTCCATATTTGTGCTAGAGATTCCATTAATTATATTGGTGGGTGATTGATGGATTCTTTATCATAGTTTTGGGGACCCGGGGACAAAGTTAAATGTGGCATGTAGCATCATCTTTCTGAAGAATATGGGCATTGGATAAGTTAGGAAATGTGTCTTCTAAATGGTAGTCTACATGACAGAATTGAGACATTCTTTGACAAACATGAATTCTGTCATTCTATCATGTCAGATTTCAGCATATGTCATGACACTCCCACCACCTCTGTACTTGACCATGGCCTGGATCCACGCATCAAAACTCCAGACATTACTTATCTACTCCCTACCAATAATCAGGGGCCAGGCCAAACATGTCCTCTCACCAGATCTTTCAAAGCATTTTCTTTCTTTTAGACAGAAAGTTTGTTTTTTTTTTGTTTTTTTTTTTGTCTTTTAAATTTGCTAGTCACCAGCTTCTGTAGCCAAGTTGGCAGAGACAACTGGACCTTTCTTTGGCTCATTTTTTATGCATGCATAATATTCATTAAGAGAACTTGACAGTAAGTGGTGCCTAATGGTGTGCTGTTGTCATGGTGTCACTGCTGAAGGCCTTCCAGGTCACTTTGCCTCAGTGAACTTTGTGATAATACTGGCCATATATCCTCCAGAAATGGTGAGATCCTTGTTAATCTGTCATTGACTCTGGCCTATGAGACTGACTGAGTTTAAAAAAAAAACGAGAGAGAGATATCGCAGGATTGCTTGTTTTCAGCACGATGATAGTGCACGCTGGTTATCTTTCCAGCTAGACATCCAGCATGCACATAATCCCACCTGAAATGTGTAAACATCAGTAATTTGTATTTATTTATTTATGGGGGTGACCAAATTAACATTGGCAGGGACCTGTATATTAACTCCATCCCATCTCTCTGTACATCTGATAAGATTACTGACATTGGAACATGTAGCCTCGTAAATGGAAAACCAAGACTTTCCTTTGAGACATTCACTGTTTTGAAGTGATAATAGATGGAAGCTTTTTTTTTTGTGGTATTTTAAATATATAATTTAGTTTGTTTGTTTTTTTTTCTTCTTAAATTAAAGGCTGGGACATTTGAAGTTTTGCTCGTTCGCTTAGCACTTTTATTTGATCCTGAAACGAATACAATGCTGTTTACCTGTGGAAAGCTTTACAAGCGACAGCCTGCAAATGTAAGTCATCTACACTTGGTTTTTCTGTATTCTGGAGATTTTTACCTTTTTTGTGTATGTTCTCCATCAGATTTCCTTCAAAAAGGGTACATTAAAATTTGTACTCCAGTGCACAGGTGTGCTCCACTTTAAAGCATATGCACCTGAATCAAAACCTTTTTAAAGATAACCATGCAAGCATTCCCACGGTGCTTTGTAACAAAAGCTGACCTCTCTCAGCTAAACAAGGGTATAATTCTTTGCTTTCTACTTTTGACCTGCAAATATTATTACAGTTGTAAGGGGGGATAATTTTTTTAAAAGGCAGTTAGCAAAAATTTTAAAAATAAGTTGCTGCAAGTAGATAAATTATAGGGTAAAATTAAGTAAACAATTTAAAAAAAAAAAAAACATTTTGTTGTTTAATCTCTGTTTCTTATTTTTAGAAAGTTATTTTCCAAAGCAGAAATATATTTTTCATCATTTCAAGTATGAGAACAGTACTAACTTGTTATCAGGCTAACATAAATCACCATGATGGACATGCTACACACTAATGCATAATATCTGGATTTGTTTAAAATTTAAAGTTGGTTTCCATAAAATACAAACATCACTATTGATTTGTATCTGTCAATAATCAGGTTGGCATTTTGAATCATAGCTATTATACTTGACAGTATATTTCGTGACTCACGTGTTTATGCTGTTCTTGACATGTTCACCTTATTAATGAATGCATATGCATTATTGGGTTGTTTATAATGTATATGCTTATTGAGCATAACTTTGGTTACCATAATCTCCCATTCGAGATAAAAGTGGGACTCCAGTAGAATTAATAAGAGAGATCTGTGCAGACAGCTGAATTTCTAATATGCGTATTTACTTGAAATATGGATGGCATCATAAAGCCTGGTTGATTTAAGGTTGGAAAGCTATTAATTAACAGGCTAGCAGCATGTTGTAACCTGCAAGTAGCCAAATGTCGGTGTGCAAGCTGAGCTTCTGTGTTTGGAGGGTATAGGGATCTATAAAAACCACTCAGACAGGTATAATACAGAGTTAATTAAGTAACTTAAATAAAGTTAAGCAAAAAAAAAGTGAGAGAGAAAGAAAGAAAGGATGGACTGTTTAAGGTGGTGTCTACCAGTACAGTTGATCTATTTTATTAGCAACTTCCTGGTGAGAACACCTGCATGAAATAGGTCTTCACACATTTTCCTCATGGTTATGCATAACTTCTCTTGAGTCAGCTCCTACACTATTAGAAATTGTGTGTGTCCATAAGGCGCTAACTTGTCAGTGGCGCAAAGGTCTACTGGTATGTTAAGTGGACGCTGATTAACTGCAGTGTGCCGCCATGCGTGAATGTTGTTTCCTGGGCTTTCACCACAAAACCACATATAGCACTTTAACAAAAAAAGGACCTCCCATCGCTACACAGAGGGTTTTTATTGCATCTTTTTTGTACCATGGCTTATTTTGTGCCAGTTCCATCGCCAGAAGCTTAATAGAAAGCCTCTGTTGCTTTTCATATTCTGAATATAATTAGCTTACCAAGAAAACGTGGATATTAAGAAGAAAAATGCATCTGACTGTGACCCTTTACCAGCCAAAAGAAAGGGAGATAAACGGTTGTGCAGTCTTTCTGAAATGATCCACACGTCTCATATATGTAGTCAACTTTATATGTTAAAATCTCACCAGTGGAATACACAAGTTTTTATTTATTCTGAAGCCTAAAAAAAAAAGGAGGAGCATTTTTCAATCTTTATCAATTTAATAAATAAATTGCAACTTTTTGACACAGCTATTATTTGTAGACACATGCATACACTGCTTCGTTCTACCACGGTGTATGCATGGTTACCCAGAGAGTAGAAATGGCCATCAGTGCTATATTCTTGGCAGGGGTTTGGTGCAATCATAAATGTCCAGTACGAATTTAGTTGTAAAACAGTTTGAAATGAACGAGTAAAAAAAGATAAAAACCAAATAGGAACCCCAGCGTTTGTTGCTTGGCTTTCTTCACTCTACTGTTTGACTACTTTGGTTCTTGAGCCACAGGCCTTTCTCATGGAAGGCGGACCGTTAAGATCCTGTTTTTGTTTACAGGTTGTTGGCAGTGCAGGGTTTCTGCTGGACTCTATGTTTGATTTTGCTGAACGTTTTAATAAACTGTCACTGTTGGAGGATGAAATTGCGCTGTTTTCTGCTGTGGTGCTTCTTTCTTCAGGTAAGTTGTGGGTCTGACAGTTGATGGCTATTGTTCATGTCAGACTGAATTGACGTGCGGCCATGCTGTGTAGAGAGGGGACAGACAGGGATAAACGGATTCTTGGGATTTCATTTTTACTTTCGATTCTTATTCATTGAAACTGTCCTGTTTTTCATACGCACAGAGCTGGTAGTTTAAGATGTCTTTGTGCAACTTGCAAGGAGTGCCCACATGGTGTCCTGGTTGAGGTGCCATGTGCGTAGGTACAAGCAGCCTGAACGTTATTGACATCAGCGGGGAAAGAGTCTGCTGGAAATCTTCTCGCTAGTAGTAGAAAGAAACCATATTTCCGAGATGTCCTCTGTAGAATGGTGGTGATAGGCAGCAGCAGAAGCCCCATCATTGGCTGAGCACCAAATATGACATGGGAATCTGCTCACTGCCTGCTATTCTGCTGCTCAAAGGTAATTTAGTTAGCTTTAAAAAAATGAAATCTGTTAGTGGGCTCTTTTATTGTGTGAGAAGATAATGGAAATGTTGATGGCATGTTTATAAACAAGAAGACTACTGTAGATGCTGTGCTGTGATCTGGTAGTGGACTGCCAAGGTTAAGGAGCCAAGTCTGAATCGTGATGGACCAGTTTGTTTTGGCGTACCTCTCTGGCATGGTTTCTTCTCATTCATCTTTGCCAAACTGGCCTCATGGGTTACCTCCTTCCACAACTAAAAAATGAAGAGTTGTAGTAGGGTCTTTATGTGGTGGGCCTTTGCACCCTGTTCTCCTCCATTTGGTTTGGGAAACTGAAATAGGTGGGATCTTTTCTGCTCCTACGTGGTGATGCCAACCCATATGTTCGAAGAAGAACAAAAAGGAGTACTATGGCATTTCTTGTGAGAAACTCTTAGCAGTCTTCACTGTTTTTCTTTTTTTTTTCTTTCTTAGATATGCTGGAAAATGTTTTGCTTGATGACTTAAAGATATTAGATAAGAAAACTGTTAGTACTGAACCAGTGTTTCTCTGGAGATTTAGTCTTAAACTACTAGACCAAGTAATTGATTTTCACAAAAATTAGATCAGCTTGCATTTCAGGAGTCAGTCAGCATGTTGTTAAAAAGGGTTAAAGCAGGTGCTCTGTACAAGTGATTATAGCTTCCTACTTAAGCTCATTTTTACTCTAACATCAAAAGAGTAAAAAATGTAGGTATTTTAAAAGGACGTAGAAGTGTGTGTACATATAAAATGCGATTAGGTCCTTCTGTTATTACCACTATCATCATCTACAGTAATTTCTCCTGGGTGTGCTAGAGAGGAAATCTTATCATAAACAGCATTTTTGGAATAGCATTTAGAGATGTGAGGTCTTGCTGGGAAACATCATTGTCAACAACTATTAACATAGTGGTGGGCTTGCAAAGTGTATAAGGTCTGGCTGGCACTGATGTCTTCAGCAAGAAATGGAAAATCCTTACTGGAACTCTTCTGTTCAACTATGGGAACACCCCAGCATAAATAAACACACTGCCACATCTACATTCTACTTAAATTTATAAATATGTTTTTGGATCTAGTTTATATCGTTGTTTATAGTCGTGTGTAGAGTTTTATCTGCTGACAAACAACGAAGCTGATGATGTAGAGTATGGTTCAGAAAGTTGACTTGTTATAGTTTCATATGTATCCTCTTTGGTAACTGGTGGAGTTACATAAATACTAAGCCAGAATTCCTTTCTCTTTCAAGGGCAGGGCAGATACTGAATAGATTAAATGATGCTTGGTGTTTTAAACTAAAAACACTAGGAAAGAGAAGGGAATGCAATTTTGTGATAGCTTTATATTTTGATAAAGATGTAGACAGTCGTATGGCAGGAAGTTTAAATCTCATATGCTGCTGCTTTTATGAAAAATATTCCTCTAGTGTATTTTCAAAAGTGTTTACACTCGCTGCTCCAGCTTACCTATTTTGGCAAAGCACTCCAGGCAGCTAACACATAGTGTCATAATGTTTCCTAAAGAACTATTTCTAGCTAATTGTGGATCCTTGTTTATTTATCCTTAGTTATGTAAGATTTGCCATGAGGACTGAAAAATCTATCTTGTGTTACGAATTCCTTCCTGAAAACTATTTTGAAAACAATCATATCACCACAAAAACGCCTATAGGCCAGAAAATGTTACCAAGAACTTTAGTTGTTTTTCATAATTGAAATTAAGTGTATTACTTAATTATCTTAGTAAACAAGTAGATCTTCAAACATGTTTTCTTTGCTTTGAATTCTGATTTTTTTAAAGTAGATTCACTTTGCTTTGCATAAGATGCCATTATATTTTTGAAGCTCTCTTTGCAGGGAGATGTTTATCTCGCATTACTCACCACACTGTGCTACTGATACTCTCTGAGTACAACACTCCCTGAATTTTTTGCACCCAGTGTTTATAAGTATTGCTAAAGGAAGATAGAATGTTTTTACAAGGTATTGGATAAGAAGTTTCTTCCACTGGCATGCATATCTCTTTCAAAGCTAAGGTGAAAATACATATCTGAGAAGACCAATCATAGGAGGTCGTTTTGTACAGCTGACATTGACTATCATTCTCTTGCAGACCGTCCAGGACTTAGGAATGTTGACCAAGTGGAGAAGATCCAGAACAAATTAACCAAAGCTCTGGAGACTCTGGTCATGTCCAATCACCCAGAGGACAGCTGTCTGTTTGCTAAGCTCATCATGAAAACGACAGATCTCCGCACATTAAACACACTCCACTCTGAGAAATCCATAGGTAAGTCACCAAAGTTTTTAAATGGGCTCCCAATAAAAAGTGTGCTGTGGCTGTTTTGAGTAATTAGGCAACACCTGCTGCATTTGGAAATTAAGTATTCCCCCCATAATAGCTCTTAAATCTTTAAATTCAATACCATGAAATGGTTTGGGGAACCCAAGACATCTGCTGTTGGCAGTGGATGGTGCTTCAGGGATAATGATGCAGAGACTTTTTTGTTTTTGTTTTTAAATATGTTGCTAAAAACAAAGGCTTAGTAAGAAAGCAGATTGTTTGATGAATTTTCTGAACTTGCGGGTTGTTGAGGGACCATGTCTGCAATAAAAGAACCTGTGCCAGATTTCGTTGGTAGTGGGAATGAAAAGACTAGCAATCATGATAAATGATGATGTGCTTTGTGTACCATGTCTGCATCTGTTAATTCTCTTTGTTTATGTTGGGTCTGTCCACCACTAGATTTTAGTTATAGAGCATTCACAAGTTTGAATAAGCCTGCCTGGGCTACTGGCTACTCTTTGTGCAACAGAAACTGATTACATCCCATTTATAACATCATGGTAAATAAGAGATCCTGTACGCATGCTTACAACAAATAAAAATGAATGTCAGTAGTTTTCTTGCCTTTTCTAGACTTTCGATGCTTCTTGGTTGGTTTGTATTTTTACAGCATTAACTTACCAATGTCTTCAGCATTGCTTATTGGCTGATTTTTTGTTAATAACCCTGTATTTTGTCATCTTTTTAACAGCTTTTCATCTTTCCATATATTAATACATGGAATTTCTCTTTTCACCACTATTGTTGCTGTAATAAAAGACTATTATTAGTAGCAGCTGAAGTCATTGTTACCTCAATGAGAAGTGCATGGCTTTTAAACGCAAGCGCGGCCCAAAAACTTGCTTTTCATCTTTATTCAGAGTAAATGCTCAGGCTATTTTCGAAATTTGAAAGCTCTGCTGTGAATCCTGAACTGAGTTAATTAGGCATTTTACAAACATCCTGGCTAATGTAAGGTTAGTGGCTAGTTGGCTTTGCTCTACTTACCTGATTAGCTCAGTTTTCCTGTTGGATTCCTTGAAATAGTTATCACCGACTTGAAATGTGAAAGCATAACGTAGAGAGAAAAAATAAATTATATTTTTGACTACAACTAAGTGGAGTGGTTGCTATTGTTTGTTGTTGTTTTTTTAAAACTTTTTATTTTATGAGTTGGACAGATAATGCAGACACATTGACCGCTTTAATAGAACGTTGACGATTTTCTGTGTGGGAAGAATTCTAAATAGCAAACTTTGTTAACTTCTCCACCTGTGTAGAAACCTTAAAGGTTGTATGTAACTTGGATAGGAGCTTCATAAATCTTATCAAATAAAGAACAGCTCAGTCAGTCTACTCTTTTTTTTTTTTTTTTACTTCAGTTCATAGCAATTAGGCTAAAACTTTACACAAATTTATTGATTAAATATTATGAGTACTTTCTTTCGGTCAGTGTGTTGTGGATTCATGGAATGCTTTGCCCAGTAGAATTGCTTAATCTTAATTGCACTTTTAACCATAGATGTTGTGATCATACTTCAGATCTCTAGATCTTGAAATGGTTTTAAAATATGCTGAATAGCTTCATTTGTGGGGGAGGAGGGAAGGCAGATTTTGTGCAAATTGTGGGCTTCCTCTCCCACCCATACGCCCCCCTGGTGATATAGCTTGAATCTTAACGTCTAGGAGTATGGCGTAGTTGTGAATAACATTCTTCACCATGCATCAGATAGGCTTGCTTTTTTGTTCCTTGAAATTTCAGTTTCAGAACCTGCAAAAAAATTATCAAGATTATCAGCAGATATTATTTTCCACTTTAAAATGTTGACATGAACAGTGTTTGCCTAAATGCTTGCGGAAGATAGTGTGGGCATTACTAGATGATGACATTTGCTGTCATTAGTAAAACTATCCGGTAAATTCCAGTCGAAAGGTTGTAGAATAATCGATAAGTCAGGGATAGCAACAAAACAACATGGTTGACATTAAAGATTAGATAAAATCTGACTGCTTCTTTTACGAATCTGATCTTGGAGAAGCAAGATGCAAAATTTAGAGGGTCAATTTGGGCCTTCCCGTCACGCTATTTTTAGCAAAACATACTTTCCCTCCCCTGTTGTTGCCATCATGGTTTTGAGTCCATGATTTTATTTTAGCAACATGTATTTAAGAGTTTTTAAATAGTTTGAGTCAGTCTCACGCTTCCAGCCGTTTTTTTTAAGTCTTTGATTGATGCTACTTCTGACTAGTGTTTTAACTTACTGCTCAGTTAGTCAGTGAAATGATGGAGAAGAGTCCCCACTAATTCGGCATGTGTGAGAAGCAAATAATTCTTAACCCTCCAGCATAGGTTTCTCATCGAGCTTAAAAATCAGATAAACAGCTTTTTTGTGTGTCTATTTCTTCTAGTGCTGATCTTATACACAAATGTTACGATCCAAAACACAATAACAGATGCAAGCAAAAACCTCATCATAATAAATAGGGAGGGTGACTGTCTGCTGTTAACAAGATATAGGTCAGAAGCCCTGCTGTCACATCACCTAAGTTAAACATTGACATCAGCAGTGCAATGTAATGCAGAGGTCAAAGTTAAAATAGAGAATATGCGTGGTTTCTTGGTACACAGCTAAAGATACGGTACTAGTTTTTAATTTCTAAAATGTATTTCTGGCCTAGAGAACAATAGCTTAATATCTCTTTTTTTTGGTTTGTACGATGTTGGTTGAAAGAAAAAAAAGAGATCAGTAAGAATAATTGTGTGGCCTGGTTAGAGAGTAGGTTGAGTCTCTTGGTAATTGAGACATGACTTTACATCATCATTTTCTATGTTTGATGGTGGACCAATACTGAACAAATAATATTTTTAAGATAATAATAATAATACACTTGGTAGAAGTTAAATATGAATTCAGGAGAACAAGCAGAAAATATGTTTGCATGTTCTTTTGAAAACATTGTTTTCTGCGTGTTTTTTGTTGTTTTTATGTCAGATTATGGACTTACTGAGTCTCAGTATTTAATGTATGTTCTTAATTCCAGTCGGGTGTGTATTATTTAAGTCTGATTCATGTGGAGATAATTTGTTTTACAAAGGTAGATAACTCTTAAGCAAATTACTTTTCTTACTAAAACCCCTCTCCTTTGTTACACTTTTTGTAAAAGCTCTTATTCAACCTATTTTAAACCGATAGTCTGGATAATGTACATACATATGGCATCACTCATCTATCAGCTGACAAGTAATGAATGCGTAGGTTAACTTGTACTCTTCTGAGAATCTGCTTTATTTAATTGTTATATAAGACATCTCAAAAGTACATCCTCAAATACCTAAAGTATGTTGATATTTTGCTTTTAGAAAAAGACAGAAATAAAGTATTCTTCTTGTAGATTTTTAATCTATTTATTTATTTTAAGTTTTGAATGTTTCAGTATACATCCTGGTTTTACATTTTCCAAAAGGTGATTGACTCATAGCACGCTATCTCTCCCCATACAGATGTCAATAAATTTTGTCTATACTAGTGATTTTAAAAAAAAAGAAGGATAAAGCAAATGTTTTTTTACCCATCCACTCATTTTTATTGCCCTTGCACAAACCAACTGCATGGCTGATGATCCCTGAGTCTTCAGGTGGTGGTAATTAATGTTTTAATTTTGAAGAAGCTAAATGTCAATAACTAGCTACAGTGACTCACTTCCTTGTGGACTGGGTCAAGTGTGCCTGACCTCTTTCCAGTTGACCTATTTATTTGAGCTGTTCAGTAAACAGGATAGAACAGAGACAGCCAGTCTCATAACCTTCGCTTTATCCTTGGCAATTTTTTTTTTTTTTTTGGTTCAAATTCCTCCTTGCTGTTTAAATTAATGAGTTTTGTTTGTTTTATTTAAAATACAAAAAAAAAAAAAAGCAACAAACAAACAAGAATTTTTAAGTCTGGCTGTGGTATTTTTGTCTGAACCTGGATGTTAGTTATTTCATTGTACAATATGGATTCAGAATTAATTTTAAAAATGGGAATTTAAGGATAGGTTTGAGATTACTTAAGCCAAATAGAACAGCATGTGTAGATCTGGTTATATAGTGGTAGGGTTGGGCAGCCAGAGAGAGGGGTGTGTCATTTCATATGAAATCAGTCCCCCCCCCCACCAAAAAAAAAAAATAGAAATTCAGGATTATCTGTTCCTTGGTGGGCTTGCTGCAGAGAAACCTAACCTATGTGAAATCTGATCAGAGCAAGGGCCAGGTCAGTTCTTGTTGATCAAAGGAATGGTAGGCATGTGCATGCAATGACATGCTTATCAAAAACAGGTGCAGTTGTCTCTCTGGTTCAGTTTTAAATATAAACTTGTGCTGGTTGAGGTGCAGTATTTATTGCATATGCCCTGATCTCTAAATTAAAATATAAGATGCATTATTTTTTGTGTAGAAAAATCTTTGTTAAAACTTTAGACTTTTTTTTTTTTTATTTTTCATCATATATGTTTTAAATTTGGATATTTGCTAATGATATTAATCGTTACAAGAAAAACGAGAAAAGTCCCATTTCCCAGAGATTGGAGTGGGATGAAGTGCAGGGGGGCTTGTTAACCAATAGGCTTTCAAGGTTTGGGCCTAGAGCACAACAGTTAAAGGGGCAGTGCATCTTAGGGGATAAACTTCAAAAAAAATTTTTTGAGAAGTCCCCACCCTAAAGGTGCACCCCTAAAATTATTACACTTTAATATACCCTTAGACCAACCTAGAAAGGGATGATATTCTATGAACAAGCAATATAAGTGATGGTGAGGTGGTTTGTCGAAAGCTCCAGATACTGAAATTGGAGGTGAAAGCCCGTGTCCAATGTGCAAACAAAAGCAGTTAAAGGACATTCTGAGTCATCAAGCAATATTAAAGTAAACATTGGATCCAGCTGCGACATTATCACTTGAAATGGAGTGGAACAAAATCCTTGTGATTTCTATAGGTCTCTGAAAATGTGTTAAATTTAAAAAAAGGGTATCTTTTGAAAGTTTATGGTGAAATAAGAAAACATGAATGGCCGGTACACACTCCTCCTATGGGTGCTGTCTACTGTGCCTCATGCAAACTTTTTGGTTATGCAAATCCATTCATTACTGGCTATTCTGACTGGAAAAAATGGGAAAACAAGAGTGGAGGATCATGAAAGATCTCCTTAACATTGAAAATGTGTCATGTTGATTGCTAAGTGGAAAACATCGGAGAGGATTGATAAACAGATTGTAATTCAATTGGAAGAAGAAAGAACATTTCTCCAATATCTTTCACAAGTTATCAAGACTATTGAGTTTTTGACAGCTTGAGATCATAATGAAGTTTTTGACTCTCTAGGAAATGGAAACTTTACGGGATAGAGTTTGTAGGCCATTCAGTCCACTCATAGTTGATCATATAGGTAGATTTGGTAATGCTAGAAAAGGTAACCTGACATATGTGTCACCCATGATTATTGATGAATTGATTTGTAGATGGGTAAACAAGTTCAAAATAAATAATTTGGGAACTGAAAGTTGCAAAATGCTTTTCCATTAGCGAGGACTCAACACACTATACTGCCCACATTGACCTACTAACTTTCATAATGAACTGCCTGTCTGGATGGTGTGCACCTGTTGAACAATTTATTAGTTTTCTATCTAATCCTGGTCATGAAGCTGAACAACTATTAGATGCTGGGATGAAAACTCTGCAGATGCTACAAGTTAAAGTTGATGATTTCTGTGGTCAAAGCTACAATAATGCAAGTAGGTCAATAGAGTGGACTCCAAGACAGAATACAAAAGATCAATCTGCCAGATATACCATGTAGCTCACTTTTTGAATCTTAATGGGTTATCTGCCCCTACTTGCTGCCATTATGCATCTATCTACCTTTTTTGAAGTGGAACAACAGCTTTTCAACTTCTTTTCTGCTTCTGCTTACTGTTGGGAAATTTTGCTGTCCAAATTGAAGCATGGTTTGCTGGTTGTTAAAAACTTGTTAGCCACTCATTGGAGTACTTGTGCAGATGCAGATAAAGTTTTGTTTAATTAGTATGCAGAAGTTATAGATGCATTCCAGTCATTAGCAGATGAAACAATCTTGCTTTTATTCAACATAATAAGTAGAAATTGCGAAGTCCTCACGTAGATCAAGGGACCACTGTAATGCTGTACAAATCTCTCAATGATTACTTCTGTTTGAGACAATTTTGATACCCTTGAATTGGAGGCCATCAGTTTGTGTGGAGACAAGAGTTGTGAGTCAAAAATGAGAAGGAAACTAATTTTTGATGAAAATAATTATGGAGGATGTTCAGTTGGAAGAGAGCAAACAAAAATTCAGGATGGAAACATTTCTTGATAAAACTTACAAGTTGAAATCAGAATCGTGGAGCTTATGGAATGGCCAATCCACGATTTAGATTTTGGGTGAAGCTAAGCTCAATAAATATGCAGCATGGTTGAACTTGGTGTTTGTAAATAATACAGACTTAGAAGATTTAAAGTCATTTTGTTAGTTGATTTGTTTTAGAATTAAAACTTGTAATATAATTTATTGTATTTCAGTTTATTGTTGTTCTCATGTCATGGATCATTTTCCTGGTGAGTCTTTCAAGAAGGAACAGGTGCATGCCTAGAGCACCTTTTAACCTTAATATGCCTCAGGGTGGGGTTATTTAATCTGTTAAAAACTCATCAGCCATTCTACATGAGAAGAAAGTGGATTGTTGCTATGTCAATAGCCAGAGTGAAGAAAATAATTAATTGGAGTTTTTGAGAATGCCAAGATTAGATTTCTAGCTTAGAGAATGCATGTAGATGAGATGATCCTTAACTTTTCTGAGACCCCAAAAACTCAACCCTTTATTAAAGGATTTAGAAGCAACAGATTGGCAATGAGAGTGAAATCAGATACACTACACTTGAGGGGTTAACTTGTCAACAGTCCAATGACACACTTTACGAACAGTTAACTTGTAAATAGTTAAATCGCACCTTACAAAAGACTGACAATAAAATCTCATGGACACTACATGTGAGAAGGTTATACCTGACAAAAAGAAACTCATGATATTATTACATGTCAAAGGTATAAGATGCATCCAAGCCATCCTATGGAAATAGAGCATAAATATTTTTAAATAGACTACAGATATGCTCCTTTTGGCAAAAGGGGTTTATATAAATTTTAAAATCTTCCTGGTTCTTTTTTCTATACCTGAATTTTAGGGATATAGCAGTTAATCAGCAGTTGGTTTAATTGGCCATTTTGCTGATTAATTGATCAGCTGATTATTAGGTTTCATAACAATAAATGGAAAACTTAAATTTTTTTTTAGTTGAAGCAAACTGCAATTTGCTCTTCTGTGATTTTTCATATTACACCAAGTTTTATCAATAGATCAATTTATCCAGTTTAGCACATACCAGGAAAAGCAATCTGGTTTGAAGTTTGGGTTTGAGGTCTGTCGAAAAAGTATCCGACTTTATTTTTTTCCTGTTGGAAGTAATGACGTTAGGGAGGCAAAAGTGTGCATAGTGAAGCCACATGCCTTCATGCACATGCATGGTTTTTGGTGGGCTTGCTGGATGCGTCAATCGCTGTCAGGCAGCCAGCGTGTTGGGTGCTGTACTACTTGCTCGTCACATTTCACCTGTGATGACGGAACGTGTGGAGTAACGACCTTGCATTAAGTTTTGCCAAAAGCTTGGAGATACCAAAGTGGAAACAATTTGCAAAATTCAACAGGCCTTTGGTGACAATGCCATGGGTGTTACCAAAATAAAAGAATGGTACAACAGGTTCAAAGATGGCCGCACATTGGTGGAGAGTGACCAGTGTTCTGGGAGATCATCAACATGCTGCAATGCAGTTGTTATCAAGAAAGTGCGGACTTTGATAATGGAGGATCATCGTTTGACAGTGAGGGAAATTGGTGACAAGGTTGGGATCAGTAAAGATTCTGCCCATGCAATTTTAAAGGAGGATTTGGGCTTGCGCAGAGTGGCAGTGAAATTTGTACCCAAGCTGCTTTCTCAGGAACAACAACAACTTCGTCTTGAGGTTGAGCAGGACCTGCTGGATACTGCCAACAGGGATCCTGAGCTCCAGAATACCGTGATAACTGGAGATGAGATGTGGATGTATGGGTACGACCTGGAAACCAAAGCTCAGTCATCACAGTGGAAGCACCCAACATCGCCAAGGTCTGGAGAAAAATCAAGGTGATGCTGACTGTTTTCTTCAACTACCGAGGTGTTGTGCATCACGAATACGCACCAGAAGGACAAACAGTTACAAAGGAGTACTATAAGGAAGTTCTCCAACATCTTCGTGATGCAGTTCGGTGCAAGAGATCGGATCTGTGGGCCTCGCAAAACTGGCAGCTGCATCATGACCGCCCCTGGCTCATTCATCGCAGCTGATCCAAGGTTTCTTGGCAAAGAAAGGCATTTTGCTCATTTGCCAGGCTCCCTACTCTCCAGACATGGCTCCTTCTGACTTCTAGTTGTTCCCAAAAATGAAGATGCCACTGAAAGACTCCCGCTTTGAGAGCCGAGAGGACCTTGTGGAATGCGGCATTGGAGCTGAGAGCCATTCCGGAAGAAGCATTCCAGACGTGCTTCGAACAGTGGAAGGATCGCTGGGCTAAGTGTGTGGAGGCACGAAGGGCCTACTTCGAAAGGGATTAGCAATTGAACCCTACCAAGTACGTAATTTTTTTTCCCCAGCCTAAGGTTGGATACTTTTTCAACAGACCTCGTGTATATATATATTTCAGAGCAAATTTTTTGGAGGATGTAAATGGCCACTAGCATAACTAGGTGAAGGCGAAACAAAAGAAATACTGGTCTGAAAAAACATAATTCAAAATTCAACACATCTATGAGATATAAGTTTATTTTTTTTTAAAAAAAAGAAAAAAATTTGTAATGGAAATGGAAATCTTCAAAAGTTTAATGTCAACCTAATCAATATAGGTTATATATCCAAATCCCAAAGCCATAGTTTCCCACAAAACACATTTATGAAGCTTCTAAAAGCTGTCAAAAATATGAATATTTTCTACTTGAAATCAAAAGCTTAGAGATTTCGATGTTAAACCAATCAACATAGCCATAATACTGGTCTACAGACCTACATTCAGAATTGAAAACGTTGAAAGTCTGGTCTTTTGAAGTGGAGAGTATTTCTTTTCATTTTTAACCTTAACAAAGAATCTTCGTGCCTGGGTAGAGGGGCAAGTTAAAATATTCCTCAATCTCTCTCTCTATTACAGCAGTTTTGTTTTTTTTAAATGAGGACCTGTAGTTTGCTTTCATGTTGAAGAACTGGCAGTTTTTGTTTCTCTTCTTTCATTCTACTATCAAAGTCTGGTAACTGTCACTATTGATTCAGCAGCTGAAGTTTGTGGTATGTCTGGGACTTTAAGACTTTTCCCTTGGTCTACGATCCATTTCTTCAAAGGGCTTTGCTTAATTTTTTGTCTTTCATTTTTTTTTTCAAATTTTTTCTGTTTACCATTGTCTTCTGTCCATATTCATGTCTTTATCTCAGAACTTCAGTTTGAGGCAAGGGGTCTATTCATGTGGAAATACAGGTTTCTTATTTGCTTAATACTTATGTAAATGCTTTTGCAAAGTTGCTTTTAACTAATCTACAATGGTCGAGATTTCTTCAAAAGTGGTATTAGTGGTAGCTTTGCTAGGAAAAGTTCTATAGCTAAAATTGTCATTATCTTAATGGAAACTATTGCATTCTTCTGACCAGCAAATTTTATTATCTCTTCAAGTAGCTTTAAAAAGCAAACAAGGTTTTTGGCTTGGCTTCATTGATACACAGTTAGATTTGGAATATTATACCCTACTGAATATGCCATAAGTGACAGCCTTTCATTCATTATTACATTGTAGCACATAATATGAACTGTTCTAATGGGTGAATAGATCCTGTAGCTTTTGTGAGGCAGCCAGGAGAATGGGAGAAATGGATGACCAACTATTTCTCGATTAATATGAAAGATATCCTTTACTGCTTGTTGGTTGAATATGACATAATTAATACATAGTTGTAGAGTAAGGATAAAATAAGACAGTGATGGTAATCCAGTTTTGAGAAGTACAGCAATCATGTTGCATTGCTTCTAAAGATCAAATAGACTTTATTCAGCAGTATTTCAACTTTTTTCAAACCAGCTAAAATTTGATGACTTATGCAGTTGGTTGTATAGGTCCTTTCAAAGTCAGGGGTTAGCCAATGATTGATCATATTAAGAAATGGTGTTCCAGCAGTACTAGCTGCCCAAATGTCTGATGGAAATGCTATACTTGTCATTTCCTCTTATAGCATCTTATGGAGTTTTTGGAAAACAATGATGTACATATCTGTTATTACTCTTTTGACTGAAAAAAGTTGCAGCTACAATGATTTCTCGATAAGGGATTCCTTCGTGGTCATCTGTTTACTACAGCTTGGTCTGGGTTCTTGGGATCTTTTCCTTCTGCTGAAACATAATTGTAAATCTCTTTGCTGCTTTTTTCACTTCAAGAGATTTGCTGATTGTATACAAAGGTTTTGAAGACATCTCTACCTTTAAAATATCTATGCCTAGGCACTTATCTGGAAATGGACAGTGTGGCAGTGGTTAGCCTTCTAACTCCTAATTCTTCAGCTATCTGAAAAAAGCTGAGCAGCAGCAATGTTCAACTTTTACAATAATGACCATCTACATTATAGGTTTTATGACACTCATGATTAATTAAGTATTGTATTGTCACTAACAAATGCTACTTTGATTATCAGTTCCAGCTACAGTAAAAATGACAATGTTGTTTACGTTTCTTAGGCAAAGGCCATCTGGCTCTTATTACAGTACTCTAATAATCATTCCTTATATAGCGCATAATGCCAGGTTTGGGTATTGTCCATAAGAGAACAGGATCACTTGGGCTGTTAATATTTTAACGGACAATTAGCAGTTTCCAATCAGTCAATAATAATAGGAGAGGCTATCTATATCAAGAAAATCTGTCTTTAATGTTATAGTGGTTGCTTACATTGGAATATACAAAATTGATCTATTTTTGTACAAAAAGATTGCCGATGTATATCACTTTGTATCCTGCAAGAGAATTATTCTAAAATTAACGCAGTGCTATATAGGCACTCTTCAATGTGATGATCATCTCGTATTTCAACCATCTTTTAAATATTTTTCAAAGTTTATGTGTATTTGTTTGTTTGTTTTCTTTCATCTAGACAGTATATTGCCAGAATGTTGCAATATATCACAAGTTGTCAAAGTTTATGTGAACTGAGCAGTTTTACACTGTGTTTTTTACTCTTTAATTTTCATTGCTAGGATTTTGGTTAACTAAATAAAATTTGGTTATATGAAGTTTCATGTACTGATCTGTCCCAGTGGGAAAGAGGGCAACAAACTCCTTAGACCTATTTATTTTTCTGCTTGTGATGATACTGTCTACAGGAATACATTTTTGGCTTCCCAGTAGGAACAGGCCGAAAATTCTGTTAAGAATTTTACTAATTAGACATTTTGATAATTGGAAAAACTCTACTATGTTTATACATGAGGAGGTTCTACTGAAAATAAATCTGATAGACACTGTTCATGAAGTAGATTATATCCATTGGCATGACAGGACATTGTAAAATGGTTTATTAACAAAATAAAATTAAAATTCTTTCTGCTAGCGGTCATGTTAAATTAGAAAGGTATTTTATTTTTTTAATGTCAATGGCCCACATACATGGTACTTCTCCAGATCATACAATAAATCAAGAACATTCTTGATTGGATATTAGCAAATCTTTTCATAGTAATTGTGTAATGTCAGCTCAAAACCTTTTCTGAGATTGGTAAGTGCTGCAAGATTATTTTAAAAGATAGTCGATATATATATATCTATTTATTGGATAAAGAGGCTTCTTGATTCTCTGGCTCTTTACATCAGTGATATCTGAATATGAGGATTCCACACTCACAGAGTGCGTACCATGTGAATTAAACAAACTTGGTCACCACAGTTTTGCATAATAATGAATATTGTTTATAGTGTCTCAGAGTATTTCTTTTTTTAACCTGAAATGGGTTGTCAACATCTCAGCAACTGGTATGTTTTAATCTACAGGTCAGGCAGCTAAGGGGGGTGAAGACAAGATAGAAACTGTTACGACAGAGCAGCATATGGAAGTGGAGGATGCCATTTCAGATACTAGGTTTGTAGTTGTGTTCATTTACAAGGTAATATTTATACGATCTGTTTAATTATTCTGTTAGAAGCCTCCCCCCTCAAATTTCACAAATTAACTTTCCTTAATATTTTCTTGTAAAAAATAATAGAACATCATATTGGCGCATAACTGGTAGTACTTTTCAGTATGGGAGGTGTCATTATTTACGTGGAATCGGTGTAAGGAGAATATAAAACCTTTGTTTTTGTTTTATTTGTAAAGTTAGACAATAGTACAGGTGTGCTTCTGGTTCTACAGTGTATCCTTCTTTTGGCCCCTTTTAATTTGACCTTTATTGCTGCCTTCCTCTCTATAAGCAAACCAAGAACAAAAAGCAGAGATAATAAAATATCTATATTATTGGTATTTTCTCAAGTTTATCACCTTTATTAATTCATTAGGTAAGGAGCTAGCTAGTAGGGTCATTGTTAGTCATTCCAAAATGGTCAAATGGTCACCAATGTTAATAACTTACCACAAGGTTACCAGTCTTCTTGGTAAATTAGTGCTAAAATGTTTAAATTATTTTTAAAAAAAATTTTTTTTTAATTGCAATTTATTATAATCATCAATCTGTATGGTGAATTTTTAAGATTTGTCTAATGAGGTTTTGGTAATTAACAGTAGTGTAGAATACTTTTGTAGTTTATTCTAGGGAATAATAATTTATTGCCTAGAAAAAAGGAAAGAAAAAGAACTGGTCTATAAAATTTATATGTAGTAATTTTTGTAGCAGTTCTTCTTCTTTCTTTGTAGTTCAGTATCTCATACTATGGACTTATCACCATTATCAACTCCAAAGCCTCTGGAAACCAATCAGTCTTTAAGTAATGCTGGAAGCATAGAGAACGTTGTGCCTCAACAGTTACCTTTAAAAAATACAAGCCAACCGCAAGTTGTGTTACAGACACCATACGGCTTGTTCCTGCGGGAGGAAAGCAGTGGTCTCTATGGTTATTTTCCTGATCAGCCACGCCAGAGATGTCACACACTGGACCGCGACACAGTAGCACGGCCACGGATTCATAAAGTGGATGATGGAATGCGCCGACGGTACACACTAGACCGCGAATACATCAGCAAAATGGTGAGCAAGTTGAGCGATCGACTTGAGAAACGTGCAGCAATTCGAGGTGACAGCATGCCACCGTCAATATCCAACAGTGCTGCAAGCAGTCCAATTCCTGAGGAGCACCAGCAGTATTTGAACAACAAGGACTTTGTTTCAATATCGTCAACAACAGTGGACTCCAGCACTAGTAGCTCCCGGGGCAGTCCCATGCCAGACAAGGATCTCCTCTTGCCATACAGCTCATCCCCAAGTTCACCACATCCACGTCCCCGTTCGGACTCTGCCGAGACCGATGACTTGACAGCTGCCCGTCCCCGTTGTTATAGCTTCCACATGAACAGTGATGGACATGCCTCAAAAGCTTCTCGCTCACAGCAGCTGACTGAACTGGACCGGCTATCTGCTGACAATCGGCAGAACTTACTTGTTCCCGACATGAGACGGAGAAGTGTTGGGGCATCCTTTGGACTCTATGCAAGAAAAGCATCTTTACTGGTTGACATTCACCCTTCAGACTTATCACGTACAGCTGATCATTTATTGAAATCTGGTGAAGAGACAAGCCAGTCAAGCACGGATCTTTCGGAAACTGTGAGTTGGCCAATGAATTTTTTTCATAAAAAAAGGTTGTTTTTTTTCTTAGATTTTTAATTTTACAATATCTCTACTTATTTAAATTCCATATTAAAAAAAATGGGTGGAGCAAAACCAAATTTCTTATAGTATTGTGGTTTGGTCTGTCAGTGGTCATTCTAAAGTCTGAATTATGCTACTGTCAAGATTAACAGACAAACCTTTCATTTTTAAAGCCCTCAGCTTCTGTGCCACCTTCTTATATGACATGTAGTTTAATCAAGGTGGTTATAATTCACTTCTACTGCTTGCTGGATCCCATTATGCATGTTTTCATAAAGTGGACATAGAGGAACTGATTTAAAAATAAATATAAAATTATTTTATTTTATGTTTTTCCTTTGTGTTAGCCTCCAAGATTTATGGGTTTAAGGTATAACAAGCTGCATTGGCTCAGACAAGGTGCAGATTTGGACATAGTTGGGCTTGGCTACTACATGAGACTTGTACACTTTTAAATATAGTATCTTATAAATAAGTGAACTTTTTTAGGGGTTGGTTCCCTCCATGTCAAACTAGAATATAAATTTAAAATTATGAGTACTTATGCGTTAATTTTCACATAAATGAATTCTATTTATGGAATGATTCTTCAATAGGTTTGAGCTCAAATAAAAATTTTAAAATTATCTTAAAATATTTATAATTTTAATAACAACAATGATATGCAATTTATATACTAAAACCAAATAGGCAGGATTAGGTCCCTTTGATAAGTCACATGATCCTGACAACCCCATTGTGCATGAATTGGTTTTTCTTTAATGTTGGAAGGGAAAGAAGAAAAACACAAAGGTTGTTTCAAATAAAAAAGAAGTATAATTTTCTTTCATAAATAAGTGAAATGAGGAAAAAAATAAATACCAAAATATCTGTCGGGGTAATTCTATGATGGTTAATAGTTTAGTAAACCACCAAAGATGAAAAATATTCTAGACAATCTAATCATAATGATTCTGACATTTATTATTATTATTATTATTATTATTATTATTATTAGACTAGTCAGTAGACTGCATGAGTGTGTGTGGTGTAATTTCTATGTTGTCAAGAGCAATCATGTCAGGTTGCAAGTAAACAGCAGTGATCTGACGTTACCATAAATACTGATGAATAATTTTCACTGTTGTTCTTATTGTTTTTTAACATTAGCTGGGTCTTACTATGCTACAACTGTTTTGAATTTGTTCTCTTAGTCTGGACCAGCTGTAGGCAGGTCAGATTAGCATGTAGGTCAAGGTCAAGATGTTGAGGAGGGGGGGGGTGTTGATTTGTAAAACCAAAAAAAATTACAGTAGTTTGCCATTTAATTCCAGAGAACCACACAGGATGCAAGTTTGTATTCAGCTCCATATTGTTTGGCATCTGTTAGTAGCAATATTTTAAAATTGTCTTTGTTTCCTAAAGTTTGATTTTCTTTCATTGGCGATTCCTGCCATTGCGAATTTTCTATTTTAGCAGCACGTATATATACTGTTAAGCTAAAAGTACCTGACTATAATGTAACTGGGGGAAATTGTACTTTACCTCTGTGCACTCAACAGTTAAGTTAGATGGGCTTTTGTGTAATCCATCTTGCTGATTTCTGGCCATGATTGAAATTTCCTTTGCTTAGTGTTGACAGAATGCTTCTGCTTGATGAAAGGGAAATAACTGCTGGAGGGAGGAGTAGGTGTAATTATTAGAAAGTAACTCTTGTGTGCATTACTGGAGAGAGTGGGGTGGGGATGACTTGTACTACCAGCCATCAGTGGAGGATGGGTTAATAATGAGTTAGGGTTTGAGATTTGATTAATCTGTTAGTCACTTTATTAAACTTTTTTTTTTTTTTTGGTTTGTTTGTTTCCAGAGATACACACTGAATGATGCTGCTACTATATCCGTTGGTACTCATTGCCCAGTTGAAAATAAAATAGATGCAGAACAGATACCTGAAGCTTATGTATCTTTTGAGAGGAGATCAGCATCTCGTCCCTTGATGACTAAACAGGACATACAGCCCTCTGTGAACTATGATACTTGGAAAACATCCCAGGGATCAGTGACAGATTATCAGGCTGTTGAGTCAAAGTTACAAGTGAATGATGCTAATCCTGGTGCCACTGTTAACAACAGCTCTGAGCTGGAGATCTTCCCGCACAAGAAATTTGACAAGTTCAGAAAGTACATTCAACATTCCAGCACTTCATCAACGAGCACAAGTAACAGCAGCAGTTCTCCCAGCCTGGCTCTGTATTTAGAGGATGGTTCTGTTTATAAGAATGATAAGTGTGATGAGAAAAGGGATATGATAAAAGGTCATAAATCCAGATTATCTGCCGGTGAAGCACATCCTCAACTGCTAGCACAGCTCCAAGCTACCAATCCAGCTTTGCAGCAGCAGCAGCGATATAGCATCCCTGCTTTTTCTGTGGTGCCAAGTTCTACCAATGCTTCTCAGGCACTTCCAGCATCCACCAATCCCACCACAAGCATTAATCTTGGGGCCATGACTGCTGGGCCAGTACCCACCAATGTTCAGATCTGTACAAACGGGACTGTTTTTTCCACATTGCCAAACTCCCTGAATAATGCCTGCACATCTGAAGAACAAAAGAGACTCAGTGATCCTAATAATGGCTTTCGTTATCAGGTGCATGCTGCAGCGGTGTCACACCTGAAGGATAAAATTTTGAAACGAATGGACAGCTTGGACAATATTCCCAAAACCTGCATCCAGGAGGGAGAGACTTACACTGCTTCTGAGGCTCAGACTTTCCACGTTCCACAGCCTGCTAACCCTGTGTCACAGGTTGCTCCTGCCCAACATTCCACTCCGGCTCTCGGTACAATGTATTCTGGAATGTTGCCACATCACTATCCAACATTCCGTACTCCGTATCCAACAATCCAGCATGTGGGAATCATGCCTGGTTATGGACAACAGTTTCCTGCAATCCACCACATGAATGTAAGCAGAAACTCAATCATGACTGACAGGTAAATAGGAAAGATAGTAGATCTTTTTCCCCTTTTTTTTAGATTCAGTGTAAGTAAGGAATGGTAATAATTAAACAGATGAACAACAAAAAACAAAAACTTAATACAAAACTGCACAGTTTTTTGACAAAAAAAGAAGGAAGATAGAAAAAATTACTTTTACTGAATGATATCAGAATTCTAGCCAGATTGTATCTCGAACTCAGTCCTAAGGCCACAGAATGTTTATTCATTATTTCACAGAGACAGGATTTTTTAATAAATAACCAGACTTCACCCCCACCTTTAATCTGCAGCTGTTTAGCATTCACGAATGATCTGATGCTCTTGCCATTACCTGTTATTGATATATTTCTCTGTTGGAAAATATCTCTGCGTTAAAAAAAAGAAAGTCGAATGCTTTCTGTTCTACTCGTGTGTGTTTGGTGTTTTTTCCCTCTATAAATTGTCAAAATGCAGTGCTTCTTAATATATCACTGAATGTAGTAACAGGTTATCCTCAGAATTCAGAATTTTAGATAATTATATAACCTTTAAAATTCAAGGAAAAAAAAAAAACATAGATATCATTTTCTATTGTTATATGACTGCCATCTGTTACTGCAGTTCATAAGGGATGTGTCCACAATGTTCTAGAATATCTTTTGACCTATAGTATGACCCAGGCACTCAGCTGTTGTACAGGGTTGGGTGAAGTCTTATTACATTTTAAAACAAATACTGAATCAGATAAAATATGAAATTAAGCCTTTCACAGCTCAGGTATATACTTTCATGATTATTATTCCTTAGAAAATGGAAACTGAATATTTGGTTTGGTTTTATATTATATGGAAACATGCCATTTTGATATGTAATGTGAACCACTGCTTCATCATGGAAGTGACCTTTTCAGCTCTACTTCATATAAAAGCCTTCAGATTACCACATGTTTTCATGAAGTCACCACATTTATACTTGAATAAACAGTGGCAGATTTTGGGAGGGGGTGTCTCTAATTTAACCCCCCCCCCCCATAAAACCGGATTTACATTAGATAAAAACATTAAGTATGTTTGGATAATCCTGAGTGTAACACCTATAGAAACCCACTCTACCCGATAATCATCAAGATGCAGCTGCTTTGTTTTATGCAAAAGGTTTTTGACTTGAAGTTAGAAAGTACTAGGGCTCTTTGATCATAGCCTGCACCAAAATAATACAAGAGGATAAAACTCTATTATGAAATAAACAATAACACCACAATGCTTGTTTGATACACCTACTCTGTGGAATGTTTCATTCAAGTTCCCACAATATTTTCAATGAAATGTTAAAATACATGCAACCTGAACACATGATGGGACCTCTTTTTGGCATTCTCATGGCAACCCCAGACTTCAAAATCTTCAGCTGATCAGGATCAGTACTTCTGTGGACTGGAGTCAGCGAGGCTGTGAAATAAATAAAAAAAATCACTTGAATTCAGTTTGAAGAATCCTCTCAGTCGCACATGAACTTTACCACAGTTAATGTTAGCCATATTTTTCCAAAGTCTGTCGTGATTCTTTTATTATAGAGTATACTGCCATGCTTACCGTTAGTTCTCAAGGTGACATCTTGTTCATATCAGCAGCAGGGACGTGAGTGACGAATTTTAAAGAGAAAAGAAGAGTGGTAGAATTTTCTCCGCTGAAGCTTTAAGACAGTTCCAATACCAAGGATTTTTGAAACATTGGATTTACTCTCTAGGATGTTTTGCCATTATAAAAGTATAATGAAAATGGAATTGGAGAATTTTTAAATGCCATTTTGCTTTGAATAATTATCAGCCCTGGGAAAAACTTGGAGAAAACGTTACCCTGAAATATACATTGTTTTTAACAGGCAGAAGAAGAGTAAAATTCAGAAAATGGGAAAGCAAATGATTCTGAATTATTTATTAATTAGTGTAATTTTTAAGTTTCTTTATCAAAGTGAGGTTTAGCCACTCAAAACAAACTAATGCTCATAGATTTTCTTTGGAATTAGCATTTGGTTTAATCTTTGGCCCTTTATTTTATGAGTATTTCAAGGGACTTGCTCATTTACTTTTTGTTAAAGATCAAAGTAATTATGAACAAAAAAGGTAATTGCTTAGATACTTTTCTATATTGCTCTGTTTAAATTTTACTTCTAAATTCTATGCTTTTTTGCTTTAAAATGAGGGAGAGTTAAACTCGTGTAAATATGCATGATCTTTCTTTAGTTCCTTGTAATCTGCAGCCATGATATTGTAGCCAATATTTCTGTTCTATATAACAATTTTCTTCTCACTCTCTATGTGTAAGTTCTGTAAAATTAGATTTTTTTTCCCACATATTTGTTTAAGCCATGATATATTGCATAGCTGAAGGTAGCAGAAGTTTATGAAAGACTATAAGGGTACACCTCATATCTGATGGAGAAAAGTATATTGAACCGTTTTGAAAATCCACCACTGGAAATTTTGTGACAGCTGTGTAATGCATTAAAATTAGTTACTCAGTGTAACTTACGGATGACATGATGAGTGCTGCTGTGGGGCAGGCATGTTGAGACAGGTTTAACTTGCTACCACACACGTACTGGATGACCAAAGGTGGAAACTGCTGCAGCAGAAGCAACTCAAGGCAAACATGGTCTAGTGCACCAAGATACCTTCTGTAACTGTTTAAGCGAGATTCTGTTGTCTGGAAGATATCTCTATGCTGGACCTATTATTCCACTAAAGCATCTTGCTTTGCAACTTTATTGGGTGTAGTAGCATAAGAAATTCTCTCAACAAACATGGAAGCATGTCTTCTTTGCAGATGAGATTCATTTCAGTATGTCACATGCCAATGAGAGGTGGTGCAGGTGTTAATGACAAGAAGACAGCTGTGTAAACAAGAATTATTGGTGTGGGCTAACGTTGGGCTTTTAACCAGATTTTATGGTTCAGTTTGTCATTCATTTACTGATGGCAGGGCCTGAGTTTACTGCTGTCTGCAGGCATGGCTTGCAGATTCCTGCATCAGACAGCAACATTGTGGTATGGGACGTTGTGAACACTAATTTTCAGTCAGTCGGTGATTCTAAGAGGATTATGTGGGTATTATTCTACATCTGGTTTCTCTTACTTCCTCTGCAGCGGATGACAACACCTGCCTCCAAATGGATGCTCAAACTCAATTTTGGCCAGTTTGCACCTGTATCACTAGTGCTTATGATGCACCCTGATTGTGTTTTTATAGTTCTTGAGTATAATACTTTTGGTGTAAAGTCCTCATGCCCCACCTCACTCATTTCAATATCTGCATCAATTGGCAGCAATTAAAACTGATGAGGATAAATTTCCAGTGATAATCCAATTGCTTTAGCAGCTTTGTTGAATGCCCATTGTGAAGTGTGTGACACCAGTAGGCCATGTGCTTAGCTATCTCGTCAGTCTCTATAGCTTTATCACACTAATGTTCAAAGGAACTTCTGAGATTAAGGATGTTTAATACATCCTGCTGTGATTATTTTACATTGAGGGCAATAAAAACAAAATTGTCAGGGTTTGATATGCAATTTCATAATGTACCTTTAGGTTCTTTCATGTCTGACACACTGGCAAATGTCAGGGTTGTGTTATGGGAAAAAAAATATATTTCTGAAAATGGATTCTTTCAGTGCAGTTTTTAGATAGGTTAATTAATTAACTTTGCTAATACAAGGATATTAATCAAGGATATAGCTCCAATTTAGGAATATCTATGCAAGAAAAAAATTATCATGGAGGGGCTTTTCCTTATACATAGCGATTCTTGTTGTTTTCTCTTGGCTTTATTTCAGTCTGACGAAGCATGAAGGTGAACCACTAAACCTAACTATCAACTCTGCTGCTGCTGTTAAGAATTTCTCCAACAACCACAAGACCTTGCAAAAGAAAACATGAAGTTTTCCCAGCGCCTCTATCCAAGGATGTGTCGGTGTATGTGTGTGTGTATATATATACATATATATACATATATAACATTATATACATATATGTGTATATGTATATAATGTACTATCCGCTTGAGTGGTTTTTATCAGACTTAGTTTTCTTACCTTTGGTAAAAATTCTTTTTTGTGAAATTACATTTCTTCATGTTTTTTCGTGGTAACGCACCAAGCATTGTTAAAACAATGTCCCCTGTCAGGACTAATGATGGTTATCTCTAAATCAGTGGGCTGGTATCTAGTTTGTTTCTTTCTCCTCCTCCTTCCACTGTTAGTTCCCATCCCCTTCTTTTTTTCACTCATTTCCACAGTTTATCAAAGTACATTCTGTTGCTTCACTATGCTGTTATCTAGATTTTGATTGCTTTTCATGTTTCCCTCAGTCGATCTTAGGACGGATGGGTTGGTAAATGGTTGGCTGAGACTACTTTTAGCTTCAGTAACGTCTTTAGTTGGTTTACTTATAAAACAAAGCCAACATACATATATTTACATACACACACCGGTGGTCATAATCGCAGAATCCCCAATGAGAAGTTAAAAGGGATGATTTGATGAATGAAGAAAGGTCCAGTCAGTGTAAACTTACTGTGTCACGTTCTGTCATAAATATATCTTTTCCTAACGGTTGTATGCTAATGTCCATTAACTAACTGACGATATATATGTGGGGTGTTTTATTGCTAAGTCCCACAGTTATGGACCAGTGTACAATCTATTTTAAAGAGCAGCTGTCATGTTATTTAGAGCTAATTTATTTTTAATGCCGTTTTCTTTGTATAATTTGGTTAAAGATCACTAGCATACATTTTAAAATCTGTACATAAGAATGTAGATGTGTGCATTATTTTGATGGGTTAATATGGGATGTGTAGTGATTTTTGACATAAGTGATCCATTCAAAGAGCAAATGGTGTATAGGACAAAAGAAAGGTGGGTTCTGAGAGCAGACATTGAAAACAAAAGGTTGTTTGTTAATTAGTTTGTTGTTGTTTTTAAAATCGTATGGGAGAACCCGACCAAAAATTTGGTGAATAAGAACAGCAATCAAAATGTGCAGAACTGCTGACATTGCAAGTTTAAGAAGTGATTTTCATGAGAAATCTGATCAGCTTGTGTCCCAGTCACCTGTATTGCGGGCAAGTTTATCATAACAAATATCATCAGTCTTAAAATAAATGAAAAGAAAGAAATTATACTGAACCAAATAAGCATTTTCAGCTGGAACTAAGGAAACGGTTGATAGAACCAGCAGAAACAAACAGGTTTCCTTTAGTTGAAGTAAGAGTATTTATTTATTGTATTTTGTATACAGAACTATGGATGACATTCAGTTATCAGTTGCAGTATTAACTATGAATTTTTTTTATCTTAATCTTTAATCTCCTTTCTCTTTGTTTCAAAGATTCCCAGTAATTTATCCTATAAGGATTTGAATATGTTGGGAGCTATATGATGAAATCAGTTTCATCTTGTTTGCTTAATTTGCATTTGATTATTTGTACACTTTAACTATGTTTGGTCTGTTTACCACTGAAAACCCTTGTCTTTAACTATGTTTGGTCTGTTTACCACCGAAAACCCTTTGTTCTTAATTTAGAAAAAAACATTGCGAGTATCCATGTGTAATTTTTGAAAATGTTCTTGTGTTTGTCTTCATGTTCAAGTCCTTGTTCATGGTATCTTTGTTTTTATTTGAGTTGGCCCTTTCTTATGAACCAATTGATTTTGGACTTTATAAACAATTGTCAGCTTCTTTCGGGGGAAAACAATGAAATTAGCTTAAAGACAAATCCATTATTGACAGGTTTTTTTTTTTATGGTTTGTTTTAATACATTAAAATGGCAAATAACTAATATTTTTTTTTTTCTATTTTTTTAAAATGAATTTACTTAGGGTGTATATAGGAAAGGTATTAAAATATACATGCCACAGGTTGTGCTTTGACAAATTGACCAGAGAGTAAAGTGTGAAAAGCAAGTCTCATACTCCTGTATATACACCTTCTGGTAATTAACCCTGACAGTACCAAATTGCTCACATTCTGCTCCATTGCTTGTGGCTGAATTCTTTTGTGGAAAATAAATTAAACTTTTCTCGCCAAAAAAAAAAGGGCGAGTCTGTTGGTATTTTTATTTTAAGTTCTGAAACAAAAGTGCTACCACTGCGTATATATTTATATATATATCTCTGGAAAGCTGGAATATTTGGGGGCATTTTTCTACCCTCACCCCTCTCATCTGTTGAGTGACTAAACTAGAATATCCCAAGTTTGGTCGGAACCAGTTTGTGGCGATAGAAACTGGTGCGATCTGGATTTGGTACTTCTGGAGAGTTTTTGGAAGTGAAATGCGTGCAGATTATTAAGATGGAAATGTATTGATCCAAATACCTTCTAGAGTTTACGTTTGAGTTTCTGTCATTCAAAAGCTTAGGTATGATTTGTTAAATATCTGTAAAAACAGATTTTACATGAGCTGGAAGTAAACGTGTACTTAGGATAAAAATCATACTTGTCATGTAAAATTCTGTTAAGAATTAATCTTATATTAATCATTAGAAAAATGTTTATTATTATTATTATTTTTTAAAATAGGAAAAAAGCCCTGTTAAATAACCAGTCGCTTTCTGTCAAACGTAATTTCCTTTGATTTCTTTTCCCTTCAGACTTAAATATATATATATATATATATATAATGAAAATTTACAGTTTTATGGGACTACTTTAAGATCCTGGAATAAAATGTGAATAGAAATCTAAAATTGATGACACTATTAAAAATAATTTTTGCATTGTCCTTACATTGGACTCAGAGACCTGACGCCCTTATTTTCAGGGGAGATAACTGCTGTAATATCACAAACCTGATGCATTTACTGTATGATGACAAAATGATTCCCTGTACTAGTTTTAAAAAGAAGAGAGAACAGCAAGTTCAGGTTTGTTACTTTAATATTTAATAGGGGCAACATTTTACAGACAAAAGAGTAGACCTAAAATTAATTTGCTCCCTCAATGCATTTAATCTTTTGCTGTTCTTATTGTTAACCCTTTTCAGGCTCAAATAAAATACATTGACAATGAAAACTGCTGACTGTTAGAATTTGTATACGTTTTGAAATCAACATCACGGTGATTCCCCACTTAGGTAATTTCCATTTGTAAAAACCCACTTTGTGGTCAGATGAATCAAAACTAAGGATCTGCGTTCAGGCCACTAATGTGAACCAAAAGTTACAGGGGGATAATAAAAAAATCTTAGATCCAAAGAAAAAAAGCATTTAAGCCGCTAATAAAGCTAACTGAACACAATGGGTTTGACCATGTAGCTGGCAGCTAATTTATTTCCAATCACAATTACTGGGGTCAATGGCTATACCTTGGTTAAAGTTTTCTACCAACAGAATTGCAAATGAATGCAATAAGTTGCTGGAAATGAGCAGTGATGGTGATATTGTGGATCAGTTAAAAAAAAAACCTATCGATAAGCTACATTTTACCTTTGTTTTTCCTCTATTTGGGATCTTCTAAAAGCCATGATGCCTTCTTGTGATGACAGATGGTGACATCATTGGGATTTATTCTTAGATTAGATGATGTGCTACTACTATCAGTGTCATTATTTACAGCAGACACTACTAATGTTTAAAAAATGTCTTTGGCACCAGCTATTCTGATGAGCAAGAGGAAATTCTCTAAAATACACACATTTTCTGATCTTAGGCTGGTGGTAAAATAGGAAAATGACTTCAAAAATTTTTTTTCTTTTTGGAAAAAACAAAGTGATTACTTCATTTTTTTTTAAATTATAATATAGAAATATGTCCATATTCTCCACCACATCACAGAATGTTCTTGCACTTATGAAGAATTTATTTTCTCAGCATCAACATCTAGGTTATCTTTCTCTCTGATCATGAAGTCTTTTTAGTCTTTGTGTCCAACTACAAGGAATTATTACTCAGCTGATGTGATGGTGTGATGATTCTTTATGCTCTGGCTAGACAAACTTTTCCAGGAACTTTATGAAACAGCTTGCTTGAAATATGGTGTTGAACTTATTCAAAGGGATAAAGTATGAACTTGAGCAAATGAGAATACAGATGTTAGGCAATCCATAGCCCTCTTCACCCTCCCTAACTTTTCTCCCTATGTGGTGCTGGAAATAGCTGTACAGAGCTATTACTGTTGCAGAATCTTGGAGAGACATATGTCAAGGGTGAGCCATCTTGTAGGGTAGTGCTTAAGACAACCTGGCAAAAGTCTTGAAAGTTGCATTACTTCAGAGTATTGTGATAGAACCATTACTGGATGTTACCAACAAGGTCTCTGCTGGAAGTTAAAGCCTTTTCACACCTTGCTTACATCGCAGGTTTGCTAAGTGGCAGATGCAGCTTATGCCATGCATGTTCATTAGTACTTCATGTATCTAGGACAATATGGCTGCCTTTTAATACATTGCAATTATCGCTGCTGAATGCTATAACATTTGTCCATGGAATCTGTCTTGGTTTCATTGCCTAGTCAGCTGTTCTCAAAGATCCTTTTGCCTATCCCAATATTACAAATGGACATGTACAGGAATCTGGTGATGCTGTAGGCCAGTGTACCATCAAACAGGTTAATGAGAATGGCAAATCATTTATTACTGTCCACACAATCATTACTCGCTTCCACTATGATAGAAAGCTGTTGTGATCCCTGCATTTTCTTATTATAGACTTTTTTCTGTACATCATTGTTTTCATTCTCACTCATGCAAATTTCTTTTTTAGTCCTTTTAAGAGGATTAGTAGTAATTAATATGGATTTACTAGAATGTTTCCAGGTCCTGAGCATATGGAATATGCTAAGCGATTAAAAGTATTAGATTTATCAAATTTGAATTTTAGATGTTTAAGAGGAAACTTAATAGGGTTTGTTAGGATATCTATCTACATTTACTAGGGGTCATAATTACAAGTTAGCTAAGATTATAGGTGCAGTTAAATATCAAAAAATATTATATTAGTAATAAAATTTCTAGTGAATAGAATAGATTACCTGTAAGTATCATTAGTAGTTAGAGTATTGGCCATTTTTTAATATTCCCTGCTGGCCTTTGTTTAAGCCATAACTTCCTGGCTCTTTGTAACTAATAAAGTAAAGTAACTGATTTGTAAGTTCCAACTTCCTTTTATCTTTGAAAGAGACATAAATAAGTAAATGGTGCTAGTTTATTACATATGGTTATCATAAACAAATATACTAAGCAGCTCCCCCTTTTTGAACTTTAGCTTTTTTTTTTTTTTTCCTGGCACAGAAGAGTTGTCTGTCTTAATTTTGTTGTTGTTTTTTTTTTTTGGTTTGGTAAAAGTTGTCTCCCCTGTTTCAACATGGTTGACCACTTTAAAAAATAAGTAAACTATTTAGGACTCATGATTACAAATAATTTAAGTAGGAAACTGGAACTGCGGAATCCAACCTGCCTCAGTAACATTTCATTCACTTTTAAAATATCTCCAGACTGCTGTATAGATAAAGACTATTCAAAACATTTGCAGCTGGTAGCTGGCTTGCTAGAGGCATTTCGATGAGTTATTTTCTTTCAGATAAATTACCCAAACAAAAGAAGAAATTTGAAGTTTTTAGTAGAAGTACAAAATAAGAAAATGAATTTGCTGATGTTTGAAACAAAATTAGGGTCAAACGAAGTGTGTTCCTTCACTATGCTCCTTTCCCCATCATAAAATTCTCAATAAAGGACAATTTTAGAAGTAAACATGGCTTGGTGCTGATTTTGCTCTATCCATCAGCAGTTTATAATTTCTGTGAAGGTTTCCTCAATAACAGAATTCCAGTCTTCCTCTTTGTTTAAAAGACCAGCAAACCAAAGAGGGCAGGGGACATTGCAGTAGCAAAGAATGGAAAGACCTCAACAATGTATAGTGAAAAATAAGCTTAAAAAAAGCCTCTACCAAATCCATGTTGATGATTGAAATGCCACTATCATTTACAAGACACCAAATAATCATTCCATTGCACAACTGCAAATCAGATAATTTTTTTCCTTTGATTTAACCTGATTGAGTTCATTCTTATGCATTTAGATCTAAGCAAATTTGTTCAGGTTTATTGGTAAATACCGGTCAAAGGAGTATGGTTCTTTCCACCCCCCCCCCCACCAGGTGTCACATTGAATATTGATGGGTGGTTTTAGGGTAGGGGATAATAGGGACTTATCAGTGGGGATGTTTTTGAGCTGAAAGCTATACTGCGCAACTGTTCATGTAGCGATTTAGAGCATGCCTGTTTTTGGTCATGCAGGAAACTACATAACCCAGTGTTTGGTGATATTAGAGAGTTTAGGTTCCTGTGATCCTCACCTAGCTGGGTTTTAGGACCAGAAGAATAATTATGTGCGCAGTTTATGTCTCCCTCCACCCACTTTTTTTTAACCTTATCAAACCCACATTTCGAAACACCTTGCTAAGTAAGATTCTACACAATCTGCTCCTTGTGTAAAACTAATTAGATCTACATTTCTCAGTTCTTTGTTCTGCTCCTCGGTGTGTACATTTTAATAAAGTAATTCTTGACGTTAGATGTTCTGGCTGTGGGCTGGTGGTATGGGCTACCTGTCATGATTCTGAACATAAGATTAGAAGAAAAAGTATGTGTTTGTTTGTTTTTTTGTGATGCTATTGCGAACAAGAACAACAAGTGCCTTTGACAGGGAGTCACTGAGTGAAGGTGCTTTGTTCTTTTCAAACCAATTCATCTTGCCCTCATCATCTTTCTGGGGGGGGGGCTTTTCAACCAGTGTAGAGTTAAATTCTCATTTGCTGAGCCTCGAATACAATGGCTGTCAAATTAAAGTGACCTTTTGTGTTTACAGGATTACAAAAGATGGGCTATAAAAATGGAAACTTTCTGGTGTTTTGCTCACAGAATGAGGTAACCCCGTCACCAACTAATGAACCTATATTTCAATTACCCCCCCCCCCCTCCCCACAGCCATCTATGACAGGGTAATTAACAGCACTTCTTTTATTTTTTAAAAAATTTTCCTTTCAGTAGCCGTTTCTGTTTTGTGGAGTGTACAAGTGGCTCAAGCTGGTCTTGCACAACCCACAACTAACTGTTGGTCAGTGAGTTTGCTGCTGTTTTTCAAACACTTCAGCATCATTGCACTTTATAAGAGTCCTGCCTGGACTAAACTGATAGGTCGGTAAAACATGGGTTTGTCAGTCAGTCCGATTACTGCTAATGCGGTGATGGGAGCTGTCTGCCTGCTTCTATGAGCTATAAGATCATTATTAATTCTTAATCTGTACCATTTGTTCTAGAAAATAAACACACTCATTTGATCAAATCGTGTTACGCTCTTCATGGTCGTAGAAGTTTTGGACAAATAGCGGATTTACATAACTTATGCAATAATGCTGCCCTTGTAGTTACTGTGGAGATGAACTACAATGTTGAAAGTTTGAGATGCATAATTTGTTTTGATGAATATGTAATAAAGGCCTAATTGTATTCTACTTCATCTGCTAAAATAATTGCTGCAACTGGGATAAATTATACGATACACATTTTTGAGGAAGAGGAGGAGAAAAAGCATTTCTGATTTGTATTGTGCATTCAGTGAAAATGTATGTGAAGTGCATAGAACAGACAGCACCAGTGTCTGGATATTTGAACAGCGGGCATTGTGTCAAATACATGTTGGTGAAACACCAAAGCATCAAGAAAACAACAGTTCACGTATTTGGAGACAGTAGGATGAAAGATCCAGTTATGGGGTATTTCTCTTTAATAAAGGAAGTGCTGATGATGAAATCTTTTCTGCAATGTTGCATGGTATTGTTAAATGTTGTGGGGACTGCCTTTTCTGAATATAAACTATTAACAGGATGTTGTTCAAAATGGGATCCATCCAGCCCGTCTATAAACCCGGTGTATTTACATTAAAACCTATATTTTTGATGTACAAACCACAAGCATAAATGCAGTTTGCTTTACTTGTCAAAGAATCTCTGCTTAGCTGAACACGAGATCTTACATTTTTTCATACCTTTAACAAAAAAAAAAACAAACAAAAAAGTGAAACTTATTGTCTTGTATAACGTTTATCTTTTAAGAAAACTGTGGCTTATAGTTTTATATTTCAAAATGTTAATTGTGATATTACCTGTCAATAGTATTTATTGTAAATGAGTATGAAATTAGCACCTCTACTCAGATGGATGTACTCTCCACATTTCTACTTCTCTTGCATGTTTTATCAAGTATGTGTCTTATAATTGTTTGTTTTTGTTTTTTTTTTTCCATTTATAGTGCTGTTTGTGACCAGTGTTGCATTCTAGATGCTGTATCGTAGTATGTCATGAGAACTATATGGACTCCATGCAGCCATTAACATTTTAATGTATGATTTTTGAGCCGTCATGTGATTAACCAATCAGATTGACCTCCTCCTCCCCTGACATTTTCTTTTCCTCATCTCAAAAGACTTGCACCTTTTAATACACACACACACACACACCGTAGATAGACATATATTTGTGTAACTCCTATTTTCACTTTGAGGAATTGTAATAATTAACAATAAGCAAAGAAAAGAAGACGCCACGACACTAACATCAATGTGTTTTTTTTTTAAAGGAAAAGAAAGGAAAAAAAAAAAAGTTTAGAAAGAATTTTCTGTTCGCCGATATTTGATCTGGTTATCACGGAGGAACGGGTGTCGTCACCGGTGTGCGAGATGGATCCTTGGCGTAATAGCGAACGGATGTAAGGCTTTCACGAAGGGACACCGGATGTGTGAAAAACTAAACTGTCCAAAATATATCGTGGCTGGAACTTTCTTCAGGGTTCATACTACATAGTCTGAGGTGGAATGGTAACGTTGCCACTGTCCGAGCTCCCTTATTATTTTTGGCAGGCTGATGACTATTAGCAAAAAAAAACACAAGAAAAAGTGAGTTTATTTTTCCTTTTGTGTGTGTGAAACTGGTGTCATTAGAATTCTGTTGATTCATTATTGCGGTTTGAGAGAGAGAGAATTTAATTTCATATTCTAAAGGCTTTTCTTGTTTGTTTTTTTTTTTTTTTTAGAAATATATCATTTGAAATCTCAATCTATATATGAACAACAACAACAACAAAAAGTTGAATTGTTTTTTGTTTTGTTTTTTTTTAAAAAAAAAAAAGCTCAAAAGTTTCAGCATAAGTAAATATTTTGTAAGGAAAAATGTTAATTCTATATTTACTGTAGAGTCAGACGAAGAGCATCAACAGCTCTTATTCCCCTTTGTTTTCTGTAAAAAAAAATAATAAAGAATGTAGATTATTGTTGTTTTTTTTTAAAGTCGAAGAGGATAAAAACCCTCAAAGCATGTGCTATATGTTGTCTGCTTATAATTGTTCATGCATATTTATTATTAAAATGATAAAGCCATTCCGAAATTTTCTTTGATTATTCGGTGTTGTGCAGTAAACGGGTTTCCTGTAGTCTTGCAGATCTGCCATTTGCTAGCTAATGCAGATGGCTGACCAGGGGGGAAAAAAGCGGACTGCTAAAAATTCTTGACGACAGAACTGTTTTTAATGAAGTTTTACATTAAACAGTTACTAAGGAGAAAAAAAATTACAAAGGTAGAGGATTTGCAAGGGTGTAGCCACATTGTGGTAAAATGTCCTTACTTCAAACAGTCAGTTCTGTGTCATGTATGTAGCTTGGCCTCTCAGTGACAGCATGGCCTACTACTTTGAGAGAGAGAGAGACTAAGGGGTTGGTTTAGCCAGAGGAGCATGGATGGGCATGTTGTCTTACTTTCCATTTCAGAAACTAAATTACAAGTATATTAGTTACAAGACATGGCTTATGCAAGGAATTTCCAGGGAAGAGAAATTGTCATCAATATGACTCTTTTAAAATGATTAATACCAAAACTAGAGGGTCGATATCACAATTACAAATTAGTCAAGACAGATACTAAATAATGTATGGTCAAACATTAAGATAATTAAGTTGTCACTTTTTATTAAAAAATATTAGTTTTATAAGTGTAATGGAACAGTACTCTGATTGGTAACGAGGAAGGGAAGCACAAAAATCTCCTAGACACTAAACAGTAGTGGCATGGTCATTTTCTTTCACTATAACAGAATGTTATCTTACATGCATTTGGTATATCAAAGTGTTCTCATTTATAAAAGAGCCATCTAGCATATGAGCCCTTGTAAATCTCATCCCTACTGCATAGTGTAGAAGTATTCACTTTCAGATGTTTTTAGTGCCAGACAATGTGGCTCAGTGGTGAGTGTGTTGGCTTTGGGACCTAAGGGTCCTGGGTTCAATTCCCACTGCTGGCACATTGTTATGACCCTTGAGCAAGGTACTTTACTGGCATTGCTCCAGTTGCTGCTGGGGAGTGGTCTGTGTAGGTACTCAGACAGAGAAACCAAGGGCAGGGGACGCTCTATAGCCATGACAGAGGCAGGTCTCCTATGACAAGGAAAAGTCAGAAGAATAAACCACTGCAGAAGATGGATGCACTGGGCCAGAGTGCGCCTAATGACAGTACAACACATCCCACTCCTTTACGAAAGGAGTGATCAAACTGTTTGGCTGCAGCAGGCCACATGGCTAAGATATCATCATTGTAAAACTGCACTAGGCCCAGTATTGTGGCCTGCCAAACTTGTAAAATGGCTCCTTTGAATAGTGTAATATGATGTTGAAAACTACTACAGTGGAACCTCGTTCGAACCGAACCTCGAGAAGTACTTCGTTCTGTGGTTTATTTATTGCTTAAATTTTATATCATTATTAAGCGAATTATTCAAGTGTATTATTATTAGTGAAATCATAAGGAAAATAGTACAAGTGGATTTATAACCTTTATTGTAATAAAAGTGAGAACCAGTCATGTCTAAGCTAGCATTACAAACAAGTTCAAATTATGCAAAAAAAATCAGTAATGGTCTTTTGTTTAATCCTCGATGGGTGGATTTTCGCCGGCCCACAGGAAGAGCTGAAGAGACCACAGCATATCTGCTACTTGGCGGTCCGGCGGTAGAAGTAAATAGGGCTCCTCAGGTTCGTCTTCATCTTCCCCAACAGCAATTTCGTCTCTATCTTATACTGCTAGGGCGATGTCTTCAACCGAGAACGGAGCAGAGGTAAGGTGGTTGTTGTCCACCGTTGCGTAGGCCTCCGCTTCCTCTTGCGTGACGTGCAGCCTCTCCCGCCTCAGCAGCTCCATGAGCGGCAAGTCGTCTTCATCAGCTGGAGGGGGTGCAGCAGTGTCGATTTTGAAGCCACAGTGGGAGGAGTTGGAGATTGCTTGCGGCTTGACTTTGTTCCAAGCATAGTTGATGCCAACAATGGCCTGGAGCACTGTCCACATGGGTTCCTCCTCCTCCTCCTCGCAAGCTGGCACAAGACATTGGGTCACGTAGTGTGTCCTGTAATGGTGTTTGAAGTTTGCTATGATTCCTTGATCCATAGGCTGGGTGACCGATGTAGTGTTAGGGGGCAAGTACACCAACTTGATGTTCTTCAGCGGTACTTGGACGTTGTGTGCCGAACAGTTGTCAAGCACCAATGCAATCTTCTTATTTTCTCGCCGAAACCGCAGGTCCTGCTCCGTCAACCAGCGAGAGATGTCGTCACTGGTCATCCACGCGTTGCTTTTGGCTTTCCAGTCCACCGGGAGTTTGGCTGGCTTTATCTTGTTACAGCTGAAATAGTGGAGTCTGATGTTCTTGTTTATCACCAGAGGTTTCAGTTTATCTGTGCCAGTCATGTTGGATCCCAGCAGAAGGGTGACCCTGTTCTTGGACTGCTTGCCTTCTCGACGACCGTCTTCGTCCTTATACACGAGGGTCTTATTCGGTTGCATCTTGTAGAAGAGTCCGGTCTCGTCTAAGTTGTAGATACGGTCAGGACTGTAATCGTTCAGAAGTTGGGGAAGTAGGGTGGACTTCCAAGCATCCACAGCCTCAGGGGCTACAGACTTAGCCTCTCCCTTGATGGAGCGGAATTTAAGGCCCTTCCTAGCCTTGAAGCGGTCCAGCCACCCATTGCTGCACTTTAAATCAGGAATCCCCATTTCTTCTGCAAGCTGCCTGGCCTTCTCTTGGAGATGTGGTCCAGAGATAGGAACGTTACTCGCTAGTGCATTTCTAAGCCAAAGGTCGAGAGCTTCTTCAACGTCTTGGTTATTGGACCTTTTTAGTGTTTTACGTTTTGAATCAATTTTTTGTTGTTCAAATGCAACTTTGTACTCATCGCGTTTGGAGAGCCAACTTGAAAGAGTACTCAAAGGCACTCCGAACTGCTTAGCAATGTCAGTCTTGCCCTCTTCAACCAATTGGATTGCAGTGTACTTGGTCTCCAATGAAGTATGCTTGCGCTTAGTAGCCATCGTTAAAACAAAAACTCCGAATGACAAACAGTCTTATGCTTCACCTTAAATAGAAAAGATTTGTGGAGCCTTGGTTAAAAAGTCCGTTTGACCTGATACGAACCGGAGTGGACCGGAAACAACACCAACAAGGCAAAGCGGGTTTTACTTGATTATTAGATTAAATGTAAAAAAAAAACACATTTCACATTCACAAACACATTAGAAATTAAATTACTGGAAATTATTTCTTAAAAGGAATTCTTTTTTAAAGTAGTTTTGAAGCCAAATACTTTTAACCATCTTCTCTACTTTGCTAGAGGCAATGTAAAAAAAACAAAATCTAATACAAAAGTGGTTAGTTCCAATCAAGTTTTTGATCCAAGCGAGTTTGATCCATCCCGTATATTTTTTGTTATAAACAAATGGGAAAAAAATAAGAGAAGAAAGCTATCACTTCGTTGGAACCGAGATTTTGTTCCATCTGGGGTTTGTTCGAATGAGGTTCCACTGTATTATGTACTATACATTAGGAAAACTTAGCAGCAAAACAGTTTGATTAATAGTGGAATATCATCATTCACTGACATCCAGTAAAAATGTACAAAAATTCTACTATCTTTAATTAATGCTCCTGGAGCAGTCATGGAAATGTCAAATATAGAAATCAAAATTCAAAAAAGTATTTAAATTTATTGAAACTGTCTATAACAGCATGTCTCTGAGTGTACCAGACTGATACAGATATTAGTTTTATTTCAGAATTACAAAGTAGAAACTAACATCTGATGGAAGCCATGGAAAGTCTGTGCACTGCACCAGTTTGGAAAAAGATGTGCTTTCATCAGATCATTTGTATGCAGTAAAGATTAAAATAAATTTTAAAAAAAACAAAAACTTTGCATTTTAATTGTATGTATCAACAAATGAGTCATAATAAACTGTTTATCCAGCTAAATCTTCCGTTAATGTCCAGGATTTTCATACTATATTCAACAAGTGGCAAGTTTTTTGCCGAGTACCACTCAAAGATTCCAAAGTGCAGGAAGACCAGACAAAACATAGAACAGACATCAGTAACAATCCTTGTGATACGCCTAAATTAAGTCTGGATTCAAATCTCATTGCTACCTCTTGTTGTCAGCATAAAGTTGTATGTAATCCCGAACTTTAGCTTTAAATGATTCCTTAAAAATAATTTTAAAAGTATTAGATCAATCAATTTAATTTGGTTTTTCTTAGCCCATTTGCTAAAAACATGAAGTCATCAGCATAATCTCAAATATACAGGTGCATCTCAAAAAATTAGAATATCGTGGAAGAGTTCAATGTTTTTTGTCAGTTATTTCAGAAAGTAAAACTTTCATATATTCTAGATTCATTCCACATAAAGTGAAATATTTCAAGCCTTTTTTTGTTTTAATTTTGATGATTACGGCCTACAGCTCATTAAAATAGAAAAAAACGTACCTCAATATATTAGAATATTTCATAAGATCAATAAAAAAAAAAGGATTTATAATATAGAAATGTCGAACTTCTGAAAAGTATGTTCATTTATGCACTCAATACTTGGTCAGGGCTCCTTTTGCACAAATCACTGCATCAATGCGGCGTGGCATGGAGGCGATCAGCCTGTGGCACTACTGAGGTGTTATGGAAGCCCAGGTTGCTTTGATAGTGGCCTTCAGCTCCTCTGTATTGTTGGGTCTGGTGTGTCTCATCTTGATAATACCCCATAGATTCTCTATGGGGTTTAGAGGTCAGGCGAGTTGGCTGGCCAATCAAGCACAGTAATACCATGGTCAGCAAACCAGTTACTAGTAGTTTTGGCACTGTGGGCAGGTGCCAAGTCCAGTGCTCTAAAATCTCCTGGTAGATGGCTGTGTGACTTTGGACTTGATAAAACACAGTGGACCAACACCAGCAGATGACATGGCACCCCAGATCATCACTGACTGTGAAAACTTCACACTGGACTTCTTGGATTCTGTGCCTCTCCACTCTTCCTTCCAGACTCTGGGACCTTGATTTCCAAATGAAATGCAAAATTTACTTCATCTGAAGAGAAGACTTTGGACCACTGAGCAACCGTCCAGTTCTTTTTCTCCTTAGCCCAGGTAAGACGCTTCTGACATTGTCTCTGGTTCAGGAGTGGCTTGACACTAGGAATGCAACACTTGTAGCCCATTTCCTGGACATGTCTGTGTGTGGTGGCTCTTGATGCACTGACTCCAGCCTCAGTCCACTCCTTGTGAAGCTTCCCCAAATTCTCGAATCGGCTTTGCTTGACAATCTTCTCAAGGCTGCGGTCATCCCTCTTGCTTGTGCACCTTTTCCCAGTCAACTTTCCATGAATATGCTTTGATACAGCACTCTGCAAACAGCCAGCCCTTTCAGCAATGACCTTCTGTGGCTTACCCTCCTTGTGGAGGGTGTCAATGAGTGTCTTCTGGACAACTGTCAAGTCAGCAGTCTTCCCATGATTGTGGTTGTGCGTACTGAACCAGACTGCAAGATTCATGGTATTTATACTGCATAACTAGTGATTTACTCAAACTCGAAATGTAATATTCTAATATTTTGAGATACGTTTTTTCTATATTTTTTTTAGCTGTAGGCCGTAATTATCAAAATTAAAATTAAAAAATGCTTGAAACATTTTAGTTTACATGTAATGAGTCTTGAATATATACAATTTTCACTTTCTGAAATAAGTGACAAAAAATATTGAACTCTTCCACAATATTCTAATTTTTTGAGATGCACCTGTACAATACAGTACATAATAAATACAGAGGTCTGACATAAGTAGATAGACATCCAAATTTAAAAGGGCACCTGTTTATTTTGGAACCATACATAGCGCTGAAAAGATATGAGTGAGGTTAATACTTTGTAGGGCAGCCTTTTGCCTTCAGCAAGACAGCAGTGTGCCGACAGATCAGTAATAATGGCTTGTGGGATTGTAGCCAATACATGGCACATACTGTGTATTACTTTCACAAGGACAGCCAACATGTAAACTGAGGTTTGAGGTTTGTGCCATGACAGAATTGTGATGTCTTGACTCCTTTCATCTTTGTGTTGCACATAGCCACTGAGAGCTAGAACACCATCTTCCAATAAAATACTTCCCTCCTTGGACAGTTAACATTTCATTGCGCAAATATGTCCCTCTGTCAATGCTCATCAATCAATCAGTCCCCCATGAACCTTGTGCCTGTGGCAGAGCTGTATCTACTCTTATAGCTTGATTATGTTTGAGTCTCAGGGGGAGTGTCTATTTACTTATATCAAGGGTGGACCAGTGGATAGAGCATTTGATTAGCAAGCAGTAAGTATTCCAACAGGTATCCAGCCTGTGATCTTTTTAATCAAGATATCTAACTAGTACTGAAACCATCTTCCATGATGCTGAAGTTATTGAAAGTCACCTTCAAAAAATCCAATGATCCTTATCAGTACAATCTCAAGGACAGCAAATAAGAATTATTTTAAAATAGTGGTGATAAAAGCTGAAAAGGCACATCATCAGCAAATACTTCTGATTTAGTCACTTGAGGGGATCCTACAGGACTTTTTCAGACTGACCAGAATTGAGGTAACAACAAATCCTTTTGGTTGTCTCTAAGGGCTGCAACTATAAATCAGCTAATGTATCATTGTGGCTTGATTCAGAAAGAGACTGATTTAATGTAAAAGAATGCGATAAATTACCATCAATGTTGGAGAACAGTAATGATGGGTGTTGCGAATTAATTAAAAATCATACTAATAAGGATTTCTCTTCCTTGGAAAGTGGAGGCAGGAAGGGTACTGAATAGGCTAGGATGGCTTCCTTCTGATAACTAAACTGCCACTTTAAGGAGATAAGAACGGGTGTGTCGACAGTAAAGAATGAATGAGCTTTTCTTTTATATTTCAACAGGCTTTACAGGTTTAGTTTTGTTCGTCTTATTTTTCATTCTCTCTCAAAAAGTTCAGTACTTTAACTTGCCTCCAGACAGCATCAATCCTCCCAGACTTCAAAGTTAATTTACCTTATTAGCATCCATGGAATTTCAATTAAACTAAGTTATTTTAAATAAAAAATTTTCTACATAAAATAAAAAGGTATATATGGCAATTCACAGAAGATTAATCAGGTTTCAATCCTAAAAGTCATTGCTACAGATCTTTTTTTCCTTCGTTTACTAAGATAAGCTTTTTGATGAAGGCATAGTTGAAACTTAATTATGGGGTCTTCATAATTATCTGTTTCTACAAAAAGCTTTTAAAGACTCTGCAATAATGTTAGTTTTAAAATTTTACTGCAGTTAAGATATTATCTGAATATGGCAAAAGTTTAGAAGATAAACCCGTTTAAAATTTTCTTTTAGAAAGTTACCTTCAATTAAGCTAATCACTATTAATTTATTAAAATGCATCCAGTTTATTTCATTTATTTTCATACCCCCATAACCATAGATGGACATGCGAGTTTGTTTATAGTGTAGGAGCTGCTGATACTAAGGGGTGTTTCAAAAGTGATGTCTCTGAATTTATCTCGAGTTAACCGTTACAGCTTTAGGTTCAAACTGAGCACAAGCTTTCAGCTGTTACGCAGCCTGCGTGGCTTCTGTAGAACAGTTTTTCTTCAGCGCTGTTTCGTTAAATGTACAATACACTATAAAAAAAATGGCGGGTGACAGCAGCACTAAAGAATAAAAGATGGTCCACACCAATCATACCGGATGTACTGCATGCAGCAGTCCTGACCTAGCACCCAGCGACTTATACCTCTTTGGTGGTATAAAGGAATCTCTTCAATGCATGCGCTGTGAGAGTGACACGGCTGTGAAACATGGAGCAGCTGAAAGCACAATCACCACATTTTTAATGCGCAGGCTTCAATGTTCAGTGTGACAGAGATTTTGTGGAAAAGTAGGACTTGCACGAATATGGCTAAATTGCATTCAGTTTGAACTTTAATGCTGTAATGGTTAACTATGACTCTAGCTTTCTCCACCCTAACCATCACCTTATTAGTAGTAATACAACTAATTAATGAAACTACATTTCAACCATTCCCCCCTGCCATCATTAGCAGGGTTTAATCACTTGCGAGTGCTCAACTATGCAATTCTGAGGCATTATTGATAAGGTGATGGGAAAAGCCTGTAACTAGTGTTATAACACATTGCCTAGATCCCTAAATGCTTCAACCTGACTTGAGAATCTTCGATGCTGCTGTTTCTGAAATATCTGTTTAATTCTATTCTATTCTTTTTTTGTCTTTCTATTTCTAGAATTAAGTTGTTTTACTGAGTATAACAATTCTAAACACCTGTACTATACCTTTGAAAATGTGCCAAACAAACATCATGCTTTGTTGTACATAGCAGAATATTCTAAAAAAACCGCATACTATATCCAGTGACCAACAAAGCAGTTACTGTTCAAATACTGTATTAAATTGTCCTAAATCGCAGTTTCCCCGTCTATTAAAACAAATCTTAGATACATAAAGCGCTTTCTGCTCTATGAAGTTCATTATAGTTTGTATTTGGGCAAGTCTTCAATGGCTGTGAATACTGCACATGTTTAAAAAATTTAATTAAATAAAATAAATATGAGAATAGAACATCAATGGAAGTTCTAAAGCTGGCAGGAAGTTACCATAGCTCACCAGTGGCCATTTGACAAGGGACTTTTCAAACAAAATCATTTTAAACTTTATTTTGATTTAATTTAGTGCTCACATTGAGACAGGAAGCCATCATGGGCTCATACAAATCAGGAGAAATACTCATCAACATGATTTTTAAACTCATTTATACTATCTATCCATATTAACTATATCTGCAAGATATTTAGGAAAAACAGTAGCTGGCAGTAAAACATGTAAATGGTCTGTCTGGTGGAACTGAAAATGTTATTTAGCAATAGTTCAGAAGATGTACAGTATAAACCAAAGCAGCAGCTGGTTTAAAACATAAAAATTTGCATATACACACACAATGGCTATTATTGAGAATATGAAGTTAGCGTTGTAATAATATTGCTTACGTAAATAGACAAGATGTAAAGCACAGGAGAAAAACATACCTACCAATTATGCACTATAGAATCCACAATGCATAGTAGAAAAAGTAGCTGTTCCCAAACTAGGGATCACAACAAGAAGGGATGGGGACCCACAAAGCTGTCCAGTATGATTATTATTTTCTTGCAATATTTAATCTTTTGACTGCTGCTGACACATACCTGTGTGATCTGTGGTATAATCCACTAGTGTATTGCCCACACCACAACCTTTAAGATACAGTTTCTTTGTGGTCTAGAATGCAGGAATTGCATTTTTTTCCAATATATTCTGTGAAAGCATCTCCCAAGCCCCCCCCCCAGCAGGGTGTGTGCATCCCTGCAGATTGCACTGAGGTGCTGGAGGTTTGAGTCATGACAATTTGTCACTGTATTAATTGGGGCATGCATATGATGCAAAATGCCTAGGTTGAGTTCAATGAAGGTAGAGGGGAAGAGTCCGCTTGAACTGTAGGATGGAGGTAAAATGACGGAACTAGTGGAGGCTAGCGGGAGCCACAATCCTGCCAAGCTTCCTTCATCAAAATCTAAGAGGGTGCACTTTCTCAAAATTTGATGATGTGATGCAGAACTAGGCACTTTCTAATGTCAAGCCACGCTGAAGAAGTCTGAGCCAACGTAATTATGACCTCCGCTATTAGTGGTCAAGGGGAGCTAAAAAAACCATTACTCTCCAAAGAACCAAGATAAATTAAATGACCATGTTTAAAAGTTGTTTTTTTATTTCAATGTTAATACTACTTCTAATAAAAACATTTTTCATTACTCTTAAACAAATTAAGGATAACTGAAACATTCAAATTAGGAATGATGTTATTTTATTCCTGTTGCAAATTCAAATGCCTAAAATCTAGTAACTCGGTTGATTCATATGATAACATTTTGAATAAATCTGCTTTTTGACAACTGTGTGGGTTCTCTCACACAAAAATAAATATATATATATATATAACACACACACGCACACACTGGCTGGTCTCTTTATTAGGACCTATGTACCATTAAAATTGGGCCTGACCTGAGCTAAATTAGGTTCAGGTGATCCCTGCAACAACACTATGTATGACTTGTACAAGTACATTGGCAGTCAGTTTAACAGATAAGGCAAAGATACTAGAACATCTGAAAGAGGCCTAATAATAAAACACCAACTGTTAGAGAGATCCAAATCTGTCTGCAGCCATATCTTACAAAGAAAGTTGTGGAATATGGCAGCAGGAGACCAATGGGTAGACCACTGATTATAGTTACCAACATGAAAAGATACCTTGTGCATTGCAAGGAACACAGGCATTGGACTGAGGACAGGTGAAAAGTGATGCGGTTTGACAAGTCAGGCTTTATCCCCTTTTTTTGCACAGATGGGAAGAGAGAGTTTTTGAAAAAGCCACACAAATCTTTCAATTCCTCTTGTGGTCTCAACTATCCAGGCCTCTGATGGTTGAGTTATAGTGACAGGAATGTTTTAGGCTAAATAAATGCTAAAGCCTGCCTCAGCATCATTTCCAATCAAGTGTCTCCAGCAAAGCGTTTCATGTGTACCCTGATGAAGAGGGCTAGTTCCAAGACAACAATGATGCTCTCATCCACCATGCCCATACTGCACATTCACGGTCTGAGAAACAAGATGGAGATTTCAGGCAGCTCCCATGGCCAGCACAATTCCCAGATCTTAATCCAATTAAGCAACTGAGGAATGAACTTGAAAGATACCTTAACCACACAATCATCTACCTACCTTACTCCCTATATTGCATACAATAGTAACAACTAAATAGAACATCATCCCTCACAACACTTTCCAGCATTTTGTGGATTTCGAGTTAAGGATGTTATTTTTTGCAAAAGGTAGCCTAGCATATTAGGGAAGGGCCCTAATAAAGTGACCAGCCAATGTGTGTGGTGTGTGTGTGTGTGTGTGTGTGTGTGTGCGTGCTTGCATGTGTGTGTAGGTATTGTGATGGCTTTCACACAGAAGTTGTCACTGTTTCATGAAGATTTTTTTGTTTCTTTGAACATGAAGAAGAAAGTTATCTCTATCTTTCACTAAAAGTTTATAATCTAAAGCAAATCCCAGGAATTTCTTATTCCATTAAATTCATGTATTTGTCAGGGTTATCTGTGACAAAAGGAAGGAAGGAAAATAATTCTCTTTTTCTTCTTTAAGCTCATGCAGCCAAAAACAAACAAAAGCAGGTTCTACTCTAAGGGAACTCGCTCCTTTAGTATGGTAGTTAAAGTTAGAAACTCCACAAGCAATTCATGAAGCGTGAGTGTTTTTGGTTCCTTTTTTTTTTTAATTTTAAAATTGCTACACACAAGCCATGGCAACACAAACGCACGCACACATGAACAAAACCTTCTCCAGTTCACTGTAATTAGCTAATTGCTAAATTCAGAGAACCAGCACAAAAATTAAAATTCCAAAGTGGGAATTATGGAACTCAGATTTAATTAAAGGTATATTTCTAGTTGATGAGAAAAAAGTAGATAAAATGACCCAGGTTAGTGGCAGTGATAAGGCAGTGCGTGATATAAAGTTACTGTGCGAGATAAAAGGGTGCCCTACTTAGAGATACAAGTTGTAATGGTGGGAAAGTCAGAAAATCTTGGTGCAGAATGGTCACAAATTACGTATACTGATGGATGGTGACTGATAAAGATTAAGGAAGTGGAAATAGAAACAGATAGTCCTTTCTTCAAAGGAAGAGTAATAGGGTTATGTAAGATAACCTCTGTATACAATGTCAATGTATGTTATAGCAAAACTTGCGTTCAGGGCTCAAACTTACTTTGATGGCCTCAGAATATGACCCTGGTAGTGCATTTACCGTGATTATTCTTCATTCATCACATGTGGAAAATATCCCACAGTGAGTAAAGACAAAAAGTCTGGAGAATATGGCAGCTTGGGACATTCCTGTGATAAGGACAGGAATAAAGGCTGCATTAATGTGACCAATAGGAAAGAAGTCATCAGAAGTCCTGAGGAGACTTTGTTCTACTTCACCAGAGACCAGTACATGACCAGGAAATTATTTGACTGCTGAGAAGCAAGGACTGACCGGTTGTTCAGCCATCCTAGCATTTCCAATGTTGAAGCTGAAGATTCCCACAACCAACCGCTTGCTGCTTGCCCTTCACTGACCTCTCCCAAAATAGACAGTGGAATCACAACAACAGTCCATGCCCATTATCCACTAGCACCTAGCTAGATGTCACCATCTCGTGCCATAAAGTACTGCACTATTGTAAACTATTTCGCTATTTATCAGTTTGTGTAGTGTATGATTAATAATAAGAATAAGTTAACCTAACTGTGTTCTGGTCCCTACTGAGTTCATACTTAAATACACATATATACAAAAATACAAGGAATTCTTGCAAACCAAATACTGAATATTCTCAAAACACCAATAAGAGTAATAAGACTGTAGAGGATTTTGTAGCGAGTTAATACATTTATACATAAAATTGTATTTATATACATATAATTTTAAACACTAATTTTGTCTGAGAAATTATAATTTGCATAATTGTATTTATATATTATAGTTATTGTACTACCTTACTTTCGGAAAGGAAAAAGATTAACGTTTAGTCCAAAAAACATCCCTAATTATGTGCATGAGTAAAAGGATTCTACTTAACTAGATCATTGTGACTTATACACACCTTATCCCGTTCATAGTGCTCAGCAGCTTCAACATTTAAAGGATCATCAAAATTTAAAAGATCCTGTAAAATAAGAAAAAAATAAACAAGTATAAATGTTTTCAAATGAATATTTTTCATTGTTTTCATTTTATTGAAATTCTTGGGCAACGCAGACTAATAACAATCATTCCACCAAAGACGACTAAGACTAAATTGCATGTATGCAAATATTTTCAAATAAATTTTCCTTTTTTAATAAATAATTAATTGTTCTACCTACCTACAAAAAAAAAGGAGGAAAACAATGGGGGGTTAGGGTGATGTGGGAAAGTAAGATTCTTAAGTTTATTTTAAACTTTATAAAAAGTTTGCATTGGCTTAAGTCTGCCATTTTTAAAGCTTACACTACCATTAAATTAATAAATTTAGGGTCTGTGAAGTTTCTGTAAAAGCTTCAGTGTACAACAGAGATGAAGGATTAAGACCTTTTTTTAAATTTTTTAAACAAACAGATTAAGTACTTACTGAAAATAATGAATTTAAGCCCCATATCACGTCTTTCAATCGTCTGGTTGGAGCCCATCCTATAAATGGAAAAAAACATTAATTAAATATTGATGGCACTGAAAGGGTTGACACTGCGGCTACTGCACGTCAGAAAGTCAAAACCCTGAACAAAGCGCCAGACTTCTGGGTAGCATAAGACAAATCCAAATAATATGATTACACTTTAACAATATTCTTAACACTATTTCTTGGTAACCACTTCATGGTTGTTGTATACATTGCACAAAGTAGCCTGAATTTACTCACTGTAAGGAAAAATATCTACAACTGAGATAACTAATTTTTACTGCTTCTTTTCTTGATCTTCATCAGACTAATGCCATGGAGAACATCACTTGATCTGGATTTAATCCTCTTCTTAGTGGCTGGCATAACAGGTTTACTCAGGTCACATGTATCTTTTTACACCATCTCTTTATTGGACTTATGAGAAGGTAGTCACTGACCTTCTTTATCTTCTATTGTTCTACATCTCCAGTGCCTTTGCCCCAGAAAAAATAGAAGTCAAGGCCCCATTCAGATGTCAACATTTGGTTTTTCCTCATGGCAGCAATTATGGCAATTTTTTAGCATCCAGCTAGTCTGACTTCTGAATTTCATATCGTATTCATTGCAGATGACCTTATAAATAAGGTCTGCTTTCTTCTCTGGATGGATCCTGTCTTTAACCCTAACTGACCATTCTTTAAGTTGGGTCTTTATTTGGAAAAAGACTGTTGGTATTTTCATAGCATTCTAACCAGACTTTCTGAGGCTTGGCATGCCAACCATTATCTAACATGCATCCCCTCTGTACTCCATTGATGGTGTCTAAGGCACCTTCTGTAATTTGTCGGCTTTCTGTCTCAGGCATGCTCAAGTGCATCTTTTGATATGCTGTCTCACAAATATCTCCGAATGTCCATTTTGCTTTAACTTTGCTACTATTTTTTTTTCCATTTACAACTTGCAAGCAGCATCTTTGCAGGTTTCCCTGGTAGTATGACTGAAAGTTCAAATATCAGTTCATATTGGTTGGCTTTTGGTAAATAAGATGTCAGACAGCCATCACTAAGGAGGCTTTAGTAAAATGCAATCAAGGAACAGCAGGCAACCATCCTTTTCCTTCTGTTTAGTGAACCTGATGTTTTAGTCCATGGAGTTAGCATCCAAAGAACTGTGGGAGGGAGTTGGTGCTGTGGATAGTAACTGTTCTTCAAAATGCTCCATGAAAATGTTGACCACCACAAAGAGTTGGGTGAAGATCTTTAAATATCTTCTATCTCTTGTGAAGACAGCTAAGATCATATCAGATTATTTCTTGATAAGCCTGGATGTGGAAGCTCTATTCTCAAATACCCTACATTTGATGTAGCTGTATTAGCTGTTCGAGACACACTTGACAACCATCATTCCCTAAAGGAACACTCCATGTTTTCCTGCTAAGAGATAATAGATGGCCTGTACATCTATTTAATGAACATCTGGTTTCTGTTTAAAGGTAAAATGCTATGAACAGAAAGAAGGTACAGCAATGGAATCACCCGTGTTCCTGGTCCCTTCATTCACTGGAAAAATCAGACAAATCTGATAAATATATTAGAATTGCACCAGATAGTAAATGAACTTTTTCTTATCTTTGTAATAAAAATGTCTACAGAAACCTAAAATCATATAAAATATCTGTTCAAAAAGAGAGAGAGAGAGATTCACAAGAGGCTTTCACCTCTGACATCCATTGTCTGTGTCTTGATGTGCAGTAAGTCCTCATTTAACACCAGGGATGCATTCCCAGAAAACATGGCTTTAAGTGAAACCTATCTTCCTATACACTTAATGTTATAAATGGAGAATGCATTACTTGGAGATAGTTTTAGGTCATTACTTGCAGAAAAAATATTAAATAAGTACCAAAAGAGATATTTAACAACTTTAAATAAATATAAATTAACACTCACCAGAGATGGTATAAGAGATTGCTTATCAAGGCCCTGTAGATGTGTGGGTGGAAAGTGAAGGGTTTATATTGGGTGAAAGTGAAGCCATTTTGAGATATTACTAGATCCTTTTGAGAGTTTCTTCCTGGGCTCTGATGCAGTATTGTTTCTCGACTGCTGTCCGAGAGTCGCTTCATGGCCAGTTGTTTATGGGTAGCATTTGAGCCCTAACAGTCTCTTCCTCTTCTTGTTGTCGCTCCAGCATGGTTATTGTTCGAAAGTGTTTGACCATGAGACTCAAGCAAGTCTGCCATATCAGCTTCATTGACATCTAGAAATACAGCTTCATCAGCAAGCCCCACAATTTCAAGCTGGATGTCTGGTATGGATTTCTTAAAGCCTTTAAATTCATTGACATACTCAGGCCATAGTTTTTTAGCCAGCATTCATTATTACATGCCACAATGCCCAAATATCGTCAATGGCTTCCCTGATGTAATAGGTATACCAAAACTCCCTGATGGTTGGCATATCCTCCATGTCAGTTTCAGTGATAAGCTGGCCATGATGCAATGTAAATAATATGTCTTAAGCATAGCAATAGCACCCTGATCCACCAGCTGCAGCAGTCAAATCATGTTTGGTGATGAAAATAAAGCAAACATATTCAGAGAGATCATCCAAGTTTACCAGCTGCCCAAATGCATTGTTCATAGTTAAGTAGTGCCCTATTGTCTAAGTTTTTTTTGGTGAAGTATCCTTGATCAAGAGGCAAAAATATGGTGTAAACCAATCAAGGAATACTGCCATCATCACCCATTCTTTCTTGTTCGATCACCAAATCACAGGGACATTGTTCTTTGAGTATTCCTTTAGAGCCTGGGAGTTCTCAGAGTGGTAAACCAATAAAGATTTTAACTTCACATCTCCAGAACATTACTACCAAGCGGCAGAGTTAGGCAATCTTTTGCAGTTTTAAATGCTCAGGTAGTCCTTTCTTCCTTGGAGATGTACATGTGGGATGACATGCATTTCCAAAATAGACCTGTCTTGCCTACATTAAAAACTTGCTCGGGAGAGTAGCTACCTTCTTCAATTATCCCCTTCAGTTCAACTGGATAATTATTTGCAACCACCAAGTCCATACTAGAAGCCTTACCAGTCACTTTGATATTATGTAGGTTGGAACAATGGCTTGCTGAAAACGTGTCTGTACCAATGCTTGAACCTTTGGCATACTCTTGTTTTAAGTCATGAAACAGTAACCCGACTTTTTCTTATGCCATCACCAAGGTTAGAGGCATGTATGCTGACCTTAATCTTTGATCCAAACACTTAGCCACCTCCAAATATCATCTCCATCACCTTATCTTTTGACCTAGAAATTCTTATAACACTTGATCGGAGTCGCACATTGAGCACATTCTTTTATTTTAGCATGGACTCTCACCATCATAGATGGTAGGCTAAGCACCCTGTCAATGTCCACCGCACGCTTGCCCAATTCAGAGTGCCTTAACACATTCAATTTCACCTCTAGAGTGATAGTTTTCCCAGTTTTCTTCGAATCAGAAGCAGGAGGATTACTTGCTGATCATTTTCCACTCTTGACTGCAGGATTTTGCAAACATTTTACACTTAAACACACACAAAAAATATATCAATGCAACAAAATCATTACCCAAACAACATGGCATTAGCATTTGACCTGGAGTCAGGGTATGTCATGGAGGGACACAAGGAAAGCATAGTGATATCTGCGTCCTACATTGCTGTGGCGCAAAATTCAAATTTTTTGTGACATACCACAAAAATGACTTAATGCTATAATGGGAACAACATTAAATGGGGGCTCATTATATCTGATTGGAAAGAGTAAAAACCGTTCAAATTATCTGCTTTGATTTACTGATAAGGAAAACTGCAATCATGAAATGCTCTCATAATAGAGCCCTATTCACAAAATATTTAAAACAAATTTTTAAAAAAATTCTCTTTTCATATAGTAGTACCCCACTAACCAGAATTCCACTGACTGGAATTCTCCAATAACTGGAATTGGGATTTCCCCACAAAAAAGTTCACTTGGTGCCAATTACTAGTAAAAATTTTCAGAAAGGCCTCATGATGTCTAGATGTGGCTGGCACATGCCAAGTAGCTAAGCCAAGTCAAGTCATATAACTGTCCAGGGATGCTGTGATTCAGTAGTAATTCTTCCAGCTCTTCCCTCTCCTACATGGACACCCAGTCATTTTTTTCCACCTGCTGCTCTCGCTTGCCTACCCGAATGCTACAATTGTAACCAAATTTTCTAACAAGTTCTGAAAGTGAATTATAGAGAACCATGACCAAAGTGTTGGAAAGGGTCATCTGCAGGTTTACAAAAAATAAAATAGTTAACCATAAAGGGAAAACTGGAAATTTAACAAAATTTGGTGAAGAAAGTTCCCATGAAAGAACTGATTTAAAAATATGATGTTGACATGTCAAAAATTTATGAGAAATTATGAAACAGTAATCATTAATCTCTATGCCAGAACAGTCTGAAAAGGAAAGTTTGAGCAGAACAAAGATAGGATCAGCAAAATATGGAAGGTGAATGTGGCAGTGTACGAATGATGTAAACAACAGCGAGTAAGTGATGCTCCTGTGCGTAGCGATGAAATCTGTGACATGGTACAGTGGTTTGCCAGATTATGAACATGGTAGACTTCAATGGTAGTGCAGGCCAGCTGTACAAATTTCATAAGACACACGGAATATTGAACTGAAGGGTTAGCGGTTATAGGACTACTGTTGATGTTGTGCATAAGGAGCCCCTCAAAAAATAACTCTGACAGCTAATTAGAGAGAATGACATTTGTACATGAGCTCTATAACATCAAAAAAACAGCTTTTCTTGGAAGTCTTTGCAGAATAACATACTTGCCTTCAAGCATGAAAGCAAAACCATAGTTCCTGCCTCCAAACATGACCTCTCTGATCCAGCCCATAAAGCAGAGCATCATTCACACCTGTAAATGTTCAATTTGAGGGAAGCTCTGGACAAGCTCAATAGTACTACCCTTGTCAATGCATGGAAGAAACTGCTGAATGGCAATGGCAGATCAGCAGTGCAGCCAGAAAAGGTGGTGGCAGAGGCTGATATTGAAGGATTTGACCTAAATGGCATCTACCATTTGTTCAGGGATAGTGTTGACGTAACTCTTGCTGAGAAAAACCCGAATTAATGGCTAGTGGATGCCAATAACCCCATATGAGGAGACTGCATTAGATACCAAAACTTCCTTCAGAGGAAAACAAGATTGTGGTGCAGATCTGGACATGGAGGAGTTCACCTGGATAAAGCTGTCTTAAGTCAAAGCACACCTGGACAACCATGTGAACTACATTGCTGTAACTGATGTCCACAGGTTCTTCCTGCTTTACCAGCACCTCCAGAAGCAGCGCAAAATAGCTGTGAAACTGCTACAGAAACACAAAGTCAAAAGAAAACTAAAGATCAAAGACTACTTTACCAAGATTCCAGTGCTGTCTCTGACATCACTTGCCCTAGCAGGAGATTTTCAGAGCCAGTTCTCTTCCAGTAGAAGTCTTGTCCCTTTTCCATCCACTCCAATGTGTCAGCCCTACTACCATCATCACCACCACCATGTTTGCTGTCACCTGGGCCCAGCACCTTCAACACACAAGTGTCCATCCATTCACCACCAGTGAAGGAAATGTGTGTCACTCCCGAGCTTCCTTCATTATGGAGGGAGAAGGGACTAATCCAGAATAACATCCCAGGTACAAATGGCACAAGAACAATGTAGACTGTTCTATATCATACACACTCACTAATGCCTGCCAAACCCAACCTCAGATACAGCCAATGAGTACATTAAATATTTTAAAAATTGTATTAGACCCACAATTACAAAATTGTATAGGTCTTTTTACTGTACTGTATTCTTAATTTTTTTTTTATTGTATTATCTTCATTTTCTCATTTTACCATTAACCAAAATTCTATCCTAATTAGAATGGTTTTTCATGCATTATTCCAGTTAGTGGGGGCACTGCTGTATGACTTTTTGTTTGTGACTAATTGATCACGCATCAGAACATGGCACAATCACAAGATGTATGATTCATCGTAATTAATTATTAATAAGAGCTTCTTTGTCTAAAACTATGTCATTATTTATATATGCATGCAGTTTAAATTATTTGACTTATTTCCTTGTATTGTGTGACACTGAAGTACAACCAGGTTTTTCTAAATATTTCAATCACAGAAGTCCCTATTATCACTGGTTAGAAATAATTCTAATAATTAATAGGAATGATGATGATTAACACAAAAATGATTTCACCAAAAAAGTCCCTCAAGATTAGAGCACCATCAAATAATGTCACCTTGTTCTCCTTATCGCACATCAGGGGTAGAGAGAGAGAGCTTTTCTATATAAGGTGGGGTTAAAGTTAGTAGTATCTATTATTGAATATTGTTATCTGGCCAATGTCAACAATTTTCACAAGCTAACTGCTTGTCTGGTATGCAAGAGCCTTTTCTCAAGGCCACATTATTACAACTCTGATCTTAGTCCATTGCTGCCATGGTTTCAATTTTACAAACTTCACTTCTGTTTTTCTCTCTGGGGAGCAAACATCCTCCAACTGGCCACATAAAGGCATACTTGCACATTCAGCGTTCGCTTTATAATAGAACAAGGGAAACAAATCTAATCCACAAAAATACAGATAACCATTCCGCGATGTAAGGGAGATGACTCAACACAAACAGGATGTCTGTTTCAGTGTTTCAAGAGAAATCCAGAGCAAAAGATTATTGGAACATGTGATGACTCTATGACTTATAGTCTCTCTTCATTTTTACAATCTTTTTTTTTTTTTTATTTAATTTTTTTATTGCAGTAAAAAAGTCTCTGCTTCAGCCACCTTTATTTACTAATTCCAGCCCCTCCCCCCATTGTCTACCTAACTGTACACACACACACACACACTACATGCCGGTTAAGCAGCTGGAGAGTAAACGAATTGAGAAATCAAATAAATTATAAAAGCACTTCCTTAAGTAGAAGACATCAAAAAGAACTGTAAAAGATTAAAAAAAAAAAAGGAAGAGAAAAACTAAAGCTCCAAGTTTTGTTTTTTTTATTTTTAAATATTATTTGTTTGCCTATGAAATTATTTCTAGTGTGGTCGCAAAGCAACTCTACCTGAGATGAGCTGAAGCTACTTTTTCAAAGCATAAGAATAATACATTTATTAGAGCCCCCGCCCCCTCATTTGTTACACTCTGAAGCTCGGAGTTTATGAGAGCATTTCAAAATTAATTAATATTTTTAAAAACAGAACAGAACAAATAAGTCTTCAAACAGGAAACTCACCCATACTATCATAGGAATTCTGTCGTAATAAACTGAGACACACCTCTCCGTTTTCATTTATATTAGGGTGCCATATCCTGGTACAACACGAAACTCTAGGTGGCTACAAATGAAATATGTATATAATATATAAAATTAGCGATAGAAACTTAAAATTAAATAAACTTCTACAATGAGAGTTTGTCACTTCTTTGTATCTTTTTACACTTGTTCCAAAACAAATCCAAGAGAAAATCACAAAATGTGTAAAGCAGTACCTATCTAGCAATTTGAACAGTACATTATCCTAGGCAAAATTTGAATGAAATTCTTTATTTTCAAAGCTCCAACTCGGCGATGCACATTGATCTATCTTCACTTTACTTAGCTTTGTTTCTTCACTATTAGCTTCTGATCGTGTAATATACTGCATTTTGACAAAAAGTAGATATCAAATAAATCAGGGTTAATGTGAAACACAAAAATAGATAATTAAACTGAGTGTTGTATAAAGAGAGAGAATAATAAAAAGAAAAAACAATTCATTAAGAGCCTTCTTTTTTTTTTTTTGTCTATGTTGCTGACTTCCTGCCTGCCTACCTTTGTACACAAATTTTAAAGGGTAGTTTTATATTTAATTAAATCAAGTGATAAATTAATGTAATTTTGATGAAAAGTTGATAATAACAAATTCTGTTGTGAATTCCTTTTCACTATGTCACAAAACAAACAGAACCCAAAACCACTTGCGACATTTGCATAAAGATGAGTTCACAGAACTTACTGTCGACCAGGCAGAAAAACCAGTGCAAAATAAGAAATAAAAACATTTGGCCATCATATTTAATCCATTTCAAAAAACAAAAAAAAAGCTAACTTTACATTTGGATGGATGGATGGATGGACCAGTAAATCAACAGATGATTTTGAATCCCACTCAAATTTTTAAGAATATCATTTCTAATGCATTTTAGTTATTCTACTGTTTTCTGGTTAAAAAAAAATGAAATCTTGAATTTTGCATTTACTTATTTAATTTATAAAAGTCCAGAGCCTGCTGAAAGAAAAGAAATAGCAGATACACCAAAAATATTCTTGACTAGAAATTTTAAGTAAGCTTAGGAAATAGATGTCAAAATATTTCATAAGACTTTCGGTATTTAATGCCCAATGGAGTAGATCATTCTTATAGCATCAGGAGACAAATAGCTCTATGACAAGCTACAGCTGAGATACTTTTGTTTTTGAAGAATTATCAACATTTGAAGGAGATAATCAAAACCATGCAATATATAATGACACCACTAGATTTGATATTAAATTTTGGTTCTACACCTTTCATTCTCCCTGTCAGCGTTAGTGGTCAAAACATAACTTTTGCAACTGAAAATAAAAAAGATTACCTAATGTTTTCCTTTAAAAGCAAGTTGTTTAATTAGAGAGACATAAATAATACTAAATAATAATATTGTTATTTAAATGAGGTACTTTAAAAGATATAAATAGTGGTGATGTACACTAAGGAATGTGTGTTAATTTGTTGTCTACAACTGCAGAAATGCCTGACATGGTGGTGTAGTATCATGATTACCACTACTCAGTTTTGGCATTCCTATGCTTGTGAGGCCTGGCACTTCAAAAATAAAAACCGCTACAACTCAGTTTAGCTGTTGAAGGAAACTAGAGGAAAATCGCACAGATGACTGGTAATGGCAAGTGGAGACCCTGGTAAAGGGGGCCTACAATTCTGAATGTTCAGTAAAAGTTCTGTTATTTTTCTAACAATTTTTTTTTTTCAAAGATTGTTTTCATTTTATAAAAACTGCATATAAGTAGAGGAAAAAGACAGCATAAGATTCAGCAAGTTCTGATTAAAATTAAGCATGAGAGCAAAGAGTAAAAACTTACCAAAATGTTATATTCATCTGGCACATCTATTTCAAAATAAAACTTTCCTCCATGCCAGAAGCCTTCATCTGGGTTGATGGTTAAAGAAAAATTATGCAAAACATTTGGGTCATCAAAATCAACTCTGCAGGTTTTAGGTAAGTTTTCTTCCATTTCTTGTACTTCTGAAAAAACATGAGAAACATAATCACTATCAAAAAAAATTAGATGTTAAACAGAAATAATAACCACCAATGATGGGTCCAGTCTGAATTCTGAATGTAGGATGATGGCTTAGAATGAGTAGAAACGCCCACTCAGTAATGCTGGAGGAATGGGGCTAAAATAACTGAGTAACATTTAGAACTTAAGAATCAAGAAAGGCAAGTTATGTTCTCTGAAATTTGATACCACCATCATTATTTACTGTTCTAGAATTATCAATGATTTGGTAAACTTCTGTTGCTATCCTAGAAATAGTTCTGGAGAACAAAGAAAAAATAAGTTTGCTGAAATGTTAATAAATTTACAACAGTGGAGTAGTTAAAAAAAGCTCAAAAAGTATAACATGTCAAATATCTGAGTTATGCCACCAAAATTCTGTAAATATTTTGTTTTCAGCTCTAAATGTTCTAATTTGCTAATTTTTTGGCTAATATAAAAGGAAGAAGACAGCAACAATATTTAGTATTTCTTCTTTTTCCACAAATTGTCATCTAGTCATATTTAATACGGATGCATAAAACTGAGAGGGCTGCTAACAAGTGCTACCATTCCAATGCTTCATGGAAGCTCGGCACTGCTGTCTTCAATAGGAAATGGAAAGTCACCACTAGATCTCCTCTCTAGCTACAGAAGAAGACCAAAGTGCCTAGCTGGACCGGTACAGATGAGCAAGAAGAAACCATGCTATGAGTAGAGGTTCATCAAACCGAGTTGGTCAACAAAGAATGAACTCAGGCTCTACAGCAAAGCAACCCAGTGTGCTATGCAATCATTCATCTGTCTCCCACTTGGCATTTAGCAATGTTTAAAAATTTTTCAATAATCTAAAATCAAAAATATGTCCCACTGTTGCAGATATACTAAGTATGAAAGATCTCAATGACTCAACTGGATATCCAAACCACATGGGTAATAACAGTTAATAGTTTGTCTTTTTCAAAACAGCTTTTAAATAACAAGGCAGAAAATAACAGACAACTGACTACCAAGCAAGTGAACATACAATGGTTTGCTTTACCAATACTTTGGATACAGTTTATAAAATAAATTGAAAAATTTAAACAACAGAGGCTAAGAAATCCTCTGGGACCACTGATGAAAATAGAGGTGCATAAGATGTTCACCTGTTTAGTAGATTGTGGTGTCAGTCCTTTAGTAGTAGTTTATTATTTTTTTTCATTTTTATCTAAAAACCAAACCAGATTTTTATCTTTTTCTAGATTATATATAGTGTACTTTACCTACCTTTCACTAGAAGTTTATCTCTAATTGAAACTCGTCTACAGTCCACATCATTCTCTTTGTTAATTTCTCCAGATTTTTTTTCTTTAAGCTTTTTGGACAATGTTATCATTGCTCTGAAAAGAAAGCCAGGTAGATTTAGCCTAAATACAGCTGGACTCTCAAATTTTATTATTAAACAGTCAAAACAAAGGAACCAGAAGAATTTTCTTATTTTTGTTTTAAAGGGTGGAAAAATTTAATTCAAATTTTTCATTTATGTTATTCCACTTAATCACCTAAACACAAGCCATGGTCTGAGCTTGTGGGCTGTTGTGTCAGAGACTGACTTGGTTTACAGAATGTCCCACAGCAATGGTTTCTCCTCCTCCTGTACCAATCCATCAACATGGGTTTTACTGGGTTTCTCCCAAAGCTAAACAGGGGGGTTCTAGTAGATGCTTTCCATTGTACTCTTGATAGTGATAACAATGGCATTATATAATCTTGCCAAAATGTTTATGACCAAGTCGAAACAGAGATTTTCTAATACTTTGGTAGTATGTATTTTTCAGAATATCAAATGAAATTCATATAAATCTATATTAAGATGTGGTAACTTTGATGCTAAACCAACATTATTTACTATAGCAGTTGTATTTCAATGCAAAAACTCAGTTTTCATTTTTTTTTACACATTCTAATTAAATATTTCTTACTTCTTATATTCTCTCTTACAACCTCCTCATTTTTCTTTGGTGGTGCAAATTGAAACTATGGTACATTAGGGTATCATATCACTACTGAAGATTCTTAGGGTACACACAATACCATTGCAAAATGTTAACAACATTCTTCTAGGGAAATCTACAGGCTGATTTTCATTTGTTAACTGCCCACATACCTATTCTCTGAAAGTAAATTTTCAAAAAGCACAAAAATGGCTGTAAACATAAGCAGAATGTGGTATTAATGGTCTCATTTTAAGCAAATCAAAGGCAGCCTTGTTCATGAAATTTCAGTGGACACTCAATGAAGAGCAGTAAGTTTACTACTTTAACATTTCTAAAAACACAAGTACTTTTGGTAAACATTTTCCCACAACAGTGCTACTTGAAACACTGATCTCTTTCAGCCAAAGCAAGTGACTACCCCTACCCAGGAAAGCAAAAGAGAAAAACATATTTCTTGGGACAATTATTCTGATTCATTAAAACCAGGATAGCTACTAAAGAATATCTGGGGACCTGACAAAAGTTGCTGAAAAGGTCAGGCAGGGTATTTCAATGTTGTGCTTCTGACAAAAATCTTAACCTTAAAACCTATAAAAAGACAGAACAATAGGATATTTTGATCATCTATAAGATTTCTTTTAAAAATCTATATAAATTAAATATCAGTTTTTAGATAAATAAAACTTGACTTAGCCAGAATTTGGGATTGGAGAGATCAACAACAATCTGAAAAAAAACATTAACAATTGCATGTTTCCATAGATTTGCTCACTCTTTAAATTCAATGTTGTAAAGTCCCTAAGTTCTTATTTAAACAAATTAAACACAAAATATCAATTCTAGAGGAATTGATTTGCATCAGAGCTGTGACAACAATGTTTGGCCAAATCTTTTTAATGTGGAGCCACTATTTCTATAATCTAAGACATTCTATATGGTATTTCTGTCAAATTCATTGGATGAAAATTCCAAACACTAGTAAATAATACGCAAAACAAACCAAAAGGTCTCTGACATATTGCATCATCAAGCTAAGACTGTTAACAGAAAAAAAAAAATCGTTTTCTGACCAGGTTAGTCAACCACAAGATGCTTCAGATATTTCATCAGTCTGACAATAGTCTTTGTTATTTGCATCTTTCCTCCTGATTTCTTACCAGTGATATGAAGCTGCCAGTGAACAATCAACATCTATAATATCTCTAGTATCAGTCAGGACATCATGGCTGATACTCACAGGGGGGTTAATTACTTAATTAATATCTAAACTCTATTTGTGTGTGTGTACATGCATGCAAGAGTTGCAGAAAACTAGGTTTGTCATCTGTAATTTGATGAAGAAGCTGTCATCAAGAAGATTATCCTAAGCTGCTTCCTAAAGTTAACCCAAAAAATGTTTAGGGAGAATCATGATGATTTTACTTGTATTACTGAGATCGATTCAGATCATCATAAATAACAATTTCAGAACAAAAGAATCTAACACCCTGAAGAGCTCACAGCAAGCTGTTGGACCAAAATCCATATCATGGGAAGCCCATGGAAGATTAAAGACTGTTTACTCTAGTCTACCAAGTAGCCATTTTTGTTACAAACAGATTGTTCTAATAAACACTCTTGTGACATCTTTATAGGTGTCTGACATCAGTCTCCTACTAATCATTATCGACCAAACACTGAATTTTAACAAAGAGAGTCGAGTTACAGCAAACTGAATTTTTAATATCTCTGATATTACTTAGACACTTGAGGTGCTAGATAACGTGAAGTCAGCTAAACTAAGTATCTTCATTAGCCATCGACAGACCTGCTCCATTACAAGATAAAACATTAAATGATAAAGCAGGAAAATATTTAATTAAACGAGAGAGTTTTGTTGCCTTGCTGACATTCTTCTTTCGAACGGGGCTCGGATCCGCAGTCGTGCAGGATCATCATCTGGCGTAAAGACGCAGTGCTGCTGGCACCACCTCTACCGTTCACCAATACACCACCCGCCCGTACCGCTATCTAGCGCAGGGTCGGTCCGTTTATCTCCATCCTACCCGTTCGAACAGCAGGGTAGAGGGGGGTCTCCGACCTGTAAACACGACCTGGGGCAGTAGCGACTTCAATCCCTGACCCTCCCTCCCTCTCTTTGTGTGTGTGTGTGTCTGGTGGTGGACGACGACAACAACAACAACGACGACGACGACAGTCGGGTCGCCGGTATCGAGAACAGGCCAGAACGAAGCACGAACACACACCACCACCCACCAAACGTATAACGGGGACAAATTACTTTTAAAATCGAACTGCGTGAACATGAACAGCAATAAACCGACCAGCTTCACTTACTCCGACCCTATATTTTGCGAACATAGCAAACCGGAAGCTCACTTTTCCCAGAGTTCCCCGCGACCCCTTATGTCAAAATCAATCTTATCATAATGGTTTTTTTGTTTTGTTTTGTTTCCACCCCCCCCCCGTATATTTTGAAAGCGAAACTTATAATCTGATGAAAAATTATAGTAACATTAGCTGTTTATTAAATTATTTGAACGCAATTCTTATGGATGTTAATAAAATAAAATTATCGTTACTCTTACTACGATTGTTTACCGCACAATAATTTTCTATGACCAAACAAAACCTGCTTTTTTTAGAAATTGTACAAAAAAATAACCTAAAATAAATTATTTCGCAATGTCGTCTGAGACTCAAAATATGTGAGTATGTATTCTTGATAAATAGACATTTTATTTAGGGGTCTAAGAGACATGACAAAACAACAATAAAAACAACATGGCTGACTTCGAATGGCCCTGGCAGTATAATTTTCCGCCTTTCTTTACGTGAGTTTGTGCGTTTTTTTGTATATTCTCGTTTGATTTTAAAACCTTTTCTCTCTCTCTCTCTCTCTCTCTCTCTCTCTGACTAGCGAAGGAATTTTCTCATGTAATAATATAGTAAAAGAAAAAAAAGGAAAATGTTCTCGTGTTCCAATAAAAGATCGGCCACTAACTCACGGATTAACCGTTGGATTACAACTGAGACGGGAGTTAATCTTAATTAACTGGCGGAGCTGATCACAAACCGGCTGTGTGAACGGCGATTCCTTCTCTCTCTCTCCGTCTCCATTTCTGGCAAAGCTGAGGTGGGGTGGGGGGGAGAATGGTCCGTTCCCGGTCTAGGGTAGGGCATACTATTAGATCGTTTACCCTCAAGACAAGAGCAGATCTTCCAGATTACAGGAAAAGCACCGAGATTTGCGCTTCTGTCTATTTTGATGTATTCTTCTTGGAGTGTAACTCTCCTTTTTCACGGGCTAAATGGGGGAGCTGAACGCCTTTCCCTGGAGTTGGCATCTGGAGTTTTGCAACTATATATTTGAGATGCTTCGTACCTGATTAAGATGATGAAGAATCTGTCTGTGGTTGGGCTAAAAGAGTAAATACTCTGATGTTCATAAGGCACTCGGCTTTGAAAGAGTTTGTGATGGAGGACCCTAATAATATTAATTTTGTTTTTTTTTAATAATTATTAAAAGTTGCGTTAAAATATCTTTAATTTAAAAACTGCAAGGTGTACATTCCGAAGTAGTAACATTTACGATTTTCATTAAAAGAGTTTTATTCAATAACTTTTGTAAAGTTGAAGCCGATTCGAGCAGAACTACGCTCCTCACTTCTTTTCAAAATGTTGGTGAAGACAAAACACGCTAGTTTTAAAACAAAATAGAATACTTCATTAAATAATACGAATGCTCATGGCATTCGAATTTTATTTCTAAAAGAAATTGCTGCCCCTTACAAAATTGAAATGTTAATACAACAATTGGAACATGGATGCAAGCATTTAATGCCACCCTTTTATATACAATCAATAAACTATTGTTAACCACTGTCTTAGCTATTTCATTGCTTTATAGCAAAGTTGCAGATGCATAGTTAATTATAGTAGAACAGGAACATTGTTTTAAAATTTGCATAGATCCCATTTTTATCTTAAAACTATTCCTCTTGTTAATATGACTAATTAAAGGAAGTATAGTCAGTTGTAAAGAACTATGAAAATGTTACATGACATTTTTTGGAGATGGTGATTTTTAAAAAATTGATTGCACTTAATTAAAAGGAAAAAAATTCTGGTTTCTTACAGAACATGAGCATTACTATTTTAAAGTTATAATGCATTTTTCTCAAAATCATTTTAATTTAAAATTGCATGAGATATTTCTCTTGCTTTACATGTTATAAAATTACATCACTACAAGAAATATTAAACTTGTAATCCTTTTCCATCAACTTGTTTAATTAGTGTGATTGCCATAGTTTTGTCACTGTTAAATATTAAAGGTTATGACTTGGGAATTAAAAGTGGATTGAAAACTAATTATTTTGCATTAATGATTTATTTTCAAGTATCCAGCCAAATGTGGACACAAGAAAAAAGCAGATGGAAGCATGGTGTTCACTGGTTCTGAATTATTGTAGGCACCACAAACTCTACAACCTAGATGTTACAGAGCTACAAGTTTCACCACTTTTCAACAACAAAGATATCAATAGTATCCTTTGTATGTCTGTGTTTGTATATATGTTTAATGCTAGGTGATGGATAAACAGAAAAATATTTGTTAGGCACCCTTAATCAGAAATAGGATCAAATGTAGAAAACAACCACAATACCAAAACTTTGCTTCTTAATATCAATGTTTTAGCCATGAAAAATCTTTCTCTAAATTGACTAAGGGAATATTATATTTGAAAAATTATTTACTGGATATAATGTAAAAATAGACTTTAATTGAAATCACTCTGTAGAATTAGTGAAAATTTTTGTTTCTGGTGAAAAAGCTGACAATAAATTCATTTTAATACAGTGTATGAAAAGAATATAAATTATGAATTATTCCATTTAAAAGTCACAACAAGAGATCTTTCCACTAGAAACTTTGTTTATATTTAACTAATTTTGAGTCAATTTTTAATTATATCTTTACACGTTTTGTTGAGATATCTCCCTTACATTAAATTGTTTGATTTTTTTTTAAATTACCTAAACATTGTACATGGTGTTTAGAAAGTCAGATATTTTAGTGTTTCATGATTGTTTAGCCATATAAGATAGTACAAATATATAATGCTTAAGTTATTAAGTGATGTAGCAATGAAACTTTAAGCTTCCACTTAGCCACCACTTTCAATGAGCATTCACCATTGGTTCGAATAGTTTCCAACTGTTGGTCTGTGATATAGCTAACTACTTCAATTTGTTGCTTGTTGATTTAATTAACTTACACAATTTATGAGCTGCTGAAAAGGAAATTTTCAATTCTTGTGAATCATGGCAAAGCCATATATATACACAAACTTCTTCAAAATGCTGCTTTGCCAGCTGCTACAGTCTCTTGACTGGTACTTGGTCTTCCAGAGCATTTTCTATCTTTGACTGAACCTGTTGCTTTATATTCCATTATCCTAATGGAATTTTCAGGTGGTGGATTCTTGTAATGTGCCTTAGACTTTCATACCACTGCTGTAACTGACTTCAACAAGAAGCAGTTAATCTTTTCAAGTGTTGCCATTTTGGTTTCATAAGTATGAACAATCAAACAAGAAAATAATAGAACTTTTAAGCATGTTACTTTGTAATGTTATTTAATGTTTTTGTTCTATCTTGTGTTAAATCTTTTAAATGTATATATATATATATATTTTTTTTTTTCATACAAAGACAGATTAAAACAATGGTAAGGGTAATGATTTATGTAGGTCAACTGATGATGATGATATGTATGTACAGTATTGTAAATAATTATGGAAGCACAGGGTATGTACAAATAATGAGTAATTACAACTAAGGCTTATACAATACATACACAATGAATTATTAAAGAAAATATACAGAAACAAAATGAATACATTGTATGGTGCATTAGTGTTTGGTGTGTGAGCCCTTTGCTTTATATACAGTATGACACCTTGTTTTCATGCTTCCATACAGGTGACCAATGTATGACTGGAATATTGCTCCAAATTTTCCTGAAGAACTTCCACAATTTATTTAAGGTGTTTGGTTTCTGCCTGACTTTCTCGGTAGCCATATAACCCCATACAGTCTCAGTTATGTTCTTATCAGGACTTTGTGCAGGCCAAGACATTTTTGTGAGTGTTCCATCAACCTTTTTTGTTCCAGATAGTTTTTTTTTTTTTTTTTTACCATGTTGGCTGTATGCTTGATGCTCTTGTCGTTTTGTAAGATGAATTTCTTCTCAATGATGTATCCTCCTGAGAGAATGGCATGATCGCTAAGAACCTTCCTGTATCTATCAGCATTCAGCATGCCTTCAATTTCATGCAAATCTCCAATACCCTTTGTCTGATATGCAGCCCCACACTTTTAATGATCCATCCTCGTGCTTCACTGTAGCAGTTTTTTGTATTGTCATACTGCTCCCCTGTCTGCCTTTGAACGAACTGCTGTTGATTATTGCCAGTTTAAACTTGAACTCATCAGTAAAGGGCACCTTCCAGGTTTGGTCAGATCACTATTTTATTTCTGCTGCCCATTTCAACCTTACTGTTTGGTTCTCTTTAGCAAAGGTTTTTGGGTAGCTACACCTCCATTGAGATCACTGTATGCTAATGTAGCTTACTGTTCTTGAAGAAACATTAACTTCCATACTTGCAACCAGGTCATTTGTTAGATGTTGACTGGCTCATTGTCTGTTACATAGAAAACATACCCTGAGATACTTAACATCAGTTTTAGAGAGCTTGGGTTGGGGTTTCTTTCTCAAATGCCTCTTTTGTTAACAGTATCAGTTTTGTGTACTCTCTTTGGAGTCTTGCATACAGCTTCTGAAACATGAATTCTGGGTTGCAATCTACTGCATGGAGTAGCCTTCACTAGCTAAAATTTTTATTTCTCTATGCCTGTCATGTGATATTTCCTTTCCAGGAGCCATAGTATTCACCATACATTCAACCACACTACAGTGATATCACTGCCTATACTTTTATAGTTGTTCTGCAGGTGTGTGATCCTTTTTGATTGCTTGCATGACAAAAATCATTGTGTACTACATCAACACGTGACAGTAATATGGAACATTTCATTTTACACAAGACATGATTCTTTCTTGTGTTATTTGTATTTTACACCCTGTTTCCATAATTATATTTAATATTGTGTTCACATATAGAAAGTAAATATAAGCAGTACCAGCAATATACATTACAGATGTATTTTTTTTCTTAAAGTAGTACAGGAAAACTGACCCCAGATACACTCTATGTGCTACTTGATGAACTATGTAAAAAAGGTATGGAATCGTTACCTATCTAATTACTGTTGTATTTTCGGTCCTGGTTCTTTTTTTTTTAACTAACATTTAATTTTTTTACTGTACAAGACTTAAGTATGAATTTGTGTTGTTTTGTTGTCAACAGTCTCATTCATTATTAAAAAGAGCTACTGCATATCCAGAGATATTTTATGACAAATGAGATTGTTAACAAAAGTACATGGGTTAGTTTCTTCACAATGTAAGCAAGATATTGTTTTCTCATCTCTCATTCCAGTTTTTGAGCATCTCATTATTGCTGGGTGAGACTTTAGGTCTTCCTCATGTTCTATCTTGTGTTCACTGTGCGATTATTCAGGAACACTGGTATCAGAGAGATCCAGTTTCATTAAATTTTGGTTTACAGTAGCTGCTGCTGTGAAAAGACAATTATTTGAAAGGAATTTCAGTTGACTGTCAGCATGGATTAGTAAAGCTTTCATAACTACATTCCTAAAAGTGATTTTGATTAATCTGCTCAAAGCATAATAATCATAGAAATAATGCTTATTGTAAAAAAAATTAAATAGAAATTTGCCAGTAATTTGTTTTTATATTCTGGGTAGATTACCCTTCTACTGAAGATAGCAAAAAAAGACTTCATGCAAATGGTGTTTAAAGGAATTTATACTGCAGCTACAAAACTTACTAAACATTTAGAGGAATGAAATACATAGCTAATTTCACTATTGGTCACCATTATTTTTTCTTGTCTTTTCCAAAATGTTTAGGAAATTTAGAGTGGAAAGATAAGAATAAACGCCAGTGCTCAATTGTCTGGAGAACACCAGAAGAATGGGGGAAAATCATCTACAGCTGGGTTTGTATCTAGCTGTTTTATTACATTCTAAACTGACAGAAGTAATAGTTTTTCATTAACTAGTTGATAAAAATATTTCTGTTTACTTGTGGTAACAATGCTCAGTCAGCTGGGATTAATATAAATGGAAACCGAAAACACTGTTTTTGTACACAATTTGTATCTTAACTTTGCACTGTTTGAGATTAAACTTTGTTTCCTCAATATATTAACTGTTTGTCGAATTTCATAACTACAATGGACATTACAAGTTGGAAATGGGAACATAATATACAGAGATGCACAAAGTACTGTGCAAAATAATTAGTGGGCACGAAATTATCCCTGTCTAGTCTGCAGAAAAGCAAACTAAAGTTTCTACTCTTGTATTGCAGTTAAAACACTACATTTAGCGGCTTAGACATGCACATGGAAATCATTCTGTTTCAAACCAGGGTTGAGCAATTTGAAATTTAAACTGATAATTACAAATAAAAACCATATACAGTTGTCCCCCGGTATTCACAGGGGTTACATTCCTAGAGCACCCGCGAAGAGTGAAAAACCGCGAATATCGGACATGGTCCATAAAAATGCCTATAAACGTCAAAATATAACGTAACATATAATAAAAAATATATAAGTAAAATAATTTAATAAAAAATACAACACCCAGAGAAACACTCGAGATAGCTACACGCGGTAAACTGGGATGATGCGGTACTGCATCTGCCTGAGACAGAGCCTCGTGGGCAGCAGCCAATCAGCAGCGAGGAGAAATGAATAACGCTCTCGGATTGGCTACTTTCAAACCGCCAGCCAATAGAGCTTATCTTATATTGATAATTTGCTGCTGAATTTACGTTAGTATTTATATTACAAAATTAGTAAATTATATTGTTATTAATAATTTAGCGTTAAAAAGCGTGAAGAAATATATATTGCCACGAAAAAAGCCATTAAAAATCGCGGAAGATATTTGCGATTCCGCGAATATGCAGGGTTTCCACGAACAATTATTAGTTAGGTTCTAAGGAAAATTCCGCGAATAACTGGGGCTGCGATTACGCGGGGGGGTCGACTGTACATTGGACAATCAAATAAATGGAATAGGAAATAAAATTACTTTATTCTCAATAGAAAATAAATACAAAACTGTTTAATGTTTATTTTGGAAAAAGTATACCCCCCCCTGCCCAATGGCATATACCCAAATGTAGTTACTGCTTATTCTTACATAGTTATTAACTTGAGTTAAAGATCATTAGGTAATACTATCTGTATGTGCACAATCCTATTCTTTAGCCCATTGCAGTTTTTATGTAGAAAAAAAGCAAAGAGAGTTTTTACAGTAAATTTAAAAATTTTTATGAGTTTTTCTTTTTTAATAGCTACAAATATACAGTTCTATCTTATCTTTTTTTTTAAATAGGTGGTGGATCATAGTATGGTAAATACAGTTTGTACTTTGTATGAATTAATACATGATGACACAGCAGACAAAGGTAAATTGACAAAAAATTGTCATTTTCTGTGTTCATAGGATTCCTACCACAGATAAACTCTTTTGGCACGCTGGGGGAATGCCTTCTCCCACCACCACCACCTAGAATATTCATTAATAATTAATAGTAAAATAATATCCGCTTGTCAATAAACTTGAATATTCTTCCAGGAAAATTTCTTCGATCCCATTAAACATTTCTAGGAAAATTAATTTTTAAGGTAGCTTGTGGTGTTCCCAGTATACGAGGTCTGTCCAAAAATAAACCGAACTTTTAAAACAGCACGCCAACCAGCCAGCGCAGCATGCTCGCGACTGCAGTGCTGTGTATCGGTGACCTTGATCTCCAGTCTAATAATAGCCACATCACGCCACGTCAGTTAGTCATCGATCTACAGGCGCTAGAAAGAACGTGTGTTTAGTGCACTTGGCAATTTGTCACAAGTTGAACAATGAAGGATCTTGAGAGCAATGTATTTGTGTGAGATTCTGTTTCAAATTGGGAATAACTTTTACGGAGACTTTTCTAATGTTGCAACAGTCCTATGGGGAGGATTGTTTGAGCCATTAGCAATGTCACGAGTGGTACCAGCATTTCAAATCAGGAAGAAATCCACCGAAGACAATCCGAAATCTGGATGACCTTCCATGACAACGGACGACGATCACATTGAGAAAGTGCATGCTGTGATGTGTGGAAATCGTCGCCTGACTGTCCGTGAAGTTTCTGAAGAAGTAGGCATCTGTAAAAGTTCGTGCCACATGATTTTAAAAGAAAAATTGAACATGCATCATGTAGCTGCAAAATTTGTGCCATGTCTGCTGACAGATGAACAAAAAGAGAACCGAGTGACAGTCGGTCAGGAGCTCTTTGATCGTTCGAATGCTGATAACAGGTGACAAAACATGGGTGTACAGCTACAATGTCGAAACAAAAAGGCAGTCATCGCAGTGGGTTGGATCATCATCGCCCCGACCAAAAAAAAGCACATCAGAGTCGTTCAAATGTGAAGGTGATATTTGATCATCTTTTTTGATTGGAAGGGCGTTGTTCATCATGAGTTCGTTCCATGTGGTCACACAATCAATAAAGAGTTTTATTTGGATGTCCTGAGGCAGTTGAGAGAGGCAGTGTGAAGGAGGAGGCCTGAGGCATGGAAAAACAAAACCTGGATGCTGCATCACAACAACGCACCTGCTCACGCATCACTCCTTATCTGTGACTTTTTGGCAAAGCACGAGACTACTCTCGTCCCCCAGCCGCCCTACTCTCTGGATTTGGTCTCTGCGGACTTTTTTATGTTCCCAAAGTTGAAATCCACACTGAAAGGTCACTGATTTCAGACGATAGAAGAGATCGAAGAAAATTCACTACGAGAACTGCACACTATCCCTGAAAACGTGTTCCAAAACTGGAAAAAACGTGAGTGGTGTATCAACAGTGGAGGGAACTATTTTGAAGGAGATGAGTCTGATTAAACTGTAAGTAAAGCAATAAATTTGTTTTTTTAAAAAGTTCGGGGGGGGTTTTGGACAGACTTCGTAAATTAAGAAACTACTGCTTTTTACCCTTCATTTTAGTGAACCTTTTTTTTTTTTTTTTATTCCTAACTATGAAGTTTTTAGTTGTCACAGAATGGCATTAATACCAGGAATAGAACTCAGAAGACTGCTTACATGAATTATGAAGTATATTTGCATGTAATACACTAATATGGATTTCTTTTCTTTCTGTACACTTCTGTCCACTCTCTCTCTCTCTCTCTCTCTCTCTCTCTCTCTCTAAATTTAGTAACCTGGTTTCCCCTTTTCTGGAAGATGCCATTGTCTATCCACACTCTTCATTATTGTTTTCTATTGTGTTTAGTTTCCTAACAAGTTTCATTATACATTTATCTCTAGAACAATTATATATTTTGCAAGATTATTGCTGGAAATTAAGTGAAAGCAATTTTATGATGGTAGACCAGTGTATTGGTACCTTTTCTTATAATGATCTTCACTTGAGGATATTTCATACAACTATGGACATGATCACATTTCCTGAATCACTGGCAATACAGAATGTGATTTTGTTTGAAATCTTACCAAGATTGCAGAAGCTTAGGTAAATGTGAATTTGAAATAATGACATTCCTGGTCAGAGTTGCAAATCTTGAGATTTATGCCAGCATGTCTATGCAATATGGTGAGCATGTATTTGCAGTAAGAACAATGAAGCAATGACGCCTTTGTGGTGTCTCCAAAATTTGCAGTGACATAGCATCTTCAAACCAATTTACATATGCATTATCAGGTTATTTATTCATTATTGAAATAATTATATTGCCAAAGATGAACAAAATGTGGAGAAATGAAGCATATTTTCACAAATGTTTTAATTTTCAGAGAAAGAGCATGAATACATTGATCTACCCTTGTATTTTGTTGCATTTCTTTTTTTTTTTTACTAGTAGCATTCTGTGCTATGTTAGAAGACTTTAATAAAGCAAGTAATTTTATTTTAAAGGTTAAAGTTACTTAAATATTTAATATAAATTTTGAGACTTCGTTTATTTGAATTCTAGCCTGATTCACTTAGTTTTAAGCTGACAACGGAGGAAGAATTTTCAAAAAAACAAAAACAAAACGAGATCATGCAAATTATTTTATTCTCTTAGATGGTTAAAAAGATAGAAATACTTCAAAATATTTAGATTAATTCTGGTAGCCATATTGTTCATTCTTATATAGAGTTGATGCTACCAAATAGCTGTTTGAATGTCTTGAAAAACAACAAAATGAAGATATTTTCTCAAAATATTGCATAAATTGTTTTCATTTTTCAGACCAGTATCATTCCTTTGATATTAGAAAAGTAATACTTTTAAGCAACAGAACTAAATGAATGGAATATATTTCCAGCAGTAGTTTTTACTGATGGTTAATTTTGCAATTGAATTTCTAGGCACTTGGAAGATAGGTCAGTAACATTAATAAAAGATGTATTTATTTATTTTTTATGTTTAGAATTCCATAGTTTGGACAAAGGCATTTTGTTGAAGGCTCTCAAGATTTTAGAGAAGGAAGGCAAAGCTGAACTAATGATCTTCGATGATTCAGAAGGGGTAAAGTTTTTCTGATTGAAGTCCCCTTCCCATACACACACTTTCAAGCTTGTTTCATTTAGTGACATCCATCTCTAGTTGCTGTGATGAAACAATGCAATCCTGCCACTACTCAGACAGTTTTTTTTTTTTTTTTAAACAGCAAACAGTGATCTGATTTGCAGAACCACTGACAGGGTCTGAGACTTGAATTTACTTTCTCACCTGTTACATGACAAAGATGCAGATATTCACATCTGTTTTTTTTTTTTTTTTTTAGTGATGATGTGTTGACTTCAGGAGTTCTCTCAATCAAATTTCAGCTAAAAATTTTTAATGTACTCTCTCTTTTGCAATCCTTCAAACCTATTGTTTTTTTTTTATATGAAGATGGCTTTTAAAGTTACATCTTACCTAAAAAACCATGTCATATTGCCGGTTTAGCACGTAATGAACAGAAATTTGGTCATGGTTACTGCTAAAAGGAAGTGTAGCAGAAAAAATAAATAGTTTAAGAAAGAACTAGAATCTAGGTGAATGGTTCCTGAGTAAATTTTTTGCATATATCTTATTTGATCAAATTACTTATAAATTCTCTATAAAAGATGTATTTTAGTTCATTACAGTTTGCTTTTTGGTTTTAAGACACTAGTATATTTTGAGAAATGGCTGCCACTCTCAGTGAATTAATGTTTTTGTTGATACTGGTGAAGAAATACTGCCTGACAAATTGTAACAGTTACAACAGTTGAAGTCTGTTGACCATAAAAATCAGAATTTATGTAATTTTGAAGCTCAGTATCCAATAAAGACTAACAAATTTATTTTTAAATGCATCATGTAGACCATTTTGCATTCAATTTTTGGTACTGATGCCATTATAAGATGTCAAGAAAATTTTAACTCTTAAATGCCAATGATGATTATGATAGTGTCTTGAATGATTTAATGTCGTCCTTTTCTCAGCAGAATCTTGTTGTGTTAGGCTTCAAAATATACTTTAGTTGACCTTTAAATTTTGTTTTTTGTACTCATGATTGAAGGTTTGTATTTAATAATTTTATCATTAAACTTTGAAACTAAAGTCTGACAATACAGAATAAAATGAACTAGTTTACACGGTTCTATGGTGTGCATGGTGTTTTTGAAATGGTACATCTATTACAGGACTCATGAATTCTGCTGCACTAGGATGTTAAGTCTTATGGACAACAGGTATAGTGAAATCAAACTGAATCCTACCTGTCCAAAAGGTAGGTTTGATTGTGGTGAACTGTCACCATTTTTTTAAAAAATGCTCTAAGACATTAAACAATTTATCTGCTAATTAGTGAGAGAACAGTGCTATGAAGATGTCAAACTAATTTTAGGAGAATGTGACTAAAATTAGCCTGGCAAAAAGCACTCAGAGTTTGTGACACTATGTCTGCAGGTATAATTATTATATGGGTGACATTAAAGTGAAAAATGTAGCTTCAGAACAGCAGCATCTTAACCAAAATCTTGTGAAGAGCATTGCATATCATTTGCAAATAAAATAGAACGTTATGAGTAATTAAGTGGAATGTTGGGCATCAAGGTGAAGTTTCAGTTCTGTTATACATCCTTGTTCCTTGCATATGTTGTGTGTGCTGTGCAGGTGTGGATCTTAAGCATTTGAAATACACCAAACAGTTAACCTCAACTAGGTAGATCTAATAATTTTTTCAAAATAATTTGGGGCTTCGAATGTGTGGATGGACAAATTGTTTTAACTATCCATGGAATAAGAAATTTCTGGCAAGTGTAGTTGATAGCAGTATTACTAATGAATTTAGAAATGTATAGATGACCCTTGCTTCCTACTGCGTTATAACTGCTAAACTAAACGTGTGTGTGTGTGTGCGTGTGGTCAGCTTTCATCATATTGAATTTTGAGCACAAATAGCGGACAAGTTTTTCCGATTCCGTTTCCTGATTGATTCCTGAACGATGTGTAAACTCGCTCATAGAAAGTGTGTCTGCTAATATGGACATTTCACTGTAGACTTTTACTTTGTTTGTTAGGGTGACTTCCTGAAATTGTGAATGCTAGCTTTCCAATTAATGTATAATTACCGAACGGGAGGTCTTGTTTAATGGAAGCAATTCTATCTGAATGTTTATTTAAATATTGGTCGTATCTTATCTTTAAGGTGTGAAAATTGGTAGGTGTGTCATGTAAATACTAAATATTGTTAACTCTCGCTTAAAAAAAAATATTCCGTGAATAAAATCTGTGTACTTTTGTAGAAATGGCAACACGATGTGATCTCGGTGGAATCCTGCTAACATTTAATCTGGTTTTAATAGATTTATTCAAACGAGAAACGTCTACTGAAGTCATGTGCTATAGCGAACAATTTAGAACCATTTTCTCTCATTACCGCTAATGTTAATCTTTTGCGCATATCGTTAATTTTTTTTTTCTTTGTATTATGGACAGAAAACCAGCTTTGTTCGCAGTTTCCCCTGAAGCTGAGGCGGGTGAATAGAGACAAGCTAATTTGAACATGCGGGGTATGTTTGCCGTGTACTGAACGTTAGAAAGTAAGGGAGATAATCTGCACGAAAAGATAGAATTATCGTAATTGCTACTTTCGAAATGTATTTTACTGCGCATGCGTGACTTAAATAGCTTAGTGTCAAACTTTCTTAAATATTTTGCAAAGATACTTCGATTTAAGCAAAAACCCGAGAATCTGATAAAATAAAACCTAGCAAACCGAAGAACCCTTTTTTAGCCTCATGGCATAGATCAGTAGTAGCACAGTATTACCACCTTTCCTTAAAGGAAAGCTTCAGTGCGCAATTTTCCACTTCAGTTATTGCTTCTAACCTCGAGCTCGAACTATTTAGAAGAAAAGAAGGTGACTGAAAAACTAATTCTGCTGTTATGTTGTGACTTCGTACGTTGGGATTTTTATATAAATCGTATGAGAAGGATGCTCTCGGCCTTTCCAGTTTAAAGATCTAAGCCATACTTTTCGCCGCGTGTTAATAGATATAATGGTTTCCCCGGATGGTTTGTGGACTTGATCTCAGTAAATATACTTACTGACATATAGGGTTTAAAGGGGCTGAATATAGAGAATCCGACTCTCTGGTGTTGGTTTGTTTTGTTTTTTAATACTCTTCTGTTTAAAGGTAAAAAAGATAGTCTGGATACTTGCTTTTCTCTATGACTGTTATCTCGCTCCGAAAAAAGAAACTGTAATGCGTTATCAAGTATCTCTCGCCGCTTGTTCATCTTTTCTCTCTCATCTCCCCAACAGTTTTACGACATTGAAATGTAAAACAGTTTGCGTTAGTTTAGCATTTTTGCGTTCGATTCAATACAGCGACACGTTTAAAATGCAAAAGTAAATTTGTATTTTTAATGACTAAATGTCACTAAATAGAAAGATATGTTTAGAAATGTCAACTTTCCAAAGAAAATTTTGGTGTGTGTGTTTATACTGTTTCTACATTTTAAAGAAACTATCGTTTAAGTTTCATTTTTATCTTGCCAGAGCGTGAGGTCCAGGGGAAGTCGGATGCTTTCAGTACAACCCCTTTCTTTCTTATTTTCTTTATTTCGAACTGGTTTTCGTTTCCCTCTAGTATTCTAAGAAGCAGTTATAGTTTCATTTTAAGGACTAGCAAGAGTTAGTTAGGGCATTAATCATACAGGTACCGTCAGGCTGTCCCCGACAAAAGCGACGGCCAATCCAGATATCCGTCGTGATTTATCGTTTTCGGCTGGGAATTTCTGGACGTTGGTTCTTTTTAGCCGAACCAATGAGGTCGAACAAACGTCCAGCTCTGCTGGGAACTCGCGGGCCAGACAGGAAATATATGAGACCCGGACAGCGGCCAGTCATTGGTCATCTCTGACATACCTCTGGTGGTGGCCTCTTGGTTCGTACGTGCCCTCCCCCATCCACACACACACACAGTTAGTTATGAACGAAATGTAAGGGTGCGACCGGAGTCTCTCTCTTTTTCTTCTTTTTTTTTTTTTTATTACTTTTTTTAAAAAAAAAAAATCTAGGGAGTAAATTGTTCATGACTTTATCCGAACTTCCTGAACAAGACCGCTTGTTTTTGTCGCTATTGTCTGTCATTCGGTGGGAAAGCCCAGAGATGAAGTTTACGAACACTACACAAAGAGAACGCGGAATGATACGAACTTTTAAAACACCAAATGAGTAAACCCCTACGAGTTCTCCTCAATCATGGGCATTACCGGAGTAACATTTATAAAGAAGTCTCTCAGTGTACAGGGTGTTTCAAAAGTCTATGTCACATTACGACACTGTATATCTCAATAACTACTGAGGATATCAAAACACAATTTATATTATCTGAAAGCTAATATTTCCAAGTTTCTATACAGGTTTTTACAGGTGTTCAATGTGAGCGCCGCGGGTTACACGACACACATTCAAACGGTAATCCAATTCTTGCGTCTCCTTAAGACGCGCCAAACAGTTGTTGATGGGAGCTGAAGTTCTCGACTGGCTATTCTGACTGATTTCTGAGGGCTGCGCTGGAAGGCTTGCCGAACTTGTTCAACCGTATCATCTGAAGTTGAGGGGCGTCCTGTTCTCTTTGCCGGGCACAAACACCCCTCCTCCTCAAATTTTGCATGCCAATTCAAAATGGAACAACATTAAATTAAATTTAATTAAATTAACAGAAGAAAACTTGACACTTTTAGCTTTTAAATGGTACCAGTTCAATCGTGCTACCATTTGTAGTTCATGATATAAGAGTTCTTAGAATGTGACAGACTTTTGAAACGCCCTGTATATTAAGCCAATCTTTTAGAACCGCCTGCCCAATGCAATTTCTTTAATGTATTGGCTGAAATAACCGTACAGGTCGGGGTTATTCACAAGTAAAAACACGCGGATGTCCAACCTGCTATGACTCCTATAAAGTTCAAAGTTAAAAGGGGAGGACGTGTTTATATTCTTTAGTTTTTTTAAAAGGTTTAAATAGTTCAAACGTGTGATCTCTGGTGTTCCTTCTTGATGATGGTCAACATCCATCTGCTCTACGCAAGAAGTTTAAATGAAATGTATTTAAAATATCTTTGTCTTTTCTTTTTAAAAATTCTAAGTATTGTCAAACTGGTTGGGCCAAACAGGCGTCATTGGGAAAGAATGCAAAAAAAAATCCTGCTTTCTGTTACGGCTCCTAAGGTAATTAGTGTAGTATAGAAAGTGAAAGGAACAAAATGTTCATAGCTTGTATAAAACCCGCGGCTTAACCAAAGAGTTTTTCCAATTTAGTTGCAGTGCATAAGAGTAAATCATCTCTCTCGCTATAGGGTGAACCTACTACTCTGCTCTCTAGAAGTAAAGGTGGATATTTTACAAAACCGGTCGAATTTAGGAAACCCCACAAATAATATCAACAAAAAGAAGCACAGATCAATTTGGTTTTGTCAGTTAACAGGATTTTTTTACTTGATTAAAAAATTACAATTTACTTCGTTTAATAGTAAGGCAAAAAGAAGGTAATATCGAAAGAGTAACGGTGAGAGGTGAAAAGACATCTCGGAGTTTTTTCGGATCTCTGGAAACTTTTTTGGAAGTATCTTAACGAGAGTGTTCCTCTCCTCTCTCTCTCTCTCTCTCTCTGGCCAGGCCGAGAGGGTTGGATAACTGTCCGTGTAGAACCCATGGCCGTTTGATGCGAGTGAAGCTAGAGGCCATTTGAGGGAGAGCGAGTGCGAGGAGAGGAACCGACGCTGGTTTTACTGATTGAAGTAGGGAGCGAGAGCTGGTTGTTATCTCTCCTATTTAGCGTCAACCGAGCGTTGATTGAGCTGGTTGTTCTAAACTGTAGAACTGGCTCGCGGAGAGCTGTAGAGAAGTTTTGCGGGAGCGATCAACGGAGCGCTGGAGAGGGAAGCTGGCGGTTGAATGAAAGGGAGCTGGTTCGGATGGTTGACGGACGAGAGCTTTTTTTAGGAGCGAGTCCGAACGAGTAGAGTAGATTTTCTCATCTGGTGCGTCTATACGACGCGAGCGAGTGACGACTCTCTGGTTGTAGAGCTGCCGAGGGCGACGAGCTGGTTGGTTATAACTGTCCTAAATTTTTGTAAGATTAGATTACAACCGAATGGTTTCTGTTTGTATGCGAATTGTGCTGTAGATAATGAATTCAGCGTCCGACGAGAGGGCGGACGATGGCAGACATTGGAACAAGTTAACGCTGGCGTACTTTTATTGTACTAAAGATTGATGGCTCGTATAGTAGGGGAGCTTCGCGCCCCTTTTGAAATCAGAAATCAATGTGGACGGCATATTCTTAATCACAAGCACATGTCGACTGTCTGGTGCAGACCTGTAGCGATAAAAATCTTTTTCTTCCCTCTCTCTATTTCTCTCTCTCTCTCTCTTTCTCCACTTGTTCTAGCGCCTAGGGGTCGGTCAGCTGTCCACCTGATTGATTTTTGTCTGGGACGTTGGTCAGTTTCCTCCGGACAGTCAGGGAGCCAGGCCTTTGGCAGACACGTCTTATCGGGCCCCCCGTTCGCAGCCAGTATCCTATAGGACGATAGCCCGTGGTCACGTGCCCGACCAGGTCACCCGCTCCCATCCAACAGAAGTGACGCCGGACAATCGATATTTATAGCTCGTGACCAGTCGGCTAATTCACTCCGCAATCGTAATCGATCTGCGGAGGCACTGATAACGAAAGTAAACAGGATAGCCAGCTTCTGGGGAGGGGAGGAACGTGGCGACGTCTAGAGACGCGGAAATTTGCTGATACCATAACAACGCGGAAGAAAGGAAAGAGGAGAGAGTCTCTCGGAGTGCACCTGGCCCGACTCTGGGCGTTGAGACTGCTGGGAACTGAGCTAGAGTTAATCAAAGACGACGTATCGATCGCTCGGCCCTGCAGAACGGCCAATCAGCACCGGTTTCTAACCAAACTACCAATGCCAGGTGACGGATAATTCGCTACTACTAAACAAAAACTAATAATAATACAGAAGAACAGAGGTCATTCCCGTGTTTATTGGCGCAACTGGCTTAGTCAGCCACGACCTGAAACAATGGCTGGAGGAAATTGATGCCGACATCCAATCTAACCCCACCCCCCCCACCCAAGATAGCATCAATCAGAAGAAACGCCACCACTACGAGAGCAGGCCTGGCTGGTTCTGATCGTGATAGCAATAATAATATCTTGCAGTTTAGAAGACGTTCGTAACAACTCTGTCTGTTCCGTGTGAAAGGTGACACGCTGTTTGGAGAAGAGAACCTGGTGTTGTCCTGTTAGACATACAGGCAACATAGAAGAAATTTCATTATGTTTAAAATATTTACTTAATTTGTTTCAAATGTACCTCAAAAATACTTTTATAGCGGGTGAGGGGTAGCAGATGAAGCTATCCGGCGGGAGATTTACGCAGCCGTGGTTGTAAGCTGACAGGTTTAAATGATAAAGAAACAGGCGAAGAATTCAAATCGTTACACATAAATTGGAAGCTAAAAGGCTAACAGATCTAAAGCATCACGTCGGCTACCCGCTGCATCATTCGATTTTCTCTTTTTCTCGTCGTTCGGGACGCCGACAGGTGTCGCTGCGGTCACTAGTTAAGCGCGCACACTTCATCCGATCCTTATCACAATGTACGTCACGTTAGGCTGGAAAAGTTATACAAGGGACGAAATTCTCAATTGGAAACACCAATATTTCGGGGTTTTTTAAAAAAAAATCAAATTGCCTCACCCTTTTATCTCTTCGTTAGCCGTATCCTTTTTCATATACATTGTTATTTTGGTATAAATTCATCTTTAAGAAGTCAGCTTGGTCGATATGGCAAAAGCCGGTCTTAGAAATAATGACAGGAATAATTAAAGAAGCGTTGAAACCCATAGTTCTAGCATATGTTAACAATTTACAGTTTAACTTAAATGCTAAAATTATAATTTCATATCTCAGGTTATCAAATGAGCCTAACCGTCATTTAATATTCTTACATTGATTTTTTGGAGAACAACGCTATTTTTCGTTTTTGAACTCTTCTGAAGTGAAGGCCAAAAAAGTAGCAACGGCATAACTTAACGCGAACGCCATATAGCACCGAATAACTATAGCGCGAAACCAAACGCCGAATACAGTGTTACAGAGTTGCTTTTAATCTTCTTGATAGGAGGGATATGGCGTCAAGCACACGTTCGAAAAATATCGACGGTTTAAATTTACGGAAATTCCTTTGAAACTAATGATACGCTGTAGGTTTCTGAGTTGTTGCAAGAACATGTATAGTTATGTAGTGAATGAAGTCTGTCTTTTAACAACTTGACCATCCAACATTATTTTGAAGTATGTTGGAATACAAAGTGCCAAGCTGTTTGACGCCATCAGTCGGAGGTGGCGACAAACGCCGTCCGTCGCCCACGTGACTCTTTATACAAGTTACAAGGCACTCAGAGAAACTTTTCACAATTGCTGATAAGCGGAACAACAGCTCATTAAGAATCCAAATGCCAGTTCATCGGAAATTGCTGTCAATGATTTCCAGTTCATTTTTCCTTTCCGTTGACTACAGTTTTTTTCTGAATGCCAATGTTTCCTCGCAAAGAGAGTAATTTAAGAAGCTCAGCGTGCGTGGACTTTGTGTCGTAGATCTGTCGTCGAAGGATGACAAATTTATTCAAATTGCATTTGAAAAGAACCGCCGCAACTTCATTATCCGCCAGTAGCCAATTATACAATGGTATGACGAACAGAAATCTGTTCAGACGCTACTTGGATAAAGCCGAAATTCTAACAGGTGATAATGAATCGGAAAGTCTAGATGGCTCGAGGATAAATCGTGCGATGCCAAAGTTTCCGTTTGGCAAAAAACGGTCGTAGTCAGAATGAATCGTGGCACTCGGCGCAATGTTACCCAACCGCGGGAATGGAGAATAGAAAAGGATGGTGCTGCTAATGGAAAAAAAAGATTAGACCGCAGTGACACACTGTATATGCAAAAGTATCGCTAAAGACAAGGACCTGTGAAATTCAAGAAAAATGTCGCGGATAGCAGCAGTAGCAATGACGATCTTCCAGCCGTTCGAGATGCTTTGTCGCGGGTGGAGACGATTAAAATGATTGTTTACCACCCGATCGTTGCTTTGCCCGAATAATCCGGTTAATTCTTGTAGTATTGCAGTGGTCCATTGTTGTTTGTTGTTGTTAATTTTTTCCCCTTTAACGATAGATCTTACGTACAGTTTTCTTTATTACGAGGTATTACGCAGGTTGTTCTCGTTTCATTTGGCGTCTCTGCTCTTTTAAGTCCAAATCAACTCGGCCCGCGGAAGCGAGAGTTTGAAAGCTTCGTGGTCCGGCGAGAGCTGGAGTGATGCGGTGAACGTCAGAAGCTGCACACGCCTAGCGGCTCGTGCTGGCTCTAGATCTTCATTTGACGACGAGCGAAGAGGCGTCGCGCTGCACAGTGAAGATCTAAATCCAGGTGTCTGCGAGTCTCCGGACGTTCGCCTGTCCCGGATTTGCAGACGAGGCGCTACTTCCGCCCGGCTCGAACGTGAATTGGTTGCTGCAACCGATTTCCGAGGACCAGGAGGTGTTTTAACTTACATTAAAACTTTCGTCCACTCAAACCATCATCGATCTGTCCATCGCGTTTTCCTATCTATACTGATCGACTGATCAGCTTTCCCGGGTAGACTGCCCTAGAAAAACGCTCACAGCTGACCGACCCGTATATAAGGTTTCATGTTACAACCACTTTGTAACCTGGTAGCCTCCCATAAATAACAAAAGTAAACACAAACCACCCCTGAAAATTTGCCTAACTTTTAAAACTCTAGATATCCCCTCCTGACCTTAGCAAGAATGAAGTTTAATTAAATTTTTGCCTTGGCTCAAGTTCGTTTTCCAAGGCATTTTTTTTTTAAATGAACCCCTTCTTGTTCAGGATACCGAGCGGTTAGTTAGCATGTCGCTCTGGTTAACTGTGATGGGTCACATGATAACTACGATGTAACGATCTGGAGCCTGCGCCACTTAGTCTGGACGTCTTTTACCAACACCATCCCTGGTTGTTGTTAGTTTCCACTTTAAAGCTTCATTTAAATACAAATAAGTACGTAATAAATTACAGGTTCACAAAACGTGATTATTAGAGGGCTTCTTGTTCTTTTGCGCGTGCTCTGAATGGGTGCCGGCCAGTTCAGTTCTTGATGGAAATGCTGGACTCGAATTCTCAAGGAAACGAGAACGGCCAAGGACAGTTTCGTAAGAATATTAACATTATCAAAAAAGCGTAATTGAAATAGTTATTAAAATAGTAATAATAATACGCATGTGAAAACGTTCATTCGCTGTGTCGCCATATTTTGAAATAACCACTCGAAACAAAGCTAATTTACTGTGATCTGGTTAATTACAGAGTCTATATATATGAAAGAAAAAAAGCAGTCATACCAACATTTGGTAGGATTACCTGAGTGCGAACCCAGTTAAGCATAGAAAATAATTAAGGCTTTTAATCAACCAGGTGGTCCAGCTTTCGCCATAGAAGAGTTAGTGTTGATTTTAGTCCATTCGCATTACTGGGCGACGTTGTGCTGATGGAATTATCCTCCATATAAACTATAGAACTTCGCGGTGACCAGAGAAGCTGCACGGGAATTCTTCGTTTCCAGGCTGCTAGCTCCATCATTTTACAGGATGTTTTTCAAATTGCAAAATACCCTTCTTTTTTTTTTTTAAATAGTGGAAAGAGAGAGGTCCCCTTTCAAAGACAGACATGTGAGTCGATGAGTACTGGTTAGATCTTGCTGAAAAACCAAGGTCGCCATTTGGTCAGAGTGATTAACTGTTGTCTGTAAACAGGTGAGCCAAAGTGCACTTCCGGGTAAGGCAACTGAAAGTGAAATGTTTTGAATCTGTACTCGTAGGACAAAAAAAGAAAACATCGCCAATACTACAAAGACTTTGGGTTAATTCCTTTTCGACCTCTCAGTGATTTTCGAGGGTCATCTATGGCAGCCACATTTGTGGAGAACACGTATCATCGTTTTGTGTGACTGAGGTTTTCGGTATCCGCGATGTCTGTAATGGTTTTGTCTCTTGAGTCGGTACACACTATACCGGTTCGGTAAGTATGCTTTGTATTACAACTATCCAGGCCGATGCTGAGCAGCGGTAACATGTGCCTGGAGAAACTGCACACCTCAATTGATATTCCGAAGTTTCCGGAAATCCCCCTCTCACCTTCACCTAGTCAGTACGCCTGATTACCGAATCTCAGGTAAAACTGCGAAATACCCTGCATACACTGTCCACACACACACAAAAAAAGATGTCGGTTTTGCTCTGAGCGGCCATTCATTCCAGCAGCTTAAAGAATTTTGGATAAAACTGCGTATCGTGAAATATTTAAAGTTCTGACTTTAATATGGCAGGGCCCAGGTGGGTAAGGGAGCTTAAGCTTGCTGTGTCGGAAACCACATCTTTAAGATATGAACTTGACGTATTCCGAACACTTGAACAGCTGACGTCTAAGCTTTAACATTTATCCCAAGTCGATCTACTTTATATAAATCGAGGAACATTTACCATCATTCCGAGCGAGACTGGTGCGGCCCAGATCGCGCCGTTTGTTAGTTCCGGGTAAAACTAATCGTCACGTCCAGAGGGGCAAAAGTGAGTCAGATCGTTAAATAAACTTCAACATTAGATACAACGTATTTTCTGATGTGTAATCCATTTGTGTTAACAAAGGTTAGAATAATTATTACACTACAGAAAATTAGTCTGCTACCTTTGCCAATTCCCTGTACTTGACTCATACGGCGGTTGAATGTGGCGGAAAAGTATTCAGCACCATTCGCGGGTAGTCATTAGAAACTTCCCGACCTCGCTCGGCCTGTGGGGACCGTCATGTTCTGAAAGTGGGTGCTTGTTTCTCTTCATCGCAGTAACGGATTTGGGGCTAAAAGAGGGGGGCAGTGTTCTTGCAATGGTGAGGTTAGAAAAACAGCCAGGGTATGGTGTATGCCCGGTGTTTTAATTAACGAATGCAACGTCCTAAATCCCAGGAGTCACCACAAGAGACAGAACCCAGATTTAACAGACTGATGCGGATGGGGAGTCCGTTAATTCCGGAAGTTTATGTACGCATACGTAAAAGGCGCCCAAGCGAAACATTTTCGCGTAGCTCAACGCGGAATTTTGTCTGGAGATCTGACAGCGTCCATTGAATGGAGATCTAAGTCGAGGTTATATTGTACTTCCAGCTAACCCTTCCGCCGGAAGTTCTATTATAGGCTTCGGTAAAAGTTGTTTATATTTTTAAGATGTCGCGCCCAGCCATCGAGAATAGCGAGTAGCTAGTTTCGGGGGGGGGGGGGAGGAACCACATGCTAAAGACGCTGGTTTTATAGGAGTTCGCCTGTTAATCCTGGCGGAACCTAAAGCAGCTTAATTACAGCACGAGTTGTCTCTCTTCAAACCGTTGATTTATTTATTTATTTATGGGGGACCACCGGCGGTGTTATACAACGCATGTGTAAGCTTACCGGTGTTCCGGGCTTTTCAGATTTTTCTGCTCATATTTCATCAAAATGACAGCAGCGATGCCGTGAGACTCGGCGCTGGCGGTGAGATCGTTAGTCCACGACTCGTTTTAATTACGGTTCTCCTGACAGCCCACGATCGGGACCGAGCGCTGTCGCAACATCTCGTCGTCGTCTGTTAGCCGATTGTCAACTGGGTCCGCACTCTCTTTCCGTCTCGGAGAACAATGCGATTGGATCAGAGCTCGCGTGACAGCGGCCGCGTGGCCGAAGTGCATGCACTGGGCAAATCGCGTGAGTCATCACTCAGTGCATTATCAGTATCAGGGGAGAAAAAGAGGAGAATGTATTTTCACCGTGTATAAGAGAAATAACATCAGCGGGGATCTTTTGGGGAGAGACAGAGATGACGTCAGAACAGAGAGAGAGAGAGAGTGGGTGGGCAAAAATGCTCCCTATTTGACGCCACGGGTAGCGACGGAGTTTGTAGTGGGGCGAAATTGGTTTCTCTTTCTCTCACATCTTTTCCTACCCCGGGCAGGAAGCGCTGAATTATAAACTGTCGATTTTATTTGTATTTAAACTTCTAATCCTTTGAGCGCGTGTTTAATCCGCATTAAAACCTGTAGTATGCGGCTGGACTTTCTCAAGTACAGTTCTGCTGGTCCTAAAGTATCTGTGTTTTGTAAAAGATAAAGTTGGGCGATGCGCGCACACCTGCTGTGGCTGAACGCCAGAGATCGACCTTCAGTGGCGTGGTTTCTTCTCGCCCAGTCTATCGGCGTGAAGTATTTCCCGTGCACTTCGGTTTTCTTTTTGTTTCTCGGTAACCATGGCATTAGGGTTATAATCATACACGACTACAGCCGTAGAAAACGATGTTCGCGGAAAAAGATGTTGTCTACGTGTCTTTGTCGGATCATCGTCGCATGCATTTAACTCCAGAATTGCCACAGTTGTCTAAGGTTTAAAACAACAGCAGACCGACGTGGCCAATCCGCAGGGTTCCACAGTGGGTTCTGTCTCTAGAGGGAAATCTAGCAGCATTAGACTTAGTTACCTTGACGACGAATAGCCTTACCTCAGCTGCTTTCCATGCACATCCTGGCAAGAATTCTGCCAAGAAAGGTGTATTCCTTTTGCTACAATGTTACGAAACTTTAGATGTTTTAGAGACATTTAGGGTTTTTCTCTACCTCATCACGGGTACTGATATCCGAGTACAGAATGCTAGAGAAACTCTGCATGCCAAAAAATGTATTTAAAGAACCGCTTATTTCTTTCATAATTAGTGAGAATTATATACGTTTTTAATAGTACAATATATTATATCCGTTTATTTGCTTTACGAAAGGAGATTCTGTTAAGAAAGTAACTTAGAAGAAAGATGTGAACATTCCTTAGTCCCAGTCGGCAAAAGCCAGTAGCTTATAGGCGAACGCACTGAGCCTCTTTGTGCGAGAACCTTAATTAAGCCCCTTTCCAGCAAAATGGAACTCAGCGGTCGTACAAGGTTCGGCCCTTATACACTGTTATTTGTTTGTTTGTTTGTTTTACCTTCCTCTCTGTTGTGTTTTGAGGAAGAAGAAAGATATTAAAAGTGACGACAGCAAGATGTTTACAGATAATAAGAGATGCTTTATTTCAAACATCTCACGAGCTTCTATAACATTTTTATGACATAAACAAATGCAAACTAAAAGTAGTTAAATATCCTTATATCGATGCTTAGGAGAGCCCCATGTTGCAATTTGGTCTTTTCGAATCGAGAGTTTAAAAGTTAGTGACGTCAGAACAATTTTATGACGTTCACGAAGTCTTTTTGGTTGTCTCGACAAAAAAAGCTATGGCGCTTCCCGTACTTGCTTGTAAAGCATCGAAAGATTTTAAACAAGAGGATTCCCTTCTAAAATGTGTCAGCTACGGAATAAATGGAGTCTTTCTATTAACAGACCTAGGTGTTTCTTTAAGGTATAATTTGGATCTATATATAGAGCTTTAACTTCTTTTTATTTCCCTCCATATGACCGGTCAGTATTATCCTGATAAGTGTGCACAGCAACCGGCTTTATAGACACTTTGAACATCCACTTACAGACTTCAAATCCCTTATTTAATTTTTTTCTGCGCACAAATTGTTGAACTTTTGTTTCTGGTCTCTTTGTCCGTTCATTTCCGCCAGCGAGTTAACCCTCAAAGTGGTTCTCTTAGTCTCCAACCTTGCAGACGAACGCTAGCGTCCGGCGTTCGCAGCGCTGCCTGTCGGCCTAGATCGATTGAATGATTTTCATCGCAACTAATTGACATGGACGGCAAGCCACGAGCTTTTGTCTTTGGCCGAAATCACCGCACTGACATGCGTGACCTTCGTCCGGTGCCGGACGACCGTCGTAATTGTCCTATTGATCGGGACCTGAGGTCGTGCCCAGTAGTACAATAGAAGGAAGAGCGCAGTTAATGGGGAGATAATTCAGAGTGATGAAATGGAAGCAAAACCGCAAGCACCTTTCACTTAGCGGAAACCTAATGACCAACACGTGTAATTATGCAGAGGCCGGCAGCCCCAGCGAGCTTGTTTAATTAGAAAGTTGACTGTTTACTTTTTCTCTTCATCTCTGCTCAACGCTGAGTGATTGCCAGGCTACCGGTCCACACACACATTGGCATCTTAATTAAGTGTATCAATCCGTTTTCCGTTCGTTTTACCTTTCTAAAATTTTACCATAACAGTTTATCGGAAGTTGTTTTAAACAGCACTGTTGTGTTTTTGTTTTTTTACCATATTAGGATACTTAAACTGTAATATTTCAAAAACCGTCACATTTTAAAAAATTGTCTGATCCGCCCACTGACGTCATTCTTGGTTGATGATGTCAACGGGGATATCGCCATATATGTATAGATAGTAAAACAGAGAGTAGCTATTCTAATCCGAGTACTTGTTGTATTGTTTAAATGAGACGTGATTTCAGATATACAGGCATAACTTCGACACCGTTTATAATAATGCAACTATACGGTTTAGGTCGAATAAGATTGACTGGGTGGACATGTGTAAGATATTAGAAGTTGTAAGTTTAATGGCGCAGCTTCCGACCTCCAAGACAAATCTTAGTACTGTTCATTGTCCTGCTGAGAGCCCCGACTCTGTCTGGTCTGGCAGTCCTGGCGAGTGGTTCCCGCTTCTCTAGAATGCCTTCCTCCGCCTACTCCTTGAAAGACTATTTAAGGGCCGGGCCATCGAAGGATGACACGACGAGTGCAGGTTGTTTTTGTTGTTGATGTGAATGAAAAGATCTTTTTAGGGGGTCGGGTAGTTGGCTTTGTAAGAAGCAAATCGACGTGCGAGAGACAACGGGCAGGGGAAGGGGGTTGTTTGGCGCTGTCCGGAGCATTTGATGGGATGGATAATCGCGGTGATGGACCACCGGTAGTTGTATAGACTAATGCTCCTCAAGTCAGGCTAGGTACCACTTCTGATTACATGTCTGGAAGCGGAGATACACCGGACGCCACAGCAGCAGTGTGTAGTAGTCGGGCGCATTATTGGAAATCGGAAATCAAAAAAAAAAAAAAAAATGCAAGGAGACCAACCAGTCTGAGGCGGCGTCAAAAGGATTTGTGGTCGGGGTTAGGGTGACGATCTCGGCCATCTGGGCGAGTAATCAGATAAACGTGGCGCATTTAAGCAGCCAAGGAAACTTCCAAATACTGTCAGCCGCCGACAAGTTGGAGAAGTAGAAAAGAAACGAATTATTTCTACAGAAGTGGTTTATTCTGATTCTATCGACCCCGCCACCAAAGAAAACCTTTTTTTCATGTGATTGTTTCTAAAATCACCTTACCTGTTCTGCAGAATCCGACATTTGTGTGTGTTAGTGTACCACCACACAGCATCGATGCATCCAGGGTTTTTTGAATTTTCTTTTTGCCCAGACAGCATTACCGCTTCCAAGCCTTTACTCTAGTCGTTATTAGTGTAAGTTTGCTCATTATTAGCTCTCCTTGTCATCGGCAAAGGTTTAACACGGAAGTATACACAACGGAAGACCGGTAACAAATATATACCACACCGTGTATATATAGTGCGACCCATGGTCAGGCTTTGGTCGGCTGCTGTCTGTTACAGCAGATGTTGAAAGAAGATAGGGTCGGAATTTCTTTCCGATGGATGTAAGGCCTCGCGTTCCGTGCACGGTGAGACGGGGGTTGGGTGGGAGCTAAATCCGTCATTGAAAAGAATCCCGAAGACAGATGCCTTTATAGGCGTGATGCAGAGTGTAAACACTTGGGAAAACCACACTTCTCCGGCCTTTGGGGAAAGAGGTGGGCGGTCGGCTACTTCATGTCAACACTGAAATTATCAGATTTTGAACTCGTTCTCTACCCCACCTACCGCCGCTAGGGCCCGGCTACATCACATTAACTCGTTTCTAAAAACTGACAGCTGGAGCTTTCTTAAGAACTAGAAACTGTCTTTGGCACTTGCAAAGATCTTCGGTTTACAGAGACTTGGCTACTTCATTATTATCACGTCTTGTGTAACTGGTAGTGTGTTTAACCATTTCATACCCAAAGGGTTTCTCTTACACTATGAGTAATTTTGCATTGTGTCTGTGTTTCTTCAAGCAAAAATCTACCTAATTACCGACGGTTTATTTCTGGTAATTTGCAAGAAAAGAACTTCCTCTTCATTTTTCTTTCGTACCTCCTCCGCTTAATTATCTCCCTTAACGAGTCTGTCATTCCATAGCCTAGCGGCTAGAGTGAAGATCGTACGCTCTTTTACTGGGTTTGAATATTATTCAGCGTAACCGGCCATGTGCTTTTTTTTTTTTTTTTTTTAATAGCTTTCATGGAAGTCCTGTGTAAGCGGCCGGTCACTGTGACATGCTGGTGTATCGATTAACTGACTGGTGGTGGTAGGGCTCTCTAGCAGGTTTCACTTTTCGTAATCGATGTATATCGCGCCGCGGCGGTTTTGTACGAATTAGATCGATGCAGGCGATTTAAAATGTCCTACGCGCCAACCGAGAAATAAATGGCCGTGATTTACGCGGTAACTCACAAACTCGACGCCGCAGAATTAAATAGCAGAATGGCCGCGTTTTGAATATGGCTAATAAAAATCAATTCGATCTTTTCTGTATCAGCAGCAGCGACGTTCGGTGAAGGTTAACTCGTTTGGTCCCCGAGTGCATTAGTTCAACACTACAAGGCCAGCTTGGTGAAACGAATTCGAATTTCATGTAGATCGATTGTGATTCACTGGTGCATCTACTTAACGCCGCCATGTATGGTAGACGAGCTTTTCCATACCTCGAACGAAAGTTGGCGGACTTTCACGAATCCCTTTCATACCGCGAACGAAAGTTGGCGGACTTTCACGAATCCCTTCCATACCGCGAACGAAAGTTGGCGGACTTTCACGAATCCATTCCGCTAGTGTCGTAACTTTTCCCAGGTGTATGTTTTGGATTTTCCGCTAATGTTCTAATGGCGGGAGCGGGTGATCCGAAGATACCATGATGACTTAGGGTAAAGGAATTTTAAGAGTTAACATCTCGGTAACGCTTTCGAGTTGCAGAATTCACCTGAATGCCGGACATTTAATATCGTATCGATAAATAGTTGTTTTGTTTGTTTAGGGGAAAACGAAGAAGAAGAATGACGACTGACAATTACAACTATTTGTAGTTACCGAAATGATTCACGGAAAAAATATGTAGGGAGGGGAAATCAGTCTGTGGCGTTCTGCTTCCCATGGTTCTAAGCGAAAGGCCCCTTTGGCGGATAACTGTGGGGGATATTGAGTTTTTGTGCGGTCCTTCTTCTAGCGGAAACACTTGTGAGAAAACGGGGGTCGGCTTTCGGCCTACTCAGCATCGACCAAAAAAAGTACACCTGGTTATCGTAGATGCAAAGAAACAAACAAAAACGATATATGATGAAAGTGTACGAAGATCAGGTGTAAAAAGGGAAACTGATGTACGAGAACATCTTTAAGATCAACAACGTTTTCTTTCATACGCTGTACGCATACGACTGTTTTCAAAAAGAAAAGTGGGAAGCCTTTCTGAATGCGCCTGAAACACTTGATGAACTTGGCCGATACGAACTGGCGGCTATCTTAGCTTCAGTCTCTTTGTGATAGTAGCCTTAGTAACGCTGAACACGTGCTGGTGTTCCCATCGAGATTACTGCTGCAACGGTCGTCCAATCCAACCCAACATAGCCGGGCGTAATGTTCAGTGTGACTTGTTGGTCAAACGGGGACAGGAAGTCCTACTAAAGTCATCACACACGCACTCACAAATATATACAAATAGATCAATAATAACTATACTAAATCAGGAAAGCTCAACTTACTAGCTAAGAGAGAGTAAGAAGCCGGCATGGTTGTCACAAGGCTGCTGCTGAAGAACTGTCTATCATCTTGATTTTTAAGGTGGTTTGTATTATCGCTGTCAACCATTTGTTACAGTCATACTGTTACACAAGATACCAGTCCTGCCTCAGACCGCGCTAATGCTTCAGCCATTTTATATTTATAGCCCTTAGTATTTTAAATAGTTCGCTACCAAATCTCTCTTCAGATGTTCAATGTCCAGGCTAAATTAATCTGTTTTGAATCGTTCAGTGTAATCTACATTTTTAAAATCTGTACTGAACTCTTTCTAATATTCCTGAATCTTCTCTTACCCAAAGTGCGGACGATTGGAAATGGAATTCTTGTTCAGTAGACTGCTTAATTATTAATACCATTATATTTACTTTGTAAGCAGATTGAATGCACTGTATTTTATACTTTTATGGATTTTTCATTGTTGTCGTTGTATTTAGTATCTACCATCTTCTAATAATCCGTATAAATGTTGTGTTGCAGTAAAATTAAAAAGCTGGGCCGTTTTCCACGCTACAGACCATTCTAAGCAATTTATTCAGGATCATCTGAAGCTTCCTTCTCATTTCCGGTATTAACTCTAGAATAATTAGTCCTGTAGCGTGCCGCCGGTGACTCGCCTGGACGAAGGCGATATAAGTTCTTTATAGAACAGCCCCTTGTGGGATAATCCATTCGATTCCCTCTCTGGGACCTTTTTTTTTTTTTTAAATGTATCGAACGGATAGAGAAAAATGTTGTCTTTTAGAACCGATGAGCCGTTTTTATTACAGCCCCTGTACTTCTGTTGAGGGCTAGAACACGAAATCGTTAACCGCACAATGAGACACTTGGTTTTATGTCTTCGCGTAGCGGAAAAGATGCGATCGGAAGGAAGAGACAATGTGGGAGTAACCATGCAGCTGGAATTCGTCATCCTCTACCTGACCAAACGTAATATTTATTTAACTTTCGCGATCAGGAGGCGGCTTCAGAGCCACTGAAAAACGACCCGACTCTAGAGATTGCCTCCATTGTGGGGGTTCCATTGTGTAACCAGAATGCGCTTCTCGTACACCGACAAATTCCATTTGCCGACCAGCTGGTCAAGGGGTAGGTGCAGTGTAAGGGTCAAGTGGCCGTGAGTGAGTGGGTATGGTGATCGGGTCGCGGGTTTTCGTGACGCAGAAAGGCGTTCAGTCGACTGTGGCCATTCCGCCTCAACAGCCGGCCCGAGTTTGTCGATCAATAAACGCGAATTAAATATAATGGAAGGCGAGAGATGGTGATAGAGGGAGGCCGGACGGGGCAGGGAAGGAGTGGTGGTGCGTGCGTGCAGCAGCAGAAAATAAATGAACGTCTTAAAATAATTACGACAACGATAACCGGGCTAAAGTAAAAATGTGGAGTGGTTCCGGGGATCGGACTTGCGTTATCTGGGGCCGGCCCGGCCAGCTTAATCCACGTTCTCTTAAAATGGAAGAAGAAAAAAACATTTTAAAAAGCGGCAGAGAGCAAAGGACAATATACGCGGCGACCCGACAGACACCGACACACCCGCCTCGGTCATCGCCCTGTGCCTACCTTTGCCATTAGATCAGAGCACAACTTACTTTCTTAATAAAGAGCACCTGTAAAAACATTCAACAGACCGCGACCAAGCAGTGGGTGATTTACATCTGCTCTCCAAAGCCCCCCCCCCGGTTGTCTTTTGCACTTTCTCCTTCGTGGTTGTGTTCGAGCAGTTTCCCTGTTATTATTATTATGATTAGTAGTAGTAGGGAGGAGTAGTAAATAAAATTTCTCGATTTGCACGCTTCTGAAATAGGGTATGTACTACATTTATTCCTCTTTTACATTGTATTAGAGTCTGGTCACATGGTCTGGGAAGGTTTATTTACCATTTTGTACATGCACCAGGAGCCTCAGTCCTTGAAAGTGTGATCTTCCACAAGAATATATTATGTGATTTTATCTTGTGTAATCTATGAAATAAAATATACACAGGCGGTGTAGTATCATCGATAGACGATAAAAGGGAAACCCTCACGGGGATTTTAATGGTGATAGACGAGCGATTTGACTTTTAGGGGCAGGGGGAGCGGAAGGAGGGACAGGGGGGGGGGGAGCGGAGCGCGAGCGCCAGAGCGCAAAAGGGGAGGCGCGAAGACGCGCGCGCCATAGCAAACGCGCCCCAAAAGAACCAATCCCTCCGCTCGCTAACGAAGGACGCAGGCGCGAGAGCGCGCTAGGCGCATCGGGCAAGAGCGAGACGCGCGCGCGCGCGGGCCAGCACAGGCAAGCGCGATGCCGCGCGAGCGCGATCGCACGAGCGCGGCAGCGCGCGGAGAGCACGCACAGGAGAGCGAGCGCGAGCGCGGCGCTCGCGCGCGAGCGCGCGAGCGAGCGAGAGCGCGCGCGAGCGCGGCGCGCGCGGGATAGCGCGCGCGCGCGAGCGCGCGCGCCTCGAGCGGGTCGGCGAGCGCGCGAGCGCGCGCCAGCGAGAGAGCGGAGCGCGCAGCGCGCCGAGCGAGAGCGAGAGAGCGCGAGAGGAGCGCGCAGCTCAGGCGAGAGCGCGCGCGCGCTCGAGCGAGCGAGAGAGAGAGCGCGAGATGCGCGAGCCAGCGCGAGCGCGAGACGAGAAGCGAGCGATCGCGCGCGAGCAAGAGAGCGCGAGATCAGAAGAGCGAGAGAGCGATAGAGAGATAAGCGCACAGAGAGCGCGAAAGAGAGAGAGAGCGCGCGGACAAGCTCGAGCTAGCGCGCGCGAGAAAGAGCCAGCGCGAGAGCTAGGGCGCTCAGCGAGAGCTCGAGATCGCAGAGAGGCTCTAGCGCGCGCGATCGCGCAGCGCGAGAGAGAGAGAGCGAGCGCGCGAGATAAAGAGCGAGAGAGCTAGGCAGCTCTCTCGCCGTCTCTCGAAGCTCGCGCGAGATCGAGGACTCTCTCTCGAGAGAGCCATCGAGCGCTGAAAAGATCGAGCGCTCGATCTAGCTGAGCCATGAGAGATAGATCGTCTCAAGCGAGACTTATCTCGATAGAGCTCTCTCTCTCTCAATCTCTCTCTCTTCTCTCTCCATCTCTCGCTCTCTCATCTCTCCATCTCTCTCTCTCTCTCTCTCCATCTCTCTCTATAGCTCTCGACAGATCTCTCGAGCTCTTCTCAATCTCTCGCTCTCTCTCTCTCCATCTCTCTCTCTCCATCTCTCTCTCTTCTCCTCAATCTCTCTCTCTCTCTCTCTTCTCTCTCTCCATCTCTCTCTCTCTCCATCTCTCTCTCCATCTCTCTTCTCTCTCTCTCTCTCCATCTCTCTCTCCATCTCTCTCTCTCTCTCTCTCTCTCTCTCTCTCTCTCTCTCTCTTACTTTCCTGTCCCCAATGTTTTCCCAAGACTTTCCACACTCTCCTTGCCTGAAGGAGTCGACGGAAACACCATTTTGGTTGTCGAGTGTAAAGACTAAATCGCAACGCGGTATTTTGGATTTACTTTTCACGCCGTAAAAAGCAAACAAACAACAATTTGCAGCAACTTTTCCTGATAAAGTTTCCCTAATTACCCGGAACACCAACATGAACTGCAGCTTGCGACGTATTTCATTTGGATTTTTTAGAAAGCAGTTCATCGCTCGGTTGCCCTGCAGATACGCCGATGTTGCACCAAATCGCGGTCGGACGACGCCTGTCGGCGGCCAGTGAGCGAGACCGTGAAGCAGCGTGACTTCTTTTACTTTCGCTTTTCCTCTGCAGGCAACAGGTAGAACTGGAAACGTGTGATATCGAACGGACATCCACCACAATCTGCTTATACCATGTCCGCAAACTGAAGCTTATCTCGAATACTGTAGAAGCGAAATGCGACCAAGTCTGATTTCCGGCGGATGGCCGACAGCGGAAGTGACTTTAAAACGACGCGGATTCGCCCGCCCGTCTAATGACTGTCGACTGTTCCGCGGAACTTCCAGAAATTCTAGTCACCGCTTTTACTAATTAAAGCTAGCCCAGCCCCGTGGCAATCGCGTTGGCACTCCGGTTAACTCCGCCTTCGCTAATGTCCATGCGAGTTAATACACGGGCCACCAAAGACGTTTTGCCTTGTTGCCGGAGTGCGCAATAAGAGAGCCGATTAATCAGCCGGCTGGGGACGGGGTCGTCTGTCCGCCTCCCACCCACATGGAGCCGCGGCTCGTAAACAAGCCGGCCGGATCCGACGAGACCCGCTCACCCCGTCTAGGTAAGGCTGGGTGGGGTGGAGGGGTCGGCCGGCTTATCTGGGTTGTCAACACGTACTCGCCGCGCCGTGAAATAGCACCGAGCACGCGAGCGTGGCGCGCTGGGAGCGGTAACGCGACGTGGGTTCTGTAAACAGGCCGCGGCGGGTCAGAGGTCAGGCCTCCGCGAGCTTTGAACTTCCGTCCGTCCGCCCGTCCTCCCAGGTAGTCCGGCTTCGCGAGCCGGTCGTGGAGTCTTAATCAAATAACACGCATAAAATAAGATAAAAAATGATATCAAAAGACCCGAGGATAATGGTTCCTCCCTCTCCCTTCACCCCCTCCCCGCAACTTCTTCGGTGAATGGAAGATTTTCGTCGTTTTCGAGAAAGCGGTAAACCACCGGCTTTAGGGAGTGGGGGGGCGATAACATTCGGCCCTCGGGGCCCCTGGTTCCCCGTCCCCGGATTAGTGGTCAAAAGCTACCGCCGCGAGCAGTTCCGGGGTCCTGACGCAGATCCGGACGGACTCGCGGAATTCGATGCATGCCTTTCTGGGGCGAACGTCTGCGCATCGGCCAGTTTGTGCAGGGGAAAGGGGGCGCTGTCCGGAACCGCCGGGGAATAGGCCGAGCCAGCTCGCCCTTACCGTCGCCACGCAGGGCGGCCTGGCATCAAGATCGTCTCTGAGAGCGAGAAAATCCGTGCTTGCAATCCCTGCGACATTCGGCTGCTGTCCTCTGATCCCGAGGTAGGTTCTCCGCCTCTCTGGCCCGTCCACTTCTGTGCCAGACTCGGGGCGCTGAGAAAAAACTACCCGCAGGTAAATTTCAAAAGCGTTTTACGAACTTGTTGGAAGCCTTTTCTTTTCTGGTGTCTGGCGGTCAACTAATTCCATAATTTAAAAAAAAAAAAACAAGTAGAAAGGACGTGAGGTATAAGATCGTGCGGTATCCCGTCCTTAGCAGATTTTAGCGAATTCTGATTATTAGCCGGAGGAAACCAGAGTAATCTGGAGAAAACCGACGAGGATCAGAGCCGGCAAAAGAGAGAAACCACATTTTTGGTTGGATGAGCACAGCTCACTGAGACTTGTCAGGGAACCGAAGAAATGGACTGTCATGGGTTCGTGCATCATTTTCTGGTTCCATGCAAAAAAACGCTTGACATAAAGTTCCGTAAGCAAAGGGTTTTCGCCGAGCCACTCGCCCATTTTGTAGTCCAGTTTATGCAAATAATGTTGAAATGTACATTGTGACACATTTACTGCAATTTCTGAAAGGCCTGTGTATGAATTGGAGATCACTTGTTGAACAGGGCTTTTCTAGTTTGTTCTTCAACCATTAATGTCTGTCTTGGTCAATGGTTATCTTCCGCTCTTTCATCTGCCCGATAGGAATTATCAATAAAGCTGTGTACTGCCCAATTTTTGGGTTCACGATTTCGCGCTATCTTCCTTTCACTTTGATCATCGTCTGATTGTCCAGTCCTGTGACCTCGTGTAAATGGTGATATATCACGAGACCCAACTATACAAGGCATCCATAACATTCTACCAAGTCCAGTATCTTATGACACGTGTTATTTATAGCCTAAGCGCATGGCTTTGTGGGTAACATGAGGCTGCTCCGTTATTTTCATGGGTGGTCATATTGCTCTGACAGGGCTCTGTATATGCGGCCGATGATGATCTGTAATGTACCGAGTTCAGTTCAGAAATATTTCGCTATGCAAATACTCGCTTATTCGAGATTCGGATTTTTTCTAGGATTAAAGGAATTTTTAAAGGTTTAAGAGCAGCGTTTTATGTCTGGTTATAAGTGGTTCGACTTCAGTTTCGCCGGATCGAGGATTATTTAAGGCTTTTATAGGCTGCTACTCGATAGCCGGGCAACATACAAGTAGAGTATATGCTGATTACGACCTCTCACCCAACAACGTAAGTCGGGGAATACCTGTATCAAATTTTTACTATTTTAAAGTTAATAAAAAATTAATAATGCTGGGATAACGGGGCATAACAGAAAATGCTTAATAAGGAGCAAGAGTAACAGATACAGTAATTCCTCACAAAAAAAAAAGAGAATTAACATTCTCTAAAGATTTTATGACTTAGTAAGTTTTTAGCCAAAATTAGTGAGAAGAAGTTGATAAATAAAAGAACTTAAAACAACGGGTTCTAAAAATGTATTTGACATTTCTGTGACGAAAGCCAATTACATTCAAAATAATGTTCTGGTGTCTGGTGCTCATCATCAAGAAAGAAGTAATCATCAGGTCAGGTGAAAAACGTAAGGTTCGATTACGCTTGAAAATTTACAAAATGTTCAGGTTGTAACAGATGGCAATTAAGCGCCTGTAAATACACGGAAAGAATGTTGTTGTTTTTTAAAGTTTACTCAAAGTTATATCGCCGAGTAAGTGCAACTTCATAACTGAATCATTTTTGTTGTTGTTGTAATAGCTCACTTACCTATATCATTGATTTCAAGAAAACTTCAGTATAGTTAACCATTCGTGTGTGTGCCACACCATGATCGATCTCCTGACCATCAACAAGTCCCGCGTCACAGTTGTGCACAGGTGCTGTATGGTGTTTCTTGATGCGTCATAGTTGTGCAAGATGGTGTAGCAAACGTCGTACGTTCTCTTCAAATGATCTTGGAAACACAAAATGGGGTGGTCTCCGAAGTGTCGACATGAAAACTTTAAGTTAACTATTTCTTGTATGCTTCTGATAATTTGTTTTTAGTAATTTTTAGCCTTGGAATTAAATCACATATGGCGGCGATATGCGTTAAAACTGCGTGGAGTTCAGTGTTTCTTCGGGCTTGAGGTCCAAAACTTCAGAGACCGTCCGTCATTCATCAGTTTGTCAGTTTTCTATCTCTTGTAAAATACCAACAAGCAAACATCAGATACTTCTGCAGCTGAATGTAGGTTTTTAAAGATAAATTGATGGCAGCCTGGTCTTTAAATATATCTTTAAGGTAAATTTAAGGCTGATGTGTTGTTGCTTTAATTACTTTTTATCCCGCATGTCTTTACGAAAATACATATTCAGACTAAAATTAAGTTTCTTTAAAGTAAGCGGAGAAGGGGTCTCCCATAGCGCACACGGAACATGATGGGAAAATCGGTACGAGGTTACATCTTACTTCAACCTTTATCTTAAAGAAATTAATATATATGAAGAAAAAGATAATACAAAGGAATGATATGAATTAAACAGGTGTTAAGTAAAAAGGTGCCCAGTAATTAGCTCTTAAATGGATTATACAGCAAGACGGATAGATAAAGGAGCTCGGATGTCGGCATTCTTAATGCCACCGGCCCAGAATGAACACGTACTCGGAGATTGTAATTAGCTGTAACAACACGCTCCATCGGTTGCATTCATGTCAGTCGTTTTCCCTTCCCGATACCGGATCGGGTTGTAGGTAGCGGTGAACAGAAACCGACCGAAAAGGGACCCATGTCCTAAGCTGGACACAACGGTAGACCGATCCCAGTCGGAATCCTTTCGCTCGTCTGGTCGCGCGCTTTCCCGTAATTCAGGGGGAACGATTAAAAAAGGGTCGAAAAATGGACGACTGAGGGACTGAGAACTTCCTTCCAGATGTACGTCGTACACGGAGAGTCAGCTCGCTTCTGAGGTCTTCGCAGAGACAGAGGAAGACTAAAGACAGCAACAAAGTTTGTACCTGCAGTCGGTTCGAGAAAATAAATTATGCTTACTTTTCATCTTCCATGGGACTCTTTCCGTCAACGGACGACGATGTAAATCTCGAACGGATTCTTTAATTGAACGCTGAATCCCCACAGACACGTAGAGAAATTGCAACTCGCGAGAGCAATCATTGGCCGAGGATGGAAAATCGTCTGGAGAGATGGAAATCCCTACTGCAGTTTGTTAGTTCGCTCAAGGGCTGGTGTAAGAGCGATGATGGGGTGGTGATTTTTCCAAGATTGCAGTTAGACCCGGAAATGAAATTATCAGCAACTCAGAAATCACTTTAAGCATCATCGTTCTTCTCGAAATTGTCACCAGCCCCTGTAGCTCTTACGTACGTTTCGACATAAATTACCGCCGGTCGTCAAGATACTGGTGATGTGTTTACTTTTGGTCGGTCTGCTGCTGAAAAAGTAACAACACTATACACAAAGAACCAGACCCTGCTTCCTGGACTGGACTTTGATGACAGCGTAATATATTTAATCGAAATGTAGATTCCATTCGGTAGAGAGAGAGAGAGAGAGTACATCGCGAGGGATATGTGACGTCACTATAGAGATGACGTCAAGAGAGAGAGAATACAAATTTACTTCTCAAATGGTATGGGATTTTTGGGAATGAACAGCCTTTTAACATTGTGAATATATGCTTTTAGCTTTAATGATGTTAATTATTATTTTCTCATTAGATGGCTAAAGATGATGGTAATAATAATTTAAAAGGAAAAAGAATAAATGCCATTTTGTGGGCTTCCAGCTTAGAGGTAGGTGGCCCCTTAACTACCCCGGCTCCACCCTGACAAGGTATTCGAGAGACGGTTAAATACTTGTAGACGGGGTCACCTTATATGCATGATTGAAAACGATATGACGAGACTTCACGTGGATAACAACACCAGTGCAAAAGGTCGCCAGACTCTAAGAGCAATGGCCAGCCAGCCCGCTCCAGACGAATGGTCAGTGTAATACCAAGAGGGTTCAAAGTTCAATCCGTCTGGTTCACGACCAGAGAGGTCAGCATTATTTTCTCTTCATTATGTACATTCCTTACAGAGCGACATTTCTGGATGATATTAATTCGGATGGGAGGGAATCTGTCTGGCCGGACATTGTCCGGAGGGAGCGGACGCACGGATACGTGGTCAGTCCAGCGGATGTCGAATCAGAGCTTTGTCCAGATTAAGCTGGGTGGAGAACCGGCTGATTGAAATCCATTTACAGTATAAATAAATAGCGACCGGCCGGTCGGTGGCTGACGAGACGGGGGAGACTGGGTTACGTCAGAGCTACAAGGACAGCGCGAGGTGCTGCTGACTGCCGCTAGGGTGACCAGCTCGTCCGTTTTCTCTCCTACTAAATAGAAACAATCTGAACGTTGTAAGTCCCCCAAAGTGTAATATTTTAAAAGAAAACAACAAACAGTTCACGTGCGCATGTTGTCAAAATACCTCCAAAATCCCTTTGATTCTAACCGCTGGGGCGATTTTCTCTTGTTTCCTCGATGGCTGGCCCAGCTACCGACTCTCAGACTTTCGGCCCGAACCGTCTCGTTTACTTCTAAGAAACTGATCTGCTCGATGGGAGGCGTCATTCCAAAAACTCCCGTTTCTCTCGATATTCCCCGCACGAAGGAAATAACCCCCCAAGCATTCCTTTCTCTAACGGAAACAGAAATTACTTAAGATGTTTGCGCGAGCTGCTTTTATGGGTCCCACAGACCCCCGTAACAAAAATTATATTTCTTTGTTGTTTTTTACTGCACCCAGCCCATAAAAAAGAAAAAAAAAACTATATGGGATAATTTTAGCGGGATTTATATTATACAATGCAGAGAATCTTTAGAAGAGCTGTCTTTAGGGGCGCCTGCCGTATGTATAGCGTTAACTTTCTGTTTAATTAAGGTGACCAGCACTTCGTTTTCCTTCCACACCCCACGAGAGGGGCGACTGAACTGACCAGGGCGCTTTGCTGTTTATTGGTTCTTTTGTTGACGCGCTGGTTGCTCGCCACACCGCCCAAGTATTCCCTCGCCCCCCCCCCTTTACACCCCACCCTTTCCCAGTTTTCTCGAGGTCAGTTTGATCCGGCCACCTCCGGCTACGCGTTGACCAGTCCGCCCACCGGTCGACTTGTCTGGAAACTCCCCAACCGTTTCCTTTTATGGCGCGCTCGCCACAGATGGCCGTCTGGAAAATATGCAAATGAAGGCAATAATCACCAATGGTCACGGGTTCACGCTTGTTATTGATTAGAGAAAGAGGGCTGGAATCCGCGCGTAGCCTGAGACTCTCCCCACCTTAATGTCTTCGTCAGCGTCTAGTCTCTTAGGATTTTAATTTTTATTACAATTTATATATATGAGACTTAGCTCTCATCTACTTTAATGTCTCTAAGCCCCCTTAAATAATGTGTGTGTGTGTTCATAGATAATGTGTGTGAGAAAGTCGCTCCAAAAGTATCCGAAACTCGCGAAACTTTAACGAAATTTCAGACGATTCCAAGCCACTCGGACAGACTCTAGAGGCCGGGGACGGCTCTGCGAGAGGACGTTCTGGTTTAATACAAAAGGCGAAGGGTGCCTTAATCGGCGGGTCCGATTTCGATCAGCAACGGACCAGTCCAGGGTTCCGGCCGCTGTTGCTCCTCTCACGTTTCTGTCGCAGTCGAGAGAACGGTTCTCGAACAGAGATTAAATGTCGGTAGTTCCTACAGATCCGCACCCAGTTTGGTCGATCGTTCGTTTTACTTTCGTAAACTATTACTTTTTTGAAATTTTTTTTCCTTAATTAAAATCGTTTGTTTTTTTTTGTTTTTTTAAAAAAAAAATGATCTATTTATCTTTAAAGAAACAGCAACGACTGGTTCGTCAGTTACGAACGATCCGCGTAGTTAAAAAAGAATTCTAACGCAAATACAAAGAGTAATAGTACTGTTCTGCCAGCCAGCCTGAGCCGGGCGGGCACCTGTCTTTGTTACACCTGGAGCAGTCAGTACTCTTCCTCACACATTCTAAACCGGCACGAACCGTCTCTTATAAATCAAAAAGGAGATCAGCAGTCATAACTTAGATTTACCAAATGAATTACTTGATGTAAATTAAAAACTCGTAACAAAATAATTTTTAAATAATGAACACGTGGGACTGACTTTTTCCGGGGTTGAAATAACACCAACCTATCGTTAAGTGCGGTTCTCTATTCCCTCCAGCATCCCGTCATTTTAAATAACTGATTATGACCGACCAGATTATTTCTGAAATATTAACATTTCACATTTTCCACTAGTTAATTACTCGTCCCATGGTTGAGTCATTGCTTTGTTTTTTTAAAATTTTTTCTATTATTATTATTATTTATTATTATTATTATTATTATTATTATTATTACTACTACTACTACTAATACTACTACTCGTCTAAACTAAACATAAAACTTATTTAAAAAAAACAATCACTTTAAAAAATAACTAGTTAGATAGATTTTACGTATTAATATTAATAAGGATTAATCTCTCCTCCCTTTTCCTTGTGTTCGCATTCCTTTTCTAGCACAAAACATGTGTACATTCTTCTGAGACACCGTGTTCATATAATGGTCAAAACTGACCGACCTTGTTGTTTCTCATTCGTACTTTGTACGTATTTCAATATAATTTTTAAAATAAAACCCTGGATTCTAAAGAATGCGCAGGCAATATTTACGTAATTATGGATAAGATTATGCGAAATATTAAACAACAACAGAGGGTTTTTATAGTTTTTCAACGAATATATAAATTCTTAATTTTTTTTAACCTCTTTTAGCAGACGATTTTATTTTTTTACGATTTAGAAACCAGAATTAACCCTTTGACGGTGAGAAATTTCTTAAAATTTATTTATTTTCAGTTGTATAAAGTATAATTAAGCGGTTATGATGCTTTGTCTACCCTCCCTTTAGTTATAGTCGTTCGTTTTAATCAATCAGAAACTCCTGTGATACTTTGATACTTACACCTTCCTTTCTTTGGAAAATACGTCGATTAATTTACTTAATAAGTTGTATTTAAATTCTTCTTTTTAATGACTGATATCAATTTCCAGCAAGTATTTCATTTTGTCTGTGTGTGGTGTGTATGGTGTGTAGTCTGTGTGTATATGTGTGGTGTGTCTGTGTATATGCGTGTATGGTGTGTGTGTGGTGTTTGGGTGTGTCTGTTTATATGCGTGTATGGTTGTGTGTGTTTGTGTTGTGTTTTGTAGTGTGTGTGTTGTGTATGTGTGTGTGTGTTATGTGTGTGTGTGTGTGTGTTATCATTCCTTATACACACAGCAGACTTTCTCACTCTATTGGCCAGTACCGCCTGTCATTAGATCTCTCTACCATAACTCATTATCCTCTGTGCTGCCATTAAAAACTAAAGAGTTTTACAGCCCGGTCTTCATAAAGGAAAGAGAAACAATGGCTGGAGAGACAAGACAAAGGTGAGTGGATGGTTAACTGGAAACCCTCGACCCGGGCAAACAAAGAAGCGGAACAATAAAAACCGGCCGCTTCGCGCTGTTTTCAGTCGAAGAATTCACCTTCACGTGTCCATATACAAACTAATCATTTTACATAAATTAAAATATATCTCCAGTATGTAGCGACGACGCTGTCATTTACGTCGTATAAAGTACTTTCGCTTGTTTGTCGGTATAGCTAAACTGACACCTTGTCTTTCTGACCATTGACGAATTTGTCGGGTCCCCCCGCCCGCCCCGCAGCACTTCACGAGCGAACCCAGCGACAGGTTTCTTCCCAACAACGATCTGATCGATCCGCACTCTCGGAACCTGGCGGAGAGCCGACGCCGATGGTTTTGAACTGACCGGAGTTCAAACGATGTATCGAAACAAGCCACCTCTCCCCTCCCCCCATCCATCTCCACCTCAACCCACGAGATCTCCGGTCTTGTCCGGGAAACGATCAACTGTCCAGCAGACTCGACACACTTCACGCCTGTCTGGTTCTCGTACTTCGCTACGCCCTTCATCTGCATTATCATTGAAATGCTCTACATTGTCGCCGTACTTTAATGGCATCGGATAAAAAGGCGGCGGGATAGTAAGACGGCTGGTCCCCGGCGCGAGCAGGTGTCGTAGAAATCAGGAACACCTTTCCATCATTAGTCAGGCAACAAAACGTTTTTTTTTTGTTGTTGTTGTTGTTTTTTCCAAAAAGAAGAAGAAATATCTTCATATTAAGTGATTACTTCCAGCCGCCCTTTTGTGCGTGGGTGTCATATTGCTAAATCCCCTACTAAAGGTGACGACGTTTTAGGGTCTTTCAGTACCCTTGAGCTCAAGATTGACGGTAGTGAAAAGTGATGTAATTCTAAGGTCTTTCGGTACCCCGACACCCCGAACACGTGTGACTGACATCATAAGGAAGTTCAGGGGGTCTCTGAGTACCAGGAACACTAAAAGGGCTGGTGTTATAAAGTGGTGCCCTGAATTATGGCCATTGGTAGTATTATGAGGGAGTCTTGGGGACTTAATATCTTGAAACGAAATCACGGCATTATAGGGATATTATAGAACTTTTAGCGCTCCGAATGTTAAAAGGAATTGTATTAAAGGGAGCCACAGCTAAACTCTATCTTCTAAATAAGTAGCTCCTCATCAGACTATTACTCAGGTCTTTCAACATCTGTTGAGTCCTTCTAACAATAGAATTTTGAAAATGTATTATATTTATTTAATATCCACTCACTTGTGTTCAAAATTATGAGCCAGCCATACTAAAACATTGGTGTCTGCTTTTTCAACTCTCTATAGTTAAAAAAAAATCATTATTCCACCAAAAAGCGAGACACGCAGTTTTGAAATTCGAGGAATAGTTGTAACGTTGTTATCACTTGACGGTTTTTGAATGTTACATTCAGTTGGTACCGATAGCATAACGTTGTCGGTGTTTGTCTGGTGTGGTTCCTGGTTACTTATTTGAACGACGTCGGTAGCTCATGTTCTTGTAGAAATGCGAATGGTTCTCGTTAATCACGATCGTTACTGTGTTTTGTTTAGCGATTGGAATTGCAACCTAAAAACGAAGTTCCAGTGAATCATCTGTCTATCGCGGCTTCTTCACAGAGCCGGTCGATCCCAGCCAAAAATTTGGAAGATGGTGCTGCAACACTGGACGGCGTGCGGACAACCGTCTACAGAACGAAGCGAAGTAGCTCAGCCACGAACTTGAAAGGTCAGAAGAAGAAGGAAAATCTTGGAAACGAGGCTATAGATCGATAGTCTTTAGCAAAACCTTTTCCTGACCGGTAGCCGATTAACTGCCAACCGCCGTTCATCTGCAACAGTCAGGGCTTCAGCCTCCATCACTAGAACAAGGTCAATAGGGGTAAGATTTACTGCAAACAAACGTAAAGAACAACAACACTGGACTAAGCTATGTGAGGACTGCATCCTGAAGCAATCGTCCGCCCGATTGTGATCGGATGGGAGCAGGTTTGAAATATTGGTTCCTAAGCGAAGACGGTGAGCTAAAAGGGAGGCCTGGGCACCGGAGACGTGAAAGCATGGAGGTTGTTTTTCTGTCAGTTCAGCTAGAGTGATTGACAAAAATCAATGACATTCACGCAAGCGAGTGATATCACAACATTCCGCAACACCATGAAATTCCACTAGGGCATCATTTGGTTGATGATGGCTTTAAACTACTACAATTTAATGATCCGAAGCATATTGTAAAGTCCGATGCACAAAAGCATGCTAGAAAATCCGAAACACTCCTTAAACCTATGGTTTAGGGTTCTACGCCCTTCTAAGTCTCCAGATCTAAACTCCACTAAACTAGATTGAAGAATGAGGGGAAACGATTCCAACCGGGGCCGCTGAGAGCTGGCAGCTGGGGCCCTGGGCGAGATACATGTTCAAGCCCCTCACCACCCTAACATAAAAACGTATAACACCTAATCAGTTTGGTTGTGAAGTTGTCTACAAGTCCACAGTTCAGTTGACAGCGCTTCGCGGGCTTTTCTGTTAGCAGATGTTTCGATTTTATCATCAGAATTTAGGTCTCTCGCAAGTTTTCGCTTCACTGGCCGAAGTTCCCCGAATCTGTGAGCCGCTCTTCCCACATAGATTGAGCCGACTGTCCAGGGTGCTGAATGGCCTCTCTACCTCAGCTACAGTCACTGAAAGAGTGCAAAAGATACGCAGGATTACACAACAATTTGGAAATAAGCTTGGAATTTTAAGTTCGTGAATCTTATTTAGAAGGTCCAATGGTTCCAAAGTTGGCCGAATGAATTGATTTCGAATGTTTCATTTCTTCGCACAGATCTGTTGTGACATCCGCACCTCACTCTTCAATGAACGATTTGCATCTTTCTTTCTTCAATCTGGTCTTCAGTCATCTTTCTGTATTTCCACGAATACCCAAATTTCTCATCTTAAAACTTTCATAACGATTTTTAAGGCTGGAAATTAGATTGTTGAGAATTACATAAAAAAAACATTTGAATAGATCTTGTGGATTTCTAATCGTCGCTTCATCCGGGATTTCATCATGAAGCATTTCCTCCGCTTAGTGCGTGTTTCTGGAAATTTTGGCTCGATATTCATTGCATTAGCAACAACTTCTGCTTCAGAAAGCATGGTATTCCAGTTTTCTCGAATAAAGCTTAGTTCAACTAACAGCCTTTCAATGTTCTTGACTTCAATATCAGTGGTAGTATTTCGAGCTTGTAGCATTTTGCTTCTGTAATCGATTGGTACCAACAACTCTAACCAGACTGATGCCATAATAATCCACTCGAATGATGCGATATATTCCAAAACACCCCGTAGTAGAGAAGGTATCTCTACAGACAAATTTAGCTTATTGAAAGATTCCGCAGCATTGACAATGAGCTGCAATTGGTGTACAGAATCCACTCGTGCACTCCAACGAATATAAGACGTTGAATATCGAGAAGATTCCAAAACACTCCTTCAGAATTTTCCATCGCTAGGGACTAATGCTAAACAGATTATGCAGTTGCTGTACTATCCCCAAAAATGTCGCTGCTTCAGGGCAACACTCAGCAGTGGGCACTCCACACAAGTTAAGACTGTGACAAGGACAAGAAGAAACTCTGTTAAAGGATTCCGCTGAAGAAAAAATGCTTGTACACCATTAACGCTCCACTCGTGCTACTTCCATTTCCGTAACCTTGGCCACGGCATTCATTAATATGAATTAAGTGTTTCTCAAGTGTCGAGCGGATCAAGGTTGCAATTGCAATCCCGTTTTTTTTTTGGCTGCAGTCAGTGAATTCCAGAAATCGTTCTTGTATTTCATATTTGCATTTTGCTTCATTGAAGTTAACATAATGAAGGATAGATGCCGTTTGTTCGACATGACTTGAACATGGATTTGCGTCAAAAATAATAGAATAATGAACCGATTTCATTACGCAATATTTTAATAAGGAAAAGCAATAGAAAACTCCAGCTAAGTTACAAGTATTCTACTCACAATCAAGTTTTATTTCCTGTCTTACCACCACCTGCAACACGGGCAGCATCAATGCGATAAGAGAATTCCTCCCAGACGCGTATCAGCATATCACGATCCACTGAGTTGATCGCTGTTGTTATTCGATGTTTAAGGTCATCGAGGTTAGTGGGTAGCGGTGGATCATAAACACGATCTTTTACATATCCCCATAAGAAAAAATCACGCTGCACCGTGACAACCGATTTTGTTTTCGCAAACTCGAGAACGCAGAACGCCTTTTGCTGAGGACTCGCCATTCTGAGGGTAAACAAACAACTGAACGTTGCCGGAGGAACAACGCGACTACAGCGCCCCTGTGGCAGCCAATCAAAACTTAGAAAACTCCTCTTTCAAATGGTCACTGACTCATTCCACGACGATGCTTGAGAACTGAAGTAATGCGTCATGAAATTGGTTCATTCTTTTTGAATAACCCCGTACTTCACATTTTCTCTCTGTTCTAAGATAGAACTTCTAGCATGATAGGCACAGCAAGAGATAAATACATTCTTCGTGTCATTAGACAGATAATGCATTTGTAAGCGTTTACTAGCTTTCTGAGATTCTCCGACCTTGCCAATACGTTTTTCAAGAACTGGGTCATAGTGACACGAAAGCTCTAGGAGTCCAGGAAAATTTCCATTATTTGGCTCTCCGATTTTCTGAGATTCACCTCTGAATGCCAAGCCTCTTTCACTAAGAAAATGTCACATCAAGTAAACGTTGAGGTATTTGTTTCCGTAAATAGGCTTCACTTTGAATCTGTTTCTCCAGCGCGTGAAAGATAGTACCACTGCGTCTCAGTTGAATTTCTAAGGTCCGCCATTTAAAACAGCACTCTTTGTGAAGATTGTTGGACTGATGCTCCTGGGATTCCGTGGTACAGTCTTCTCCATTTCAACTGGCACGACGAGTATCCTGATTTAGAAGGAAAAAAATTACGAACGAATTGATTCGAGCTGAGAAGAAAAGAGCCGGCAAGGAAATCAAAATAATGCCTGTCGGCTTTCACACCAGACTATCCAGTCGCGAGGAGCAGATTCACTGTTTGGAAGTTTGTGCTGAAGCAGAGACGTAGGAAACGAACGTGAAGTATCATCTGCTGGAAACTGTTCTGGACGCTTAAACGGACTTCCCGAGCCGTAGGATTTAAAGTCTTCAAAGTTCTAACATAAAAAGTATTGAAATGCAGGTGCTGAAAGTCCACGTTACTAGTTTCAAGTTGAGCAGATACTGGGACTACTGGCTGAAGGTTTTACCCTCAGCAGTGTATGTACCTCTGCTCTGCTACTTCAACAGAAGACTCATTACCTTTTTCTTTTGATAATGTTTAACAATCATGTGACTGGCTTTTGCTGCCTCCCTCATCACCACGTGTTTGATGATGAAACGAAGCTCAGGCTGAATAAACTCGTCTGACCTGTTTTTGCCTTTTCATCTTCTTCTCTCTTTCCTTTTCTCTTCTGTGCTCCAGATTTATATTTGTACTCCACAAATGAACCAGTGCAAAACAAGGGTTGTCTGAACAAATATAGAATAACATTAAAATAAGACTAATATAAAATCAAAATGAAATTGTCTCAACAGATGGCAGCACCAGTCGCTATAACATGTGACCCTAGATAAGGAAGATTCAGTGAGTTAGCTAATGCAAATAGTACTGAGAACATAAGAATGTATTAGGTAGGATAGCAAAGAGCCACTTGGGGCCCATCAGGGCTCTCCCAAGTAGTTATCTCTCTATTTTATAAATTGTAACAAAAAATAAAAATGAATAAATACATCAAGCTAGATCACTACAGCAGAAACAGCACCACATTACCAAGTTCTAGACATCAATTATACCAAAAGTTATCTTGGAAATGCTTTTCTTTTACACGGTCCGGGCCCCTTGGAATTTCGCTCCTGCCCCATATCCTCGGATCTGTGCAGCAACTATTCAAAACAAAAACTGGTTATTTTATTGAAAAATATTTTGAGTTCATAACTTCACGATTAATGGTTTACACGTTCAGACACGGTTAAATCGATTCTTAAATACCTTTTTGTTGTCGAAAAGAAAGAAAATAATAAAACATTTCCATTAGCAATAGAGAATTGAAAACGCAGGTGGACTCAGTTTTGAGGGTTAGCGTTTTTCGTTGTTTAACTAAATACTACGGAAAAAGAAAGATGGGCAGTCAGTCGTCTGCTGCTACTTTGGCGGGAACCGTTGCTCTTAGCAGCGATGTTCAGAACTTCTTTCAGCTCATTAAAAAAAAAAAAGGGTGTGTGTGGGGGGGGAGGGGACATTTCAAGACATTAGCTTTGTCAGCCTCACTGAGTCGTACGGCTGCTTCGGTCTCTAAGGATCCACGTCCCGTTCCCGTCCGCGTCCATTAACTGGCCTTTTGTACCCACGTGATAACCCACGCGGCAGCCATCTCGCTGGAACTGGTTTTCCACGCGGATATCTCTTTAAAATAAAAGTTGTTGGTTGTTTTTTTTTTTGTTTTTAAATGTACTAAGAGCGATAACAGACAAAGTAGCAAAGAACCAGGCATTTTTTACCATTCAGAGGAGAAGCAGAATGGCCGATTTTTTTTGCCCTTCTTTCGCTCTGTTAGCGTACGGACAGACGAAGTTGCGTCACTGCGCAGCTCTCCCACGAGAAATCTCACGATAATAACTCTTCATTAATTATCCGAAACATAATCCCGCCACTTGCTACTTTAAAATGATTGGGTATTTCGTATGAAAGATATTTTAAATATATATACATTAACTGCTTATTTTAGGACTATACTGGGCATACAAGTCTCCTGGTATTGGAGTTTAGAGCACAGATTACCAAAGTTATTACGAGTGACTAAAATGTAGGCTATCATCAGGTACCATCGACTCTTAGGGCTAAAATCTGACATGGGCAACATGTGAAAAATGTAAGGGATCTCCCGCAGATGCTCACGATAGACAGCAGCGAAATGATTCTGCTGAACGAGGTAGTTTAATTAGTCGCTGTTGTCCAGGTTCTTGGAAGTGAAAGAGGTGTCCAGGCGAATCATCACAAACTGTCTTCACCATGCTGGATTACATGCCAGATGTTCGTATGTTGGTCTCCCCATCACCGCAGTACTCCGTTAACCTGGGCAAGAGTTCACCAGTGGCAGTCGGTGATGTCATTCCCTAAGGTCGGTTTAATTTGCATGCATACATGCAGGATGTCGTCGAGGTGGCTTAATGTGACAATGTAAGGAGAGGTCATAATTATTTATAGCTACCGTGAGATGGTGACAATACGGCCTCTTCACCCACTTGCGTCACACGACAACAATACCGAAACGTACATAGTCGTTCGTTACTACTCTGTAGCCAGTCATGTTGTTCTTGTATGTTTTATCCATTCTAAGGGATGTCTTTGGTAAAAGTGTAAAGCTCGCACGATCTGCGCGCGGCCTTGATTCGTCGTGAATGGCATGCAGTTCCTGATTGGACGATCTGACATCTCTTTCCAAGCACCTGCAGACCACGTACTAGATGCATGCAGTCCCGTGGTGGCCTCACGCGACATTACTGACTATTGCTAATCATCCTATGATTCTCTGTTTGCTAGGAGCCAACAGAAGTTGTGATGTTGTTAACACGTTCCGTTGAAATCCATGGGCTAATTTTGGAGAAAAGTAAATGGTTCTTCTGCAACTTCCGATCACTTTGCGTCTTAAGTGGAATTAAATATATTATGCTGAATTCTAATATCCCCACATTTTTTCCCGACCAGCGTATTCATCACACAGCGTCACACCAAGTTACATACAGCAAGAAACACGTGAACGGTGAATGGCAAAACCGTAATTGACTATTATAGTAAACTGAAAATTATTAAAAACTAAAGTGAGAAAACCGTACCACCAGTCTTTGTGTAGAATGTATATAAATTAATAAAAAAGATAAATATTTGTTTATCAGTGGTGTCGTTTATGGATGGTATCATCAGAGTCAATGTTGAAACTTTTTTCTCCTCTCAATCAGGAATCGCTCCTGTTCGGATTGTTTCAGCTGGAAGCGCAGCCGAAGACAAATAATTATGTTCATACCAAACCCCATCAGTTAGAAAGCTGATGTGGAACTGTTTCAGTTGTCACCAGACTGACTGACGTATACGATCCGGACCGCATTTGGGGTCTTGAGTAGCGTCCAATATTGTCTAAATATTTTTTTCCAGTGGTGATTTCGTTTTCAGTTACTTTCTACACTATATTAATACATAACAGCCATGCCATGTGTCTGATTATCGTTTTTATCGTTCGACCCCGTACAACATATATGCCTTCTGCTGGCTCCTCTTTCAGACGACATGTTTGCACAACAAGCTTTTACTTCACTTTAACCGTTAATTTTCCCTACGGCTACGCTGCAGAAATACCAGGGGGAAATAACCATTGTGCACGGAAAACTGCTTCATGGCGAGGTTTTGATACTATCCAGTCGTTTGTCCTTGAACACGGCCTCGTCTGTTATTGAAATCCTGCCATTGGTGATGGTAAACAGAGAAAGTCTCACACCCGGATGCAAAACCTTTGACCGGGAAACAAGAGGTGGGCTGCGAACTCTCAGCCACATTCAAACGGACGCCACTAGGGGGCGCCATTATAAACAGGCTACAAGAAAAGGAGGGAAAAAAAAAGTATTTCAAGGTTTCAAGCGTAAAATGTCAATACTGGAAATTTAGCAAGCATAGTAATATGGATATTGAAAAGACGCAGAGACCTTAAAAATCTATGATAACGTCTTGGATCACTGGCGGCACAATTAACGAAGACAATAAGCAGTATCAAAATGGAGCGGACAGATAACACTCTTAGAGCGGATGCGCGCGCAGTTCTAATCTGGTTTCTATTTGCGCATAACCCAGAAAATGTCCCATAATGCAACGCTACGCAAAAACTCACGATCGCTTTACGAGTAGAAGTCGGAAAAAATGTCTGCCAGCCTTCAAAAACAGGTCGAAGGCTGTACACCTTTGGAGTTAAGCTTATTGGCGCGATTTCTTTCTGGTGGAGTTTTGCCATGTTCTTCTTCATCTGCCACGTTGTCCCGATAGCTGGCCTGCCTACACGTTCGGAAGTGGTCGGCGGCGATGATCAGAACGTAATTGCGAGTTTTCGTCGGCGGTGCCTTCTAGAAAAGTTTCATGAAACGAGATCGCATTTGCAGACATCAGTCTAAATGCGGATTGTTTATGCTTAGATACGACACCGAATAACGCAGGCTGCAGTTAACATCTAGACTAGAAATATTAACAGAAAGAAGGAAAGTACCAAATGGGGAAACTCCGATATATGGGAGCTATAGGGTAACACGGACACTGTGTGTATATATATATATCGTCAGGCACCTGGAATAATAGATAGCCTGCCCATTTTTTAAAAAATAAACTGATTGCCCAGAAAGAACTTCTTACACTCGTGACCTTGCTGAGTCCAGTTTCATCGGAATCAGAGACCTTTATAGCGAACAGAAAGCAAGATCTTCTAGTAGAATTAGACACGGAAATGTTCCTTTTATTAACAGCTCGAGGAGAATTTAAAACTGTATTTAATTATTGAAATAAAAACAAATATTTGCCGGCGTTTAAACAGGTTTAATGAGAGTTTTTTTTTTCCATTATATTCAGAATGTTCAAAATACCTGGAAGAAGAATCTATCTGTAAGCGTGTTGAGGAGAGCGGAAGATAGGCATGGCCACTGACTGACAAAGACCCAGCGGAGAGAGACACAGGAACGAACGGCTTCCGGATAACATTACTCACTTGTTAAACAAAAAAAACAAAAAAAGGGGGTTCCCTACAATTTCCCCACTTAATTTTCTTTCTCTCATCACTTTCCCTAATTATCCCAAGTTTAATTTACACAATTTTGTCCGATCCAAGACCAAAGGTTAAACTTGAGGAGATTTGTTTTTGTTACTATTGTTGTTATTATATTTTAAATGTAGTCTTCGCATTAAGGGCAACTTGGAACAATCGCCCAGTCTTTGCGGAATCGAGCCCCTGCACGATTATATCACAGTATTGCACAATTCCTTTTCTCATATCCTATTGGGTGAAACTTGTCTAGACCCGCCTCCCTGACCCAAGAAATCGTGCATCTAATTATAGATCGGCGTACTCCATACAAACAATTTGTCCTTCCATGTCCTTATGTGGAATGAACCATTATGATAATAGTGGTTGTAGGTTGTGACTTTTAGTTTAATGCCAATGTTTGTGCGTTTTTTTTTTTACATTTTAAATCCTGTTTATAGCAATATTTATTCTTGATATTTTAAATAGTTTGAGAACAATAAATTATTTAATTTAAAACAAAATCTTGTTGCATTGCAGATTATTAAAGAAAAATATTGCCGGGTTTGCTTCAAACAAAGGAATTGTTTATAATTTAAACACAAAAGAACAAGTTTTAAGTATTTAATTTAAAATAAATATAATTAATAATGGAAGTATATTTAACGAGGCGATGTTTTTTGTTGGATTAATTTCATTTTCGAATTGGGTTCGCGTCTACGTAAACAAACATCAACTCACCCCTACCCCCTGCGTTACAATGGACGCAGCCCCGACTGCATTCATGCGCCTGTAGATTACATCACACTGTCACCCGCAGGTTTGGGTACAAGAGTTCACTACACACGGTCACTGGCGACCCGACCGGACGGACTGCGCGAGCGGACAGGAAGAAGGCTGGCTGGCTGGCTGGCTGGCTATGTGCGACGGACGGCTCATTGGACTTTTGTTTCCCGAGCCGACGGTTTCACGGATTTGCTAAGTTTTCTCCCTCCCCCTCAGTCGCCTGCCCGGCCCTTAAAGTAAGCGAGGTCGTGCGCACTCGCCATGGCTGCAGTGACGGATCAGGACGATTCTTCGAACAGCAGCTGTGGAGGGAGCAACAACGGCGGACCTTCGAGACGCAAAGGTGAGCTGATCATTCGTTGCAAGATTCTGCTTCATTACCCGTCCCCCCCCTTTTTTTTTTTTTGAAGTTAACATTTTGTCTCTTGTTTTGTGTTTTTTTTTTTTTATAAAGTCCGCCATACGACCCGTACTTTTTTAAACCAATCCACGCTGGTTGCGTGTGATTTCGTAATTTGCTGTGTGACATAACGCACTTACCTCCCTCTGCTTGTGACTCTTCTTATTTAAAAAGAAGAAATTGCCTATCATTTAATTAGCCCATTACTAATTAACTCCACTGGTCGGGTGACCCTTCAGTGTTATTAAACTCTTTCAAGGAAATTATTACGTTTATTACCACTCTCAGTTGTCTAAAATGTATTAGTTATTCAAGTTCGGAAAACGGGACACTTTATACAACGTTTAGCCACACGAATTATCTTTGGGTTCCGAGTAAACAATCATACTTTGGTTATTTGTTTTCGTCCCCTGTTCACTATTGTTATTCGTAACAATGGAATTTTGGTGCATCGTTTAAAACAATTACTTTAAGGTTTGTTTTAGTAAGGATTTTACAGCTAATCCAGTAATGAAAACAACGATTATTCCTTGTCAGCGGAGAGAAAGCTGGCTATTATGGGTTACTTGTTATTAAAATAGACGAGGAGAAAATGGATTCAGCATCTCTTATTTGGTGTGTAAATGATTTCGAATTCTGTTCTCTATCACCTCGACGACGTAGTCCGTGAATTAATTAATTCTTCAACTGTTATGAGTTTTTTTTTTTTTTATTGTATGCTTATTTTTAAAATTTTTTTTTAATAAAAGATCAGGTTTTGATATTTTGTTGATGGAAATCAACGGAAAAATAAAAGCTTGTGCTAAGTGTCAGGGTCGAAATAAACAAGATACGCGGACAGAAACAAACAAACAAAAAAAGGGGGGTGGTCTGTTTTCTTGCGATATATCCATAAATAATGTGTATCTTTGGTGGTGGGGGGAGGCAGGTGGACGCGACAAGGGAAGGAAATTTAATTAGAAATGTACCCCTAAAATCGGTCAGAAAACATGAAACACCTTCCAGGTGAGCGGCAGGGAGAGAAAGAGACCGTACGGGTGAAGTAGCGGTTAGGGGTATTTGACGTTTGTCAACAGCGACTGGCAGAATTGGCTGCGCACTCTCCAGAAACTGCAATTTTCCTCTCAAATTTATTTGATTAATTTGACGAAAAATCAAACTACTCATTTCCGATATGTCCGGACGAATTAAGTCGTTTTTTTTTCTTTTAAAAAAAAATTTTCACCTTAATGTGCTCTCTGAAAGAATCAATAGGTGTAAACAACGCAGTAACTGTTTACCGCCATCTTATGTAAAGCTCTGGTGGAAGAAGCCATTTGGAGCATTGACCTGACCGCTGTCAGGTAGGTGGCTTGACCATCTGTTACGCCGGTAGGAAGTGGGAGGAACACCGATCTCATTTTATTTCGTCTCTCGGTGTATTATTTTAACTTTAGTGAAACAGTGAACTACAAGGCGCATACAATGGCACAGCTCCCGTTGCTAAGCAACCTCTCCCAGATTTACAGATGAATAAAAGAAACGAATTATATGGTCGGATTTACTGGCTCTCGCATCGTTCTAATTGGAACCGTAAGGTTTTCTAGCTTCTCCTGAACTGCTATCTTCTTTTGTCTTTCATCGGGGTCGTAATCTGATGTTTTCTTACGTTAGCCAGTCGCCTGACGTGAACTTTGAAGACCTATTAATCAGTAGATCATCCTTCCCAAACATCAAAGAAATGTTCTTTTATTTGTTTTTTAAATTTTCAATGATTGTTTAATTTAATCACGGGCCATTGTCGGTCATCACATTTTTAACACTCGCTTTCTTAATGACCATAAATGTTATTTATTTATGCAAATATTATAAGATATCGCTTTAAAAAAATAAACTATTAGTAGTTTTAATTTTCAGTGTAGAAGAGGATAAAATTATTCTGGTCTTATTTTGAAATAAATTCAAACGATATCTCAGTTTGAAGATTGTGGGGGGTAAAGTCAGCTGATGTAAATCTTGAGTTTTCACGGGAAAAACAACTCCCTTCCACCACCAGCTTCGACCATTTCCCCGTTATAATCCCGATTCTTCTCGATTTTAATGTTTTTATTTATATCCTATCTCCTCCCCTCCTCCTCCTCCTCCTCCTCCCCCCCCCCACCCTTTCTTTTTTTTCCCCCCTATTTTGATCTCGTTATCAAAACTACAATTCCATGAATCGCGCCTCCACACCATGCTAGAATTTTAACTATTTTTCAGTGTCATCTCTTTTACATTAAAGTAAGAATGGTGGACAAGGCAGTTTATACCGGAGGACCCCTGACCAAAGGAAAGTCTCCTTCGATCTCCTGTCTTTGTCCCGCCAGACGAGTCGCTCGGGGGACGTCATCACCACGACCGTCCAATGAATATTCACGTTGCAAATTGCGCAATAAAAATTCAGTTGTGGCGGTAACGTAAGAAACGGGAATCAGTCGCCTTGTCGTTATCATCGGGTACTGCTGGTTCTGTTCCATCCAGTGCTGTGGGTCAAATTCCTTTAGGTTTCGCATCGCCATCGCGAGGGTTGAACTCTCAAAAACACGCCTAGGTGCGGGTCAGGCTGACCCAACATGCTGACCCTTTGAACACACCTGTGACGTCACGGAAGGCCAAGGTCACATCTGCGGGGGTTAAACATGGAAGGTAGCATGTCACCCCAGCTATACGGTGTAAACAACCAGTTGACCTGATGGGGCGCTGATGTTCGTCCAGTTGTATATTTGCTTTTGCTTGTCTTCAGCAGCCCCAGTAGTTGTTATTAACATCCATAATGCAATTTTTAAAAGCATTTTTACGTATTTAGATAGAGAAATGTTCGAACCGTTCCCATACGTTCAGGACCGTGGTCAGTGATGGTGGTGGGCTGTTAGATTCGATTCATCGGGAATAATCGGTAGAGGAAACGGTACTAAATTCATCCGGGTGAACAGGTGAGGAAATAGGACAAAAGAACCGATATTGTGCCTTGGTTGCGAGCTGTTTCGGAAAAGCAAGTTGATAAAGTTACTAAAAGCTGATGAAAATTGTTAGTTAGAACTTTTATAGTTTTCCAAAGAGAGAACAAAGAAACGTAGTAGACCTCCCCTGCCCCCCACCACCACCAGCGTTCGTAATATCGCCATCGTAAACTGATTCATATTAACTAATCACCAAGCCAAATATGCATGACTCCTTTTTTTTTCTCCGTCATGCATCGTAGTTCTAATTTATTATTTTTTAATTAAGAAATTTACGGGGAAGTCGTCAGACCAGAAATACCTGGTGGAGATGGAGCCATGCGGTAGGAATTTCAGACAAATGTTCCAGTTCGCCCATACGTAAAGTTTTAGAACAACGTTTTCCTGGTCGAAAATATAACGAAGCATAATTCAGCATTTCCCCCACTTAAAATAATTTTAAAAAACAACAACAAAAGATGAATTTCAATACCTCGTTAGTCATAGATATCTATTTAAATTTTATGTCAGCACCGGCGCGGAACTCAACATTTGTCACTTCTTATCTTATTTTCTTTTCTTGTTATTTTCAACAAACTGATTATTGAAGCACCTTTTGACAAATAAATCGCCTGCCTTTTCCTTTTTTCCTTTTTTTTTTTTTTGAAAACCTTTTCTATAAAGCGAAATCTATTGCCCATTTTTCTGTAAATAAGTGCTGTGTGGTTTAGTTTCGATTAATTATCTCCATCTCTTATATACACACACACACACACACACACACACAAACATAACGCACATTACCGCGGGCTATATTGGAAGTAATATCTTCTGGACACTGACGAGAATTGCTTTAGCCCACCGGGCGGGAGAGAGTGCCCTTCGAGCATTAGAAGTGTTATGTAATTATCTCCTAAACATTTAGAGTACCCGGCGCCACAGGACAATAGATTTCACACACACACACACACACACACACACACACCTTCCCCCTAAAAGCTCTTTCTGTTAATGCGCGAGCAACTTGTCTCTTTCAATTATGAAATAAGCAATTTTCAGAGGAAAACAGCGGCTTACAGAGCTGGACAGATGTCTCCGCTAACTTCGGTGAGGGTCATACATGCCCCCAAGCCGAGGGAAGCCATCTTCTTCGTCTGACCCCAGGAAGTGCGATAAGAAAATGTCAAGTGGGCAGATACGGGAGAGGTCAGTGCGAAGTGTTGACCATCGTCGTGGTAACTTCTAAAAAAAGTAAACATTTATAAAATGGATACGGTTTTGTTGTTGTTTTGCAGAGCGAGAGGGGAGGAGGAAGGGAGAGTGGAGGGGGGGAATCACGAAGGTTTGAAAATAAATTTTCTGGAACGGATTTCGCTCAAAGACGTGCGATGGGAAACAGTTTTGATTTTTTTTTTTCTTTCCCGATAGCTTAATTTACAACTTGTTATCGAGAGTTACTATAGCGGCTAAAAATACCTATGGTAAATGTGTGTGGGAGATCTGAACTGGCTGAGGTGACGAGTTATTGGGGAAAACTTGTTTATTCTTATGGGTCGTAGAGGTGAACGTGTTGTGTATGAGTGGAATTAACCTAATGCTAATCACCCACTAAATCAGCGGTTCCCAGCTTTTTTGGCGTCGTGGGCCTTTTTCTAATACTCAAAAGACCTGCGACTCCCCGCTACACTTCCATAATTGGAAGAAAAAAGTCAAAGAATAAATTTAGCAAAAAAAAACGCATAAATAAGAGTTTTATTTGAATATATTGACAGTTTGGTGCCCGAGTTTGCCTAGAATCGAGCTGGCTAGTGTGCGTCCGGCCGAAGTCACAGTCCAGTCCTTGTAGCGTGCTCTGGCCCGGGCGTCGTGGGTCCGAGTCTCTTTGCTGCAGGCCCCAATGGCGTTAGCCAATGGGAGCGCGGTTCGATTGCATCAGTCCTACTGTGGTAACAGTTCGAGTTCCGGCCTTTGTCGCCAGCGTGTATTGTCCCTGTTTCTATGAGGGTGGCAGAGCGACAGGAAGCCGCGGTGGGGGGTGATGCAAGTGTGTTACCGCAGAGGCTTGTAACGCAACCGGGAGTGCCTGCCGTGGGAGACAAGGCCCTGCACCTGGGCTCGGCCTCCCATCGGTGGTACCGGCGTATTGGACACGGGTGATTTTTTGTATACTTTTTTCTGGAAAGAAGTGCGTCTTATAAGCCGGCAAATACGGTACATATACACAAAGGCAATAAAGGTACTCGTGAACAGTTTCTTGACTCAGTCATACGACAAAAATTGAAACTTCCAGGGTTCCGCGACCCCCCCCCCACATCCTTGGTTGGGAACCACTGCACCAAGTCAGCTGTTCTGCTGGTGACGACGATGTCCTGCAAATAAACACCTGTACGCGATTCTAGAAGACACTCATTAAACTCTATTGAAATGTTGCGATGGATGGTTTTTAGAGAACAAATATTTCAAACAAGGGGAGTAACTCTAGAACTTTACTATACAGTCTTACACATTTCGCTGCGCTGCAACAATTAGAACTGGTAATTCATCTCAGTGAAGGGAGCCTGTAAAACAGCGTTGCCAAGGGGAATTATTTACTGCCTACGTACTATCCTTTTTATTTTACTCATTTTTCCCGGAGTTTACCTTTTAAGTTTCCCCTCCCCCCCTTCCCTTTCCGGTTGTATTTTCCAAAAAAAAAAAAAAAAATACGAGCCCACTTATTTATTTGTAGTTTTAAATCGTTATTTGAATGGTAACCCCCCCCGACTTTGTCCGCTGTTTATGTTTGGGGTCATCTGGGCGGAACGAAAATGTAACTAGCTCGGGAAAGGCGCGATTGGTCGGACAAAGGGTCGCCCGCACCAGCATAGCTTAGTTACTGTTTAGATTGATGAGTCAATAGGGTCGCATCTGGCTAAACGGTCGGTCGCAGTGCGGCGACTTAGACCGAGAGAGAGACGGTGGTCTGTCTGGTTGGCGGTAAGTCCGACTCTTAGGTCCTCCTTTTCGTTGTTTAGAGAGAGTGGGGGGGGGAGCGTGGCCAGGTCGGTCCCCCCCCCCAACTGACACACAGAGAGAGAGAGACCTGACTATCGGCAGAGGTCAAAGGAACGTAAACAGATTCGAAAGTCGAGGAGAGAGAGAGAAAGTGAGAGTGAGTAGCTCGTCTCACCTCAGCCGAGGTGTTGTTAAAAAAAACAAACAGACAGACAGACAAACCATTGCACCCGTTTTAATTTTGCTGAATTAACAAAATGTGTATTATAAATGCGAGTAAATAAGTTGATATACATTCGGCGTCATTACTTCGTGCGTGTGACTGAGTGTAAAACGGTAACTGTCCATAGTAATGCCACTGGGCATAAGACAACCCCCCTATGGACACATCAAAGGGGCTGTTTAGGAGTTAACGAGGGGAAATTTCTGCTAGACGATGATTTGGCCAGACGTGGAAAACCCGGAGCTCCAACGCTCAGATTTAAAAGCCTCTTCCCGAAGCACTATTTATTTTATTTCTATTTTAGTTGATGAAGCGCTCGGTTACTGGTAGATGTACTGTCCGACTTTACTGAATGAAGCCAGTGCCTACCGATAAAGAGCAGATTGGGGAATTTTTATTTTTTGTAACTTATTATAAAGACCCGGCATTTAATAAAACTTCTTCTATATTCCTTCATTAAACAAACAAAGAAATCTGTACTAATGTTTAGATTTTCTTTCAATCTAAAATATTATTTGCAGTCATTAAAGAGCGGAAATTTATAATATGAAACTTGGTTGTCTTCTAATCACCAATGCACCGTTATTATTATTATTGTTGTTGTTGCTTCATTCATATAAGAGTGGTTTTTCAGTGTACCTCGACAGTTAGCTAAGAATAGAGTTAATTTGATTATTAGAATATGTTTAGTCAATAGTTATAAGATTTTATATAAAAAAAAAAAAGCAGACCCGCTAATGATATTCTGAAGATTTTACGCCACTTAAAGGGTTAACCTATTTCAGGATTTGAGATGTGGGAGGATCTGGCAGGCGAGTGATGCTAAAATTCTTCGATAACTTTACAAGATATGCCCATGTCCCCTTTTGCGAAAAAATTTGTTAACAATGCATTAAAGAATTGCTAAAGCTGAGACATCTCCAACTACACGAGGAATCTTTAGTAATTGTTGCTAAACCTTTTTGCCTATAACGTTTAAAAGGATTAAATTAAAACTTTGTTTGTTTTGTTTTTTTTAAATGTCACTTCTAATTATCCGCCTAGGGGCTGGAAAGCTTCAGCTTAAGGAGCCTGTGTATAATCTTTTGTTTTTAGTTTACACGGTGACATATAAGAGATCGGTGACCAGATGTTCGGCCTCATCCTACCACCTACGATCTCCTGTAGGAACTACATTTTTGACGAACAGAAATTAGACAGTAGCAGCAGGTTTGCTCAGTTCAGACACAATTCGCACTGAGGCCGACCGAGAGAGACGACGGTTCGTTTAAAAGATGGGTATCCTTCTGAGCAAGAATATAGGATTATTTCATCTAGGGAAGACCAGTGAAATGGTCAAACATCTTTTGATGTTCTTCATACTTACCATACCAAAAAGTCTATTTCCCAGTGGTTCCCTACGTAACAGTTCATTCATCCTATTAAAAATGAATTTCTTGTCAAATACATCATAAAACCGTTTACAGGTTCGTGCATGCATGATACAGGTAAATGGAGTTTGCGGATGAACACCTAAACAATGTTTTTCTAATCCACACGGGTTATCACGGGCACCTGATCATCATGCTGATGTTGAACTGTGTTTTGGTAAGGGGGAATAACTCCGATTGGTTGTTTAGCTTTTTATTTACTTATTTGAAAGAAGGAAAAAAAAAAAAAGAGCGCTGGTTATGTGTAATGAGAGGTCACCACCCAGTAGCTTTCTATAAGCGTGATGCTTTCTGCATGTTTCAGGTGTACCGTACATTCCGAGCTACATGGATTTAAGCAACGGTCCGGAGCCGTGTGTTGTGTGCGGGGATGCGGCCACCGGATACCACTACCGTTGCATGACGTGTGAAGGATGCAAGGTGACGACGACGACGCGAATGCGTTGCTTTACTTCACCTGTTTCGCAAGTTTTGACTTGGAATTTTTTAAACCGTCGCTTTAAAGAAAAGGGTAATGTGTGTATTATTCGCTATAAGGATCCCTCAACCATGACCGCGCCTTCGGTGGAAGAACCCGGCTAAAGCGGGGTTTCCCTGGAGGAGGCCGACCGATTTGCTTTATGAACTGGTTTGCGCCATCCATCACTTAGCGAGGACCGCTAATTATTCGTGTCCTCCTGTTTCAGAATGCCTGGCTTTACCGATAGCCGTTGAATTACAAAAAAACAAAACTGCCAGTCCGAGAGAGATGGAGAGAGTCTGGTATTCTGCGAATCTTTTGAACGGCCAGTTGCCTTTCAAACAAAATGCTGATGACGTTCAGCTTTCCAAAAATGACTCGTAGAAATCTTGGATTGGTAAATGACCTAAAAGATGTTAATCTGTAACGTTATTTAATTTCACCACGCGCAGTTGTAGACCGTTATCATCTTCTGAAAGCTGAATTACGTCTTGCTTGAAGCCTACCTATTCAAACGTCCAAGCACGGATTTCCGACTCCCCGCTTGTAAGAACTTAGTGATCTGTTGTAAGGAAAGATAACTCTGGACTTGTATTGATCACTGAGCGGTGATTTAGGACTGGGTAAAAGGATTACCAAGAATTTGGATTGGTCCGAACCGACGATTGAAGGCCGGATTGATTTTAACATGTATTCTATGAGTGGTCATAAAGGGTGAAATATATGCCGATAGTGGTAGTTCTGGTAATGGATTTTATGATAACCTTTTACAAAATATCTAAAGTGTCACTGAATGTTTCTTGCAGGGGTTCTTTCGTCGGACAATTCAGAAAAACCTAAAATACCAGTGCAAGTGGAATAACTCGTGTATAATAGACAAAACGACTCGGAACCAGTGTCAGGAATGCCGGTTCGCTAAGTGCATAGCAGTGGGCATGGCAGCGGATCGTAAGTATAGATAGCAGTTCGAAGATTGCAGGTTGGGTTGGATGGTGAATGATTATCAGAACAAATCATATATCCGGGAAAAAAATTGTACAATTTTCTCTAAATTTATATTTTTGCTATCGCCCCAAAATGAAGTGGAAATCTTTGTTGTTGTTGTTTGGTTTATCCGTTTCGTTGTTTGGCAGAGTTCTTGCAGAGCGTCTGCCGAAAATGATCTCTGCAGCTGGAATGCGTTTAGTCTCAAAGTCGCTGCCAAGCGAGGGTGCGTAAAGGAAAAATGGCGCCACAATACAAAAAGTCACGGGAGGGGGGTGGAGGGAGCAGCAGTGAGAAAGATAATTAGTCTGGTGGCATTCTTGTGCTAACGCCAAGTAAATTAGAATAGATGGGCAAAAGCTCTCGTGGAATCAAGACATGGAACTATCGGTGTCTTTCCTTATGGTTTGTCTTTTTCTTTTTTTTTTTTTTAAAGACCTGTTGAATGTATTTTCTTCGCATCATTCTTCCGCACTTGATGCCAAATAGGCCTCAGCAAATTGTCGATGCCATCTCTGAAGTAGGATCCGTGAACCGAGTTCCAACTAAAAGCAGACGAGAAGGATTCTGTCGGGGGAGGGGTGGAGGGATCGATAGCGCGAAGGGGCTGATCAGGGACCCTCAGTCTTCGTTTAGGCGATATCCCGACCTCACTCGCAGAGGGTAGTAAACATCGTAAAAAAAAAAAAAATTATAAAAATGGGTATAATAAAGATAAATTATAGCTCTGTGGTAAGTTTGCTGATAAGGATCATTATCTGCCAATAGGGAATAATAGGTAAATTGTTGCTTCTCTTACTAGTTACCATTTATACGAAACTTCAGTTGAATATTCATTTCCTGGCTCTGCTGCCATTTCTTATATCTTTTAGTTAGGATTAAAGATGTTTCGTCTGCGACATCCGCGTGCACAAAACAGTCACAAACCGGCTTTTATCATGGCCGTCAGTCTCCAGTTGATCGAATTATGGTAGGGTCTTAATTAATTTAGCACGGGCGGTATACCTTCGTGGGATTATGTGAATGCGAAACTTAACGCAAATCGGCAGGTCAGTTTTCGAGTATGGCCTCCATGTCTGTTTTCTTCCGGTATTTTTTTTTTTTTTTTAAATTATGCTTATCTCCCCCTAGTTGTCCTGAACGACAAACAGCGCACAGCGAAGAGGAAGCTCATAGAGGAAAACAGGCAGCGTCGAAAGCTGGAACAGTTGCGGGCGAAGAAAAACAGCGAAGGATGTGAGCACGACGATGACAGCTTGACAGATACCGACAGCACCCTGCTGGAAGACATAACGATCGCTTTCGAGGAGAGGCTCATGGGAAACCGGCGTAGCCATAGCAATGGCCTGGTTAGTGCTTGTTTGTTTTGTTTTGTTTTTTTCACGCGTGAATTTAGTAGGGGAGAGAGTCCTTGCAGTCTCCTGCGACTTAAAGTGAAGAATTTGTTCTATATTTGCCCGCTGATAATCTACCACGATGTTTGTTCCTTTCACTTCAGTCCTTGTTTGGTGTGGACGAGGAAAAACGGGGTGAAGCCAGCTTCCAAGCCGGACAGAATGGCCACTCGCGACCATCCGGCCAGAACGGACATACGGGACAAGGCAGCTCGAACGGTCATTCGGCGGCGCAGAGCGAAGCCGAAGAGACAGGGGGAAGCGGAGGAATGATTGCCGCCATTATCACTCCGTCAATCATAAGAACTGTGAATTTTGCGAAAGGTGTGCCTGGCTTTGTAGAGGTATGTGGTGGTGCTGACGTAGCTGTTTGGAAAATACCCACATCTCCCTTTTGCGAGAATTCCGCAGACGCTGCTCAGTTCTCAGTCTCCGATAGGGTCTCTCTCTCTTCATCTGCTGTTCTCAGTTTCTCAGTCTAGATATTTTAACTCAACCGTTTGGGAGCACGAATTTCGGCCAAATAAATGGTTGGCTTCGATTCCTTCACACCCAGTACTGCTGGATTCGACAAGTATAAGTTTTTTTTTTTCCCTTGTTTTGATCTCTCTCTCTCTCTCATTTGAATATGCTAGCGCCATCTCAGGTGTTTCACATGTGGCTTCTAAATAGGTGGCAATTTGATTTTCCAGGACAGCCACTCCTTCAAACCTTAATCCAGGCGTCTTCTTTCAGGTGGACGAGCCAATAATACATTTTCCACTCTCTCCATCTTGTCATACCGTACACAAATCTGCTGCCCATGCTGTTGATTGTCGTATCACTAAATTCTCACATTTATTCTTTCATATAACGTTAACTTTGTTTTTCCTCTTCCATGTGCAAAAAAAACACAAACGACACCCAGTTTTTTTTTTTTTAAAGCATATCCAAAAAATAAACTTGAGCGAAAATTGCCCGTTATTTTGGTTTAATAATGTTTTGATTTTCCTTCTTTTCGGTTGTTTCACGCTTCTGGTTTCTGCTTTACAGTTGGAAGTGGAAGACCAAGTCTTGCTGCTGAAGGCGGCTTGCCTGGAAATCCTGTGTCTGCGGGTTGCCTGTCGGTACGAGGCGGAGCACGAGAGACTTTTTCTACCGAACGGGGACAGCATCCACAAGTCTCAGACGAAAAACGAACGATTCGTGGAGCCTCTCTTTGATTTTGCTGCTGGCTTGTCCAAGTTAAAACTGGACCGCACTGAAGTAGCGATGCTTGGGGCCGTACTGCTGCTCCAAACTGGTAGGTCATATATATATATGTGTGTGTGCGTGTGTCTATGTATCTAAAATTTGAATCTCCAATCTCGTTCAAAGCGAGATTTAGTTTTGGTCTCGTTTAAGGCGAGATAACTCGCTTTCCCAACGAGACGTTTAACGAAAATATTAAATAGTTTTTAAATGTTGGCTTCGATATAGAAGATTTTTCTAAACGTAGGAGAAAGGACCCGGATGCTTGTAATTTGCTTATTTAAAGAGTTTAGTGTAATCGCTATGTGATTGGAGTTTTAGTTTTATTATTGTTTCTGTGCCGACCAAAGTCTAAGTCGACATTAGTAGGTTCCCTTGGAAGACTGCAGTCTCTTTTGATGGACGGTTGGTTACCTATTTCCGTAAGGAAAACTGGTGTATACGCAAAGATTAGTAATAAACAACGTAGGGGCGGTTGTGTAATCGAACCTCCCACTATTTCTGCCGAATTAATTAGTTAATTGCCAGCCCTATTTGTATTATTATTACTTGTAACGGAAAGGGAAGATCTGGTGCGCCACACGGTTCTCTTGTGTAGTGGGTGGAGGGTACAGCGCGCTGCAGATCGGCCTCCTCCTCCCATCCTCTCGAGTTGAGGGAGCTTTCAGTAACTCTCTTCCACACCCAATCTCCACCCACCCCCCTAGCGCTCTGCTCTTGAAAGCCGAGCGCCGCGCGGCGCCAGCCAGGTTCTCTCCCCCCCCCCCCGCCGATAGCTCTTCGCCAGTTCAGACAGAAGTGGTCAGGTTTACTTTCCGGGTGGCGAGTGGACAAAAAGCGCGTGACCTCTTGGCTCGAAACACCAGGTCGTCACCCGAGCCAGCGAGACGTAAGGTCACACACCAACTTTCAACATATCGAGGCTGAACTTCGTATGCAGCTCCCTGCCCCCTACCGGCGATTCTCCTCACTGACATACCTCAGATGACCCGAAAAACCAAATGGAACAACTTGGAATGCAAAGAAGGAACAAGAAAACAGAGAGAGAGAGAGAGAGAAAAAAAATTGCCATATATGGTAAATGTCGCGAGCTCCTTATCTACAAAGTTTCCGTAAACTTTGTTAATATACAAAGGTTAGATCCAATAAATCATGTACCGTTAACTTTCGACCTCGCGTTTGCCATAGATTAGAAGTTCTGAAGGATTCTTCCAGGAAGATTTAGAGGCCAGTTGTTTTTAATGTAATATCGACTTAATTCACATATCTTCATCTCACGAGAAGAAGCTGTATCGAACGTTCGCTGTGAAACAGCATCGAAGGACGGACGGACCCGTTCGTTAGTTGAAGTCCTTCGACGTTCAATTCGTATAATATGATATTCTGGGAAGGAGCGCCATCTACGATGACTTGATGTTATCACTGCAGGGGCGCGTCACTGTGAGCATTTTCGACTCTCATGACGTCCGAGCGGTTTATCTTAATGCCTGTATAAAAATTACTGCTTAATGTTTCTCCTCTTCGAAACCTACCCCCTTAAATCTAATTTACGTGAATACGCCCCTACATATCAATGTAGCAGTAGAAAGAAAGTTACGCCTTTTAATTTCTGGATTTAAATATAAGAATAAGTCAATAAATTTTTTAAAAAAAGAAAGACATTATGTTGGAACAAATGTACAAGTGGATAAACATTTACGGATCCGTTTTCTCAAGAAATTAAAACCCTGTGTTTCTTCCTTTATTTTGCCAGCTGCTTTATATTTTTCGCAGGATAATTCTTGTTTGGGACAAAGGAATTGGCAATAACCGGATTTTACTCTAAGCAAAATGACAATTTAAAGTTCTTTTCTTTATTAAATCGAGTGGTGATTGATATAGGTAGTGTTGGTAGTTTCATTTATTGGTCATTGTTTGACACTATTACCTGGCAGATCTGAAAATAGTGGACACTATGAAATTAAGAAATGTGATGTTCATTGATAGGATAAATCGGCATCCACTTTTGACGCTTTTCGGAAGCTGATGAGAATAGTCATCTACTTATTTTTTTTTTTTTATTAGAAGTAAAAAAAAAAAAAAATGTCTCCGCATATGATATGGCTTCTGCAGAACTTTAACGGATGTGATCACGTGATAGCGAATCTTAAATAAAGAGACGACTAAAATAAATGTTGTGATAATGATTTTAACTAAAATTACTTTAAAAAACACACACACACAAACCCGTGATAAGAATGCTATAATACCTATTATTTGTCTTTATTTATTTATTTTATAATTTTTTTCTTTTCCAGATCGTGTGGGGCTTAAAAATCCGGAGGCGGTCGAAAGATTACTAGACTCCATACTGACGGCTTTCCAGCGCTATCTGGCCAAGAGACGACCACACGAACCGATTCACTGGGCAAAAATCCTGATGAAGGTGACTGACTTAAGAACCATCAGTACACGTCACGCCGATGACGTTCTGTGCGTGCGCCTGGAGTCCGACTCGATCCCGCAGAAAGTTTTGGAAATCTTTAATGAAGGAGAAAACTTACCGCTTTCACCGCCAGGGCATGAAAGTCGTAATGATGCTTAATCGCAAATCAGGGGAGGTAATGTTCCCGACTTTATCCGGTGCTTTAAACAAATGCAGCAAAATTGTTGTATTCTTCTTATATATATAAGAATTTTTTTTTTTTTTCTTTCTCCGAAACTTTTCACCCCGCGAGCTTGAAGACGTAAGGAGTAGCTAAGTATTTTCTAGCAGCCGGGTTGGATGAAGCTACCTCAGGTAACCATTTTGTTTGTGATCAAATTCAGGGGAGGAATATCAAAAGAAAATAAATGTCTTTCACTGAAAAGCCCCCTGTGATAAGAGACCCCTAAAATGGCGTTCTTTGCCGCCATTGTTTTACGAGTATTCCCATTGGCATAATTTAATTATTCTTTAAAATTCCATGTCGCAGGATGAAGCCAAATGAGGTGTTTCTAGTCCGTATAATGAATGCTCCCTACAATTTTAATGAATAATTCTTGCTTAATTTATTACATTATTATTATTATTATTATTATTATATTATTATTATTATTATATTATAATTAGAGGTAGTAGTAGTAGTATTAAGCAAAGGGTGGACACACCAACGTTTACCATTTACTGAATTACGGGTATTCTAGCTGTAATAGTGATTTAAAAAGGAGGAGAAATGCTGATACCAACACAATGTTCTGTTGGGAATACGGGGGGTTGGATAACACGAAGTGTGCCTCCCTTGTGGTAACAACTGTCCAACAGCACAAATATAAAATAATTCAAGCGCACAACTTTCACGCACCTTTACAAGTATAAGCAACGCGTACCGAAGGGCTGGGCGGCGCCCTTCCTATCCCACCCCCCAAAACCATTGCAAAACAAAAGCAAGTATTTTATATTCAGAATCTAATTAACCGATAGCATCGTTTTTAGTAACGAAAACGGCAGTTAAATGTGTTAACACGAGGTTGAGAATTCGATATTCATCTTCATCGTCCGGTGCGCTTAGTAAGCAACTACCACCACGCGCGTGATTAGCAGTCCTGTTACCCAGTTCTACGACAATTAAGTAGACCCCCCCGACTTTGCCAGGGTTTTGTACCCGCACCATCCGATTCTCTGCCTCCCGCCAACAACAGAAAGGCGGTGTAAAAGTTTTTGTTCTCGTTAAGAAGGAAGATTACGAAGCTCGCCGGTGTTAAGAGTTGTCTCCCTTGCAGGCCCTCCGGAATTTCATCGTTATGGTAACCCCCCCCCCCTCGGATAATAAAGCATGTTTGTTTTGCTACCTCCCGCCCAGATTCAACTGGCAGTCTACGATGCTATTGTCTGTGCTCTTATTCCAACCATCCTAACCGCCTTCAGTCTCTTTAGGTCGTAGAAACAAAAGATCCCCCTCCCGCCAGCTCGTTTGTTGTTACTGCCAGCCGCACTCTTCAGTTATACAGATGAGCCAGCGAGACTTATCTTTCGTTCCACAGAGGGCGCTATCACGTCACGTGATCCTCCTCTTCTTTTTTTTTTTTTTTTAAAAAATTGTCAACAAAATTCCATGTTTATTGAATCCCGGTGTTTGTGAAAAAAAGAAAAAAAGTTTTCTTTTCAGATCAGTGAGAATGTTTATATTTAAATATAAATTTACTAAATAAAATTATTCTGTGGTTTGTGTAGCCTGTAAGTTATTTATTTATTAGAGTCTGCAGTTTAAAGGTGTGATTGCTTGCGTTTTAAACTTGCCCTGGATCCGTGTAATGAAGTCCACTTAAGGGGAGCTGTCTGTGACAGGGCGGCATCCTCCCCCCCCCCAACTGGTTCGCTCACGCGCACAAAACCTCAGGTGCGATGATGACGGGAAAAGCTGCGCTTGGCACCTTTAATCACGGCATCATTGCGGGGATCAGCTAGAAGAAATCAATGAGATGGAACAAGCGAGTTTTGTACATTAATTTATGATGCCAGTGGCGCAAACTGCTGCCGACTCGTTACAGTAAGTAGCCCATCGCTTTCTGCGTCCCTGGAAAAAACGTTTCACGAAATGCCTCGTCATTCTAACTCCCTTTTAACCGGTGGAGTTTTTGTTGTTGTTGTTGTTTTCTAAATTGGAGTTGGACATCGGCCATCCTAATGGATTTATCACCCAGTGCCGACAAATTACATGAGGATGTCATTAATTTGCAAAAAAAAAAATGAGAAAGAGGTAGTTTCCGGTATTGAGTAAAAACGAATTAATATATGTGTTAGGTGCTCTGTTCGAAAGTACTCCCCTTATTAACCCTGTCATGCTTGTTCTGACCGTAGGTTTAAATAATAAGGGCGAATCTTTTACAAAAAATAGTAACTTAATTCAATAAAATTACTTTACTTTAACATTGAAGGGGATAAAGAAAAGTGGATGCTTAGGTATAACACGTCCACCTGTTTTCATGTTTGTAATTTGCGTTATTGGCACTAATAGTTAAGGACAGGGTGGTAAAAGTTTAACCGGAGTCTGTGCTGGTCCGCTGATGTATTTAATTTAGGTAGAAATTAAATCAAATATCCACTGAACTGGAATGCTCAGTGATGTTAGACAGCTGCCATAACATCCTCCTCTGCTTTACTTATTAGCTTTTCGCAGAATTAAAAGGCATAGTTCTAAAAAAATTAATTTGTTAATAGGATTTTGGTTCTATTGACAATTCAAGGTGAGTGGGGGGGGAATCTATACGGCGGTTAAAAAAGAACAAAACAACAACAGACGAAGACCTTCCAGTTATGCGAGCAGACACGTGAAGAATGGAACTTTACTGATTTATAAGCAAGTGCTTGACAAGCGGTTATCCGCGATATTCTTCTCTTCTTTTTTTTTTCATGATTTCTCGTCTGTTTGAGAATGGCGACTGTCTGTGACGTACGTCCGGGTCACGGAATTATGGGAGGTGTGTTTCTGTGTAAAAATCAAGTTGACTGCCGACTTCCCTCTCTCTCTCTCTGTTCGAAATGTTCGACTGCGCGCGACTTTGGAAAATCTTGTAGCTTTTTTTTTTCGTCTCCCCGACGAAAAGTATTATGAACCCGTTTGTTTTCTTGTTCGTCCGTTCAGATTAAAAAAAATAATAAAAATAAAAATCTCCTCTTGTCTCACTTTCTCGGCCGTTTCCAGACCAGATCCAGAAACTCCGGACTTGCTGCCCTAAAATAAAGAATTACAAATTATATAAAAAAACCTTGGATTTAAATCACGAAGGCAGTAATAATAATAATAATAATAATAATAATAATAATAATAATAAAGGAATTTCCGTTCTTGGGAGGCACTGTCCGTACGTATTTATTGTCGGTTGTCGTTAACCTCTTTTCACAAATTGCTTGTACCCTGCCAAAGTTGTCGAGTATTTTTCAGAGGCGACCAGATCAATTCTGCAAACAACCAGTCAGGTCCCTCGTTGATTTCCCGCTGTTTAACTTGGTTCTTAAGGGGAGGTGCGAAAAAAAAGTGTCATTGCATCTACAAAGATTCCGGAAGGAAAAGGTATATACAAGGGCTTAAGACGTCTTGAAAAAACTGTCAGCGCGCAGCATGTTTATGTCTCTTTAAATTTCTTAATCTGATCGATTTCCCTCCGCCCCCGCATTTTTTCAAGAGACGGAAGAGAGAGAGAGGTGATAGAGTAAATGTTCGCGGTGTCACGTGATACGTTAGTGGACCTCAGAGAGCTGGCAGCGCTGATCAAGGCCGCGCGCGTGGAAGTTCCGTGAGGTGCGCTCGTAGAGTGAAGAGTCCGGGGACGGGCTCTCCTTGAGCGACGGCCTTAACCGAACCTGTTGCGCCCCGGCGTTACTGACCCGCACGAAGGCCGGGGTCATCAGCTGCTGACGGCCTCGCCATCTCACCCGGGTACCTCCGACCACTTGCGCTTCAACAATCCACGTGATCCCCCTCACCTCTACGTTGTTGCTGCCGCTATAACAACCGCGATGCGGTGAGAGGGGGGGGGGGTTAAATAGTTTGTCTGAACAACACGAGTCCCTCTTGACTGCCGACCGGGCGGTAAAGCGGACACCGTCGGCTGTCGATGGCCGACTGAAGTCTTGCACTTCTCAGCTGAGAGTCGCCGACAACTGAAGCGTTTTTCGGTCGCCCGGCTCTAAGAGTTCGATAAAACCCACCCAAGTTCTACTACCCCTAGATTTCCGCGCGCCCCAGGGATTAGGGAGTTAGTGGAGCAGCCATCGGTAAAAGTAAGGCGATACTGGCAGAGACAGAGCGATAGGGATAATCCAGATACGGGCCGAGCGAATATAATAATAATAATAATAATAATAATAATAGGAAACCGGAAGTGAAAATGGTTTCGCTATTTTCACAAAAGGCATTTTAATAATGTATCGTATCTTCGTATATATATATAAAGTGTAGACGTAAGTGTTGCCAAAAGTCTAAAACATTGGGACGAAATGAGGAGTTTATCAGACAGTAGAACAAAATCTGCATAATTCTCCGCGCTTCTATCGCGGCAGTCTGTTGAGATGACCGAACGGTGTTCCGTCCGTCCGTCTCTCTGGTTTTGGTCGAAGGCTCTCATAAAGGGAAATAATTCAAATCTCGAAAATTACTGACTTGTTGTTTTTAATTACCAAGGACGTGTCGAGGAATTAGGGAATTTTATATATGTACACGCACTATACAGTAGCAAAGTAAATAAATGAACGATGTCATCAAGGTAAGCAAAGAACTCGCCAGAGCAAATGAACTGGCATGTGAAAAAAAAAAAAATTATAATAAAAAGGACCTTTTTAAGTATTAAATATTAAAAAAAGAACATGTTTGGTAGGTAATTTTTATGTCTATTCTTCAATAAATAAATTTATCCCAGAATCAGGTGGGAGGGTTATATATATATACATATATATAAAATCATTAATCCAAGGGAGATAATTTGCATTTGTGCTTGGAATACGTGTAAAATCCTTTATTTAATTTTGTTGAGATGATCACCTGTCCAGTGGTACCGTGCTGGGATTATGTTTTGTTTTCTACAGACAACATATAATTAGTGATGGAAAACAAATTACGTGCACCCGAGTATTTAAAAGTACTGCAAGAGGTTCCCCGGATGCAGGCTGTCACCGCTGTATTAAAGATTTTAAAGTTTTTTTTTAATGTTTATTTACATTTCTCCTCTACTGAACGATGACAAAAATAATGCAAAAGCTAACAGCATCGTCTACATCACCAGGTTCGTTATGACCGAGCGGTTTAGCTCCCTTTAGTGTTTAACTCTCCCATCACTCGGTCCGAGATAGAGAAAAGAAAATATCCATCTTTCCTGTGTGTAAACCGTTTATTTCGACAAGCTTCAACGTTCCACGAACTTTCTATCGTCGGGTTCTACGATCGTGTATCCGACAAAGCTGATATAGTGAAGAACGATATACATGACAGCATGGTGACATCTGTTCGTTAGTTTTATTATATTACACTTTGATTTTTCAAACTGACTTAGTCGTCGGAAGCTCCCTTGATTTCAGAGACCTTACTAATTGTCCGAAACTATATGGTTAGTTGGAGAGAAAAAAGAAAAAAAAACACACATTTGTAAATAATAGCTAATTTATTGTTTATATTTTAATGACGTCACAACAAACGGAGAAAATTTCATAACGCGTGAATTTTAAAATAAACAACTTTTTAAAAATGTTTAAGTTTTCTTTTTTTTTTTTGATATTTCTCTTCTGTGTAAAACCTCTTTGGTCTTAGAGGGTTTGTCAGGCTCGCGTTTACAATATACAGGCTTCCCTGATATTTTTTTAAATTGGCGATTGATATAAAAAAATATTAACAGTACAATCTTGGAAACAATGAAGAGAGAGAGAGAGAGAGAAAAAGATGGAGATGGAGAGAGAGAGAAAGCGGAAGTACCATGCGAGAACAACAGTGTCGGCCGCGCTAATCAGCTCTCCGGTACAATACCGGGTGACGTCATTCGCTCATGGCTGAATTGACCTGTCACGTGTTTTCTCAAGATTAAGATGGTGATGAGAACTGGTGACGCTGCCCCTTCTGAAACTTCGTCTAATCTAAACGAACGCCATACAGCAATATGCTTTATAAGTGAATTCTGTTGTCGTCAGCCAACGATACGCGCGCTCCCTTTTATTCCCCCTGGTCCAGTCACGGACTCTTGAATCGCAGTTGTAGCGGTTTTGAGGATTTGACATCTCGGACAATCAGTCACCTAACGCGGGGCAGATTCGACAACAAACGGGGCCTCCAGTCCCCACCTCACGTCCTTTAATCGCAGACCGAGATGAAGTGTCTGTATAATTATTACCTTATTTTTCGCTCCAGCGATTGTATTAACAAGGTCCTGCCCATAGGGCCTCGTCTCGAGTTTCGACGCATTGTACCCCATTGTGGCTGCTTGTTTTCGCGAGCTCCCTACTCGGGGTTCTTCGCAATATTCGCGTTGTTCTTCTCCCGCAAAAAGGACCCGAACTCGGCCATTGTCGGTTTCCCCAACCCTTGTCTTCTGTCAGTGTCTCCCTGGGACCGCCGTAATCCAGTCTCAATCGCCATCTCAAGATTAATGTTTGCTCTTTTAAAGGGGGTCTGCGCGCGAGTCGCGTGGCCCCCCGTGGTCATGAATAGAACTAAAGAGGGGCAGAGGTTCTAAATGAACCCGAATTTATTGAATTTAGCTGGGGAATGCAAAGGGAGGAATTCGGTTGTCAGGGAGGGAGAGTTAAAAAAACAAACAGTATAGTATGTGTCCTTTGATAGTCATTTACTCGACTGTAACAATGGCGGATTTAACCCCCCCCGGAATTGTGGGTGGAAGGAGGCAGCTGCGAGCGATGGGATACCGCTGTGAAAGAACTCGTGCAATCTAGAAGGGACAGGCGCGTGCTCCGGCCAGCATGGACAGGTACCTGTCAGGGAGCGTGTTCCATACAATGGCGCCGCCCCGTCTCGGAGGCTGCGGTCATCCTGGCAACTCCCTGCCCCTCCTCGCCGGACCTCATTTACTTGTACCGTGTGTTGGCGAATTAAGGCCCCTTTCTTCGCGGAATAAAGGATAAACAAAGCGGCGGGTTCGCGCGCGTGTCATCCCGTAGTATTTGTCAACCCCCCCCCACCAAACCTCCACACTCCCCCTTTTTTTTTACTTCAGCTGCGCGAGCGATTTATCCGCCATCGGTAATTATTCCCGGGCGCGAAACCCCCGAAATTAAGTCGCCCGCCGCCACATTGATCGAGTGAACTGCTGGAAACTGATTACCTGTGAAAGGAAACAGGTGTCGCCAATCGGGGTTTTTCGGTGTCCCTTACCTCCTCAAACTGAATGTCCGTCCTTCTGGCTGCTCTTACTCGATCGGCGGTCAGCGGTGACACGAATACTTTCACTCCGTAACCCCGGGGATCTTCACCACTGCCTCCCGACTCTGGAGTCGCCTGGTGGATGGAGGAGGCGGGAGGAAATGCGCGGTAATCACCTCACATCGCCCCCTTCGCTTCCGTGTCTCCGAGACTGCGAGGAACCAGCGGAGAGCGCGCCGCTTATAACAAAGAAAAAAAAAAAAAAGGTCGGAGGAGGGGGGAGATGGAGCTAGGTTATCCCGCTTGGCAAACTCGCAACTCGCTGGTTCTCTCTCTCTGTTCTTCTGTTCACGCGGCGGGCGGCCAGTAAGAAGACCTGAGGGTGACTTGGTTTGTTTTTATTAGCCACACGAACGGTACAACAACAACAAAAAAGAAGGAAAAGCTTCGAAATGTTAATCTGAGCGAGAAAAATCTAAAATCAGAGCGCGTCGTCTGTAAGTTGGCACTTGTTACTCTCAAAATTCAACCAGAGCACGAATCTGAAATATATAAATATATATATAAATACATAGGTCACGAATAATGGAAATAACACGAGAATTTGCATAATTTTCCCCCTTATCTTCAGATATTAATACATTTTTTCTTTACATTATCCAATCTCTATATATTCTCTTATTCTCCGCCAAATGTCATTAATTTATTGTTTTAGTTGCAACGGAATTTCTCGAATAATCGGCTTTGTCGACCAGCGGACCTGACCAGCAACATTTATGCCGATCTATTTTCATGAAGAGTAGCGCGAGGCGATCGCCATTACACGGTTGGTACGTCAGGTCACGCCCACCGCGTGAACTCACGAGTGTTTGAGCAACTGACGAAGCCGTTAAGGGAAATTCGCTTAAACTTTGGACACGGAATCATGGGAGATGCGAGACGTTCCGAGAAACGGCGATGAACGACTTGGTTGGCAGAAATGGCCTAACGCCGTAAAACCCCTTGTTATTTAAATCGGCCAAAGCCGAAAGGGGTCGGGGGGGGAGGGTGTAAAGGAAACGAGACTGTTGGGACATAAACTAGAGGATGAAGAAGAAGTTACTGCCGTTGCTGATGCAAAAGTTAGCGTCATACACTCCTCTTGCAGATTCAGACTACCGCCAGAGGACGCGCGCAACATTTTTGTCAATCAACCGCGAACGGCACCGCCAGGGTCACAGAGACATTGTTCGCTTCATGCTCTTTAACCTTTTTTTTTTTTTTAAAAAAATTGTTTTGTTATCCTAACAACTACACGCACCGCGCTTGCACTTCCGCGAAGAGGTAACATCACCTTTAAACAGATCCGTATAAAGTATATAGACCCCCCCTCTAACATCCTCAGGGCGGCCATAATCATGAACCACCAATGAAACATGTCAATTTCTCATTGAGTACTGTCATGTGTCCATTAGTAACCGACTGTTCGGAAATGCAAATATCAGAGCAGGATGATGACAGGTTTATATTGGAAGTTTGATCATCCAAGATGTTTTTATCGAAATTACCTTCTATTTGCTCGACTGCTGTTACATATATATCAGAGTATTAGAAGAGCTAAGAATTACTTTCGTCAATCAAGTCATTTCCATAACTACAGAACATCTGTAGATTACTAAGTCTTAACCCCTTTTATCAAATTCACTTCAGAGCCGATTGAGATCCAGAGATCCAGTTGGTAAATTCATCGTTTTGAGGATCTTATCCATCTCGTTTCGCAATGGATTTGTTCTCGGTTGCACTGTCTTGCGCAGACGAAGCCTGGGACCAGCAACTGACGATCAGAACTATGCTACTGTAAAACCTCTATGGTACTTATCCCTTTATAAGATTTCCATCAATTTTAAATGAATTTCCGATGTTGAGAACAAATAAAACAGCTCCAGAGTCCTCTTTCACGCATCACCGTCCTCATTAAAGTCTTCCCAGTGTTTCTCTGGACGTACTGTCGTCTTCTCCTTGAGACACTGATCCATAATTCTCTTTCTTCCAACCATAATATCTTTACTCTCTCTCTCTCTCAATCTCTCCATTACTCTCTCTCCTCAATCAATCTCTCCAACCATAATATCTTTACTCTCTCTCTCTCTCCATCTCTCTCTCTCTCTCCATCTCTCTCTCTCTCTCCATCTCTCATCTATCTCTCTCTCTCTCTCTCAATCCCCTGGCTAGTCGACCTCTTGCGTTCTTATTTCCTTGCAAAAGAAGGGGTTTGTTTGAAAACAGCTGACCGATCAACCAAGCGAAACGACTCTCAACGGTCATCTCGGAGACGGAGTCAGGTTTGGGGCGATTACGACGAGCCGGCGAGATCGGCGATGTACTTACGCCGAAGGTCTGTATTTAGCCTGTTTTCGCCAGCTGCCGGAAGCGAACCCCAAACATTTCCAACCCCGCCGCCGCCGCCTTGGTTACACGGCACCACAGGAGTTGTATCGTCCCCTGACACATGCACTGGCAGTTTTTGCCTAAGAAGCCAGATGGAGGGCAGCTCCTAGGAGGACATCTTCCTGGAAGAAAAAGTAAGTTCTTACAGAATAAATGCTTTAGATTGTCAGATCTGTTATACCAAAAGTGGATCAAACAATGTTTTGTTTTGGATGTTCATCACAGAAAATACGACTGTGACTCAACTGAAGTCTGCAGGCCCCGATAACGATTTTCAAAGAAACTAGAATTAGATTTTTCAGTTAAATAGGAAATGGTGTTTAATTGTTCTAGGATAAAATGTACGTGAAGGCGATATAACGAAAGTAGAGGCAAGCAGATAAGTCAGGCGGATTAGAAGGCAGCGAGCTAGTCTGGTGATTAGCTTACGGAGCTGCTACGATCAAGTGCTCGATTCCGATAAAAGAATAAGCTAATCCCTAACACTGCCATCTTCGACTGATTTCTTCGTAAAACAAACAGCTACATTGGGAGCCATCGTCCGGAACCTGCAAGTACCGCACCATCTGTTTTTAAACTGACAGACAGAACAAAGCCATGAAACTTTAAATCTTTTTTCTTTTCTTTCTTGAAACGTTTCATCAACTGGTCCCCGCCATCTTCATAGATGGGTGGAGAACAAAGTTGGGAAGGTTACCTGCGCAGTTGTACATTAAATGCGTTAGTTTGATGTCCAAGAAGCTGAGCCCTCTCGACTTCCCGATTCGCTTTTGAAATCGCGGGTCTTTCGTTAACACTGTGATTCCGCCGCTTCCGGAAAAAGCCTGGAAAAATATGCAGATAACTGAATTTATTTCTGCTGCTTAATACTATTTTATCATTAAGAATTTTTCTTTTTTTCCTGTTGTATCTGTGTTTGCAATATATATATATTTGCTTTAATTCTGTTGCACACGTTATTAACAATGATGTAGAACTGGTGTTGTGCCGTACACCAGTCCTTACAACGGAAACAACGTAGTGAAATCCTCACTAGAACTCTTTTAGATGTGGGAGGAAGCCCACGCAACCGGCTAAAAAAGAACAGCAGGAAGACATGTGACAAGGAGATACGCCCGAGTGGGGGATCTTAACCGTCCAGAACACCTGAGTCACTGGCCGTCCGTCTCGTGTTGAAGGTCTGGGCTTCTGAGCTGCGAATGCAAATTAGGTTGTCCACGTGATGTGTGGGGTGACCCCTGCAACACGACTATAGATGACTAGGACATTGGGGAAAGACGATGACGTCAGCCTTCGAAAGAGGCAGGGAGTAATAAAGTTTCGTTGGTCAGCTGCTCCAAGATGTCGGTCATTCGGGTTTATCAGTGATGCCACTCTGTTGCGAGGCAGGACTGTAATTGGAAGACGAAAGACGACGGTTAGGTCAGGACAGCATAGTCCAACCGCCACAAAACAACAGACCACACGACGGAGATCCAGGGCAATCCATAACCATCCCCAACCGCACATTACGAAGAAAGTTGCCCTGACTCGACCACGGCAGAAGGAAGCCATTGTGTAAACAACAGAACACACATTGTGTGGTGTAAGGGACACAGACGCTGACGAGGCGCTCGACTCCTTTCGCGTGATCGTAACCGTCCGGAGCTCGATGGCGGAGTCATGGTTACCGCCAGTTGCGCCATTTCCGATCAGTTGCATTCAGCGATGCTTCATGTTTAACCCCGACCACTTCTGACCCGACACTGCTCACGTCCACCATCACTTCGTACAACATCCATAATTTGTGGAACATGAGGAAAATTTCATGCATCTCCCACAGCCAGTACAACCCATGGATTCCAATCCAAATGAACGTTTGTAGGATGGACTTGTAAAACGCATCCGTTATCACGATCCCCTTGCCACCTTAATCCACGCATCGCGTATAATATTAATGACTAGACGGGCAGATGTCATTCGGGACTCATTCCAGCATCTCCCAGATTCTATGCCACGTCGTGTTAAGGCTGTTATTCGAACAAAAAGATTGTATCATAACAGTTATTAGACATATGTCCAGTGCAGTTGATTGTTTAGAACGAACTGATTTGGCAGATAGTTTACAAGCGCCCTCTAGTGTCGTATGGGAAGAAAACGTTCCCACAAGGCAATGTTATGAAAGTTGACCCGCCCGCCGCTTAGCTCTGTTAGAACTCGACTAAAAGCTGACAGTTGGTAGGGTAGAAAAATAATCAACCGATGAGTTGACGACGAAGATCCTGATTTTTGATTATTATTATTATACTATAATAATAATAATAAAATAATAATAATAATAATAATAATAATAATAATAATAATAATAAGAGATTGGGGCATGTTTGATAGAGGATGATGACGTCAGGGCCCCTTTATGTTGCTCCCACCCAGCTTCCCGTGTTTCAGAAGATGCCTCTGATACGAAGTGGATTTTTCGTCGGAGGAACATCAGCGCATCCATAACAATGTCTCTGATCAACCCGTAAAACTAAGTTAGAAGCAGAATCACCGAAGAGGTAACGACGCAAACAAACAAAAAGGATTTTGTAAATAAAACAGCAACAACAACAAAAATACAACAAAATACCCCGCGTGATTGCATCGTCTCGAAATTTTTCTTTATAGATTCATAGCAATTCCAAATATTTCTATATTAGCTCCCCAGACGCGCAGGCCGATGCCATCGATCATTCTCGTGACTAGAATCACCCTATACTTACGTTCTCTCCATAATGCATTATACTTTTGTAATCGTACGGTACATTAAAAGTGTTAATGTCCTTTTCAGAAAATCGATCGAAGTTGTGCAGGAGATTATTCCGGACTGTGTCGTGATTGATTCTGATGTATTGATCTCTGTCGGGTCGGTTGTGCTCGTGGACAAAACCAATGGAATGGCCCAACTCGTGTATTATAATTCGTTTCTAGAAAGAAAGAAGAGAAAAAATTGGAAACGGTACTGTGAGGTACAACGACGACCAATGGAAGGATGCTATTATCTACTTACAAGCCAAACTAAATTTTAAAAAAAAAGCAAATTTAAACTGTATTGAAATACTCTTTAAAAAATTAAGCGGAAATAAAATTAAGTAATAGATGGATTAAAAATAAACGATTTCCAAAAGAATGACACCTTTTTTAAAAATCTTTAATCTCTAAGAAACTTTTAGACTGCTGTCCAGTGGAAGATGACAGAACTATGCACTATAAAGTAAGTCTACACGGTGTCATTTAGTCTGACTGCATGATGCTGAACAACCAACAGAGGAAGAAGTTCTTAAGATTCAGATGAAGCTCTTCTATTTTTGCCAGTTTTTAAATTAATGTTTCAGGTGTTTTAGGACGTTGTTAGGAACAACTACAATGCCATTTATTACAAAACTACAGGGCTGCTGTAATGTTTCCGCTGAAGGTAAAATTTAAAAAAAATGAAACTAGGTGGAAGCTTTGTTGAACAAATATTCTTGGAACACTGGGATCTGGGAAACAGCAGGCACTGGTTTTGATACAGCATTAGCTTGATTTGGTCTGGTACATACTTTGCGGCAAGGTTTGGCCAATGTGACGTCTTGGGTCGGTTGGTTACTGAGGCCAACGACGGAATGGCATCTGGAGTAGAAGGGGAAAAAAGGGAGAGAACCATGAGACCTTTGTTGGCTTGTTCGGCGGCACCCAGGCATTACTGGGCAAAGTGAGGAGAAAACTCACTTAAAAGTCCAGAAAAATATTAAAAGCGAATGATATCTGTGTGAAATAAGTGAAAACAGAACAGCCCGCCAGGAACAACAGTATGAAGCGTAAAAGAAAACTTAAAAATACTTAAAAATATTTTGATTTCGTATCTAAAAAAAAGCCGTTCTTTGAATACAAAAGGATTAAGTCTCGTTTTTCGTTAGGGTTAGAGGTTAACTAATCTAATGGTAGGGCTGATTTGATACCGAAAAAGAAATTCTTGTGGTCGTTGTTCTCACATAAACTTCTTGTAACACGGACTTTCGTCCATGTCAATTTTCTAACAATTTATCTTAATGTAAGTGTACTTGTGTGCACCAATAAATCGAATATAGATAATTTATAGAATACTTCACCGTTAAGAATACCATTATGGTCGTCAGTGTATGTCGAGAGGCGCATGAGGCGCCGCCCAGTAGCAAAAACCGACATCTCTGGAAATGCATCTCACAAGACAACTCCCCCTGTCTGGCATAGCACGTTTGTTACTCTTTGGGAGTTATAAGTAACCGACTGCAGGAAATAACTTTATGGTCACCCCGGTATATATCAAACAAAGAATACACGATTATTATTATTATTTCTTTTAATGTTCAAACCAACAGTAACTCTTACCGTCTACGGGAGGTAACTCCTGTTAGCTAACTGTATGTGGGTTGCATTTTTAAAAAAAAAAACGACCCTAAATGGTTAAATCTAAGGAATTATGCAAAAATAAAGTGACTGTCGATCTTTTAAGATGCAGAAAATACCTTTCATATATATTTTACACGAATTGTGTTTATGGATCGTGAAATTTATTTATTATTACTTTTTTTTTTAAATACGTAAGCGACACTGTGGAGTTAGAACGAAAAATATGCAGTGGATGACGATACTGCCGACTGTTTCCGAAGGTTTCGGTTTAAATGAGAGGCAGGATGGGAAATAAACAAAGAATAATATAATAATAATAATAATAATATAATAATAATAATAGTCTCTATATAAAAGCTACATAGGAATGAATTCGAAAAAGGTAGTTTCGAAAGTAGAAAAAAGGCCCATTACTAGGTTTCGTGAGCAGTGCATTGTGGGAAGAATTGCTCATTTTCGAAAGGGTGAAATACAGGGCGGCAAAATTTGTGTTTATTTTTAAAAAGAAAAAAAAAAATTGATTTTAGGAGAGTAATCTTTGCATTGTCTGAAAGAACGAGTTCAAAGTCTTCAGAGCACAGATATCCATCGCTAGCTATTTAACAACTGTCTCTAATTCTTCACCCGTGTCCATCTTGAATGCTAACGAGGTGTTGGTCAAATGGTGTCGCCTGCCGGAACTGTATGCATGTGTACTGCATCCACTCCTTCATGGCTTCGTGTACTTCCTGTACTTCTTGGGGCGCTGGAGCGAAGAAAGGTATGTGATGTTTACGTAAAGATAGCGTAAGTGGAATCTACACGGGCACTTTACACACAACATTCCTAAAGTTAGTATAAAAAACGCTTCTTTATATCTCTATAAATACAGCGAGTTTCCTGGAAATCAAGCGGAAAGAAAATGGCGGACCATAATAGTGGCAGACATCCTGCTTCTGTTTCCTTTTACTGACAGTCTGTATCCTTGGTGAATGAAGCTGCGTGTAAAGGGTCCGCGTTGATGGCCGGATCAATTTGCCATACCTCTCTGGCATGGTTCTTCTTCACCAGCAAGGCGCGTGGGTTTTCTCCGGTTACTCCTCACATCTTAAAAACAAAGAATTCCGGTAATGATTCTCGTGCCGAGCTTCTCGTAACTAACGAGACTCAGGAGAGAGGACACGTAACAGAAGCAGATTTCGAAGTCAGTAGTCTAAAAATGAATCCTTTCATGATGTATAATAGCAATTAAGCTTCCTTGAATGTTTTTATATCATTGTTTTCAAAATATAGAAAAACTAAAGCAACAAAATAATTGCAAATATGTTTCGAAATACAATAAAACCAATAATGTAATTGCTACTACTTTCATTTTTTTTAGAGTACTTTGCGCAGACTCCATATGGGTAAAATGGAAGACAGCTCTAGAATTTTAACAAATAAATAAATAAATAACAATTTACTTACTAAACTGTGGTGAAATTCTAAATGGTATAACAGCATTCGGCCAACGTTTTAAATTTGATCTTTCAGCATTTCGTTTACTTCTTTTCAACAAATTTCTTCAAAAAAAGATACGTAAAAATATAAGGAAACACTTTTGTATTTTCGGGGTGGTTTGTGTAATACGATACTGTAGAAACCATCAAACAATATGAGCTGACCAAGGAAATGGACTAGAAGTTATGTTGTCGGAATAGAAAGAGTTTGTCGTAGACACAAGATATATCCTGGCTGTTGAACACTTTTTAAAAAGTGTGATAGGGAATAAAAATTGAAAAGCATTCTACAGATGCCGAATTTGAATGAAGGCTGATTCTCTACCTTTAATGAATGACGGATAAGCAACAACAAAAATCATTTTACGTGGTATTTTACTGGATATTTAATGCCATACACATCTCACGTGAAGATGGCCTAGTGGTTCTTCATGGAAGCTATTAAAGATAAAGTAGGGATAACCTTTGGTCTTCTATTAGATTATTTTATGTAAATCTAAGAGTAGAGTGGATGTCCAAAACTCCATTATTTAGTAGAAGTAGCAGTAGTAGTTGTTGATGATGTGTGTCTTCAGATTCTATGGTGCAGTATAATACATTTTTAAAATATGAACGTGTGTGTGTGTGTGTGGGTGAGAGAGAGAGAGAGAGAGATGTGAGAGAGAGAGAGAGAGAGAGAGAGAGAGAGAGAGAGAGAGAGAGAGAGAGAGAAGTGGTTGTTAAATAAAAAGTTATTCTAGATTATATCGCCCCAAATCGAAGAACAGAAGGTCGAAGATAATACACTTACAGGTAGTGCACCTGAAACCAAAATGCTTCTGGTACAATCATGTCCATCTCGCAACGTACTGTCTTTCTTTTCTGGTCATAAACAATATTCCAGTTTTTATCTGAAAACAACAAAAGGGAAAATATTCTTCTGGTTCCACGAGGCCGAGACGTCGTGCGCTGGTTGTGGCAATGCAGGAAAACGACTGTACTGAGGATATTTTGAGAGGAAAGAAGAAAACTGCTCACCTTTAAAAGTGCTCAAAATCACGCTGTCAATGGTCGGTAATCGTTCTACGTCTGTTTGGCCACTGTTCTGGAAGAAAAAAAAGGAAAACATTTCAAGACAGGTGCACAGAAACTGTAGCAGATTCGTTCTTCTCTGCCGATATAGCAGCAAGAAAACATCCCGAAATGCAGCACACCGGAAGCTTTTGTAATGCTCATCACTGGTAGAACCCAGCCAAAAAATGACTTCCTGTGACGCGAACTTATGACCACGATAACAACACTTTAAATAATAATAAATAATAATAATAAATAAATAATATAATAATAATAATAATAATAATAATAATAATAATAATAATAATAATAATAAAAGAGATTAAAAGCTCATGCTTAGATAGGAAATGATGGATTGTGTGAGTGGTCGGCTTCTGTAGAGTTTGAGCTTCTCTAACAGGAATTCCCTCCCCTTCCATTTTGGGCTTACAATCTAAATAATTGTCTGTAAGCAAAATTCTCTTCCGCGAATCTCCACCACCTTTCCCTTCAGGATAACTGCGGAGTTCTCATTGTTTCCAAATACCCATGTCGCACTGTGGTAAAAGGAATGTGGCGGCAGAAAGGAGAACCTGGTTTCTTAGATTAAACCTGTAGTCCACAAGCAACGGTGACCGCAACAAACGAAAGTAGCGTCATAATTGACCACTCTTGACGCTGCGAACTACCGCAAGAGAGCGCTTCCCCTTTCTTTTGATCAGCCACAAACTGGTCGCTACAATAAATAAGTAAGACAATAAACGTGATTTCTTTAACTTACTATTAACAAAAAGTAATAAAGTCTCCCAAAATGCTCCGAGCTGTTAACCAAACTATGAAAAACAGAAGAAACTTTAGTTCCATTAAATATAAGCTCATGGGCGCTGTGATATCTCGAATGTGTCGTGCAAACACGGAATCCACATTTAATTTAAAAAGAGTTTTGAATTATTGGATAAGGTTCAGCAATATTCTGTAAAATGTTTCTATTTAAATATAAACAATATAATTGCATATATATATTTTAAAAAAAAAGGAAAAAAAAACTCCCACAGGAGAGATCGACAGATTAAAAGAGCAATAGCAAACCGGGCGTGGAACTCAGCCTTATATGGTTACCCTTTGCCCAAAGGGAAGTTCCCCTATTCCGAGTTCGCTAAGTGCGTCGAGTGCAGTAAAACGGCCCGTTATCCCGCTCCCGCTGAAGGAACAAACGGGACGCTAAAGCGGCAGACCCCGACTGGGAAAATTTACCGATCTCCGCAAAAACTGTCCAGAAACGGCTTTGCGATTTCGAATTGACGGGTTTGTTATCAAGAAGAGAATATGCTTTGTTTCTTTGAAGAATCAGGCATGACTTTAGTTCGCCAAGAACCGTTTCCATTGGATCCCGGAAATGTGGGTCAGGGTGCTTTGATCCGGTGAATCACGGTTCCATAGGTTTGGACCAGATGGTCTGACTTATGGTGCAGCAAAGATTCGGTGAAGCATTCCATCCATAGTGTGCCAAACCAACTCTCGGAAGTGGGGGCTGGTCCATTGTGTTATGGGACTGCTTGTCTCCCCCCGAAAAACAGGGAAAACTATCCTTTGGATTCAGGAAATAATGGATTTATTTTGTTTACCTGGACATTTTAACCAATATACTAGAACCTTATTCTGAGAATTGCCTACCACTCAGCTGGATTATCCAACGTGTTAGCGATCCGAAACATTCGGCCGCCATCATCAAGCAGTATTTCACAGATGAGGAAATTCCAGTTCTAAAGTGGCCGGCTCAGAGCCCTGATTTGAATCCAATAGAGAATCTATGGAACGTTACGGACAAAGCTGTTAAGATGAAAAAGCTAAAATATTTAGATCAGTTCAGTCACCATGGGCCATTATTTGCGTATTCTTTTTGTAGACTCCATGCATAAGCGCTGTCAGACTGTCTGTAATTGATGTTCAATACCGATCATTGTTGATGTAAGTCAATGGAGAGAACGAGAAGCTGCTTTCCTATCAGTGTAACCTCCGGGCTGGAATATTTACCTTTACATATTTTACGTGTCGTTTTGGTTTTTGTGCCATCGTTGTTAAGCTTTTGACCGTCACTGTATATAATACGCACATAATACATCAATATAAAAAATACACAAAAACAAAGTAAATATGTCGTATATTATTTGATATACGAGGGGTTATTATTTTTTTTTTTTGTTGCTTTATATTGAGCATGCCTCCTTGTCTTAATGCTCTGATACAGGTGATCAGTGTGTGATTGGAATGTTGTTACAAATATCTTCCAGTACTTTTTACAATTCATCCAAGATGGCTGGTTGCCGTCTGACTTTCTCAGTAGCCATATAAGCTCAGCGATGTACATATCAGCACTTTGTGCGGGCTTCGACACCTATGTCAGTGTTCTACCAGCGTCTTTAGGTTCCAGATAATTTCTCATCACAGAGGATGTATGCTCGTGTCCGAAACGTTAGCACCTGCACTTGCAGCTTGGTCATTCGCAAAATCTACTGGATCGTCGTCTATCATGTAGCGATCGCCTCCTCCCCCCCCACCGACCAGAGTCTTGCGCAGATCTCTATGCCTTTGTTATCTGATATTTATTTCCCCGAGAGCCACAGTATTTATTACGCATCACCACAGTACCATAACATCGCTGCCTCTACTTTTATAGTACTTTTACAGGTGTGTAACTTTCTGATTGGTTGCATGACAACCAATCACAATGCACTATATCAGCACATGACCGTACTATGGAGCATTTCATTTTACATTTCCAAGGTGATTTCATCACGTGTTATTTACATTCTGTACCAAGTTTTTGTTATTTCCAATACTGTAAACATCCCCCCCCATATTAAAACGTACAATTAAGCCGAGGAAGCAGGAAGCATAAAGCAAAAAGAAAAAAAGTGCAGATAGTTTGAAAATCGGTTTACCTGGTAAACGAGGAACAAGTAGTAATAAACAGCAATAAGTACGAGTCTCCAGTACATTATAAATGCGAGTCACCCACGACTGCTACAGACTTGGCTCGACGACCCTGTCGCGCTACACGGGCCTCTTTATATACGGTAACTTGTGCTGAACCGTTGACTTATATGCCTTCTAAAGATTCATTTATAAAACATCAGGGATAGTTCCACATTCTGGTTCAAGGGCTATCACTTTCTTCTTTTATGTCCTGAATCTAATTAACCTGTCACCGCCTATGATTTATGCTTAGGTGAATTAGGAAGGCTGGGTGAAATTAGTAACATCACCCTCCGCTGATGATTGGGCTCCAGCAGAATGGTTCGGAATAATTTCATCGGCGAAACTCCATTTAAAAGAAGAAAGAAAGGAAAAAAATAAGAAAAGGAGAAGAATCTGAGAGGAATTAACGGTTAGGCGCTTTTCCTCGCTTCCGAGACTCCGTGCAGAATACCGCAAGTACGAAAACTCTCTCGCCTGTTTTACGTAAACGGAGAGAGAGAGAGAGAGAGAGAGAGAGAGAGAGAGAGAGAGAGAGAAGAGAGATAGATGATGTCATTACACAGAGAGAGAGAGATGATGTCATTACACAGAGATAGAGATATATGATGTCATTACAGAGAGAGAGAGAGAGAGAGATATATGATGTTATTACACAGAGAGAGAGATGGAGACAGATGAGTCATTACAACACGGAGAGAAATGATGTCATTACAGAGAGAGAGAGAGAGAAGAGAGAGAGAGAGAAGAGAGGAGAGAGAAGAGGAATTGCAATAGGTTGATTACTAATTACATTTTTAAAAAAAAGAACAAAAATGCTGCTAATTTTCCTCGATGACACAGGACGAAAGGCCGCCTACTCCAACTGGAATAACTGACCTACAGAATCTCAAAGACCATTTTCACGCGGCTCTACTAGCGCGCGGAAGCAGAACGAACGCTGTGACAGAGTCCCTGACAGGACAGGGTGCAGTCTCAAAAAATATTCACTTGTGACTGTAGAATGTGTGTTTGATGGGTGGTTACGTTTCGACAGCGGAAGCATTGACGCCGAAGGCAATCCACGTGACAAATGACAACATCGCGCGCGGATGAATACATTCTAACTGTTTTGGGACGCTTTGTGCCAGTGTCGTGTGGGAACGAAATTCCAGGTTTGTCCGGATAGTGGGTTTTCTTTGTACAATTAAGCTTGAACGATGTGTTGTTTCAATCCAGGATCACATGCTGTTTCAATCCAGGATCACATGCTATGGTTGTGTTTGTTTTTTGCCCTGCTGCGCCACTATCACTCGAAAAGGTAAAACAGAACGGAACTCGCCATGGGTCGTAGTCTATCAATGGCTGGACTTAACGTTTCCCCTCCTTTCTCATCTAGAAACGACGCTGGCTTTCTTCCGCTTAATACAATAGACAAAGTAGTGGAAATGAGTACGGACGCAGCAATAAATGCGTTAAAGTAATTTATTCAGGTTTTACAGGTAAAAGTAAAGCAGAAACTACGTTTTTATTGACAAGAGGGGAATATATATATATATATATAAGGACGGATCTTAAAAAACCACACATACAAAAACATGGATGACATTTAACATTAACTATTATCTCGGTTCGGAAATACCGGAAAGAAAAATGATCAATAAATTATTTCAAATTTGCATGTAATAATTTGCGATTAGTAAATTTAACATTAAATCTAAATCATAATACAAGCGATAAAAACACTTGAGCTTCAGTGATCCTTTAAGATGTCAACGACGAAAGACTACAGATACCCGATTGTGTTGGGAGCTAAAAGACCATTTTTCCGAGAATGACCACGGGAGGGCGACATACTGGGATAGGGATTATAGGACTAGTTCAAAGTAGAAACTGTCATAGGTGTTATAAAATTAGAGAAAACTGAGACACTGGACTTCAAAGGAAGTATTCATTTCAGTCTAAGCAACATTTATTCAAAAATGGAAAACTTAGCAAAAATCAAGCAGAATTAAAGTTTTCAAAAGATTCCCTCGAATATTCCGTCATACTTTGCAGAGCTTCCAATCTTTCGGAGCAATTCAGGTTTACTCAACGGTTAATCATAAAATTCTTTACATGATGGACTTTAGAAATTGTATTAGACAAGAAGCCCAACTTTTACAGATTCTAAATTAAGCCTGTTTCGCTCTTTTGCCTATAGATAATTAATTAAACTTTTCAGTCTTTCTACATTAGCATTGTGGCACAGGGTGGACAAAATAGTTCAATTCAATTTCCATAAACTAACCAAGCAACAGTTTCGCCATCTTTTGATTTTTATTAACCTTCTGACGTTAAAAAAAGTGGTAAAAATCCTTTCCATCATCAATGATAATTCTCTTTTCCTCTATATAAACAAAGCGATTCTCAAGATTGCTTCGCTTCATCCAGCCTCGTTCTCTTGAAACAGTGGGATTACTCGCTTTTCTAAATATTTCATATATACTGCATAAAAATTACCAACTATAATCACAAATTTATTACATTCCTTATTTATACCCTTTCTTCTCTTATTCGTCTTCTTTTTTTTTTTTTAATTTAACGAAACGATTTTTTCTTTCAGCTCACAAAAATCACTGGCTCCGAAAATATCAATAATCTAAATTAATTAATTACCTTCTCTTTTTTTTTGTTGATTTTTTGGGGTACAAACGGACATAGAAATAACCGAGACCATAAATACAACACCAAACCCGCTCCAGTTGTTTAATGTTTAAGCGCTTACAGAGTGGATGGAAGAGCAATTGAATATCTGTAAAACCACTGAATCAATGCCAACAAGAAGTGAATCACCACCATTCTGCATTGTATGGGCAGGACACCCAATCCTAATTACAGATGTTTTTAAAGATTTCTCCAAGATAAGATGCTGTTTCCATTGACCCGATTGACACCAAATATGGCTACAACTGTCTCTGAGAAATACAACACATTCTGGCGCAATGAATGTTTCGTTCCTCGAGCATTTTTGCGATTGTATCTAAAGTTTCATCTTAAGTACATTTTAATTCTAATACTTTACTTTGAAACCATTTTTTAAATCAAAATATTGAATTAAGACAAGAAATAATTTTGACAGTAGTTTGGTTTCTGCCATTAATGGCTATACAAAAACATGATACGGATCCAAGTGACTCGACAACCGGATTGGTGGCGTTTGGAGCAATAGAGTTAAATTTTGCCTCTTTTCACTGTTCGATCACGGGACATCTTAACGGCCTATTTCAGAATCTGATAGGCCTTTTAATGGTTGTTTCAGCATTAAATATTTTATTAGAGACATGTTTTAGAACGTCGAGGAACTTAGGCTTAATTTAAAGCTTATAAACGGACAGTGTTTCTCTTAAGATTAGAATACTGTTCACGTTTAGTAAGCTAGTGTTTACAAGAAGATTCTAGCAGTTATAATCCATCGCCGCACTGCCTGAATATAATGTAGAAGAAAACGTTTTGAAATCTATTAGACCAATAGATTCTGTAACATCCCCCAAACCATCCACATCTTATTATCCTTTGTCTTCGCCTGATTGGTAAAACAGTGCTATTAGAAAAGCCGGAGATTTGGCAGAATTTTTCAAAAATCCACCCGGACGGAATTTTAGATTCCTAAAGAGAACAGGTCTGGGTAAAAATCGGACGTCCGGTAACGGTATGTAAAATCATATTTTAAATAATTTTAGAAATCTAATTAAAAAGTGTTTTTATTTTATTTATTAAAATTGTGCACTCAAGTTTCATACGTAGTTTCTAGATAGTTTACGAAGTTATGCTAAGCTTACACATTAATTCTTGTACTGTAGGGTTTTATGAGCACGTATTTGTGGACCACTCCTTTCATCATTAATTATTAGTACAGTCAGGTATTTGCAAACAAAATTTAATTAAGATTCCGTATTTCAGCGGAAACGACCTGCATAAATTCAATAGTAGCGTTATTACGGAACCAAATCACGCTGCAGCATCCTAGAAATATTTTTGTTTTTTAAAGAAATGATAGTAATAATTCATACGAGGTAAACACGTTAAAAAAAAAATACGTGGCTGTTACATTTTCTCCGTTTACACAGTCCTGTCTTTATTAGGGATGATTTATTTATTTTGCAGACAGAAATAAGCAGACAGAAATAGAATAAATAATAATAATAATAATAATAATAATAAAGAATAATAATAATAAATATAATAATAATATAATAATAATATAATAATAATAATAATAATAATCAGATAATATAATACTAATAAGAATAATAATAATATAACTACCTAATAAAACACCCACTTGAGCTATTTCTTATTTGGTTCAGCAGTTAATGCTAGCCTGTCTCCTGCAGTCCGTTTTTGCATACAATTTGTATTTTATTTATCTTGTCCCTTTGTTGAACTCATCTGTTATAAATATTTAATATATTATTAAATTTAATAAAACCAAATAGTGGCAGATGCTTCTTTTAGATGTTGGATTCTCCACATAAAGCAAGCTTACTGACATCACGGGATGCTTTATGCCTGAAGTTCTCTCATCATTATTCTGACATTTGGCTTCAAAACGGCAAATTCCTGTCCGGAAGTTCATTCAGTGACTTGTGTGATGGTATCCAGCACGAAGGACAGCTCGGCAGCGGTGTTTCGTGCTCCCGATGACTCTTTGAATGCTCATGTGGATCAGATCATCCCATCTTCTACAATGAAGTGACCAAGTTCATCAAAGGTTCGTGGCGGCACAGGACATCCTGCGATGGCGGGCCCACTACATACAAGCCGACCATCATGGCACGATGTGGACGGGCGTCATCATCTATGGGAGTGGTGTTATCCAAAATAGCACCAATGTGGCGCCGTTCTGAAAAAACACAGAAGTCAGTCATACCACCCCTCCCCAATACCATCTTGAAATCCCTCACCTGGCCTTCTGCACACTTTGGACTCGTCCTCGTAAAGTACAGGGGTTCGGTCTCTGAAGGTCCGCCCACCGGTTTTCTTTTTCTTACAAGATCGAAAGTAAATTGTACTAGTTGAGGATAATATCTGACTTGTTGATGTTCATTTGATCCCTACCAAGTTCTTACTGGTATAACTAACCCCTAAACTATCCATTTTCTACGTTACACGCTGCACTTCCCCAAACTATTATTAAAGTTAGAGAGTTGACGAATTTTGCTCTTTAACCGTCTACGATAAGACGCCACCCATCAACAATGTTTACTCTGTAGCTGTCTTATTCCCCTTTGGACGTGACCGTTGATGTCGAACCTGGACGGAGCCAGAGAAGAGGGAGCGACACCGAAAACTCAATGCGCTACGACTTAACCTACCGAAAGTCCCTGCTAGAATTCTTTATTTTTAGATATGGGAGGAAGCCTAAGTGGCAGGAGGAAGCTTAGTGGCCGACTGGGATGGGATGGAGGCTGGCCAAACCGAGCTGACTGCGACCGGGACTTGAACATCGATCACAGGACCGTCGACTCCAGCAAACCAGTTTGTCTGACTATCGGGCAAACAAAGCCAGCTCTTGAAAACAACGACCTACTCAGCAATTATTATTTTTCAACGTTTGAACCAAGGGTGAAAAAAGACAACTCCAACGTCGCTCAGCAGTCAGTGAAGCAGTTTTTATTGAATGTAAATTCGCTTTAAAATTATTTTGAGTTTCTGTTTTTGGAAAGCGGGGCCACGCACGACGTCATTTCCGCCGTCAGAATTTTGCCACGCACAGCGAGAAGCCTCCATCTATGGTTTCAGCGTCGATATCCCGTCTATGACGTTTTTCAATACGTCAGTCCTGTAAAGAAGATAGAACAAGTATAGAGAACGGACTGCTAATGAGTCCGATAAGTTAACTGACTACGAGGACATCCATCCCGACTGAGCTGAGGGAAAATTCTACTGTATCAGATCTGTCTAATTCCTGCTGAGGCGAGAGCGTTAGTATCGAATGGTAACCATTGGCAATTTTAACCTAGGTTACTGTAGTCTTGGCTTTTTGTGTGTGTGTGGGTGGGGGCAGAGATGTCGGATGGATTAGTGAATGTAACAGATTTCGACAGGGTTTGTGATATGCGGTGCATAGTGTTGCCAATCTCGGGTTACTACGCATTCTGCGCTGGGATATTCAAACCTGCCTCTGGAGCAGTTTCGTTGCAAGTCGCCCATCTCGACCATTCATCACCATTACTCCCCGAAAAGGAGACCAGGGCTGCTCACTAAAGCCAACAGAAACTATTTTGCTAAGTAAGAAAACCTCACCTTGAGCATTTTGAACGGGATGTTAATAGGATAATTTTCTTAATGAAAGAGATACCGCCACTTTGCTTACTCGGAGAATTGATAAATAGTAGTTGACCCACAATTAACACTGCTAATGAATTTCCAGTGCGATTCACGTTAAAAAATACTAAAATACTTTATTAAAGATGACAAATATAACAAGTGTTCTCCTTAGCGAAATTATTTTAACCCACTACTAAGTGAAGTTCAAAAGAATTTCAATATCCAAAGAAATATTTTAATCATATTCGAACAAATCTCAGAATCAATTTGCTTTCCGTTTGCTTCAGCAGCCCGATCCGTTCAAGAAATGACGTATTCAGTGTTGGAACATGAAAACTAGCTCACACAATTCGGACTTAGGAGAACACTTGTTATATTTATCGTCCTTAATAAGTATTTTAGTATTTTTTAACGTGAATCGCACTGGAAATTCATTAGCAGTCAAATGTTTTAACAACATTTCTGTTTCTGAAAATCCGGCCGCCATATTTACTGAGGAATTGTGGGAGAAGCGTTTTCTTGCTAACCGGGATGATTACCATTTTAAAAATCCGTCTGAAGGAAGAAGAATGGTGATTTTAGGGAACTGATTAATCCATTACTGAAAAAAGTAAATAATCAAGAAAACACAAACAATAATATCTGACATTCAATAATTAATTACTTTGCCGCGCTTCTAGACTAGTGCACACACACAGAATGAAAAACAAAAGTTTAAGAACGATGACGGAACAAACATAGATTGGGAGGTAAAATAGGTAAAAATAAACGTTCCCATCCAACTCGGCCATTACACTGATAGAAAAGGAATTTCTTGTTCTTTCGATTTACGTATAGAAAAGCATAATCGGAAGTGAGTACTTTGCATCCGCTCGCTTTTCTTACATTAGGCAGTAATTTCGTGGCGATAAAAGTTCGAGAACGAATCAAAGATTTTCGAAATTCTGTCACATGGCAGTGGACATCAATTACAGCGTGGCAGCGCTTTTGCATGAAGTCCACAGATGGTGTTATATGCAAATATCGGCCAAAGTCAACTGAATAATTTGAAACATTCGATGTGAACCTCTAGGTTTGTCCATGTTAATAACCTTGCCTATATTATTCCATCAATTTTTCATTGGATATAAATCAGGGCTCTGAGCAGGCCACTTTAGAACCAGAATTTTCTGATTTGTGAACCACTGCTTGATAATGGCGACCGAATGTTTCAGATCTTTATCATGCTGGATAATAATCTAGTTGAGAGAGAGAGAGAGAGAGAGAGAGAGAGAGAGAGGAGACTGCCTTCAAAATATGATTTTAATATGTTCATTAAAATGTTAAAGTACAAAACCTATTCATTATTGCCAGGATACGATGAATAGGATCTCTCTCTTTCGGGATAAATAGCCACATATAATAATGGGCCCGCCCTCGGCACGTGCCTCACCGAATCTTTGCTGTACCATAAGTCCGATCATCTGATCCAAACTTATGGAACCGTGATTCATCAGATCAAAGCACCTTGGCCCACATTTCCGGATCCAATGGAAATGGTTCTTGGCGAACTATAGTCAGAGCTGATTCTTCAAAGAAAGAAAACATCTCTTCTCGGCAAACAAATCCCGTCAATCCGAAATCACAAAGCCGTTTCTGGACAGTTCTTGATTCTCCAAATCTCTTAAAAACGTCAACGGACGTTTTGTGCCGGTCCGTTTAGGACAGACGCTTGATTTTTTCCGATCGGTCCCAAAGCCTGAGGTTTACGGGATTCGCCATTTCTACTCCGTTCGATGTAGCAGCCCATCGTTTGCACAATTTCGCCTTGTGCGACTCCAGGACCGAGACAGTTTGGTTGGACGTAAATAGACCTTTTGACACTCATTGTACAATGATAAAGGCGTTATGGGATCAGTTTACTATATTCTATTGCTTATCCAAAAAAAAAAAAAAAATTCCTCCTCAAATATAAGCAGTTGTCGTTCGCGTTCTTAAGAAGTCGATGTTCCACCATTGTAAGACCAGCACCAGACCGTTAGTCTCTGTTCTACATTCGGTTCTCGAACGTTTGTCCGCTACATTGTTCTCCATACTCGAACAAAGGCTTCGGTTTATTACTGAAAGGACTGAATGCCGGGAAGTGCTCGCTGAAAAACCAGTCAGAGCAGCAGTGGTATCAATCCCGCGGCCAGTGTTCCGACACACCAGCCCACAGATCCCGGAGAGCGCCAACGCTGGTACGTCCAAGCCTGCGTCCGAGGCGTTTCAGTGTAAGCGGCCCATCTCAGGTGCTCACTACCACTGCGAGTCTCGTCCCGCCACGGCGCTAGTCTCCGGTTGGCAACAGAGCCTCGGCTTCAGAACCCTCCCGTTCCCATGGCGGCCAGAAGTGCAAAAGCGAGGAATTGTTCCTCTTCCATTACTGCGGCTACTTGCGGAATATGAAAAGCAGAAGCAAAACCAACAGCAATAACAGTCGAGTGGAATATTACAAAAGGAAGTCCTAGAAACTCCATAGCTTCAGTAAGCGATAGCACTTGACCAACCTGCGCTTCCAGCAGTACTTGGTACAGGCGACGTGTCTCGGGTCATTTAAAGGCGCCCCCACTTTCAGCTCGAAATGCTTGAAGCATTCTATCATGCAGACTTGGTAAGGCACAATCAGCTGGCTGCGACCCGTCGCTTTAAATACAATAAAGACCAATCAGATCATTTGTAACAGTGACTGACTAATTTCCCATTTAAAATTAGGATAAATATCACTATTTTCAGATTTACCTAAATCCAAACCGGATGAAAAGAAATGGGGGGGGGCTTCGTTTACCGGAAACCACCCGGAAGCGGCAGGAAACCCAGACTTCACGTAGGAAGGGATCCACTAAGGGAAACGTGATATTTTATGCAGCGCTACACCAGTTACTCAGCGTTATCCTTTGAGAATAAGGGCTTGTTTGAAACCCCTCCCTGTTTAATTTATTCGCCAGAGAGGTGGCGGGGAGACACAATGGATTACATCGGACCAGGATTGAAGAGAAATAACTAATACAATTCTGAAACTTGTCACCGCCGCCATTTATATTCGTTCACAGTTCTGTTACTTTAAAATTATTATTTTTCTTAACTTTGTGATGAAAATTTGGTCATTCCCTAATTAACTAGTAGTATTTTAATGTGCACAGCTTAAAAGATGATTTTCTCCATCCATATCCTCGAAAAATAGCAATTAGAAACATTTAATTGTTTAAAAATGCCAGTCAGATTTTCCTCACGTGTTCATATTCTGCTCGCAGACCTGCATACTGAGGAACGAAACCCAAACATGGCGTTGCAGGTACAACATGGAATGTTACGGTCATCTTCGAGCTTCAGGTCCGCATCATCACTAGCATGGTGCGGCCCTGAGCGATCTCCAGACCTGAGTCTTTTGGGGACGTCAGGCGGGTTTGTGGTCGCCAAGTCCACCTAGGTCTCCCGATCAGTTGGAAGTGGTCCGGCTCGGAGAATGCGCGACATTACTAAAGCTTTTCTGCCAATTTGTCTTCGATCATTTTCAAACTAACGTCGGTGCCATTTTGCACGCTCATTTCAGACAGTCCCTCCCACCCCCACCCCCGGGGCCCGCGGAGACTCGTTACTATGGAAATAAAAAGACAGAACGACCAAGAAAACCTTTCCGATCTTGTTTGTTTGTTTTCCAAATACTTGTACACTGTCCACAGCAAAAAGACATCCAGAGCTGTCGATTTCTTTCGGTCTTTTGCGGAAAGAAAGTCACAGCGGCAGTAATGATGCCCTTAACGTAGAGAACCGATTCTGGCTATTAGACACCTGTCTCCACGCTCCCGGCGCCTGGAGTTAATGTTCATTATCGACACTAGGGTGGTTAACTTCACCTTACGCAGTAACGACGTCGTCAGTAACACCGGCACGGGATCTGCCCTTTACTTTCGAGGACCAGCTGTGTTGATGACAGGAAGGGTCTACGTACACATTTAAAAACTTAGACAGAAGTAAGGAAAACCCTAAAACGGCGATCGAGCTGAGGGAACAATTAAAATTTTATTTAAAAAAAAATTATTTTTTGAACATCGCGGTGACTCTTATCAACTTTAAAAAAAACTATTTAAAAAAAAAGGGGAGTCGGTGGAGGGGGATAAACTCAGTTTTAAATTAAAATTCATCTTTTTGCGGATCTTGAAAATAAACAAAAATTCAACTCAGCAGATAGAAAAATAGTGACAATATGTTATTTGGAAATGTTCTATTTCTAATTCTCAGAATTGCACTGAGATTTGACTTTTGGTGGATAGGTAAACTTAACATTATACAGCAGTAAAAATAAACACAGACGCCAAGAAAATGTCACAATTATACACGAAAAAAGTATTAATTAATTAGGGATATTTAAATAGATACAAGCAAACACTACTGCTTATTAGGCATGGGAAAATATATTATCATGCATCTGTTGAGCAAATATATCTGATGTCCTTAGCGTGAAGACAGAGCTTTGACTCTGACCTCCATACTTGTCAAGAAATAAGCATCTAATTAATGGACTGTGCCTGCATAAACTAATTAGAATGATGCTATCTAATGGCAGCACCGAGTCGCGACTAACGTAATACGACTGCTACAATCTGTACTGACATCGATGGCTATGAGGTATGTGACACGTCAAGCAGTATCTGAAAAGTAGGTTATCCATGATCATGAACGAGAGCATTTAAACATAGGATTACTTCAGATATTTGAATAAAAACGGCGTGATTGCATAATAGAAGAATTTCTTTGCCTAAAAAGTAAACTTTTCCAAAGAGGCGTATGTAACCTATAAAGAAGAATGGAAGTAGGAAGGCAGGGCTGACAGGGGAAGAGAGAGAGAGAGAGAGAGAGATGGAGATGGAGAGAGAGAGAGAGAGAGAGATGGAGAGAGAGAGAGAGAGAGAGAGAGCCTGGTTGAGCCTTCGATCATTTGTACCCTTTCCCGATGTGTCTTGGTTCCAGCGATTTACATGTTGGGATCGAAATCAGAGGAGACCTAATGCCGACCACCTTCAGGTATGGGATGTAGCCTCGCACATCTCGATTCCGTTGAATACACTGCCGTTTTAAAGACCTCTCCTAACTAGGAACCCTCACGCGGACGTGGAGGGGCCAGGCCATTGCACAAAACCACCTCGATTCATTGCTAAACAGGATAAGATCTTTTCATGCTGCAAAAGGTAGCGTGACCGAGCGATAACAAAGGATTTCACTCTATTGCTCGTCTACTGCAACAACAGGTAGTCAAAGTGTTAAGTGAGGGCGCAGATGGGGATTCTGGGTACAGATTTTGATGGAATACGAAAGAAAGAAAAGCGTCAAAAGGGTAGTAGAATTGAGAAGAGGCAATTTACCTATTCAAGGCCTCATATCCCCCGAAACCTGTCTGTTTTTGAGTCCTAAAATTTATAAATGCAGACAACCCAGAAAAAAGAAAAAAAAAAATCACGAATACTTTCTTAATAATTAGAGTTTCAGGAACGATGCTAACCTTGCCTGTGTTTAAATGAAACTTGTTTGAACTTATTCATACGTCGGTCTTACGTATAAACAGAACCTTAAGGTAAACGCGCAGGAATCTCGCAGTGAGAGACTTTAGACTAAACGTGTTGCCCTCATTTCAGTTTGAACGATCCGATGAATATTCTTTAAGCATCGTAACTTACTCTGAATTCAGGGGGGAGTTCGTTAGTTTCCTCTTTCTGTCTAACGTTACGCAGAAACAACCATTTCTCTCTCTTTTTTCGGTGTTAGTGTCGTGTGATAAAACTACAAATGGCGACGGCTTACCTGCAAGCAGCAACGACAGGATGGCGATTACCTTCCACATAGCTCTTCCCCTGGTTTGTTACACGCACGGAAAGAAACCGACTTCAACAGTGATCAAAGAAAGTCTGGAAAGCCAGGGAATTAATTATCTAATCAGCTCGCCAGGAGGGAGAACAGCTGGCGGAGTGTGCATTTGTCTATCGCGCGTTTTAAGTGTCAAGGCCACACCATGCCGCCCAGCCACCTGCCGGAGCTCCCAACTTCATACCACCACCACCCGGTTAAAATTAATATCCTTTTCCTAGAACCGACTCCTAAAGTTCTCAGTTAAAGAATACAATCCACCGATTTTAGCATCCCTGGAATCTTGGGATTCGGTTTCATGATACAATTACTAATCAGAATTTATCAACAGCGTATAAAAGCTTTAGAGTTATCTTATGCAGATATCTGGGAGATCGCTATATTTAGCTTTTATTCAATGTGAAAAAAAGAAGCAGTTATGCGAAATCCAATTCAAACAGTACAGGTCGCACCATCTTGCGCGGCTATACCTCCTACAGCTCGCCTGACGTCAGCATAGTTGTTTATGGTTTTCTTGACAGGAGAGCTAGGACCCTGTCCGTGTCAAAAACTGATGTTGGAAACAGTCCAATGAGAAGACGGAATAGAAGCAAGTGAAAGGAAAAGGACAGAGTATGAAGACTTCGAGATGGAAGGGTGTGGGTGTGTGTGTGTGCCAGAGGACTACTGGAACGGTCGGTGGGGAAAAAGACTGGAATCCATTTGTTTTCCATCTAAATGGTGCAAAATAATGTTTGGGTGAGCCACCGAAAGGCCATCAAGGTTGCTATGGTTTAGACGATGGATTGCACATGGAGAGAGGAGCGCTTAGCTAAGCTGATGGATTCTCTATCCCGAGGTCTTGTAGATAATGGACTAGAATTCACTTAAAGGATAGCACAGAACTGTCAGAAACACCATGAGCGGAGGAAACGTCAACGTGGTCACTTTTGATGAAGTAATGGTAACGAAAGTGAAGCAAGCCTGAAAAGGTGAGTCAGTTATTCTAAAGAAACTTGGCACAGATATAAATTGTACATTAATTAAGGAGTTTTATGAAGATGATGATTACACAGGAAATGATGTAGAAGCAAAAAACAAACAAACGAACAAACAAAACACCTACAAAAACTACACATTCAAAATTAAACCAAAATATTCTTGCGTTGTCAGCAAAACATTAACACAAATCCATCAGTGGTTCAAAGTTCATGTGAGATCACAACACTACTAATGTCGGGCAACACCACTGTCAGGCGCTGACAGTTTATATATATATTTTTATGTTAGCAAGACAAACTAAAAGCTGCTACTATGCATAACAAAGGAAAACCAGTTGTAAAGAAGTAGCTGATACCCGTTCAATATTCCCTTTTTTATAATAAAACAATCGCTCTCATTCAGGTGGTTTGGTAATTGACTGCAAATAAACAGCTGGGAAGTAGTTGGAACTTCAAGATGAAAATGGATGGCGATGGTTAGCCTTCCATAGAATTTGATTATAAAGAGAAATTTAAGAAATAAACCATCACCAATTAATTTAAGGATGACTAAATAAATAAATAGCTGAAGCAGTTTTAACAAACACAAAGTTTGACTACAAAGGAAATGCAAGTTTGCCATAACTTGAAGAAAAATAAGACAGGAAAGTTGAGTAAGTACAAGTTAAAGCTGAGCAAACTTTACTGAAGATAGGTAGATTATTAAGAAAACAATTAAAAACACTGATGACCTTTAAAGAGAGACTAGTTGAATATTTTTGATTATATTTTAGTTCCTAACTTCATTTTTCAAAGTTGACCAGTTTCACACCAGACTGTCTTATCAAATGGTTTACTGAATAGATGTAAAAGAATTCATAAGGCAATGCAAGGCACACATACATAATATTAATATGCATACATTAAGTTTCAATTTCAGAAAAGACATTTATCAATTTTTGGCTGTCACCACTCCAGGGCCCCAGGCACTACTTCCCTGTTGAATGACACACAACCTGTTACCTGAAGCTAAAAAAGAAGCAAATTAGCCATGTAGTAGTGAAATATAATTCTAGTAGGGACTTTCTGTTCCCTTCCACTTAGTTTAGGAAACTGAAAGCAGGTGGGGTTCTTGAGTGGATGCTTCGAGTACCAACAATGACACAAGTAGAAGAAAAAAAAGAAGAGCAAGAGTAAATGAGAATTCTGAACCAACAAGGTCTTTTAGACAGTTGGTTAAAAACTTCATAGGTTGTCTTTACTCAAAGAATAAGTCCAGTTTCAAATACCTCTGCAAAAATCCATGAGACACAATTTGAGGTAGAATTTGGGTGTTTTTGTCAAAGATATATTGGACACACATTTGAGATCATTGTAAAACTAAGGTGGATAGTAATACTGTGCATTCTAAAACCGTCATCTGGTATCACTTGGCAGAAAGGTGATGCTTCCAGTTACATCTTTTTAATTTGAAATTTCACAATTCATATATTATTCTAGATTAGAAAAATAAAGAAAACAAAAAATATTGCCATTATTAGACTGAAAAGTAGATATTGGATATGCAGAATTTTTAGATGGACAAAAAAAAAAATTCTAGTATGAAGAAGAATTTGCATCATGGGTACAAACGAATAATAACTTTCTTTTGAGATGTTTTAAACACCAGCTAGATATGGACATTTTAAATTGATTTTCCTCAAATGTAGCTCAGCCACAGATCAAAGGGGAAAAAAATGTAATAGTTGTATCACAATATAGATAAAACAAAAAGCATTTGTTGGCTAAGGTTTTTAGAGAAGCAGCCGAACAGTAATTAGTACACCAAGGAAAAGAACACATGACATGTTTGCTCCAAGAAACTTTCACATGGAATGTTTTCAGACTCTCAAATCCCATCTGATAAAAGAGGTTTTTAGGACAACCAGGCAGACTATAGTTTCTTTCTTTTCTTTTTTTTATGAATGCTATTCACAATCATTTAAATCTAGTTTCACTACTGAAAGTTTGTACCATGATGATAGCATTAGAAAATGTGGCTTAAATTAGTGCTTAAAGTTATAAAGGTAATATATATTAAACTGATTTATATACTACTCAATCATTTGATCCTTTAGCAAATTTATCAACAGACCATAAATATTAATATCCAAGTAGTACAATTTGCTTTTGGCCCCCTAACCTCACATTCAGAACCCTCACCAACAGTGTAACAAACTTTTCCCCATTGTGTCAAGTTTATATATGTAAGAGAATATACTGGCACCCTGACAAATACTTGTGTGCTTTATCATTAAACTGAAGAATTTGGAATGCTGATTGATACAAAATGGTATAACAGCAACACTTGATGGTCACAGTCACCAGATTGGTCTGCCAAAGGGATCTAATCTAAGTCAAGCACTTCACATAAATTAGCTTCAGGCTAACGATATGCAGTCAAGAAAATCAACCACACACACCACTAAGCATGAGCCACTGTAGGGCATGACAAGTGAGACTGCACAGGAGAAAAAAGTCTGTAAAGGAGTTGCCAGCTCATTGTCCAGACCTTAATCCAATTAATCACACTTCAGGTTGGAATAAAATGCCAGGTTCTGTACACTATCTCTCAGTAGCTAAACATCCTTATTTCTGAGAGGTGTCTCTATAGACCTGTTGTGACATCTACCAATTTTAACACCTTAAATAATAGTTTACATATTATAAATCTTCTTTCCTTATGGTATCTAACAACATAGTGACAAACATGTCCCTAAATTCTTAGCAATTTTTTATCAGTATATATGAAATTTTATAGAAACTCTGTGCAGAGTATAACAAGCATGAAAAAATTTTAGAATGTAAAACTGGCTCTTTGATCATTGCAAACATTTGTAGACTCCATTTAAAATTTCTTCAGGAAAAAAACCAGGAGAAATTTAAATAAGCAAAAACAAAATGTGATTCTTAAAATAATTTATTATCAACACACATCAGTTATTTTAAAATAAAAATAAGGAACAGTAATGATCAGACATAAGAAACAACTTCGAAAAAAGCCATCATAGATGCATCTGATCTTCGTGTATCTGTTTATTGTGCAGGTGCTCAGAAATAGTGCTCAGTGGATTTTTCTGGTAAACAGGATGATCCAATACCTGTTTAAACAGAGATATGTCCTGCATCCTTGGAGACAGACCATGAAAAGAAAAAAAAAGAAAGAAAATTCATACATTTTAAATACTGAAATGATTTCCAAGCCATAATTATAGCATTCAAATGAGTAAACAGAAATTTGGTGTTAAAACAAATGGCAACTCATTTCAAAGCAAAATGTTTCACAAGGCAAGACTGCATTCACCGCCCTGATGTACCACCAATCCGACACTTGTTTTACTCAGAGCTACAACCTGGAGACAAAAAGGTCTTTCATTCAAGCACATGCCCACCTTTTTAATCCAAATTTAAAACATGCAGTATCTGCCAGATCTAATTTTCTACCTTCAATAATTACTTCAAGTACATGCAGGATTGAGATTATTAAACCCAAAGAGACAGAAAATGCTGTTTATAAGTTAGTTTAGAAATTATATTTTTCTGTAACTAACAAGGTCATGTATAAACAAAAAAAAATCTTTTAATTTTTATTTACAGAAAATTTTAAGATGTATAGCGAGACACCCCACCCACCAACAGAAATTCCACATGGCCTGTGTTGGTAATTAATTACTATACTTTGTAAACAAATACAGAAGATCATTTATCTGAACTGTTTGGGACAGGAGCCATTTTGGATGACAGATATTTCCAGATGTCTCAACCCTTACATGGCTTATCAACAAAAAGAAAAAGGCATTTTTACCAAGGTATGGCAATAATAAGCAATGTTACAAATAAAATAAACTTAGGAATAGTTTTATTTACCAAAAAATATTATGGATCCTCTTGCAACGTGACTACAATACTGCAAAGTTGAAGTGTTGGATGTCTCAACCATTACACAGAAAATCAATCAATAACGTATGCTTTTATTTAGGCATGGCAAAAATAATCAATGTTAAAAATAAATTTAGGAAGTGTTTCATTTACTGCAAAATATTCCATAGATCTGCAGAAGTGGTGTAGCACAATTACAGATGATCAGGGATGGCTGAAGTCAAAGTCACTAGAGACTGATTCTGCAGCAAGATCTTCTGGACGCATCCTCTTGTCTGTTCTTTTCATTATAAGGGTTTATAAAGACTCTTAGAACCAGCCATTACCACAATTTTCAAAATTTAGGAGAGCTGTAGCAGATGTAGCCATGGCTGCTGTTTGCAATGGTGTTTTCTGGAACTATAGCAGTGTTCCAGGTTAATGGAAGATTTTCTTTTCATACAGTTGTTTGAATTTTCAGATAAACAATCTTCTACAGTATTATACTATAGAAGCAAAGTTTCATTTCCAGTTATACATGCATAGATCTGCTATTTTTTTTTTTTTTTTTTGTTTTATTATCATTATTATGAACAGATATAAAGACAGGAAGCTTTCAATAAAATGTGTTTGATTCAAAATAAGTCATGTTAATTATGCATATAGACAATACAGATCTGATGAGGACAACAAGACACTTACATCTGCTTTTGTCTCTGTTTTTCTTTGAGAAATGGTTTTGGTTTTGCCTGTTTTCTAGAAAACAAAAACAAGGAATTACTTTAAATTAAAAGCTAAATATTAATTTAAAATGAATATTACAACCATACAGAAACCAGACTTTTTGTTGGCTCATTTTTTCAGGAAAAAAATTTGCATAAAAACCAACCAAGAATTTTAACAAAGCTAAACATTATAAAGTCACATTAGTTAACATGTAAGCCAGGTTGCACCCAGGTGGTATTACAACCAAAGATGAAAAATCTATTCACACTTTAAAAAAAAACAAAAAACAAAAAGAGTTCTGCATATGTTAAAATTAGCATGCTAACATTTTGACTGACTATAGATTTTAGCACTTTTCAAATACTGAAAAAAAAGTTAAAATTTTTAGAACTTATTATTTCTATGATCTTTTATAAAAAAAAATAACCAAGAAAATTTCATTTAGATGTTTATCATGCACATGTAGTCCTTTAAAATTACAAATGTCCTGGCAACTGAACGAATAGCCTCAGACCCTTTTCTGGACCAAAATGCTGTTGTACGCGAAACCAAAAAAATGGGCCATGAAATGAAGCTGGTAGTGTAGACAGGGAAGTTTGCAGGAATAGTATCTTCTGGGAATTATAATATCAACACACTTTATTATCAATGCTTAAAATGTATTTTGGCTGAATGTTAATAGCAATAAAAAGTGTGGAAAAAATGTAGTTTTACAATGTTAGGATCTTCATGCCCTTAATATACAGTATTAAAAAATAAATCCTTTGGAAAATAAAGTTAAGAACAGTCACTACCTACTTCTGTATAGAATATGAACATATAAAGCTTAGCTTATTTTTTAAAGAGACAGTGTTTAAAAGTTACAGTATACATGCAAAAGAAAAAAGATCCACATAGTTACGTTCTCGCTACTTCATCAGCAGAGTTCTTCAAATACAGGTGCAATGTGTCTGGTAGAGCGTCGTTTAATTCTGTAAGATCCCCCACTATTGGCGTGCGCCTTTTCCGCTTCTTTTCCTTCTCCCTTGCATCTGCTGCATCTAACAAATTAAGTTCTGAAAAATAACAATTAAAAAGCGAAGACGAGTGACATTTTGTCAAAACTGAAATCTCAATCAAGAATAGCCTGGTCAGAGAAAAACAAGGCTGAAAAGAATTGCCATCACAACACCAGTGAGAGACTGTCAACAGGTAAAGGAATGGCCTCCAACCTGGCCGTGAGTGTGACCTCCATCTCATTTCAATCAGCTTTGAGGCCAGTTCATTCTTACGGTTACCACAGAGAAAACAGAAATACCAACCAATGACTTGAGAAGTTTAACGTCCCCCAGCTGACGACTACATGTACATATTGACCTACAAAAATTCATAGCCAAAATCTAGTTTCTGATTTAAAAGCCATCTTAAGAGCATTTGATCAGCATGCTACTGCAAGTTGAGTCTGCCTGATTGTTTTAACAGATATTCCTTGTCTTTATTGTTAGCTAGCAAGATTAAAAAATAAAATTCATTTGATTAAACTAAAAAAAAATTATTATGTCAAAAAGAAAATAAAAAGTTTTAATGGTAAGGTCTTTTCTCGCATAAGTATATATTATACAACAGAAACAATTATTTCCAGTTGTTTCCTTGAATGCTGCATCAATATAACAAACAGAAAACAAGAAGGTTTGAGTTTTTCTACTTGTATATCTAAATGTCTGTTTTTTTTTTTAAGTTTGCCATCCCAAAAGTTTGCCATCCCAGTAATAACAGCAGAATGGAAGAAAAAAAAAGTTCTGCTCACATTTCCCTTATTCCAAAATATTCTGGGTAACAAAAGAGAATAGTAGTAGCAGCAGCATGAAGCATGAACAACTAACTTTTACACATAATACATATTATGGTATATCATCAGTGACAGCTGGATAATCAGTCTTCTGAAGCTTCATGCCGAAATACTACATAAAGTTCGCAAATAACTTACTTTTAAGAAACAACTGATGCTTCAATTTTCTTCTATCCTTTTTCTTCTCCTGCAGCTGTTTCACTGTCTTACTGGTTATGGTACTGCAAGCATCAAAATCAGGCAACTTCTGTTTCAGCAGATCTTCACTGATATTCAGTGCACTGAATATATTATCAGCCTGAAGAGATGGTGGGACAGATGGCTAAAAGAAAAACATTTTCAACTTATACACTGACCCTTTAAAAATATTTTCTTTTTTTTTTAATAGTGTAGTGGTGGAGTCTGAACTTCAAGGCAGCATTAGGATCATACTTTATTCAAGTAAATGATTTTTAAAATAATTTAAAAAAAAAATCTTTTCTACACAGGCTCCTGTATAAATCATGATAGATGACTTACAACCACCTTATGATAACTAAACTAATTGAAAAAAATTTATCTGGCATTTCCAGCTGAGCAAAAAATGCTTGATTGATTAGTGTTCACAGACCCCTACTTCTCTATAGACTGCTGTAGATATATAGTTATAAAAATTTCTCTTATTTACATTTAAAAGTCAAAAAATTCTTTTTCTCAAGTTCAAAAGTAGAAAAAATTCACAGCAAACATCAGTACCAACCATGATGATAAACCAACTGACATTAATGCAGAAAAGAGTCAGAAAAACTAATAGATACAATTTCTGTCATCAAATAAAATGTGCCATCACAGTAAGTATGATTAGTCCAGGTAACAGTGAAAGTGTCAAAACTAAAAGTACATTTGAATGTATATTTTCAGTCATTTTGATTAAAAACTACAAAAAATCTTGTTTCAATTTTTTTTGGCTTATGCAAGTTTCTTCTTTATGCAAGTAGCTAAACCAGCTATATAAAAATGCAAATTTTAGCTAGGGAATGTTTCTATAATCTTTGTCTATGGAATAATCACCTTGGTTACAGATCTTGCAATATCCACATGCACTGGAGTTTCCATCTTAGCCTGCTTTGACTTCACAGCAGGTTTATGCAGCAATTTCTTCATTTTACGTATTTTCCCCATTTTGTTCTTTTTCAGCTTATGCTAACCTGCAAAACATAACGAGACCTAAAAGTTCGAGTAAATAATTTTTCAGACAAATATTAAAGGTCCATAATTGACCGAATATAGTTCTCATGTTAAAAAAAAGAGAGCAGAATTCTTACATTGGTTGGCTGCACTTCCAGTATTTTTGAAGAAAATCGCAAAACTTTTTTCTCAGAGGATTAAAATTTTGATGGAAATGAATACATTTGCCAAACTTTTTTTAAAATGAGGTTTACCTTTGCTTTTTCTGCATTTGGAGAAATTATGGAACCTAATCTGCACTGTTGACCAGATATTACTGAATGTTCCTGCTTGATTAATCTACCCACTGTGTACTTGAATTTAGAGCAAAAAAAAAAACAATTTTACATAACATTATTTGATAACCAAAATCTTTTAAAAACAAACAAATTTCAGTATTCTCATATCTTAAAAGTTTTAGGTAAAAATTATTTAGGTGGTTTCAACAAAACTGAGCCTGATAATTTTCTTTGACCAGCTCAATATATATATATATATATATATTATATATTTTAAATACATTTGTAAGTGAACAAAACTAAAATACGATGTAAAATAACTACTTGATGGTAGTATTTTATAACCTACTAATAATCATCACACCATCAAAAACAAAGTAGTAAGATTAGTTATTAGAAAAGGTAAACCGAAATCTGGTTTGTAGAATGTTTCAACAACCTAAAGTTAAGCAAGTTCCTGAACTTGCTCGAATTTATAAAAGAAAAGACAATGTTCTGTAGCTGCAAAGTGGCAAAACCCCATGACCAAAAAATAAAACCTTGCAGTAAGCCTTTGTAAGATATCTCCTCCAAGATATTTTTCTAGAGAGAGAGAGAGATTATTTTGTAGTGGCAATCATAGCAAACAAAAATGCTTCACTCCAGCCAAGATGGTCAAGTGCGAGTGAGAGAGAAAGGATGCAGCTTCAACGATAAACCAAAACCTTGGTTAGTAGATCGAAACTGAGAAAAAAGTAAAGCCCCATCCTTCCTAACCAGAAACGAAATTCCTTCTGTTGGTGTCGTTGTTGCAAATAAGAATAAATAGCCAGAGTCCATTTCAACAACACAAAGTCTTCCAGGTACAGGAACTGTTACTTATCCAGTAGAGTGAGTGTCAGTAGCATTTTTTTTTTCAGAACAAATTAGTAATAATCAATATCAAATAATTACAATAAAACCAATCCTTATCGATAGTGAAAAGAACCAAATGTCAGACCGACTTATTTAGCTGGACAAGGTTAAATTTTAACACCAAGTAACTACGAAACCTTCCGCATCTAGTGAGTATTTTCCGCAAAGGGAGATGGAGAGAGGGGAAGCTATCAGCTCCGTGGGGATAGGAAATCCCAATCAGTTTTATTTCTAAACGCTATCAGGTTCTAAGGCTAGTAATTTATTACATTTGTTTGAAATTCCACATCAAACCCTCTCGTCTAAATAACCGGATAAAGCTGAGAGAACCGGTGACCACTTCCGTTGAACCCCCCTTAATAATATACGGCAGTGGTGGGGGGGGGGGAGAAGAAATGAAATGAAAACATTCCGGCGCTAACAACATCAAAATTAGCACAATGACAACAGTAAATTCCGTTTGGTTTCGAGCCACACCAAAAGACGACTTTGCCGGGTAGGTTACTTACAGCGTAATTCGGTCCGGGCTAACACAGCCACGGTGGGCCTGGCACCTCGGACGGCCATTACTTATACGATAAGGCCAGCCGGTGTTTGCTCGAAATCCGGGAACGAGAAACGTAGTGATTGAGGAAGAAAAAAAAAATTAAAAAAAATTTAAAATGCTGAGATAATTTAAACGGTGCTGAAACATTTCGCCGTAAGTTTAATCGTTCAGTTTTCCAAATCTCTCTTCCTCGTGTAGCACTGTAAGTAATTTTTTTTTTTTTTAAATCGACATTCAGTTCGTATTTCGTGTCAGTTTTTACCTCCAACAACAACAACAACAACAAAAGTTATCGAAAATAAACCCGGGTTTTCATTTGTCGTCTTCTACGGGATTTATTTTTTTCCCCGTTTTTGTCTATTTCCGCACCTTAACCCTTTCAAGGGTTTTGCTTTGTTTGTTTGTTTGTTTTTTTTTTCCAGTTTGTTATCAGAAATTATTTTTTTTTCAATTGCATGGTGTTAACGCGTCTCGTGAGAACGGCAACGGGTTGAGCGGGGGGGAGCTCTCGCTGACGTCACGCGCCGCGCTTCGGGATTTGGGTGGTCGGCCATGATGGCGGGCGTCTTGAAACGCTGACCACCCAATGCAACCTATTTTGACGCGTTATACCTCCTCCCCACCCCTCACAAATCTCAACAGAAATATCAGGCAAAACGGATCCGTGCATAACTGAGAGAAGCAAGGTGCTGACTTATTGCCAGGCGTTTCCTACGGTATAAATCACACACACACACACACACCCCATCGACCTGACAACTTTACCTTCCTCTTGTAGCTGTGCAGCCGAATTTATGAGTCACAAAGTCATGAGCAGATTCTGCCCAGGAAATTGCGGGTTCCCGGGTGGAGGGTGGTTGTTTCACCTGGTCCTCTTTGCAACAAGTTTTTCTGCCTGATTTCCTCAAAGTATTGGCCACCTTCTTTGATAGTTGATCTCCAGAAAGATCTTTCTTTGGTGGTGCTATCAATGGTATTGTGATTGATGCTGCAAGGGGTGACTCCCTGCTCGAGTGTGTCTTTGTCAGGTTTCACCGCCCTTTCTGGGATTTCTGCGTTAGTCATTCTATCCTGCCATTGAACTTCAGGGATAGTAAGAAGACCGTTGGTTGTTATGCTTGTTTCACAGTCAGTCATGTAGGAAGGAAGCTAACATCACCACATTATAGATCTTTAATTTTTGTTGATGGTTTGATATCATGCTTTTTAAGGAGTTGTAACAGTCTTCCAAGACCCTGACTTGCCTTTCATATTCTATTGGACATTTCCTGGTCTATGGAACCATTGATTGATACAGTACTGTCAAACTATGTGAAGTGATCAACATTCTTTAGTTTTGAGCTGTTGATGATGTTTGGTTCAATGGCCCTGGTTGGTTGGGCTGGTTGGAAAAGATTTTCACTTTACAACAAGCTGATAGTGAGCCTAAAATGTTCTAGTAACCTCTGAGAACCTGTCTAGGTTAAGCTGCAGGTCTACATTGGGTATTGCAGCGATCCTTATGAAAACCCAACTTCAATGAACTGGGCGTGTCATCAGAATGTCTGACTACAGAATACCCAAATAAATTCTTCATGCTCCACTGTCAACAGGAGTATGTGCCCCGAGGATGATATAAATGCTACAAGGATACTTTGAAGCAGAATGTGAATTGTGCAATCTATCACTGTAGGACTTGGAAGCTGTTGCTGAAGACAGAAAGCAATGGTGCCATACAAAACAATGAACAGCCTAAATGCTGTCAAGGAAAATTGCAAAATCAGAAAAAATGGCATAAAAATGTAGATAGCTAAGAAATAAAGATGCTTGAATATCTGTAAAATAACTTGAGATGGAAATGAATAAATCCCAGTCTATCCAAATTGAAGTCAACAGTTGTGTTAAAGTCAAGGGGGAAAAGGCTAATGCATTTTGACAGATAAAACCAGGTTGAGACCAACAAGTATGTGATATCGTATTTAGGAAAGAAGTCAAAAAGCTACTAAAGATGATAGAGCAGAAGCGGATGCTGTCAAAACATTTCACACTTGCAGAACTGGAGATAGTATTGCAGTCCCTCAAATGTAACAAAAGTCTAGGACCTGATGAGATTACAGATGAAATGATTCTACATTTGCCAAAAAGTGTGGAAGGAATTGGTACTTCAATTTTTAAATAAGTTATGGCATGAAGGTAGGTGAACATCTAATGTTTGGAAAAAATTCCAGATGTTATAAAAATTACAAATTAGCAGGAGTCAATTTACCTTTTAAATTGTTCATTCTTATAACCTCTCTAAAATATATTAGCTTTTAATAATACCATCCTTAGTTCAAGAATGAGCACTTTTGGATATGAAGATGCAACTATTGATGCCATTGGAAAGATGAGTTGAAAGGATGTGGTGGGGCAGTTAAATAATATGGAATATTCCTTCCCCTCTGTGAATAACTATAACCAACTTTAACATGCATATTAGGTGTTTATTTTAAATTTTATTTGTACACATTACTTTAAAGTAGTCCATAGTGCATAGCTAGCTGAACTTTTTCCATTTTCATGTTTTTATATTTCATTATTCTGCAATGATTGCTATGGTTTTTTAGCTAAGGCAATGTTTTTAATAATATCAAAGTGTATGCAGGTGAGGCAATGGAACCTAAACAAACTTTGCCAATTATTAAAGAAACTTTCCCACAACATAGTGGTACATCTTTTTGTGCTTGCCCAGTATCTGCATCATCAATCTGGTGCATCTTTCATAAGTCAACTTTAAGCCATGTTCTACTTCAGCTGACAGAAACTTGTTTTAGAGTCTATTACTCGCTCTCTCCCCATTTAAGATAAAAATTATTTCTTTGTTACTACAAACCACCCAACTATTCTACTAATGTTTATCTTATAACTTTTAGCAATATTAAAACACCAAGTTTGTTTTTGTAAAAAATGACCTCAGAAAGGTAGCATGGCAGGAAAGATTAATTGGAAATTTAACAAATCCTCAAAACTAAATTTGGTAAAAAAACTTTGTATCACAGCTGAGATTTTCTTTTTTTTCTTTTGAAATGTTTAAATTTGGATTCTGAAGATAAATGTCAGTTGGTTAATCAGAACTGATTAACTGTTGAAATATTATAATTTAAAAAAAAGAGACTCCAATGAAAATGGAGTTTGAAGAGTTCTTCCAGTAAGGATTTCAGGATCGAAGTGTAATACCTTTCTATCTAATCCAACCTCTTCTACTTTGTGGTCCTCCATCCAGGTAAAATTTTTGGGATATCTTTGCAGTTTGAAGAGTTGATGAAGGAGAGAAGTGATGCAGAATATTGGCCCTGCTAACCAGGTAGGTATGTCTGAATGAAGGTAACTGGAGCTTTAAACACCTCGGATGCTCCTTAAGATGAGTTAGTGCAAGAGTGGATGAAAAAAAATACATTTTATGGGCTAAACCAGGGAGGCAAGGTTCAAACTGTAACCATACCATAACAAATGCATGCACTATGCTTTATGTTTGTGTGAAAAAATTAATGGATAGCTGTGGAATACTATGATGTGTTAAAACAGCTAAATCTAGTTTTTGCGCTGATAATTAAGCTATCTTCCCACAATGCAATGCTACAAAAAAAACCTGCAATTAGGTTTCTGATCATTACTAATTGCTGCCAAATGTGTGGCTATCAAATCAGTATGGTCGATGAAATGCTTGCAGGAAAGAAATCATAAAATACTTAGCAACTCCCCAAAAAACACCAGTATGACAGCAAAAGAATTTGCTTTTGAAGATTGGCAGACATTTTACTGAGTTTGCATAGCACTGCATCATGGGAAGGCTTTCTAAATTATTTACCAATAAAAACAAGATTCAGGTTGTATGCCAAATGGATTAGCATAAAAATACCACAGGAGCAGCCAGTTTAGTGAGAGTTAGACTAAACAATTCAAAATATTTCTTAGTATAAATGGGTAACCTAATTACATATTTTGTGGTTATTACAGATAACATCAATGCTACACAAAGCAGCCAATCCATAGATGCTAGTTTTTCCACTCTTTATAATTTCTGTACCGACACAATGTGTAGAATGACAACAGACATGTTTACTTGCAAGTTATTTTCCCCTCAATTTTGCTAGTTTAAATTATAATGAAAATTCTTGTATTCTGTATACACATACCTGATACTTTATACACCACACAGGTGTAGTTTTATTTCTGTTAAATCAATTATACAGTCTTTACTTTAAAAGAAAAAAATAATTTGGGGAAGAAATTGTGGTTAACATATTGGCCAAAGAAACAGAGACAATTTAATTGTCTGGATTACATTCCATTACATGCAAATTACGAATGTGGAGGAAAATCAACAAAAGTAGAATTCATTTTTATTCAAATAAAATGTTTAATTTCTAAATTTGCATGTTTCTGGGTCAAGATGTAAGATGCTTTCCACTGACATCAGTTAGTCTGCCACCTCTGTAATGACCAATGGCATCAACAAATACTGTTTATTCACCACACTCTGGATACTCTCATTTGATTTATCCATTTGTTTTGTCAAGTTAAAACAAATTTATTAATAAACACTATTAAACTAAATCTATTTTTTTTTCAAATTATTTTGAACATTCTAAATGATAAAAGACTAACATTCTTTCTAAATAAGAATTCTATACTAATGCAGTGTCTATCTAGAATCTGTTCAGAATCCTCCTTTTGACTACTACCTTTAGTCAGTTTTGGGAACATAGCTTTAAAGCTGTGATAGACCTGCCCAATCATGGTGTGCTATCTGCAACGTGGCTGATGACAGATGGAAAATAGAAATAGTTCTGCTAAAAGTTCAGAAATTTTTTTTAAACAAATTTCTTGATGATTCCTAGAAAATTGATGAGAACCTTTGTGTTGATACTTCAGGAAGAAAAAAAACTTGCAGACACTATTTACTTCATATTTCCAAAACTGATTGTTAGTCTACTGGCACAGCCAAAATGCCTAGCATCTGAATGCTACTTTTTAAATTGCTCAGCAGCCTTGTTGAAATACCATGTTAGTCTGCTAATATGCAGTATCAGAAATTTTCAGACAAGTGGTTATGCAGATAGTGAACAGTCTAAAAACAATTTCCATACTGCAAACTTTTGCTAAAGTTCAACAGCACTGTGCCACTATATGATTGCTTATATTTTTATGGTTCATCTAGGAGCCGATGTTTGGTATTAGGCAAGCATGCAGCATCACACACACACACAAAGGTTCCCAATGGCTGTCTGTCTGGTTCTCTTCTCTTGCACCCAAAACACTAATGGTTTCAGAAGTAAATGCATAAATAAGTGCTGTTGAGCAGTTTGCAGCAGCACCAGCATATTTTAACATGAAATGAAGGAAAAAGATGAAAATGCCTAGATTTCAATTAAAAAAAAAAAGAGTAAAGGTGGTGGTGGTCCTCTTAAAATAATACACAAATGGAAATTTTGCAATATATACTAAACTAAATGTTAATAATGCAATTAATTCTCCATCAGGTATTTTCTGGTACCTTTTGGAAAAGGTGTACAGTGATCTGGATAAGGCATCTGTATTCCATTATTAATAGCTAACATAAGAAACAAAAAGCATCTTCATGTGGTATTCTTATAACATTATAGCAACTGGTGATTCTCATCCCTTTGCTTACATTTCAAGATGTTTTTTACTTTCAAATTAGAGACTACATTGTTTAGGGCTGGACACATTTACTGGTTTATTTTTTAAAAAAATTTAAGAATTCTTTATTGAACTCATCTACTGAATGAAATTATTCTTTTTCAAATTTAATCTCTGATACATGTGAAACATGTTAAAAGGTAATACTGTACTGATTCCATGTAATTATTATTCCAAAATAGAGTATACTAAGCAAACAAAGCTAAGTAGAATAAAAGGTGAGGTCATTTTTACACATTCTCCCAAAAGGATAGATAAGTTGTCATTAATTTTAATGTAAACTTTTCCCTACAGCCGTATATTCAAATGTAATGACATACTGACTGCCAATGAAACTTAGCCATCACCACCCATGTAGAACACATTCAATAACAGATAAATGTTGGCAGGGAAAGCTTGGTATACATCACTTAACTGACATGGGAGTTAATAGTGATTCAGTATAACTTAAATAGGTTAATATTAACTTGTTCCTGCCACACTTGCATAAGCCACGATTTGAATAATCTACAAGGAGGCATGAGTAAATAATGTAATTATCAGATCAACATAATACATGGAGCAGTAATGTTACTCTAAGTTGTCAGACAAAGTTCAAATTCAAAAATAAGAGAAAAACTTTCAGGTCACAGGAGCCAAATTGTCCATATAAAAACACTGCATCAAGAACTTTATAATACATGCATAAAAGTTCTGACCCATCTTTTTCATGTATGCACCAGACTCATGACCAATTTTTGGAGAGAGAGAAAACAGCAAATTATGTACTAAATCTAGGGAATGTGGCCAATGTGCAACAACTGGAATGCAGTTTGACCTAAAAACGATGCATTAAAAGTGATACAACCATGTTGGTGTATAGTTATCATGCAGCATCTACACTTTGGACTTCCACTTTCTTTGGTTGCTGTCTGCAAACTTCTTGTAGATGTTACAAAAGTTAATATAAGATGCCTGGTTCAGTGTGTGTTTTGGACAAATTCACAATGGACTAACCTTTCATTGTCCAAGAATGTTTTCATCACTGCCTTCACCCATCTTGCCTTCTTTGGTCAAGGTGGCGGTAGTGGTTTCTGGTGGGAGGATTGGTGATTGTTTTCCAAAATTCATAACTGTAAACCAATCTTAATACCTGTTATGATACTCTGAAGGAAATACTGTATTGTTCTTTAAGACAGGTGCCACAGAGACTGTTAACTTCAGTAGCAGCTCCTTTGATAGTCATTCTCCTGTTTAGACAGATCAAATGATGATGATTGAGTGTCTGAAGCCACTGGCCATCCAAACCATGGTAGAACATCAGTTGAAAATGATCCATCTCTAAATCAAGGAAACCATTCAATTGGAGCACAGGATAATGCAATATCAATATCAGCAAACCCAGTTCTCAACAGTGATCCAGCAGTTATTTTCCCTAACTTCCAAAAAAAAAGTTGATTTACACAGCTCATGCACCTATGCTATATCGATGTGCACCAGTCACTGTACTTCTCCAGCTATAACCCATGATCAGCTGGAAATGGAATTATGTCTTAAACATTGCATCAGCATAAGTGTGTTTGGATATTGTTTCAAATTCCAGCTAGTGTTGCCATTCTAGCCACATAAGAACTTGTGAACTTATGCAAAAAAGTGTTTCTCCACCATTTTTGTTAACAAGGAAAGCTGATTAAATAGTGTTTGCCCTGTAAGAATCCCCTTTTCTCTTCCACTCCACCTCTCAAGTTTCTGGTCAGTCAGGTCAGTGTCATCCTTCAGTTATATGACTAGTTGGTAGAAACCACTTGCATCAGAGATGAGTAAAACCCAAAAGTTAATGTGATCTAGTGTTAATGTTTAACAGGTACATCACCACCTGGAAAAATCCCTAAAAACATTAAATTTCATCCCAAAATTTTGTAATACACATACAGGGTGAGTCAAAAGTAGGGCCCAGTTTCTGGGAAGTCATGCTCATGTTAATGTTATCTTGTTGTTGTTAATACCTTTCTTTGTTTTGCAGGTTATTACTGACAGTTTGGAAAGTTACTAAATCTTTATCAAGTTGAACCATGAATTACCTTTCAACTGTTATACAAATGACAAGCAAACACCAAACTGACAGCCCTAAAACAGGAATTTGGCGCTACTTTTGACTCACCCGGTATGTATATAAACCGCTTAATGGGTTACATTTTAAACTTAGTTTTCCAAACTTTTGTATTGTTTTTCAGCGTACTTGAAAGCAACTATGACAATGTGACAAGTAAAGTAAATTGTGATTTGCTAAATTCAAAACACTAGCTCAGAACTCAAATTTGCAATTTCTGATTTTTTCCTTTCACATTGCTTGAATAGTGGCTAATTCTAAATTAACAATTATACAGTTATAGTCCTTAGTCACAATGTTTGAAAAAAAAGGTTAAAACTTACTATGGTATATGATTAATACAAACACGTGAAACATTTTAAGTGTATGGAAGAATTATCTGATTATTTTTCTGAAAAAAAAAATATGTAGTTAGTTGTATTAAGAATAATCAATCACACAACAAATCCCATAACAAGTATATTTATATAAAACAAAATTAAACATTTTGCTTACAATCTGTGATAGACTTACAGTATCTTATTCTCTTAGCTATTACCATGTTTTGCTTAATAGTAAAACAATAGAAAAATGGCACAAAGCCCAGATGCATGTAAAATTTCATTTAATATGAGTTTTGGGATTATTAAAAATAATCACAATTTTATGGGTTAATATAGTTGCACCATAAAAAAGGTATATTTATTTTTTAAAATTAACTTCAGATTTGGCTATACACCTTAAAAACCAGATACTAACTTTAAAAAACTTACAAACTATGATGATTGTTAACAAGGTATTGGTAACTAATGCCTTAAACAAATTATTTTAATAGAAGCTTATACTCTATGCATGGGAGTATATAACGCAGAGTTAATACAGCATGATACCAAACACTGCATAATTTAAAAACAAAACAAAAAAAAACAGCAGTTTTATTGTTAATGATGCTGTCACTACCAATTACATAAAGCAGTAATGTCTGGACATTTTTCAGAAAGTACTTTCATAAATCAAAACAATTCTAGGTCATGCAAGACTCCCCCTCAAGTGTGACAACAAATTTATAATCTTAGTAGATGTAGACTGCCAAAGTACATGCACGCACACACTCGCAGAAGTAGCATTGTTAGAGAACACCAATTTCTATGACTATAATTTACATAGGTCAATGTGGGTAGTATCACACCCACACAACGGCCACTCATTTCCAACATTCAAACTGCTGAGAAAATTAGTTGTTACCACCAGGGCAGAGAAAGATTGCAAAATTATAAATTGATTTAAAATATGCATGGACTGGCTGTCTTTAGTAATTGCTTGCTTGCTTCTCTTTTAGCTAATGATATTAAAAGATTAGCCAAAGGTATAAATTTATTTGCACCAATGACTTCACAATGTGATGCTGTGTAATCCAATCATATTAACTCACTCTGGTAAATTTGAACTCTGGATGTAGCAAACAGATTTTGATGCAGCAGATTTATAAATTATCTCTCAATAATTTTAAGTGTACCAACTAGTTATAGTTACTTACTCACCAGAGCAAACTAAACTTTGGATGATGTAATTCCACAGTTGCAGAAAGTGAGTACAAATCATTATGATGGAGCCATTTTACACAGATTCTACAATTCTACCAACTTGTAAAGTAGTTAGACCATCTTTACAGGTGATGGGTCTTTAGTGTTCATGGTGACCACCTCAGGTCAGACTGCCCTGCCTGGTCAGCTGGGCTAGTCACTAACCAGAGACTTGTCCTCTAGCCTCTTGGGCTATGCTGGAGTGCAGAAATGTCAACCTCAGAAAAGGATACTGAGGTTTTTAACAAATTTTAAATTGCATTTGCCAGTAAAGTTAACAGAATGCTAGTAGTAATCTGAAATATACAGCCAGGCTTGAGTCTGCATGGAAGGGATATCAATAATACACCAGAGTTCAATGCAGAATCTCCAGAATATTAGGCTTCAAAAGATGTAGAGCAGTTTAAACTATTATTTACACCTAATTTGTCCTCTTAAACATTTTGAGACTTAAGATTGTGGAGGATTGTAACAGATTCTTTCAGTTATCCACAATTACAAAAAAAAAAAGAAAAAAGTGGTGGTGGGGGAACATAATTATGAATGGAATAAATAATAAAAAATAAGATAGAAAATTTCCTAAAGATTCAAAACTGTCATGGTTTCTATGAGTCAAATCAAATATCTAAGTTGATTACTCAAGAAATTTGTGCACACAACCAAGGATAATGTACACTTGCAGGCATAGCCAGAAGAAAACAGGTTAAGAAGAATAAAAGTTTTTAATGGTCTAATTATCTTTTAATAAATAAAACAGCATATTACAGTTTAAAAAAATAAACAGAATAACCTTTTTTGTTTCAATTTAAGTTCCTTCAAACAACTTTTCGACACAGACAAGTATTTAAAGCTGTAATGTATAGAAACTATGCTAAAAGGGCAAGCTGCTGAAGTGCTATCTCTTGAGCAGCATTTCACATGGTTAACCGTGTCATTCATGGCTGACCACTAAAAAAGCAGTCAGTTGAACCAGTGTGGATGCAATGAATAAGCAGATACACAGAAGACTTCAGCTGACAGAAGAGTTTCAAGAACACTATTCACCTTCCATACATTGGTTTTAACATTCACTCAGAGAAACAAAAAAATTTCTTAAAATTAAAAACAAACAAACAAATATTGCTAATGTTATATGCCAGCATCCTTTGGGTTGTATGACCAAACTGTATGAAACCAAATGCAAAAAATAAATGATGATGAAAGAAGTTATCTTTTATAAACATCCATGGGCATTGCCCCATAAATTAGACAATCTAAATTAACCAAGCATACAAAACAAACTTTCCAAGGTCTATCAAGGTAAAATCTATTTAATTAAAAATCCCAGTTTTTGTTAAAACAAAAGAAAACTACTTATATTTCACCTATTGTTATCAACTTTTTAATTAGTTTATACTGAAGTATTGTCTTCGAAAAAAAATTCTATAATCATTGCATTGCCTTGTGGGAAACAAAACCAGATTATGAAATGTATTTTAGAATTACATCTCTTCTCAGTGAGCACGAAAAATGTTTACTTGGTAACTAAATAATCATTTTATTTTTAGATATTGTAGAATTTGGGGAAGTAATCTAAGTACCATAAAATTAAAAATTCCTTCTATAGGTTTGGCCTATTTAGTAGCCAACTATTTTTTTTTTAAATTTCTAAATAAAATTAAATTAGTTTGACATATAATTATAATAGAAAGCAAGTTGTTTGTAAAACCTGGAAAACTCATGTGATATAATGAGAAATGCATAATATATTTGACAAGGTCCCTGTCCAATTGGGTTAACAGCTAGCTGGGCTGTTGGCTTAAAAACTCACCTTCAATGGAGCCATTTAATGGAAAATTGTTCCTTTCCTCTGATGCACTGTTTTTAAATTGAACTAAATTTTTGGTGAGTGCAACAAACAAACCTTCATGTTATGCATAACCACCTGAAAACAATAACCCTTCCCCCACCAAGTGTATTTTGGAAAGGAAATTTACTAGACCCTTCAAACCAGTCATAGTTAAAAAAAGAGAAGCAATGCTGCATGCTTGTGTCAGTGCTGGATTTATTCCAAACCATTGCATTTTGGATCAGATATTTCGCGTACAGGTTTTCTGCAGTTAAAAATCAGGAATGTGTTACAGGTATGCACGCCTCTGCCAGTTAGGTAAGGCCTCTGTTGAATAAATCCATTAGGTAACTGCAGATATGAACTGTGCTGTAACAGCTAAACAGTAGAGAAAAAAAGGAGAAAGAAATGAGAACTGGTGTGATAAATACAGCACAGTTCAGCATTGTTCAGCGTTTTTTTTCCTTTTGACCATAGTGAAAAAAGAATTTTTTTGATCATAAAACTGTCAGCTTTTGTACACAAACTTTTAAGTTAATAAAGAGAGTAGATAAACCCAAAATTATCTAGTGTTACATCTATACATCCATTACTTGGCTCAGTGTCTGACAGGTTCTGCACCACCAATCCTTAAACACCCCACCCCAACCTTTGCCATTCTTTACCCCACTTGTTATGAGGAGACAACAGCTGGCACCGGTGATGGAGCTATGGTAGTGGTGGCAAGTGAGGGGGTTTCTTCTACCATGCTGCTGCTTGCTGTTGCAACTTCCGGGCTGTTGAGAATTGGCGGCGGCAAGCTGACAGAAGTTGTCGGCAACAAACCAGGGGCAGCAGTGCCACCCGGTAAATTAGCGATTGTGCTCGGCAGACAAGGAGCTGGCGCCGGGAGAGAGATGGGGGGCATCGTGAGGCTGCTAGGCAACACCATCCCTGTGCTTGTTACTGAACCTGGAAAAAATCAAGGGTATTTTTTTTTTTTTTTCAAACAACAAAAAAAATATTTTGGTGAAAATCCATGAAACAAAATATGGGAAACTTTTAAAACAGTCAACAAAAACATTAACCACTTAAAAATACCAATATATTAGAATTTCCCTGCAATGAGGGTAAATTACTAGTGTGGTCCAGATGAAATAATTGGAGAGAAAAAAAACAATCATTGATGAATTCCACCTCAGGGTTTCCAGTTATTACGAGAGATCCAAGAAATACTACCCATGACTACGAGAGACAGGCAGAGAGAAGGCAAGAAATTATTTTCATTTTCTGTCATAAGAGTACAAATGATTCTTCTATTTTAACTGTGGTTCAATAAAACAAGAGCATTGAGATTCTCAGGCACTAATGTACAACAAGAAATTCACACCATACCCGAGCCAAGACTAATTCCAGGTGTTGGCGACAAACCGGTACACGAGATTGTTATTGGCGGAAGTGATGCAAAGTTGGGAATGCCAGGCATGTTGGGTAAAGCTGTTGGCGGTGACACTGAAAAACAGCAACAAAAAATTAATAGGCATGAAATAATCTAAGTTAAAAAAGAAAAAAAAAAGGCAGGCGGCTGTGGAAATCAGAAATTTATTTCTACACAAACAATATAGCATGAAAATGAATAGGTCTAAGGGCTTGTTTCCCCTTTTCTACTGGGACAGATGAGTACATGAAACTTTGTTTCCAAATTTTATCTAGTTTTCCAAAATCTCAACAAAAAGAATTTATTTGCTAATGAAAATTAGATGGTAAAAACACCCCAACAAGAAACTGCCTCAATCCAGAAAGTGGTGAAAAGTTGGTGTTTCCGCATTATAATTTAAGAGCTGACTCTAAATACTAAGTTATATTTTGGACAGATTTTCATAATCACTATTTTGAATCTGTTTGTAGACCAATATTAAGTTCAATACGTTGGCTTTCACATAGCCATTTCCTAATTCAGATTAATATGTAACTATGTTGATTGAGAAATTTTCACTATATTTTTGACAGCCATTAGAAATTTCATAAATATGTTTTTTGAATTAATGTAGTATTAATTGGGCTTTGGATACACAACCTATATTGATTAATTAACATTAAACTTTTGAAGATTTCAATTTCAGCTACAAAACTTTTTTCCCTAAAATTAAGTCTCATAAATGTGTTGAAGTATTACTTTTTACACTGGCCTTCATCTTGTTTGGCACAGGACCATCAGTCCTGGGTTGGGGGGGGGGGAGAGAGATCTGAAGCAGCAAATATCTCCTAAGCAAGACAATGCCCCTATAAAATTGTTCTAAAATGTAAACAGACTATAAGTGTGTTGGGAAGATGGGAAATGAATGAATAGCTATGAGATTTACCATCATTTACTCCTCTCCAAGTTCAAGCCAGATTAATGCCTCTGGTTGTGTTAATCTGGATAAATTGATTTGTTGATAAAACTTGGTACAAATGGAAAAAAAAAAAACAGTGGAGAAACATTCCAGTTCTCTCTAACTAAAGAAAATAAGTTTTCCATTTGCTGTCATGAAGCCTAATAATGACAGTAGATTACTGAGTATCTGCTGGTTAATCAGCACATCGTTATTCTGAATACAGGTAAATTATTATAAAGTTTGGATTCGCAGATCCTGAATTTCTATTATTCGAAGGAGTTGCATATGAAAAATGTTTTCGTACAAAAATAAAGCAAAGGATTGAACCCAACTGAGTAGCACTCAAAACCACAAAAATATTAAGCTATTTTCAAGAATGCTGCATCCCCAAAAAGGGTTATGGCTCTAAATTTTAATACAACATTAAGAATTTACCTACAAATAGATTAACTTTTCAACACCCACCCCCCCAATTCAGCCAAACCATGAAATATCAAAGTGAGTCTTTGTCTCAAGATGTGTGTATATATAAGTAAATAAAATAACTTGTACAATTCTTTATAACCGAAAGCATAGATATCAATTATAAATTAAATGACAAATTAATTGCCAAAACCGGTACCTATCTTTAAAATTGTACGATTTTATAAGCTGTCTTTTCTTAAGAATAAAGAAAGACAACCATTTTAATAACACAAAGTAACTCAAATAAATGTAAATAATATATCTGCATAATGTTTTGATTTAATTATTTGAAACTTATCTATCTGGGGTAGAAATCACTAAAGCCAGAGATAATCTCTTGTTCAGACGGTAGCTTTGAAGAGTTGGATTTTATCTGGAATTAAAACGAAGAGTTCTTACCAGAGGAAGCACCAGGTGGCACTGAGAATGGTATTGTGTGGCCTGGCAAAATGACTCCCTCTGAGGCATTTCCTAATTTGCCAAGAACTGGGATTGTTGGAGCACCTGTCAAAGTGTTTTTAAAATGTTATGCGTGACAAGAAAAAAATCCAGTGTGTTTTACAAACAGACAAAAAAAAAAAATAATTGTAGTTTAATTTACTTAGTAATACTTCAAAATTCATTCAAAAAGAATCAGATTTTTAAAATCATTAATATTATACAAAGGGTGAAATATAGCTATCAAATTACTTGCACTAAAAAGTCACATGAATTTGCAGAACATCTTTTTTATGCTAATGAGATGATTCAGACAATGAAAATGAATAAATCACAAAAACAAACAAATGACAAACTTGTTACCCTTGAAACTTTGTTTTGTTGTTATAACTAATCTAATAGGGCTCTCTTAAATTCAAAGCATTTGCAGCAAAGTTTGAAATCAGTGCCTGGAGGTAGGGAATTTACTGTTTCCCTATAGATTATAAACAAACCAAAGCAAACAGATGTTGCTTGTTTTTAAAATAACTGATTCATGTAGAAGTATATGCCAGAGCTGACAATAAAATTGTATGATTCCAGAATGCTTATTTTTTTAAATGTTGATTTTCAAACAAGACAGGACAGGTCCCTTAAAATATTTTTAAAATTCGTGCTGTCTGTGTGCAGGCGCATCTTTGCAAAACAAAAATCTGATAAAACAATAAAACATGCAAAGAAGAAATTATCCCTACCGGCATTCAAAGACACATTTGATATTCCTTGGATGATTCCAGCAGGTGATGAACTGAGTGGAACCTGTAAAAAAAAAAAAAAAAAAGTGAAAATCAAGCATTCTAGCAACAGAATTACTTGTAATGACCAGCCATTATTATTTATTTTGTGTGCATGGTGCATGCATTTATCTAAAATAACATCAAGCCTACAGGTGAGGGCAGTCATATCTTAAAAAAAAAAAAAAAAAAACATCACATGTTCAATTTGTTATCAAGCAAATGTGTGCACACACAACAGGTCAGCCATTGTAGGATTCTCAGATTTGATCTGCATCTTTTTCAAAAGAAAAATTTTTTTTAAATGCAAAGAAAAAAGGTTTTCCACGACTCCTTTGCATCAACCTCAAAAAGATGCTAGTTCTTCATCAGTTAGCTGCTGCACCAGCCCTCATCATCATGTTTCATTACTGAGATACCAAGGAAAATTAATAATATTTAGTTCCCCTTTATTGCTACACTGAGTTGCTATCCCAACAGAGCATTCATTCCTCCACCAACACAAGATTTGCCAATTTTTCTGAAAATACTACTGGTTTGTTTCAATGTCTCTCCAGTTTTACACACATGTTGTGTTCAGCATTAACTATTGTTAGCAGTGGCAGAAAACCAAGGTCCTACACCAAATTCTTCTATTTTAGAGTCAGTTCATGAGTGAGAGGCTGTGTATCTGAAATTTCTAAAAAGCCAAAGAAAAGCAACAAAAAACCCTTCACAACAGAACCAAGAAAATGAGAGAGCTCTGGCATTCAGGTATACATTTGAAAAAAAAAAAAAAAACTAAATACAGACAGATTTATGCAACAGAGGACTTGCCTCAAACCATCTATCTTTTCTCAAAACACTTACATCTGAAAACCCATCTACAATTTTTGATCCTGCAGCTGAAGCAGGAACTGGTGGTACTGTAACCTTGTTGGAAGGAAACTGTCGTTTTGGTATCCTATGCAAATATCCAAATCCTATACCACACCCAAGACTGAAATATACAAGGTAATTAACTTCAGCACATTTCAAAGGTAGATGTCCAACTACAGTAAAATCTCAATGATTCTAACCCTAAGGAAATGGACTTACAATGTGTTTTTGGAATCTAATCAATGATCATTCCTAGATATTTGTATGACTGCCTGTAATAGATGAGATTTAAATAAAAGCCTATATGGATATTAAACACCATATTGCTAAGCAAAGTACATTTCCTCTAACTACAAATTTATATGTATATAATTTTAAAGACAGAATTACATGGACTAACATTTTATACCTACTCACAATTTCTGTTTTACTTTAAATGTTTTTTGCATACAAAGGAGATAGTCTTTGTAGTTATCCATGCAGTCAACCATGTTCAGAATTTTCAACCCATAGCACAAAACAGTGCAAAACTTCCAGAATTTTGTAGCTTCTATATGAGAAAGAAGGCTCAGTGGATGTCATCCTTATAGTCACTGTCAGCGTCCTTGACTGTGGATGTATGGCATCCAAAATGACTTTGTCAACTTTAATGTAAGTCTCTTAGTCACTGCTGAAGCAACTTCTGTATCAGTTTCCTGAGGTCCATTAAATAACTTAAGCATGATCATGTCGTCCAGGATGAACACTTTGAACCTTTCTTTTTACAAACAAAGATAATTAACCAGATGATCATTTGCCATCAAAAGTGCATTATTAGTTTTGTATAATGACCTGGTCCACTGGCTGAAATGTGGTAGTGGTGCTGGGAAGTTATCGACAATAACCATTTTCATTTTATCTCTATTACCACAAAGACGCTAAACATCATCCAAACCATCTTGTTTGGCTCATACTGCATTGGCAAAATCATGGTGGTGATAAACCACCACAGCTCCTTTGAGTTCTCTATCACTATCAGCAGAAACCTCTTGCTGCTGTACATATTCACACAAACCATGAGCTTCAGGTGCTCCTTACTCCTTGCACCTTCTACCCTAGTCAGGGATTAGACACTAGAATAGCTGTCTCATCAGCATTTCAAATGTAGTTCAGATTGTAATCTTTCATAACACCAGGAAGTCCTGCTTGTAGTCAGTCATCAGAAGGCCAGTTTTGACCTCCCATTTATTGAGCAAAATACAATGTGATATAACTTGAAACAGTCCAACCATCTGCAGCTGCAAGTGATGTCAAAGTGACTCAGTCTTAATGACAACTCCTTTGGTCCATGGTGATGGGGCCAGACATGTTCTTTGACCAAGCTGCCTTGAACCGGATAAGGAGACTTTCCTCCATGTCAGTGTATGCAGAAGAATGATTGTTGAACTACATTCATTTATTTTTCTTCCAAGAATGTTGGTGGTTTGATGTTGCATTCCAGAGCAACATCTGCTTTACATTCTGCACCTCACTTCTCAACCTGTTCAATCAGCTTTACCTTTTCTGGAAAGGTTAAATAACACCCCCCCCACCTTTTTGGGCTATATCAGAAGCTTTGCACATCATTTCAGAGAAATAATGATGTGTGATGTGATGTGGGTTCTGTATTATTACTGGATTGTATTTGCTTTTCATGGGTGCCTGACTGCCAACTGATCCACACACAGTCATGTACTCTGGACTGATACCAGCAAGCCCTCTGTACTGCACATATTGCATCAGCATCAAACAAAAAGTCAACATATCCAACTGACTAGTTCAGAAACTCACATTACTGTACATTGCCTCTATAGATTTTTCTATTCAGTCAGCAAGAATGGCTAACTTCTTTGTACTAAGCAGATTTGTTTTTAGCGAACTGAGTTAGAGTTATTGAGATTTCACTGCATTTTGGCTGAGTGATGTGAATGGCTTCAACTATACATTATGTCAGCCTTCTCTAACCTGCAGAGAGAAAAATAAAATTAGATTAACTGTTTTTCACTAAATGTAACAAAATTTCTTTTGTAAACAAAAATGTCATTTATCTATCCAAAATCATCTCTTAACAAATTTTCCTTCTCTCTAAAGAATTATTAACATCAAATGGTGTTGAGACCATGAACACTATCTGCAATAACAATGAAATCAGGGTGAGCTGCAACCTTGCTAATTAGATGGTCTTTTGTACCCTGTTGTTGAATTCAGCACCAAAGGATGGAGGATCTAAAAAAGAGAGAGAGAGAGAGAAACAGGTGCTGGGACCAAAATATTAAGTGTGGATTGAGCAGTTCATTAATAAACCGCTGGATGTTAGGTAAATTCACAACTCAAAGATTTAACAGCAACTTCATAAATCTGTGCATCTTATTTTACACAAACATTTGCACTCTCTCTAACACACATACCGTGTGCCCTGCTATAATAATTTGGTCACCTGCTGCTATGAAACAATAATATGTTGGTTTGTAGTTGAAAACAACAAATAAGGACAACCAATAAAGTTCTTTAATGTACTTGGTCAAGCCACCTTTTGCAGCATGAAGGGTTTCTACCCTATTTGTACCATGGTCTAGTCCAGGTTCCCATATCCACGTAGTACCTTCCATTAATTCCATCATATTGTGGGATATGGAGGAGTTGTGGTCAGCTGACAGTCCAGATGCTCCAAAACAAGCTCAATCAGATTCCTATCAGAGCTTTGGGAATACTAAGGATGATGATGAATACCTTTATTTCTCTTGCAGACTGTGGTCACATGAAAGCTGTGGCATGTAGCACCATCCTTCTGAAGAACAACAACATTGAATCTCAGTATGCCATGTTGGTACACTGCATCTTTAAAATGGTAATGTACCTGACAGACTTAAGACATCTCAACAAACACTAATTTTGTCTTTCCACCACACCAGATTTGCAGTCAATACTGCCTCCATTCTTGACCATGCATGTGCTGAAGACAGAGTGAAGGCACTTGTTAGGTATTCTCCAAATTACGGTATGACCTCCAGATGTGAACTGCTGAAACCCAAACTTATGGAAGAGTACATGTCATCAGTACTCAAGGGTCATGCCAGATACTGTTTTATTCCTTTTGAACATTAGGGTTTTATGCTATACACATTTTCTGTAGGCAAGTTGTTCCTTTGGCCCATTTTTCATTGCATAGGTGATGTTAGCAAGAGAATCTTGACTGAGCATGGATGAGGCAGCAATGTTTCTTGTAAGGGTGTCACTGCTGAATGCCTTCCAAGTCATTATGCAGCAGCAATGACATTATCCTTGGTGAACTTTGTGTCAATATTAACCACAGATCCACAAGAAATGTTGAGATCTTTGGCAATCTTGTTGACTAAGGCCATACTCTGAACAGTCTATACATGAGCTCAGAAATATCATGAGTCATTATACTAATGATATCCACAATATATATAATACTCACATACATACATAATCATGCCCGGAATATGTATACTTCAGCATTCATTTTATGCAAGTTTTCAAATCAGTATAATACGGCACTGTGTGCATGCACGTGTAAAGACTGGTCTTTCCGTTTAGATAGATTTAATAATCTTGGAAAAAAAAGTATATTTTTGTTCTCTATTTCCAAAGAGAGATCCCTCTTAAAGAAAACTTTCATCAGTGAAAAACCAGAGAGAAGATAGGCTTGCTTACCTTCCTTCTCCACCCCATGTCATGTTTGGTGTAATGGTTACCTCTCGGCAGCTGTCAGTCTCTGTGTTGTACACATACAATTTCAGTGGTTTGCCTTCATGTGAATCAATTAAAGTGAACAGATCTTCTGACTTAAAAAAAAGAAGAAAAAACTAAACACCCAGCCTGATATTAAAAAAAAATAAAATAACAAAAGCACATTTTTATTGGCATGTGATTTCCATTTCACCTGAACAATTTATGAGTGAGTGAATTTAAATATGATAATCCAAATTTAAAATAAATAAAATTCCAAACTGATCAGCCAAAATAATCAGTGGCCATCATTTAGGGAAAACACCAACTTTTATTTCTGCAAAAATTCTTTTTAGAAGGTTTATTAGTGCCTTAAAAATTAATATTAGTTTCCTGAAAAAAGTTTACTACTCACTACTTTACAGATACAATAATTTAGCATGCAGTCTGAATCATTCTCTGCTCTTCAACATGAACGAGTGAGGCTGAAGTTTAAAAGCCAAAACATGGATGCACAGACAGAACACCACGTACTTCATGTAAAACTGAGTCTGCACCAATAACGTAGTCTGTATTGGACCGCAAGCTTGCCAGATCAGCTGGAGAGTTTGGATGGACTTCCTAGTAAAACAAAGACAAAATTACATCAAAAACAACAAACACTCACAAGAATTAAGTTTTAAATAGTTTGCTGAAAAATTTTAATTGGGCAAAATATGCAACTTTTAAAATGAGGTTTTAATGTAATTAGTCCTTTATGAGTAAAGGAAAGAGAAAAAAGTACAACAAAACATATGATATTAAGAACAAACGTGTTTGTGTCTATGTGTAACAGATAAAGAGCTGACACTTTGAATGGTCTTAAGATTTTACATACTTTAGATCATTACGGTGGAGAATTTTAGCATCTGCATTTATGGAGGGGTCATATTGAAAGCAATTGGCCCTAATTCATTACAGGAGAATCACAAATTGGAACACAGTTGTGATGCTACTTATGCCAAATTATTACCACTCTGGCTGTAACCAATGAAGATTCCAGCTTCTAAACACTTAGCCAAGTGCAATGGCAAGTGATTACCACAAACTCACAATACCTAGAGAAACTAGGCAAGGAAAGAAAAAAACAAACAGACTTACCAGAATATGCCACACATTCTCATTAGCACCTTCAAAGGAACAAAACCTGTAATATATAATTAATTGCAATACCTTAGGCATTATAAAGAATGATTAATTCCTGATTGTACAAGCTTTTGAAAAATTTTAAAACTTTTAAAAAAAGAAAAAAAAAGCAAGGTTCAGGCTGTTTTTTTTTTAAAAAAAATACAAGACAGACAAAAGTTCAGCAGCAGTGGATTTTCCAAAATGAATCAATCTCAAAATTCATTTCTGACTAAAAATTGGCACAATTTTGACAAAGTAACTATTTTTGAATGGAATAGAAGATTAGATAAGGGTTGTTGACCCCCCCAACCAATATTATATAGCACTTTGTAAAATGTGCAAGGTGTCAGATGCATTTTCAATATTTGCTGTATTTGACAGTGTACAAGCTGACCCTATATTTCTGATCAAGAGAGTCAGAATTTTCATACATCCAGAGCCTAACCCTAACCCACATTTTATATTAATCCATTTGTAAAAAATTTCATGTATGTATTTCTTCTAGTGAGAATAATTCAGAAGAATCCACAGTATCCAAAGAGACAAGAACAAATAATAGCCGCCATGATTGTTTCTGACTATGGTTACGCTAACTATCACAAGAAACCAGAAAAAGACTAAATGATGATATGAATAAAATGTAAGTATCAAATTTTTATTTGTGTTATATTTTGATCACATGTCTAAAACAATAATGTAAGATGATTAAAAATAATTGATGCATTATTACAGTTACTAATTTATGTAATTAATGCAACTACACCGTGTGTTCAAACTATTGTCACCAACTTATTGCTCAATTAATTATAACAATAACACAATTTGAATGTTGGCAACCACTCTGCTTTTATGACTGTTATAAAACCACTATTCATATAAACTATGAAACCCAATATTTTCTAAATTTCACGCATCTTACAAATCAACATTTCAGTTGTAAAGTTAAGAATTATCATCGTTTTCTTGAAATGGTGCCTGTCCTGCCATGGTCTTTCCTTTGCAGTCACAGAGTATGAAAGTAAATGAACTGAAAAAGCACTTGTCAAAAAATGCTTAGATTCTTGAAGATTTCACCATCGAAAACATTAATATGGTGCTTAAGTATTTTGGCTCACCATCAAATACAGTAATAATGATGCTGCTGTTGTCATTGTTGTGCAGTAGTCACAGATCTCATCTCTTTGATGACACAGCGTCAGAAGCATTCCAAGTAGAAAAATCTGTAAACTATAGAAAAAACGCATTCCTCCACCACCACCCCCACCACCACCACCACCACCTAACAGTCATAACAGCTAACCATTAAATTAACACCAGCAAGTTAAAAAAGATATTCAAAAATAAACCAAATAATCTGTGCTCAATCAAAGTTTTGATTTCATCTTCGTTGATGTCTGAACCAAAACATCGCCCAACAAACTTAGTATTTAATACACTGCATCTAAACCAAATAAAGAAAATGCATTTGGGCATGAAGATTAAAATAATGTGTATGCTGTGAGCATGTAATCTCAATTTTTACATGTTGCCAGACTAAAATGGCATCATAACTTGCAATAATCTGATTGCACATGTTTCTGAGTACATCAGTTAAGGCAACGTTGATGCTCACCTGATGCTGACTCCTAGAAGTCCTTGCCCACCCCACTGATGACTTGGAGTTATCAGAACCTCCCTCACTGACTGAGACTTACTGCTGTACACAGTCATTTTTACTGGCTTGTCCATATTGTTTTTCAGCAGTTCTTTTAATGTGTCATTATCTTGGTTCTGAGAAAGTAAATGAATACAAGCAAACAATATTTAAATTCAAGTTTATTACAGCTCACAATGTTAAAAAATGGTCACGGTTTTAACTAGAAGGCTCCTTCTCCACTTCCAGGCTTAAACCTTAAAAATTGTCTTTTTTAAAGCATCATTATTATTCTCTAAATACTAGTTAAAATATCTTCACATGTAAATCAATACCAAGGTAATAAAATCACAGGGTGGTACAGTACACCCTTAAAACATGAATGGCAGTCCTTGTATCAAAACCAACAACTTAGGTAAGAAACACTCAAATATCAGTCAGTTACATCTGAACGTAACCCAAGTTCAGAAAAAAAAAATATTACGAATCCTAATTGGTCCAATCTAGTCTGGTAAAAATACTGCTGCTGCAACTAAAAAGTGAGACCTAAAGCATTCAAAACCAGTTTTTTTAATAATTAACAAATACCCACCCACTGCACTGTTAAAAAAAAATTCATCATGATTTTTACTATGAAAGTAGGAAAGCTCAGTAAATGTGTAATCTTTAAAAAAAATCTATTTACTAATAAATAGGACAGGCTAAAGTTTCATCTGACAATACACAGATGATTTCTTAAAAAAAAAAACTTTAATATTTTACTTTGGAAAATACATATCCATGCTATAATTAGTTAAAACCCTCCAAAGAAAGATAATCCAAGATTTACAACCAATGCCACTGCTATAAAATTGGCTGATGAAGTAGGTACTCCCAGAAAATGTGATAAAAGCGCATGGCAGATCTGAGATGTGTGTTTGCTGTTGATCATCTGCTGTAATCACTGTAGAGCAGCATTTTAGACACCACTGCATGCATAGAGGAGGTTGGTTTACCAGCACTGTAGTAACTGTCATACCAACAAGCCCCTTCAGCTATTAGCAGCATCAACATTGCTACACTGATGCATTGTACAATGGCTCCAGCACAGACTTTGATACACTGGACAGGTGGTTCGATGGCAGTTACTGGTGGCATATGAATAAAGATGCCCCCCCCTTTTTTGGTACAACTTGATTGCTGTTAGGCCACTTGAAAATACTCTTCTCCAAAGATAATGAATCACAAAGTTTTCACCAATTTGCATCCTCTGTAGGCATGCACACTTGGGGAAAGAAAGGAGAGATTTTATTTAACTGGCACAGAGCAATAGTGTGTGAAAGCATATTTGTTACTTGCATTCTTTGATGAACATCTAAATTCTGTTGGTTGCACGACCATTTACCTGTATTTGATCAAGGAATCTGACTACAATCACCATATTCCAGAGGAATATAGATTTAATAGGCTTCTTTAGCACTTAAGAGAGTTCATACAAGAATGGAAAATTTTCAAAGTAAAAAGCAGCAGTTATTAGGGAAATAAAAAATGACCACAAACCTGTTAAAAATTATCTTCTAAGGGTGAATTAACTATGAAGTATTGTTTATGTTGATAATTATAACATGTTTAAAGAAAAGAAAAACCACAAAGTTATTCTGTATAATAAACAAAATTATCTTTTAAATTATTAGAGAGAAAAGCACAACAGTAAATTCTAGTCATATAAAGAGAAATTCTTATGGCTACAGTTTGGTTTGTTTCTGTGGTCTTAAATTTTTTCTATTGCACAGAATACCAAAACACCACCAAACAAGATCATTGGTAGCCAGTATTAACATTAAGTGTGTGAAGTATTGTGATTATATTTCCTTATTCAAAATTAATGAGAGTTCACTAAAGAACAGCTTACTTTGGTTGGCTAGGGGCTTTGGAAGCACTGCTTGCCGACCGACAGTTTAATTAAGTAAACCATCTGCTGATCTACCCAATCAGTATTAAAACAAATAATTGTACTTACTAATCTTGTATTGTCAATAGCCACAATGAAATCAAAGAATGCCTCCAAACCAGCATTGTGTCCAGGTGACCCATCTTGAACCTAGAAAATACAACAGTAATATTTAAAAACTTCTCTTTATGGTAACCGTACAGAGGATAAAGATTAAACTTTATTTTAGGAATGTTGATATTCCCTAGCTGACCAGCAGATGCAATTACAAATACATCACCAATCAAATCTTTACAAACCATATGCCTAGGACAGCTGGCCAATTATTCTCACTTCCTTTCATCTTCTATCAATAAAGTGTTCACAATGTTTTGGCAATATTATCACTACACTGTCTGAAGGACTTATAGCATATACAATGGCATTAAAAGCTATGCGCTAACCATACAAAAAAAACGCATGATCCCATCAGAAAAACCATCCAGCATTAGAAATCCAATAAACCATGCAACAGAAACAAACGATTAATTGTAATGCTATCACTTTGATCTTTCTGCATAATTATGGACCCAGCAAATTATTTATATTAATATTTATTACATAATGCATCTGATATAATTTTTTTTAAAGAGCTTGAAGATGAAAGAGAACCAGAACAGGAAGATGGGTTGCTGGTTTGAAAGGCTAGACCAACACTTTCTTAACAGTCAACCAATTAACTGCTGAATATAAATTATTTTCAAAAATCAGCATCTCGACCTTTATCATTAAAAATGGTCAAGGGATTAGATCAGATAGAAAACCTTTGCTTAGATATGGTATGAAACGAGAGACTGTTTCTAAAGCAATGGCAGAATATATTGTTGGGCTGAAGCAGGTTGGAAATATTTAGTTCTAAGCAACAACCATGTTAGAAAGCTGGAGAAAAGTATAAGGAAAACTTTCCACAGTTAAGAATGGAAATGAAAATGTGAGAGTATGAGGTTCTCAGAAGAGATATATCCTAAAATTACACAATGCCAGACAATTTGATCAGGGCATAGTTTCATTGGTGATGGATTCATGCTGCAATAAGTTGTTGTTGTTGTGAAGCAAACTTACTAGTAAAGAATTGGAAGGGCTTAAAACCATGGCTTGGCCTCTTTAGTCTCCAGATCTAAAGACCACTGAACTTTGTTCAGTGATAAATTAGACTGAAGAGGCAAAGAAAAAGGTTCAGCTAGCTACAGATTTACTTCCAAGAGAAATAGGAATTAGAAATTACTCAGATATAGTGGCTATTTGGATTTTTAAAAAAGCTTGAATTGCTAACTGTCACAATTCATGGTTTTTATCTTTTAGTATATGGTTCATGTTTTTATTTATTTTTTATGCTGGAAAATGTCTCATTAACAATAAGATAAAAAAGACAGAATGTTTTTCATATAGTTTACTTATCATTTTCAATGCCATTGTTTATGTCCACAAAATAAAAAAAAAATTCACTCAAGTTTGCTAAACTGAAATGCTATCAAGTTATGAGCCTTGATTTTAGCAATGTTTGTCAAAAAGTCTTACATTAACACAAGCATGGTATTATTAAGTAATTAATTTAATTAAAAAAAACAACAGTATATCTAAATTTACATTTGAGTTATTTCCCATAGACTGGTTTGTTCTTATTTTTTTTTTTATCAGTTGCTTTTGAAGTGTAACTTTTTTTTTCTATTTTCTAAAACAATTTTACAAGACTGTTTAATCTGTATTTGCATTAAATAGACAATTTTTTCCATAAATATACTAAGAAAAAATATTACAGATAACAGGGCAGAAAAAGTGTATCTCTAGTCATTGATTATACTTAAAAAAACAACAACAGCAAACAAAATACTAAAAATGCTTAGATTTTATTTTGATAGTCTTATGTATGCAAATTTGTTATCATCTGATTCAGACCATTTAGTTTTCTTGACAAACATTTAAATTAAAATTACTTCAGTCAATCTATGATACAGTTCTTTCCCATCAAAGGGACAACTCCGCTGCCAGTCCTTTTCTGTGGACTTACTAATCATTCATCTGATAGAGAGAATTCTGGTCTTTCACAACCTAACAACCATGACAGATGTTGGGCACATATCATCCATCTTTTACATCAATACAATCAGTTAAAAATAGTAGTTTCATGACAGTATGGATTCCACAAACCATGTCATTGATCAATTTGTCATCTTAAAATGGGGCTTCAGATTTTGGACTATCAAGCTGATAAGGGGCTTTATTTTATATGGGTTACTAAAAGAAATAAAAAGGCATTTGATTGGTTGGCAGCACAAAAAAAATTCCTCACAACCTGTTTATTCAACATTTATTTTTTATTATGTATCACTGAACACTAACTAAATACCACATATATACACACACAGTTATGATATAGCCAGATTTAGATCCTACAGTTGCACAGCAATACACTGATCCAATGTTTTTAGCTACTTTATACCCAGGGCTCAAAAAATTAAAAGTATGGTAGCCAGCAAAATTTTCTAGTCACCAGCTGATACAGGATCACGGTAAGGAAGTCAAGTGAATTTTTTTTTTTGCCTTTTAGGTGGTCCAAAGCTTGGTTAATTAGCCAAATATCTGAAAATTGCTTTCTGTTCCACATGCTGGAGTTCATAATGCCATTTTTTCTTCTTTTTTTGAATGAAGCCTTACATATCTTCTAAAAATGATTTTGAATGGAGTGGATTTTGCCAATTTCTTAAGTATCTGCTGAGCAGAGAAGACTGAGAAGTTTAAAAGGTGATTCTTTTCATTATGAGGAGTAAACTTAAAGGTGTGCTGGTACAGAATGAGTCTGTGTTGATGACCTAATTCCTTGAATCAAAATCCAGACTAGATTCTTCAGGTTTTTATGCCATGAAGATCACTTCCTTCCTTTAGTAGTAAATCTTTTCCACTTCTATTTGCATCCTTTCATGTTCTTATACTTTGTGTGTTGTGTGCACATTACCACTTTCTCATTCCCTAAAATTAGACAATCCATAAAATAGCATTTTTCTTGCTATTTGTGATCCTAATAGAGTCTATCACTCCACTGAATCTTTTACTTATCCACAACTTTGCAAGATGATGACCCGTACAGGCAAACTCTGGTTTGTGCAGGTTTTAGTAAGACCCCCACCCCTGACATTAGCCTGGTCATTGTTTTCACAGTTAGTGTCATCATGACCTGATTATTTTTGGAGCCTTGTTTATACCTCCTGAAAAATAAGAAAATGGCCTAACCATTTTAAAGTAATGATTACACTAAGAGCTCAAAGTGAACATTTAAAGTCTAAACACAAAATGAGTGCTGATTAGAAGAACTATTTTCCAAAGGGGGAGATTTTTGTTTTATTTCTCTTTATATAATTTGGTATGCAAAGGTAATACACTGTAAGTAACTGCATAATACATGTAATACCATCAATGAATGAACAGCATCAGAAGACCGCAAAATAATTTTAGCTTGGCTACCTTACAAAGTGATTTTATTCAACTTAACAGTCCCTTCCTGAAATTGCATATTGAAGGTGAAAGTAAATAAAGTAACAGGTGGCTAGTTAATCAATGAATACTAGTTACAAAGACCATAATTACAAAATCATTTTTAGGATTCCTCCTCGAATCTGAAGACATTTTGTTCTATAATATATAATTAGCTGAACACATAACTAACCCTAAGCTGACAAAAACCATCCATACAAGCAACAAATAAACAGCCAAAATTGTTTCATGCACACACTATGTAATAGATGTGTATGAATTGTGTGACTATATATGTAAACAGACTTTTTCTTAGCTAAATGTGATCCAAATGCAGCGTTTTATGGTTATCCGAGTAAATGTTTTTCCATTGTGTAGCTTACACCATACAGTTTAGGTAACCTTATCCGTACCTTCATCTGAATTCTGCCTAGGGGTCTTTGATGGTGGGCATCTTACCCTATTCTGTACGTCATAGTTACTGTAGCACATAACATGCCTACTAATTGTCTACCTGGACTTAATATATCGTTGTCAGTTAGTTTGAGTTCTACTGTTATAAAAAATAAATGCATATTCTTAATAATAGTGTGTGTACATACAAATCTTTGATGTTCCACTCTACGTTAGTTGTTTACAAGTTAAACATTCTTCAAAGTTGGTTATGATGTAGTGGCGATGCCGCTGTACCAGGAAAGCTAGAGTAGTGCCCCTCACCCCCCCCAGCTCCCGTTTCTTCTGTTAGATCGCGCGGGTTCGAGGAGCGGAACCAGGCACCCGACAACTTGGCTAACCCAGGTGGCGACAGACAAGACGGACGATCTGCTCGCTTCGCACAGCATCGCATTTACCGGAAGGCGAGTAGCGTCAAAAACAACGGACCCCCCCCCCCACACACACACACCAAACACATAACCGTGTAGCTCACCCTTAAAACATGATATCCCTCGGTCCCTCCGCCGGGTACCTCTGTGCTGTAAGACCCACCCATGGCGATCCGCAACGTAGCTTCTCGCCGATAGACAACAACCGAGCATCCAATATGGCCACTTACGTGGCACTCGAAGGCATGATGGGACGGCCTGCGGTGGCTTCCGTTTCCGTTAACGAACAGACGTGAGACGGAATAACCCGCAGAACGGCAGCTTGTATCGTTATTCTCTTCCAGCCGACTCGTAAAATTGTAGCCTCTTTTAAACCTCGAAACGGATTTAGAAATGCGTTTGGCCAGTGGCTTACGGGCAGTTTTCCTTTTTAGAAATTATGTTAATATTTCTGAGAAATGTGCATAGAATAACAATAGAACTAAGTCGATTTGAGAAACAGGACTAGGGGACAGTCTGGGGGTAATGGAAACTTAATAATCAGACATGCTTTTTAAAGGATCCTTCGCAAGTATTTAACGGGCAAGGATTTTTTGTTTGTTTTGTTTTTAAACCGCTAAATATATATGTTTCACACTTAAGAAAACTCCTCGGCCAATGTCATCTAGAATTGTCTCCCCTGAATGTAATGATCGGGCTTGGTAACGCCGTTGGTTGTTTATCAGACGGTTAATAATAATAATAATAATAAGCCGGTTAAAAGGAATTCGTCATCAAAGAGGACAGAAACCGACCGACTAAGTGATGTCACGAAACCTAGAAAAATTATCTACCCTTGTATGCGGCGATAGTAATAGTAATAAAACAAGCACACTAAAAACAGGTGGCAGCACGTGCCAGGTTTGTTTACAACAAACCGTAACCACGGTAACGGTTAACCAGGCGGAAAGTGAGCCGCGAAGATGACGGGAAGCACATGCACGACAACGGTTTTAATCTGTTCCCTCTTTTCGTTTTGCGCAGGTAAGAAGACGGATTTCTCGTCTTTTATTATTATTATTTATTATTTTTGTTGTTGCGGGATCTCGGGTGTTGAGGGAGGCGGAGATCGAACGAGACGAGTAACCGGTGGCGGGCGGTAACCCTCACCGGCGAACGAACGCGTCTGAAGGCGGCACCGGGTCCTCTCTCCCCCCGCTCCCCCTAAATAGTGGCGATGGGAACATCCCCGGGCGGGTTGGCCATGAGAGAGATTTCTTCAAAGGCTAGATCGATTTGGTTAACACTAATTCCAGTGGATTCCTTTCCGTCCGTCCTGGGCACAGAGGCGTGTGTTTGGGGCTTAATACAGCTAGCTACTGGTCATACGCCCAGCTCTGGATGTGTAATGAAGATTCAGTATATTGTGTAATGAAGATTCAGTATATTGTGTAACAAAGACCCCCGTGTAATGTTCTTCTGTTTACTTTGCAGATAATTTGTTGTTTTGTTTTGTTTTTTTATTATTACATTAGGTGGTATTCACAAAAAGTTGAAGTATTTCGAAATCTTGGAGAGTGTGAAAGTGCATTCTGTTGGCTCTGGAAGTGCCAATTTTGGATCAGGTTCTGCAAAGGTAGTTCTATTTACTACACTAAACAGGTGTGTAATGAATTTTGTATGTACTGTATTATTGCCTGCATAAGTCTTCAGCGTTGTAGCACATTCATTTTTATTATTTTTTTTTTTTCTGCGCAAAATAATCTGCTCATTGAATGGAGTCAAACAATCAGCCCTGTGTATTGAAACCTCATGACTTGGACATCTTGTTACAAGCATGCACCACTGATTTCTATGTGGTGACTTTGGTTTTTCTTTCTCTATATTATCGGGCTGACCTACAAGATGTTTCAGTTGGGGGTTGATGAGAAATAATGCTGAAAGCCGAAACATGCTGATACAGAAAGTAGTTCCTATTTGCCAATAATTAAGAAAAAATTTTTATAGTACAACTGGGAACCAGCTGCAGTATGTCAACTAAAAAAATGCACAACAGCAACTTTAAATTTGAAGGTCAGTAAGAGGAAATTATGCCTGTATTTAATATAGCTTGCTTTTGTAGCATTGCATTGGAACTTCAGATTCCATATAATGTACTCCCATTTTTAACAGAACTATATGTTTTAGTGTTTAATCTTATCTTTTCCTTAGACCGGTAAAAGTTCTACTGAAAAATGGTGTTGATTTTTTTAATATTAAAATTTAGATGCACCAGTGCCTTTCATCACATGAATTTAAACTGTTTATTTTATTACATTGCATTATTTTCACATTTTTAAGTTATTTGAGAAATGTCTCTTCTAATATAGATGACTCTTCTCAAATTACTATAATTTGAAAACATATTACATCAGAATTTGCATTTACACCTATTTTATTAGTAACTGATGTCTTTATAATAATCATGTATAGCAAAAATATTAATTTAAAAAAGCAAATTTTAAAAAAAATTGATAAAGTCAGGATGGATTTTAATAACTTCCAGTCTCTATTATTTTAAAATTCTTTTTGTTGTTTCTTAGAGGTATCAAATATATATTGTGATGGATACTTTTTTAACCCGCAGTTGTATGGTGTTAACTGAAGTAAGATTTTACAGATTGCATTGCTCTTGTTGTCTTTTATTAATACCTGTTGAATTAATTTCCCAATACTACTACTGTTCCATATTGTGCTAGAGTTTAACACTTAAATTATCTTTCTCTAGTAAACTTTTAGTTTTTAATAATTCAGAATTTCTGATAAGAATATAAATGAAAACTCCTGTAATTCAGGAGGAGAAATATTTATAATTATTTGTAAGTAGGAAAAACAATTTTAATCTTTTAAACCGCTTGAGATTTTTGTGGATAATATGTGTGGAAACCTGCTGCTTGGACTTATCGGTCATTTGTAAATATCTAACACCACACTCATGCTTTCTCCCAATGCAATATTTGTTCTCATTGGAAATTCAAATAATTAAATCAAAGCTTTGGGATTTTCCTGAGAAAGAATAATGGTGCCACTAAGTATGGGTTAGGATTGAAATTGTTTTCCCCCAACTCCCTGCATTTTGTATTTCAGTGATCTGCATGTTTTACATTTAATTCATCATTTAGCTTTTCTTTTCGTAAGGGAGATAACTCACGAACCGGATAAGGTTGAGGCGAATTGCCGCTGTTATTGAGTGTGTGTACGTATATAATTCATACAGACACTTCCAGTTGTTGCTCAAACCTGCCCCTGGGCTTTTCAGAAAGACATTTAAGATCTCTGGCATCGATCACCAGAATAGAAAGGTTCCCATCGGAATCCAGACCGAAGACTTCTACTCCGGTCAAGCGACAGGTAGATTAAGAACTTTTTTTTAAAAAATAAATTTATTTACTGTACCATTTCTGACGGATTTAAGGAAGATGTGAGAAGGAGAGAAGAAAATTAATTAGAATCGGTTTTCTACTCCTCTCCTTGGTGACAGAAACAAAACCTCGAATTTCTTCTGTTTTCTTCTCCAACACCGCTATCTATTGAAAGAGGTTTTCTGGAGTGTGCATGAGGGAGAGAGAGATGGGACGAGTCGCGCACTCTGGTGGTGGATCTCTGAAATATTTGATTGTAGTAAGTTTTAGGAAAAGAATTTTTCCTCCAAACATTAACTACTGACTGGTATGAGAGATCACCAAGCTGGTGAAATAGAGTGGATGCGTGTATTGCTGTACTTCTGTAATAAGATGGCCACCTAAGTGGAATGGTGTTTTATTTGTATGGTCAGTAAATATGTTTAAAAGTGGACTTGATAATTATTTAGGATCCACAGCCTTAGCCTGGTCTGCCCGTTCCCAGCCAATTTGTAACTTACTTATAATTAGTTTTCTTTTGTTTAAAATTATTATCAAGATTTTTTAACAACTCTTGATCTAACTCGTGTTTATAATCATGCACCAGTCATATTGTAAATGTTTTTGTAATAATTAAATTATTAAGGTTTGAATTTTAAAAAGACAGGGGGTAGATTTTTTTCTCTCCCCTCCTCTCCCTCTCCATCTCTCTCTCCCCCCACCTCTCTCTCTCTCTCTGTTTTGAAGAGATCAAAAGTGACAGTCTCGTGCATAGTTTGAATTAATTGACATCTATTACATAATGTTGATTCTCCTGATTTTGTGATAAGTTTAGATTAACTTTCAAAGACACTGACTTTTATGTACAAATGGTTTTTATTATTTTTCTATGCCAAAGTTTAGATTTGAAACTTCTAAGATAGGTAATGTTTTATGCAAAATAAAATAGGTGCTATTCACAATATACAGTGAAGATAACTTGTATTGTTTAATACCAAAAAAAGAGGCTTTATTATTAGTACTTACTAGTTGATGGTTATCTTTTGTTTTTTAAGATGACAATTTTTAATATTCAATTAAAAATCCATCAACTAAAGTATACAGATTTAAATTGTGCTGCATTTAATTATATGTATAACACAATTGGACAACAGCTTATATTGACTTAAATTGGTAAAAATAAATAAAGACCATCTTTAGGTGAAGTTGATTAACATTCATTGATAAGAGAGATGGACTTTACATGATCTTTACTGACATGAAATATTTAGTCTTGCCTAATGATTTAATTAAAAAACAAAACAAAAATACTCTAAATACTCAGAGAGTTAACTGGCATTTTTATAGCGAACTCTTTGATAGCTGGGCCAGATAGAACCAGGGAATATTTTCTCAAAATTTCCTGTTCTGGATAAGTATTTGAGCTTTCATTTTTCTCCTGAGCCATTCTTTCTAAAACCACAAGCACAAATATTACTAAATACATGACTCCTAAAATAAGCAAACAGTTAAAAAAAAATATGGGATACATTTCTTAAACATGAGAAGACAAATATTCACCCATGCCTTCCTGGTTGCTTAATGTTTGAATAATCTAGCACAGTTTAAATTATTATTAAAATCTTTCAGTAATTTTAAAAAAACCCCTCCCTTCAAATACCTGTGAATTCAGGTGGGAAGACCTAAATTTTTGGTGCACAGAGGGGGGAAACAAATCTCAGTAGAAGGTTAGTTTGGACACTTTTTGGAGATAACACCTTGCTACTATTTTCTCAAATGGAAGTGCATCTTTTGTACTTCCCACCATTGTAATAAGACTTGAATATATAAATTGTAATGCTGCAATTAAAAAAAAATTATTTGAGAGGCACATAATTTTGTTTTAAATGAAATGCAGGCTTTGAAACATCTTGACAAATAATAAAGGATAATATGCATAACAGTTGCAGAAACTTGTCAAATCTATCCAATGGAACTACCAAATAATGTTATTTTGTAATCTCTGGTTAAACCTTAATAATTCCATAACTGTTAAAGATTTCAGAAATATCTAGAATAGATTAGATGCAAAGGCTTACAAATGACTTGTTTTTTTTTAAAGCACACTTTGATGAACCCCAAAAAATAAGTATTTATTATATCAATCTAAAATTTTACAAGTCTTCAAAGGATATTCACTCTTCAGTGAGTAACCCACACGTGCACATGCACCAAAAAAAAAAAAAAAGATATTGTTAATAAATAAAATCTACCCTGCAGCTATAAACACTTGTAATACTTCACTTAATTTTCAGGTTACTCTAGTAAATAAACTTTAAATACTTTTTAATTTATGTATATATAGCTTTTCTGTCAAGAAGAACCAATAACTTAGTGAGTATGGCATTCTTAGTTTTATAAGGTGGTGATGCTGTTATTGGTTCTGTTGCTACCACTGTTATTTTCTCACCAACACAACTAAGCCTCTCTGAAAGATGGCTGTCTCTGAAATATTGAAAAGAGAATAACTAATTATTATTATTATTATGGGTATTTAATAAATCATGGTTGGTTTTATTAAAAAAATGATAAACAGTATTAATGTGTAAGGAGTGTCAGTGATCCTTGCTATAAAATCAACTGAAGCCATGTTCTTGACTTCAAGGGTTGGATATAAATACATTTTGATCTAGGAGTGAAAATTTTTTCTTTGGAGTCCTGTCATATTTTAAGTTTTTTATGGTCTTGTGTCTCTCAAGTTGGGATAATTTCTGGTATAAGTATCTTTATTATTATGTTTTTTTTTTTTTTTTAAATATCAGGAACATTCCATATTTACCAGAAGTGGAAAATGATCAACAACATCAGTTTACTAGACATAAATAAGTGAGTCACTGTTAGGAAAATCCAGATGAGTTGTATTTTCTTAAGTAATTGATTAGTAATGATTATGGCAACAAACCTCAAGATTTAATTGGAAAAAAAAAGTGATAAATTTTAAAATAATTTGTGTCAATACTGTTTAATAACATTTCTCTCTCTCTCAACAATGCTTTTAGGAGTTGCTAACTCAACAGTGCATGCTTACTGGGAAGACGGATGCTTGGTTGCCACAATAGTCACACCTGAAGAGATATATTCCATTGAAGTAAGTTTTATAACAGTTAATTAGCAGAATTAAATGATTTAATTTACCAGATGACATTATACGTAGGCATGTGTAGAACTACTACTGGTGCATAAGGCTGCAGTGCGCAGTTTCTTGATAATATAGACAGCGAGTCAGCACCTCTTGTTAATGACATGGGTAAAACAAACAGGAGAAATCTTTGCTGTGAATTGAATGGCTGAATTGAAATTTAGGAATTAAATGAGCTTTCTTTCATATATGGATTTCTTACCCTCAATCAATTTGGACATACAGAAAAGTGATACCCACAAAACAATCAATATTAGGAGTCTGCTTTTAGTAATTTAATATTTCTAATCTATAAAGATGGCTTAAAATGATTTTTTTTTAACCTGTTTGTACACTTTGATCCTTTTAATGCCTTTGATTGTGCTTAGAAAAAACTTATATACAAGTTATGAATGTACTGAACTGACATGATTATCCAAAAATTAGGAACTTGCTACAGTTCATTCAAGAATTTTATTTTATACTTTTTCCAGTTTCTTCATAGTTTTATATAGCCTTGGTGATATTCTTATCCAAACTGTAGCCCAGCCCATTAACATTAAGAATCCATGTATGCTTTGCGACATTTTTTTTCATAAATATTTAATTTATTAAGTCTATGGCTTGGAGACATAATACTGCATTATTATAGAAAATGTAAGAAAACAAAATTAATACACTGTACAGTACATTAGTATTTGGTATGTCAGTTCTTTGCTTTATATAGAACATGACACCTTTTTTATTTCCTAGGATCCATAGTATTTACCACACATTCACCATATTATAATCATATCACTGCCTATATTTTTATAGTCCTTTTGCATTTGTTGCACTTTTTGATTGCTTGCATGGTAACTAATTACAGGGCACTATATAAACACGCAACTGTACTATGGAGTGTTTCATTTCTACACAGAGTGCAATTCTGTCATGTGTTGTTTGCATTCTATACCCAATTTTTTGTTTCCATAATTATTTCTAATACTGTATGTATTTTCAGAAAATTATACCCCAAGAAATATAGAAAAGTACTATAGAATTCAATGCTGCTGCTATTATAAACATTTATGAACTTACGTATATGAATATTAAGTTTTAAATCTTTTAAAACCTGTTTCAGAATTTTCTCAGAACATGCAGATGCTCACTCCTGCTTCATCTTCATCAAAGGCCGTGCAGCTAGTGTCACGAAATGTGTCAGTAAATTACCCCCCACTCTTGTGGGATAAGAGATTTAAGCAGCACATACCTTCCTTAGAAGATGCACAAATTCATATTTGCCTTCATTATTATCTAAACACATCAAGAATTGCTTGTTCATGAGTTTTTAAAATTGTTATTTTAAGATCATTGCATCATTTAAAATCTTTCACACACTTTATAGTAACAGAATATTCTTTACTTTATTCTCCTCTCCCACAAAAAATACCAAGCTATCAGGAAATGTAATATTTTGGACCTGTTCTGGGACACATTTCTAACAATGGTAATTCTATTCCAGAATAGCTTGTGATAGCTGATGGTAACACAGAAACTAAATAAATATTGTATTTTAGGGAAAATGCAGGTAGATAAGACTTGTTTATATTGTTTAACGATGCTAATTAACTTTGGTTTTGTTAAAAAACAAAAAAAAATGTTTATAGGGACAGTTTTATTTATTAAATGTTCATTTTCATATTCATTTCACTTTGAAAATACTTAACTAATTTATCAAGAAGGGAATAGATTGGGAGAGTTAATTTGTATTGCCTATATGAATGGGAGATAACTAAAAGTTTGTGCCTTCTGATTGCAGAAAGTACAGCCAGTGGCCACCACCACTAGTTACATCCCTTCTCTTATTACCTACTGCTCATGCTCTAACTTATGTATCTTTACTAAACTAGTTAAAGTAGACTGTTTGTACAAACAAACAACTTTGTGGCAAATTGTTGGATTGCAATTGAGAATTAAACCAAAAATTATTGTTGCTTTCTAGCCATCATGGCGTCACCTACCAAGTTTGAGAAATCATGCTCATATATTCTACAAGATATCTGATATCATATCAACCAATCACTCTTCAACTTATCTGTAAGTTTCATTAGCATTATATATTTATATCATTATGTATTTTCTTGCTTTCTAAATTAAAGTAATGCTGCAAATAAAAAAGTTTATTTTTAATGAATGCAAATTAAAGTATGAAACATTGTTTTAAAATATATATTGTACTCATTTGCAGCTGCCTAACAAAAATGTCCTCTAGTGATAATTTACAGGCATAAGGTTAATGAATGATGCCACTGCTGCACTGCTGCTTGCAAAGTAATGTTTACCCTACACTAGGTGATTTTGATCTCTTGTCCCAGCTTTAGCCATTTTGAGAGGTTCATGACTGTTGCTCTATAACTTCTGACTGCAGACATTTTAAACTATAGTTTTAGTCTCCCATGATTTATTATTAATTCTTGGAGGCAGCCTTATTCATTATGCCATAAAATATGGTTATTAAAGTGATGAATACAACTAAAATATTCCATTGACATAATAAAGACCTCCATTTGCTTCTGATGCACCTTAGCGTAAATGTAAAAACCTCAAAAGATTTTATATCAGTGTTTTTTTTTTATTTTTATACATTTAGGAAGCTTTCAGCATGTGTGCATGCAGGGGATTGAGGACTCATGCCTTTCTTGGGCGTGTATAAAATAAAAATAGTTTTCAATGCATTAATACTAAAATTCTTGGATACAGACAGCTTGAATTTACCGTTCTACTAATTATTTTATTGTTTTGGCTATTTATAAAAGGAAATCTGACTGATAAATATAAATGAACCTTTTAATTAAAATTAATATTTTTTTCTTGGTCTCTGGAAGAAGAACTAAAATAATTCCCATGATTCTTTGTGGTACAGGAAAGAATGCTCTGAAGAAAGTCAAAGGGAAACTTCAAAAAGTCTGTGCTGGTTGGGTCAAATAATATTTTAATTTTAATAATTGACAACCAACTTTTTATTGTGCTTATTACTTAAAGGTCTTTTTATTAAATTAAAAAATGGTATTTTTACATATTAGATACTCATACATATTAATGGCTGTTATCTTCCACTTAACTGCCAGGCCATTTGTGCAGCCATAGCAAGGATGTAATTTCACCATTTATCTATCTATCTTCTAAAAATTATATATGGGGTTGAATTTTTTCCAGCTATATTTTGTAACTGTCATGGTGTCGTAAAAAAATAATTAACAGTCTTAAAGTACAGCTACTGTCTCTCTTTTCTTTTGTTTTCCTCTTTAACATTAAGGCCGGATCGATGTTCAGCAGTGCATGCACATAAAACTTTACATGCCAAAGATAACTACACCTTTGTCAGGGCCATAAAAAATACAGGTGAGTTGAAGAGTTTTTGTTTTTTTTTTAAAGTAATTAAGCATAAATAAAAATTTGTGAGTTGTAGCTCCACATTTGACTGTCATATTTCTTCATAAGTGAGGCTTCGATTAAAGTCAAAACTCTGAATTTTAGCAGAAGAGGTATGCCAGCCACCTATCCAGTTTTCTCCCAAGGTAGGAGGGTGAAGATTATTCCTGGGTACTTGCTTTAGAAGCAGAATTTACTATGTGGTGTGATTCTTGGAAAACATTAAATATATTTGTTTTAAAATCTTGCATTAACTGAAAAAAAAAAAAAATTGCAATTAAAGAATACAGGTTCTTTTATCAGCATCTTTCAAATTTGTAATCCTGACAAATGTTCTCTCTCTTAAAATGGAGCATAACTTATACATTACGTACAGGTAAAGAAATCAGTTTGATTGTGGCATCAGCAGATCTGTTGAAAATAGATTTTAAAATCAAGATCTGCGAATATCATTTTGCTTCCTTGATTGAAATAATAAATTTTTAAAAATTTGTTTGTAGCTATTTTTAATATTTTAAACATTAAAACCCCAATGAGACTCCTGTTTGTGATTTCAAAAATTTTTATTCAGAAAAGAGATCTAAGTTAAACTTTTTTTCTCAACACCAAAAAGAAACATGAATAAATTTAGGCTAGCTGCTCTTGGTTGTATTTTTGGTACATCTAGCTTAGCTAAACTACTGCAGTTGCAGTTAAAAATCTTTATTCTTGTTATTTGTAAAGCTTTGGTGTACTGCATTTTCTTCTCTTTCTTTCTTTCAGAAACTCCTAGAAGAAAACGCAGTACATCAGATAAGTCTGTATGCACAATCATGCTGGTAGCAGATTTCAAGTTTCATCAAGGTGTGGGACAAGGCAAACCTTTCAAGACTGCCAGTTACATGGTGTGTACACTAGCATTCAAGACAAATCTGTTTTTGTATAATCAACAACAACAAAAAAATCTGACCAAATAATCTGCTGAATCCAACCTTGAATTCCTGACTTTAAAGATGTTTTGACATGAATGCCGTTCCTCCAATCTGAGTTTTCCTTTTTTTTTTTTTTAACTTTAGATTATAGCTTTGTTGCTGCTGTTCAAAATATTTCTAATATACAAAAAAAAAACAAAAAACTAACAACTGCTTCCAAACCTGCAGTCAGTGTTTGTGTGGCATGTTGAGATGTATTCATATTCTGGTTGAAGAGTAGCTGCATATTGAGGAAACAAACCCAAAGTTGACATTGTATGTACAATATGAAATAATACAGTCACAGAACTGAAGGGCCTTGGAAAATTGTGCGAAAATCACTTCTCCCACTTAGTCTGCATACACCTGTGGGCATACACATGATACTATTTCTATAAACTGGCCACACACGTGGTTGTAAGTCAGTTTATGGATTTCTAGGCATAACCTTAGCCACCTCATAGTTTGAGGAAGTAACAGACTTGCTTTCTGGTACAATGTTTATTGCAGTGGTATTTCTAGGACAGTAACAGAGTTGTGCAAGTGTTACTATCTCCTCTGTGGATCGTTATTTTGTCACTCTTGTCAGAAATAACCATTTTTCAATAGCATGATCTCTCCAAAGTAACTTGCAAAGCAACAAACTACTGCAGCAGATTCATGCTAGTGGTATATGGTCAGAATACTATTGCATATCCCTCTAACTCTGCACCATTGAGAACTACACACATAATAAGTGATGCATCATTGCACCTGGAGTTTGAACTGTTAGTGCCATGTTCTTAAATTCCTTCTGGACACCAACAATGGATGGACTGGAATCTGGAGATGAGCTGACAAATAATTTTTTAGTTGTGTCATTACCTGCATGATCAATTTAGTAGGGACAGGTAGCCTGATGTTATGTTATGGTTTGTCATTCAAGTTTGCCAAAGAGCTGCTCTTGTTGTCATTAGGAGGGCTCCATGGCTGGCGTCAGATGCAGGGATGAGATCATTACAATTTTAGTTGCCTGTCTAGACAAATGGTAAGGTCCAAACTTCATTTTAATGGATGACAAAGCCCATCTGCACCATGCCAACCAATGCTGCATTTAGCTCCACAACACCATTCATATGGTGTTGGCTGCATGATCTCCAGACTTAAATACGACTGAACATTCACTTGGACACCCAGGGGAGGCATGCCTGTGGTCGCCAAATCTGCTCAATGGTCTCTTGATTAACTGGAATTGGCAAGGCTTGTTCAAACTTGTATTGGGGTCAGTGATGATCATACATTACTAAAGCCTTTTAATCTGCTAATGTCTGTTTGTTTGCGATGAATTTTTGGACTGGTGCCATTGCCATTTTGCATGCCCCACTTCTTTTTCCACACAAAAATTTAACTCAGCTTTTTCCATCAATAAGTCGGTTTTTTTAGATGGAGAGTTGAGGTCAATATGGAGGTTCTTTTTAACCATGTGTCATGCTAAACTTCAGGCTTGGAAATGATGTTGCTTATTACCTTTTCTTTTTCTGTGAGGAGTACAAAATAGTCCTAAAGGTAATCATGCGATTCTATTTTCATAATTTGAAGATTTAACAATGTGTGGTACAAGTTGTTGTTTAAGACCCGAGTAATAGATGTATACTCCATTTTTGAGAATTAAAAAAAAGAAAAAATACTGTTCTTAATGGAAGGTCTCCCTCGGCTATCACACATTCACCTTGATTATAATTGACATAAATGACATTGTTCTGAAGATATTGCACTATACTGTGCTTCTACAACTTCAAACAGATTACCTGAAGAGATTTATTTTGTAAATAATTTTTATCAGTGAAGGTATGATTGCTTTTCGACTAAGGAATATCATACTTTTCCATTCTTATTTCATTCAAACATATTTAGAATATTCTGAATCTTCAACAAACAACTGCTGCAAGACATTACTTTTTTAAAATTCAAAATTAACAGGAAGCAAGCTTGTAATTTAAGTCTTGTCCATTTATCTTATAATAGTTCAGCTCTATCTTCATTTTGTTCTTAGTAATTGTTCAATTTTAAAATGTAAGTTTACATGCAGACAATGAGCCCAGAGGTCAGACTGTTGAACTGCCAAGGGCCTCTAGTTCAGTTGGGGTTGGGTCAGTTTTCCATACCTCTCTTGGATGGTTTAAACTTGCTTTTCCCTAGCTGATCATGTGGATTTCTTCCAGGGTCTCCAGTATTCTCCCACATATATCAAAATTAAGTTCTAATAGGGAGTTGAAGTGTTGCTGGACTTCTTGTCATGCAAGCTCTACCACCAGGGTCATCTTTTATGTAGAGAAGGTATCTCCATTATTGAGATTGGCATACAACAGAACAACGTATACAAGGAAAAAATTTAACTAATTTCTAAGGGCATCTGGAAGTTTATGGTTTGTATTTTTACTTGCAGATAGTACAAAAGCATGATTTGGACGAGTATAGAATATAGATTTTAAATGGATCCTGTTCTATCTAAACACTAGAAGTTTTTTTTTAATGCAGTCTTCCAGAATTTTGACCTAAAATATGCTATGTCATGAAATTCTTTAACACCCACCTGCTTTGTATATAAGGGTGTTTCTGTAAGTGTGAAAAGTGGCTGGTATTCCACATTGCTGATTTTAAACGAACAAACAAATTATTCTGATTATCTGAAGATAATTGGCTGACCAAACAGCCAGGACTTGTTGAGAAAAAGCTGTCCATCATCATGACTGATGATCATGCTAATTTACCCAGCCTTCATTTTATATCATTTCCTTGAGCAGTTATGGATTGCTTTCTGGATTGTGTACATTATATCTAGATACTATTAGTGGAGATCAGTATCTTTTCATCGTCTTTATTTCCGACAGCTTGCCACAAAAAAGTAATTAATGAATAATCAACCTTCCTGCATCTGACATGAACATCAAACCATTCTCTGAATTCTTTTATATTTCTTTAACAGATAGGAGTGATACAGCAGGTAAATGCAGTTTTTGGTTCTGCCACCTGGGACAACAGCAGACAGCTGAAGGGACTTGGTTTTGAAATTGAAGAGGTAAGGAAATACTTTACTTAATTAAGTTTTAGATGCTAAAGAGTAAGGATGCAGTTCAATGATAGTTAGCTATAAGGCATAAGAGGAGCATATTTACTGAGAAAATAAAGTAGATTAAAGCTTCTTATAAAATTTTTGTGTAAAAAGACTGACACAGAATGAATTAAAACAATTCAAAAAGAAAGTATTAAGTGATTCAACCTGTATTACTAATTTGTTTTGCATCAGAAAAGATAAATACAATAATGATTTTCAGAACCAAACATCAAGGTGATGTAGGGATGATTTCATCTGTATAATAAAGCAGTGAAACAAATGGATGGAATGTTATTCATACAGTATTAGTTTTCTGTATTATTTAGATTCAATTAAAGACAATGTTAAGGAGACATTATTTTAATGAATCACTGAGCATCTATCCACAATATTCTTTTACTTGTTTTTCTACTACTTAACATTTGTACCTTTTATTTTCTTATGGAAAAGCTTGATTTAATTTTGTGCATTAGCAATAAGTGGAACACTGTAGATACCACCAAGAGCTTTGCAATTTATTTTTTTTTTTCCTTCTTCACATTTTAACTTGTCAAATGGGAAAAGAAATTTTTAAAAATCAGTTAATATGTAGACAGGAAAAGAAATACTTTAAAAACAAAAGAAAACTAAGAAGATTCGATTTTTTTTTCTGTCAGCAAATCATCTAAAGCTAAACTAATTAAAATTTCTAAAAAAGTTAATTAGTAATGATTTCTGTGTGGTAAATAAAACATAATTTAAGAATTGGAAAACTGATAAATTTGTTTTTTGTTTGTTTGTTTAAATAATTAAGCTATGAAAATTTTAAAACTATCATATTAATTGAGAAGATTTCATGTCATCCATACATAATTGGGCAGTAAAATCAGTTATATAAGTGTTGATTATATATATAACTAAGAATACATATGCATAAAAATGTATATATATATACTTATTTTAATTACAGTTACTGTTTTTTTTTCATTAAAAGCAAGCTCTGGTTTTCTGAAATGTGAAGTGAGAAGTAATTTAAAAAAAGACTAGACTTATATGTAGTTCTCCATGTGTCAGAATGGAACATGAGTGAAAATGGACTGGAACAACTTGACAACACAGGTCTGTTTGCAGTTAAATATGATAGTGTCATTATTTTACAGATTGTAATCTACTACACACCTACGCATGTAGAAGGCAATCATTTCAACAGGAATGTTTCACAATGGAACCCAACTTTTCTGCTGGAGGTGAGAACTACTATTTCCCAACTGTCTCTAGTCTGTATATAAAAGCTTATTCTTGTATTTTAATATTATCAGTTGTGTAAATAATGTGGTTGAGAATATGTTCATAAAATCTTTTCCCCACTTTTAATGGGACATTCTTGAAATTTTTATTTTCTTTCCTCATATGAAACCTTCATCAGACCCTGGCTCTTGTCATTGGAGATGCTTTTAGATTCACATTTGCCATTCTACTTCAGTGATTTCTGCTGATGCCTGATTAAACTAACCTTTGCTGTCAGAATCTCGTAATGGTAGTCACAGCATTGATGACAAACATCTTCAGTATAAGGGGAGTGGAAGCACACTTTTGTGGTGCATTTTGAGATAGATCCAAACTGGTCTATCTCAACCTGAGAAATGTTACTGTTTTGCTACTGCAGTTGGGTGTATCTGCAGAAATGAGATCAGAGAACCAGCCATTAATCCCGTTCAAAAGTCAGCGTACCAGTGTTTATCGCCACTGTGGGTATTGTTACATTATTTTTCTTGGGTTAACATTGTATTTATACTATAGAACCAGATTTCTAGGGTTATGTATTTTATTTAGTAGCTAAAGATCTGTACCGTTTTTTTTTTTAAACTTCTTAGTGTGGTTGTTATATCAAAAGATATCAGAGGATCAATATTTGGATTACATTTACATATACACAGGGGAAGTATTTTCTGGAGACCAATAAGCTACAGAAAGGCAAGGTTTGAATTCCTATTATCTCCTGACAAGTACACTGAGTTTTAAAAGTAAGCTGCTTGTGAGGTGTGGGTAGTTGAAAATGCTGAATAATTTCACCATACCAATTTTTGTGCGTGCGCATGCTTTTGTAAACTATAATGAAAAATTTGTTTCCATAAAATCAAGCATATGAAAGATTGTTTGAAACTTAGTATAGATCTGCAATATTTTTAAAATATATAATAAAGAGATGTTTACTGTATTAGTTTTCAAGTTTTCAGGCTGCTTTTAAAGATGAGTGCAACAACATTGTAAATAAAATCTTATTTTAAATAGCAAATTCTGTTAAGATTTTAATATTTAGATACTTTAAAAATTTTATGAGAAGAATTTTGGAACTAAACAATATTTTCCCCCTAAATGTTCTTCCTTAATGGTTAATACATGGATCTTTATGGCACTTGACTCTTAATAATCTTTCTATGTTAGAATTTTTCAGAGCTACTTTACTTCTTAATATTCTCTAAATGTTAAACTTCTGAACTTTTTTTTTTACCAGAAATTGATAACACTAAAGGTATGCAATTTAACATGTAACTTGACCAATGTATTACCAACCAAATCAGTGAGTTATCTTGTGCTTTTTTTCTGGTCAACAATGGAAGCCGTGTGACTGAAATCATTTTGATTTAGTGTATGTATGTATGTATGTGTGGCATAGTGAATTTATTTACTGTAATTTAACAGGAAATCTCTCTAATCTTTGAAAATGCAATTTTAATTTGTTGAAGTTGTGTCCAATTGTTATACCTAGTTGTAAAATTCCATACCATCTTTACAAGTTACTTGTGAATGAGCTGTTAAGTAGTGTCAAATCAGTTTGTTACTAATGGAGAAGAACTGATAAAGTAACGTGTAGAATACATCAGTAATAGATCACAGAAAATCCAATGAAACCTACAGAGATTCATTCTTAACAACTTTTGGTTTCTGAATAGTATTTCTATGTTGCTTCATATCATGATATTATTATTGTTATAAGCATTTTTACTTTAAATATTATTTGCATGTTAAGACTTTATAAACAAAAATAATACTTTCTACTAAAATCATTCTTAAAATCCTTATTATATTGAGATTTATGCCAATTATAATTTCAATAAATATGTGAAATTTGGCTTGACATGGAAATTTTTTTTTTTTACAAGAGAGAAAAACAAGAACTGCAGCAATGACTTAATTTAACTGTAAATATGAACGTATATCTTATAAAGCAGATATTTTTAAAAGCAAACAAGCAAGTACATAATATGTTCATTTGGTTTGTTTGATATGAAGAAATGCTGGTGACACTGTCCAATTTACCTTGGAAAGACTCGGCCATCTATCGCTTACTATTTTCAGCCCAGGGTGCATGAGAACTTGGTACATCTTTTTGTTGTCCATAATGGCTCAGTGAGTTATGCAACTGTAGACATAATTATTTGTTTAGGTAGTACATTCACAAAAACTATATAATTTTATAATTTGAGAATGATGACTGAAATGTTTTTGAAGCTGGGCCTTAGAACTCTGACAAAATATCCTAGGTTGCCTCTTACAAATGATATTTAGAAGTGACTGCCATTTAAGCCAACTTACCATTCACAAGATACTTAAATTCATGATTTAAGGAAGCACTGTTCATGAAATAAAAAGTTAATTTACTCTAGAATTTACTTTTCTTTCCTTTTTTAACAAGAGAATTTAAGTATGGTAAATTTTAACTTTCAATAGTACCTTTTGTGCATGCATGTTTATTGCTATAGCTCTCCTGCCAAGAAGATCAAACAACTTTGTGTGTGATAGTTGTGCATAAGGTGCTCAGATGCATATCAGTTGTACAAGATGGTGGACTGTGGAATTTATATAGTTTTAAAGTTAGAAAACAATGAGAAGCATGGAAGCTTTCATGAGAATACTTAATTAAATTTTTTCTTATATACATTTGATGATTTATCATTTGTAATTCTAGCTTTGTAACCAAATCATAAATAGTAGACATTATCATTAGTCAGCAGTCACTCTAATGCAGGAGGGTAGGCTTTTTTAGTCCCATAAAGGGGCCAGGCTGATGAGGAAAGTGCTACTAGTAGTATTTATTTTTAGATAGAGGAGATCCACACACAGAAAGAATAAAATAGGCTCATGGAGTTAATGATGCTAAACAGAGGCATCTTCACCTTTGATTCGGACTCTGATCTTCAACCTTTGTAGTTTAACCAACTGCACTGCCATTAAATGGTGATGATGTACATAAACTCTGCAGATTCATGACCTTTTTTAAGATAGAATTTGAAATTTTGTTAAGCATCTGCGGATTAGTTCCTTCTGACAAAGGTAGATTGCCAGTCACCTAGGGATGAACACCATCTATACCCTAGTTATAATTAAACAAATGAGTGAACAAATAACTCACTTGTATGGTAATTTACTTGCTAAATGACAGGGAGTTCACAACTTTGCTTAGCCACTCAGCTTCATTTAATAAACCCTACTTGAGAAAGCATGTTTCACACAATTATTGTGGAAAACACATTCTGTACAAAAATTAATTAACATAGTCAGGAAATGAGATTCTTAATTTAGAGGAGACAGCTGAAATTATCCAGTTGTTTAGTATTTGCTAACTGTAGTGAAACTTCATGAAATTTCTTCTGGTGTGGTTTTAGTTTTTATGTAGAGGAGGGTATGAACTTTAATATCCTTTTGTTTTTGTGAGATTTTAAAATATTTCTTTGATTGAATGATGATGTTTGTGTCTTTTTAAATGTTGATTGAACATTTTAGGCTTTTAGTGAAAATGCTGATTCAGCAAAATTCTGCACTGCCCATTTGTTTACCTATGAAGCATTTGAGGATAATGTGGTTGGCCTGGCCTATACAGCATCACCAAAGCTTCATGTACCCGGTGGCATTTGTTCTCCAAGTAAGTTGTAGCTAGTGTAACAATGTTGTTCCGAATACTAACTACATTCTGACCATTTGCTAAACTACAGGTTGAGAATCCCTTATCCGATATCCTTTGGGGCTAAACGTGTTTAGGATTTTGGATTTTGGAATATAGATATATCAGCATAATTTGGTAGCTAACCCACTGGGGAGTGGGGACTGGGCACAAGTTCATTTACAACATTATAACTGCATATGGATGCATATAGCCTACAGGTAGTTATGAAATATTTTGAAATCATTTTGTGCATGAAACCATAAAAAAAAGATGTACATTTAGCCATCAGAAAGGTAAGTTGTCACTACGGTAGGCCTACTGGTACCAGAGGGGTATTTGCAGGATTTTTCGACATTTTCAAAGTATATTCACACCAACAACAAAGCACAAAAATTACAGTGAGTGATGCGTGTACGTCAGGCGTGTCAGGACCCTCACATCACCCAGGAACCTTCCTAGAACCTTCTGGAATTTTCCACTGAAGGCACTCCAAAAATATTTTGGAACTTTTTGTTTTTCAGAATTTCGGATAAGAGATTCTTGACCTGTAGTGATTTTAGCAGTGCATTTTGCATTGTTAATTTGAACTACTTGTATTTCCCATAATGCTGTGCTCTCATCACCACTGTACTTAGTCTTGTGCCTTTTGTCTCCAGCTTGTCAGTCAGGACACGAAACCCAGGCATCTGTTGCAAGGGTTTGGTGAAAGGCTCCTTCCTGGCTGCCAGGAGTAGGTTGTCTAAGGTATTCTAATGGTACAGCAAAGAGTGCTTAATACTTCCATTAATGTCCTGTACCTTGAGAGGTAGAGGTTGTATGTGTGAAGTAAAAATTTGCATTGTTCAACATCAAACTAACCATCCTTATGAATGCAAGGGCTGCTGGAAGCCATTATGTTATTACAAAGCTTCTATGATAAAGAAAAGCCTATTGATGTAGGATTTAAATGGATGTTAGCTGTAACCTTGGACAATTATATCATCCATTGTTATTAAAGTTATTATGGAAATACTTCCTAACAGTAAAACTTGTAGATGGTTTAGCCAGTTAAGTATGCCCCTCAACATTTCAGTTTGTGTCTAGTTAATAATATCTGTAAAGTTTCCTTATTTTAAACAAACTGAACGAGGCATGTTTGACTTTTAGTCACTCTGATGTTCTTTGGATTTAAGTATGGAAAAGATTTTGTAAGATCAAAGATGAACTTGCTCTTGTAATACAATACCTCACTTCTTCTAAATGAGAATTCCAAACTTTTACTGCAAATCAAGACCTTTACATTATCATAGTTGCTAACCCTAAAGATTTCAGCTTAGTATTGTCCCTACAGATTTTCAAATTTAAGTTGATTGTCACCTGTATTTCTTGGCCAGCCAAATAATCTGTTTTATTACTTTGAAAGCAGAAACGTGGTTTACTTAGATAGGTTGAAAAGTAATAACTTAGCAGTGTTTGAACAGGTCATCTTTGCTACGTAAATTGTGCCTATTATCCATAGAGAGAAGAAAAAATTTGCCTTAAAACCTAAAGCAACAAGCCAGTAGTATACTAAGGCTGCTCTCTACTCTATTGCTTCAGAATGTGTTGGCTTGCATGTGGTAGCACCAATACATTTTTTTTTGTTTTTGCATATCTTGGGCTACAAATGCTTAACAGGATCATTCTGAGAAAGAACTTTGGACAAAGGTGAAGAAACAATAACATATAAACTTTAACTCAGAAGAAGCCAAATATTTTGTTGTCTTGTTGATGGTATACTTCTTCACTTTATTATTAATATTATTATTAATTTTTTTAAGTGGTGAAGAAAGGCGAGAAGCTCATCAATTACAACACAGGGTGGAGCACCTACAAAAACGTGAACAAAGAGCAGATTCTATTACAAGAGGCCATTCTCATTACAGCACATGGTATATACTGTACAATATTTTCATCTTGCATAGTAAATATTGTATGTATTTAGATTTTCTGTCAGAGATTCCTTATCTCTGTTTTGGCTGTGGTGCATAATTAATTTGACATGTGTTTAAAGATGGCATTTCATGTATTATATTAAAAGTCAAAACAAAAGAATGGAATACAGAATTTTTTTTTTTTGTTAATTAGTCTTTTGTTGACCTTTTTCTTAGTCATTTTATGAGAGAGCTTCTATCAAGAACAAACGATGTCACAAGATTCTGTATATCGTTATTATCTCCATGTCATTTTTTGAGTAAAAGGGCAAGATTAAATTTTATAATTTGCAGTCAATGGGAGATAACATAAAGAATCTAACTTATAAAAAATTACTGTAATGACAGATGGATTTAACGAAAAAAATTCTGTCATTTATGACCATTTTTCATTATGGTTGGATTCTTTAAGTTATCTCCCATTGACTGCAAACTAATTTTATTTATTTTATATTGTATTATTAACTACTACTAGTGATGCAGATCAAACTGCATAATGTAGAAAAAGGCTCGCTCTGTATTGGTTAAGAGAAATGACTTTTATTGTCTTTATCTTGGAACAATAGATGCATAAGTTTTTGCTTTATGGACAATATAAACTTTAGTAAATCCAAAAAATCCAATAGTTTAATGACAGACTTAATTTTTTTAATTAATAGTTTAGATTTCAATTTTCATTAAATATGTAAAGTCATGCATTACTATAAACTGAGATCAAACTTAACAAGAGTTTTAAAGCAATCAGTTTAAATATTTAAAGAAAGATAGATATAATTGCACACACAAAATACACTGTCAGCGTAATTGTGGACTGTGTAATCAGTGTATTAGTACATCTAGTTTCAGATTTAGTATAGGATTATTAGAAAACAAATGCATACAACAAAATGTGTTACAATAGAACTAATTGTCCAGAATTCATCACTTTATCTTTTTCATTAGTAATCAAGAAATGTGTGTATGTACACACACAAATAAGCAGGTAACTTATATTTTAATTTTCTCCTTTCTATAACTTAAAAGCCGTACACAATTTCAGAAATTGAATGTTCTAAACACAGAGCCAGTGCCTGCCACATGAATTTAACCAGATCGCTACAAGGAGACAATGCTTATACAAACCTCTCCCAAGAGAAAAGAAATGTCTATCAGTTTGATTTCTTAAATAAAGCAAACACTAGCTTCTCCCTGAAAGACAAGCTGTCAAGAAATAGTGCTGTTTGAACAGGATGATTGTATGAAGTATGATAAAGTTATAAATTTGTTTATTGACTTTGTGAGACTGAAAAGAAGAAAAACTTGGCATTTGATTTATATGGAATACAACAAAAATGGAAAACTTTATCTCGTCTAGCCGATAGGTGTTTTATGTTACCTTGCTATTGATGATGATATATTTGTTGTTGTTATCTGCATTAATGCTAGTTTTGTTACTATACAAAGCCAGGGAGCTTGTTAGATAAATAACTTCAGTTTTTGGGAAAAGGAAAGCTTATCAATTTACACTTTCATTAATGATCACCTCTTTGGCTATTTGATTCATTTATAGTTTTGTTAAATATTTTCTTTTTTTTAATGTTTAATTTAATTAAATTAAAAAAAAATATCAGAGTGCAATGAAATTTTAGCCACTCACATTATCAACTTTAGATAGATTTTCTTGTTATCCATACACTAAAGACTCTTAATTATAATTATTTTGCTGTTTTCTCTTATCTAATGTCCAAAAGTTGATAAATCTAATAATTTTAATCTCTTTACATGTTATAAATGCTTGAAAATTTCAATAAATTTATTCCAACCATTTTTTTTAAAAATAATTTATTAAATGACTTGTGATTTCTTCTGAATTTTTAAAATTTTCTTTTATTTTTCATGTATTTGGCTCTGCTGGATTAAAACAACAGAATTAGGTAAGTTGTGGGGTAATTCTTTACACATTCAAATGCTTTTTTAATGGTAATAACAATGTAGGAAGCAGTTTTGTCTGCTATAAACTGAATTCTGATGAGCACCTCATTGACCTATTGATTTTGTTTTTTACACTTTCAGTCATTTATATGAATTGTAATGATGGAAAGCTTGCAAATATAAAGACCTATCATTGTCTTTATTGCCTATTTTATTATGTAAAATACTTATTTATATTTATTTGGAATCCAGACAACCTACAGAAAATTGAATAAGGTTTGATTTGCTTCAGTCAACAGATGGATTAAACAACTAATCCACATTTATAAGCCTGTCAGTGTAAACAAATTCTTAAGACTTTCTGCATTGCACGATAAGAGTATAATCTCTTAAATTGCAATAAAACAAATTTTTCTGGTGGTGTTTTTAGCTTTATTTTGAATACATAGTCAGTGGAAGCTCAGTTAACCTATGATGTTTTATTTTTGTTTCAAGATTATACTAGAGTTAGCGTAAATAACATAAATTTTATTTTGTATGTGTAAAACCACAATTAATTTTTGTTTTATTCTATGAGCATACATTTGACCAAAAAAATTTTTTAATTCACTGTCATAATGATATTAAGTCCTTTTATTGTTTGTTTATTAAAAACAGTTTAGAAAGATCAAGTTTTTGCCATTGATAAAGTTAGTAATCGAAGGAGAAACAAAAAAACAAATGCCAGGTAACAAGGGCATTCTTGAAAAGATTAGACATTTTTTAAATTATACAAATTTTACTGTTGACTAAAGACAAAATTCAACTAGAAGAACCACAACTCCACAAAGTAAAGAACAATTCTGTCTTATATACAGTGAGTCTGAATTTTGTGTTTACTGCGTACATTGGATGTTTGTTTTTCTTATGCAAACAATGAGAAACCCATTTAGTTAAAGATGAAGGGGAGTGTAGATTGATTTTATTGATTTAATGGAAGTTTCTATGAACAAGGTTTCCATAACCAAAACCAGCATAAGACTTTACCAAAATCCTGACATCATCCAAATAACACATGCCCAGTATGAATAAGCAAGGCCAAATTCTCATGGCTTGAAAATATGCTGGATCATTTTTTCCCAATGGATACAAAACTACAGTTCTGACATTTAACTTCACATGCCTGTGCAGTTTGTCAGGAGTTTTAATTCAGTCCTCAAATGGAAACAAGCTTCTAATTCAAAAATTTGTATGGAAACCAAATCCGAGACTTGAGGAAGTACACAGTTTTTGGAGTAATTTTAATTGGGTGTTTTCTCAATTTCAGACTTTGATAACCCAAACACAGAATAGTCTATGTTCTTCACTTTAAAGTTGCACCTTTTTTAGTTTAAATTTTGTCTTTGGTTTACAATAAATTTTGCTTATTCCATTTTTTTTTCTTTCTATTTTGCATCTGAAGTTACAGTGGTCCTGGTGTCTTCTGATTATTTTTTAACTGAAATTTGAGTGCACGTTTTATAAATTTGGTCAGATGTACAACAGATTGACTCCTCTCACATTTCTAGTGAGTGCTGTGCACCAGTCCATCTATTCTGTTCCTTCAGCAATCTGAAATGGTACTTTGATTCACTGTAACCCACCACCCAGTCCTTTAAAATCATCCTGCATCTTTTCTGGCAGCATAGCTTTTGCAGCCATTCTCAGCTCCTCTACAGTTGATTTCCCTGTGTCTCACCACCTCACCACAGAAGCGGCCCAACTCGATCCTTCTCAGTTCTTTGATTAGAACTTTCTCATCTGTCCAATAAGTAATTTGAAAAAAAAACATTAGTAATATTAAAATACAGATAAGCAGTATTTGATTAGGAATTAGAATTTCCATTGCACCTGTAACTTTCTGGTGAAGTAATGGAAGTTAAAAAAAATAACCATTTAACTAGTAAAATATTTATCAACTATTGGCTAGTCTGAATAAGAGTAAGCACCAACCTAAAGGTTTCCAACATTTTGACAAAGCCATCAGGGTAATCAGTAAAATTCTAGCTAAGATTGATTGTCTTTATCAAAAAGTTAACAAAATTACATAGGTAATTAATTACTAATAAAATAACAATCTCAATGGTGAGGGTTTAAAATTTAGCTGAAAGTTTTTATTATTGTCAATTTTTTGAATATCACTGGTAAATGCTAGAGGTCAATTTCTCTATGCTGAATAATGTGCATTTCCATGTTTTTAAAGAGCTTATATATTTTTTATATACAGGTGCATCTCAAAAAATTAGAATATCGTGGAAGAGTTCAATATATTTTGTCAGTTGTTTCAGAAAGTAAAAATTGTATATATTCTAGACTCATAACATGTAAACTAAAATGTTTCAAGCATTTTTTTAATTTTAATTTTGATAATTACGGCCTACAGCTCAAAAAAATAGAAAAAATCTATCTAAAAATATTAGAATATTCCATTTCGAATTTGAGTAAATTCAGTATTTATGCAGTATAAATACCATGAATCTCTCAGTCTGGTTCAGTACGCACAACCACAATCATGGGGAAGACTGCTGACTTGACAGTTGTCCAGAAGACACTCATTGACACCCTCCACAAGGAGGGTAAGCCACAGAAGGTCATTGCTGAAAGGGCTGGCTGTTCGCAGACTGCTATATCAAAGCATATTCATGGAAAGTTGACTGGGAAAAGGTGCACAAGCAAGAGGGATGACTGCAGCCTTGGGAGGATTGTCAAGCAAAGCCGATTCGAGAACTTGGAGCTTCACAAGGAGTGGACTGAGGCTGGAGTCAGTGAATCAAGAGCCACCACACACAGATGTGTCCTGGAAATGGGCTACAAGTGTCGCATTCCTAGTGTCAAGCCACTCCTGAACCAGAGACAATGTCAGAAGCGTCTTACCTGGGCTAAGAAGAAAAAGAACTGGACCGTTGCTCAGTAGTCCAAAGTCCTCTTTTCAGATGAAAGTAAATTTTGCATTTCATTTGGAAATCAAGGTCCCAGAGTCTGGAGGAAGAGTGGAGAGGCACAGAATCCAAGTTGCTTGAAGTCCAGTGTGAAGTTTCCACAGTCAGCAATGATTTGGGGTGTGATGTCATCTGCTGGTGTTGGTCCACTGTTTTATCAAGTCCAAAGTCAATGCAGCCATCTACCAGGAGATTTTAGAGCACTTCATTCTTCTGTCTGATGACAAGCTTTATGGAGATGCTGATTTCCTTTTCCAGCAGGACTTGGCACCTGCCCAGTGTCTAAACTACTAGTAACTGGTTTGCTGACCATGGTATTACTGTGCTTGATTGGCCAGCCAACTCGCCTGACCTGAACCCTGTAGAGAATCTATGGGGTATTGTCAAGAGGAAGATGAGAGACACCAGACCCAACAATACAGAGGAGCTGAAGGCTGCTATCAAAGCAACCTGGGCTTCCATAACACCTCAGCAGTGCCACAGGCTGATCACCTCCATGCCACACCGCATTGATGCAATGATTCGTGCAAAAGGAGCCGCGACCAAGTATTGAGTGCATAAATGAACATACTTTTCAGAAGTTCGACATTTCTATATTATAAATCCTTTTTTTTTTTATTGATCTTATGAAATATTCTAATATTTCGAGATACGCTTTTTCTATTTTAATGAGCTGTAGGCCGTAATCATCAAAATTAAAACAAAAAAAAAAGGCTTGAAATATTTCACTTTATGTGTAATGAATCTAGAATATATGAAAGTTTTACTTTCTGAAATAACTGACAAAAAATATTGAACTCTTTCACGATATTCTAATTTTTGAGATGCACCTGTATACCTGGGCTAATAAATGTTTAGTGGTCTAAATTTGGTGAATACTTGTAGTCGGTGTTCATGAATTAACTAGGCAGTCACTTCTCACACATGTTGCCCTTAGGTGGGACATAATGGCTTCCCACTAGTTTGCTGTGCACTTCAGTTGATAAGTCTGTTTCATTTGTGGTCTTTCATGATATTTTGAATAGCAAAACATTTTTGAAAACAAGGAATATTTTTCTTAAATTTCTTTTTAAAGTCCATTATATAAAAATGCATCCTGACATAAGTTTAGCTCCATTGGATTTTACATGATAAGATTTTCTGCAGCACTACTGAATAATCAGAATTGATATCTGACTAATTGACCTTAAGTGACAAATATTGATGTATTGGAAAGGATTATAAAGATTGAAAGTGATGTAATTTATTTCCTGGTATTATGTATCACTTCATAAAATGGTTTTAAAATGTAGAAACTAGCTGTTGGAAAAAAAAGTATACTTGTAAAATATAGGGTGATAGATTGTGTTATCAGTATTTTACAGTGGCAGTCTCATTAAAACATCACAATTGAGCTTCCATGATATTATGTCAGTATCAGATGTAACCAACCCATTATCTTGTGTGGGTTTCCTCATATCTGGTCACATGGTGTCAAATTCTTTTTGTAGTGTTCTTTGCCTCTGATCAAATACCTGGGCCAGTTCAGCAATATTCTGAAGAGGTGGATTTCTTTTATTCACCAAATTGATTGGATTCAGATCATAGATCAAGCAAGAGGTTGGGTTGCATTTTCCATGAACATTGGTCTAGCAGCAAGCATATTATTGCCAAAATAAGGAATAGCATTACTCAAGAATGTCTTCATGATAGCATTAGGCATGTAAGATTCTAGATACAGTCATAAGATCAAGCTTAGTCATCGTATATCACAGCAGTCCCTAGTCCCTAGAATATTTTCTTGAATGTTTGTTTGTTCTCTGAGACACCAATTTCTCATTTGACTAATGGCACAGTGTAAGATAAACTGACTTTCATCAAACCAATGCATCATCTGTTATGCCCTTGAATTCCACCAGAAATATCAATTGCCTTAATTAAATATAGCTTGCTTATGCTGATGTGACAACATTAAATGTTTCATAGGGTAATGGACATAGTAACCAAAGTTATTGAGTCTACTGAACAATGCTTTGTGGATGCCCTGTTTCACCAGAGAGATTTTTTAGGTCAGTAGTGATAGGGAAGGGGTTGGGGCACAGTTCATGAATAGCTTTCATTTTTTCTGGTTGTTTTAAAGGAATTCCTCATTGTACTATATCAACAGCAGTGTTGTGGAATGGTGCATTCTAGTTTGGATCCTCAGGTTTATGCAGGAAAGTCCAACATTCCATCATTCCAGTTATCTGCTGTCTCTGGGTATCTGAGTAGCATCTCACCCAGAGGCAGTTTTAGACATGCAATACCTCGAATTTACATTGCTTAGCACATGTATTAAGTGCGTTATCCTACTTCATTTTTTCCTAAGGCATCCCCACATGTGCAATCAAAATGTGCTAAATACATGAACCATGTGAGAGTTTGAGCAATGCAATTAAAGTTTAGATGTGGTTTCAATCATCTGTGAAAGAAAATCTAGTGGTGCTTGACATGCTGAGGTGTATCTATAACATTTTCTGTCAAACTATTTTTTTTTTTATTACTGTTTTCGGAGAAATATACTATCTACATGGAGATGTTTAGACAATAAACTTATAGCTAGTCAGACTACTGGGAATTGCACCACAGCTAGTAAACTATTCTGTGCTTGATACATTAAAACAAAACTAACTTATACATGCACGCACACAATTAGCGGATTGGCTTTTGCTATTAGTAGTTGGACTAATAAAATCAAAAAGTCAAAGGGAAGTAACTAAAATGTAAATCTAATACTCAGCATGCATAATGATCAGCTAGACTTAAATTAATATTATTTTGTGCAGTAACAAGATGATGTATGGAATACTTAATGTGTGCACACAAAACAATTGTATTGTATTTCTGATGAATTGTAAATATTTTAAAAACCATATTGTGTCTTGTAAATGGTTTTTGATGAATTTGCATAACTCAACTAAAAAGAGTAAGCCGAGTCTGTATTTATTGAAGATATTCTCCAAAATAAATCAAGAAGACTATTAAGTATGAGCAGCATCCATAATTACTCTTTCTTTTTAAACAGAAAAAATACTTTTATTAGTTTTATTTTTTAAAACGAAAAAAAAAAAATCATGGTGTATGGGAGATAACTCGTATCTGCGTGATGAGTTTTTCTAGAAAATTTTTAATGATATAATTACGCTTATTTTTGTCAGATGCAAGAACAGTTACTGATGTAAAGTAACTATCCATTATTGTTAAACGGTCTCTTAAATCAAATTAAACTCATTATTTTTTTAAAATTTAGGTCACACGTGGGGTAGTGAGCATGACCCTTCTTCTAAAGATTGTGCCCCTTCTGGTTTGCTGTCTAAAGGGAAATATTTGATGTATCCATACACTGTCAGTGGTTATGAACCCAATAATAGGGTGAGTGCTTTGCATTTATTTTTTATTTCAAAATGAGTTGCAGTTTCAGGGTTATCAAAAAGAATTATGATAGAAGTTAATTAGATTTACTTAATGCACATTTTCTTATTTTACTAATATTTTTGTTATACGTTCACTATGAAACAGCTTTTATGAAGCAGAGATTTTGTAGGGTTCAGATATTTAGGAGATGAATGAAAAAAATTGTTTATCATGGCAATCCTAGGAATGAGCTCCATATGGTTAAGAGCAAGTAAGAGAAAAGCTGAATCTTCCCGTTAGTTTTGCTCAAACTGTGCTACAGTTCTTACAGAGCTCCACGTTATTTAAATTTTGGCCTGTTGATCGTAGATTTTAAGTTTTTTAAAATCATTGCTCAGAAAAAACACTACAACTTTTGTTGTTCCTTTTGAATGTATTATTCACCTGTGTGCATAGGGATGTATGCATGAGCTAATTTTATCTTAATAAAACCAGGGAAAAAAATTATCATTTTAGGTGGTAAATTCATTAAGCAGTTTGACAAGTGCTGTAGTAGTAAAGAACACTTGGATAAACAAAATTAATTTAGTTTTGACATGATTATAATCGAATGTATTTCATTCTACCTCCTGCAGATTACAAGTGATGAAAACTATGATATGGGAGAAAACTCTTTTAAGACAACATTGCAATATTTTCTTCTCTATTAGTATATAATACTCTATAGTAAAAGCAAGAAAAAAAAACAACCCGTTATGTAGTATTAAAGAATTGAAATAGAATTAAGAAAATGAGTAGTGAAAATGTTTGAAAACTAAGGTTTTATTATTTTTTTAGAAATTCTCCCCTTGCAGCAAGATGTTTATAAGTGCTGTGTTGACAACCAAGAAAGAAAGTTGTTTTAAAGGTGAGACAGAGAGAAGATAACTTTAAATTTAGTGCATGCACATTCATAACTGAAAGTTTCAAAATACTGACCAGCCTGACAAATTTTGAATTAGCATGCCATTCTAAAGCTAGATGAAAATTGAATTTTTTTTATTTTCACGGGTTATCCTCCCTTGGAAGTTTTAATTATTGAAAGATTTAATATCGTACCCCCCTTTTTTTAAAAGAAATCTAACTAAATAATGGTGAAAAAAACCTTAAAACTTGTTGCTGTGGAGATTTTATAATGCCACTAGGATTGTTGGATTTTATCTCTTCAGTTTGACTGATCTTATTTGAGGAGAACAATGCTAGGAGCACGTTAGCATTAATTAATCACAGTACCAAACACTAATGTTTTGGTTTCATTATATAAACCCTTAGTTCCTTCATGTCTTGAAGGCTGGGCCCATGTGGCAACCATATAGAGCCTTTTCTGACTTTGTAGTCAGCTTTGTTAGAGAAAGCAACTTATATTCCATTCAAAGATCATGCTAGATTTAAAAAGCAGAATGATGATGAAAATTATATTTACCTACAACTTGTAAAGTTCCATATTAAATGTATTTTGGTTAAAGAGAACTTCATAGATTCATGATTTAGCATTTATGTGAATTTACTTAAAAAATACTAATTTATCATTTTAGACTCCAATGAAGTTTAGTTTAGTTTGTTTTATTTTTAAAAAATGTTTTTAATAGGAAAACCAAACAAACTAAAGTACCCGTTCTTCTGAACGTGAAAGGATGAATAGTAGTCTCCATTCTGGTTTTGTAAGGGATTATTCATTTCTTAATTTATAAAAGAATTTTGATCATTTTAATGGACTTTTATCACTGAACCGTTGTGAAAAATTGGCTCGCGGCTAGAGAATTCTGTGATGATGCAACACAATTTTGTTTTTTTTTTATTTAAAAACACTAAAACTGGGGCGGGGGGTTGGTCACTGTTACCAGTCAGCGAACTATATAAATGTGACTAGAAAAAAACTGATTCAGTTTATTTTGATGGATTGTGCAATAAAGATTCGAAGCTGTCTGCTGTAAGAACAGTATACAACAATTTCCTTGCTTCATGTTTAAAAGGAAAATAAATCGTTTTTATATACTGTGAAATGTTTTTTAAAGAAATAAACAGGGTTTTTATTGGACAAAAGGAGCAAAAAATATAATTGATTTTTATTTACTTTGTGTTTCAAGTGACCATTAATGTCAGCATTTTAAAATGATTAGAAACCCGAATAAAATTAACGAGTTACGCAAACCAGTTTTTCTTTATTATATTTTCTTTAATTTTAGAAAGTGTAACTATATTTTTCTTTCTTGTGAAAACTGCCCTGTATAAGTGAACAGGAAAGACTTTGGTTACACTGAAATCTCTCTGAACTAAAACAAGGACCAAACATCTGATTGGAAGGTGTCACATTGTTAAAAGGCATTTACTTGTATTTTTTACTTAAAGAAAAAACAGATACAGGCAAGTGTGGGAATGGTAAAGTTGATGAGCAAGAAGAGTGTGACGGTGGCTATCTGGGCCGACTTGGACAGGATCCATGCTGCAATAAAAAATGTAAACTGATCGGCTTGGCAAGATGCAGGTAAAGTAGTAGACTTAAGAAATTGTCCCCTGGACTTTCTGAAACTCACAATTTAAAACCACTTAATCTCTAAATAGTATATATTTATCTATTTTTAAATGTATTTTCTAAGAATAGCTTCGGTGTATTTGCTGTATGAAAGTTTGCTCAGAACTGATTGACTGGGAAGTAAATCCAATTAAACGGAAAACTGGTATAAAATAAATAAGCATCTGAATCTCTTTTTTTTAAAATATAAATTGAACAAAGGTAAACAGACTGAGTTTCAGGAAAGTTTTGCACACCAGATTGGTATTCCCTCAAAAGGAAAAGAGCTTTATTACAAATTCATTTTTTCCAACTTATTTTAAGTAAATTTTAGGAGTCAAAATTATCCGATAATAATGGAGTATTGCAAAAGAAAAACAAAACACCATGCAAGTTAGAAATTCTTTCTTAGTGATGTATTTCAGAGTAGTTAGGATATTATCTGAAAATTGGTACACTTTTTAGATAAAAATCAAACTGTATTTCTAAACTGATGAACTTTAGGGTGATTACCTTTTTATTGAAGGCAGTTTCAGTAATTTAATTAGATTTTAAGATTTTTGTACTATTGGTATACTGACCAGTTTGTTAGGCTTTTAAGTATGATTTTTGAAATGTCAAGTACACAGTGGTTGGATACCAGTAAGATTACTTCATCACCAAATAAAACTAATAGAAAACCTGTCCTTTTAATTAGCTAAACCATCTGCAAGGTTTGATACTGTAAAGTTTTTTTTTACCAGCAGATTGTGCATGAGTTGAATAATTTATCATTGAATGATGTGAAGCAGCATCAGTAACTCACCTGATAGGAGTTTTTCATAATAGCTTACATGTTAACTACACCAGGTTAGGCTACCTGGTTTTAGAGAGTAAATACAAACAGCATTTATTTATAGTAATTATTGCAAGGCCAAATCCTAATTATTAATTCTGATTTTGATCATTTTATTTTATAATTTTTGCAAATATATTACAGGCAATGAAGCATCATAATTCTGATACTGTTTCTGCAGTTGGAGCTGAGGGTGTGTGGAATTAAAAACTAATTTCTGTTTGCTGATAATTAGAACAAATTTCCTACAATACAGCAGTTTAGGAACTGATACACTGATCAGCTATAGCAGCAGTTGGCTAAAAGTTGTTCCTCCATGAGAAAAGATTGATATATTTTACTTCCAGTTCCTTTTGTGATCCATCAGTGATCTGTCTACAACCACCTAGTCATTTGCTCACTTTGAAAGGAACTGTCCTCATGATGTGGGACAGTCAAAAGCTGAGAGGATGTCAGTTCTACTGATTAGCCTTGAAACTGAAGCTGGATGATAGCTCAAGAACACCTACAGCCGTCAGAGCAAGATGTTTGGTCCATCTTGACCCACGCCATCTGCCACATTATGATTGCAATTAAAAAGAGTGGAAGGAAAGGATGGCACCCCTTGTTTGGTGCTTAATTTGGCAGGTGCTCTTTTGTACATTGCATTGTGGGAATATTTCTTTAAGTTTTCTTTGATTCCATACCCCATCTTTATTATTTTTAAAAATTGTTTCTGATGAAAAAAAAAAAAATTACATGTAAACAAACATCTGATGTATGTGAAATCTAGACTATATTTACAATACAGTCTGGTCACAAGATACAGTTGGTGAAAGTCAAGTAGTTCACTGATTTCAGGCAGCACTTCATGCCCTGGTATTGCTAGTAAATGTGAGAGTGTTTTTACTTTCATTTTCAGTCCAATGCAGAGTGCATGCTGCCTAGCCTGCCAGACGGCACCACAGTACATCATCTGTAACAGCGGTGTACACAATGCACTATCCTGTTTGGGTGACTCCTTTTGTGAATATCCTTTGTCTGGTTGACATGTTAATATTTACGATTATCTGACAAAGAAGAAATTGTTTAACGAGTCCTCATATCAGCTAAACAGACCCTAACAGTCTTTTGTTAAGAGAGAGAATGTTGCATGCCCATCTGTTTGAGAGTAAAATTTGTGAGCAAACTAATGAGGGAAGTTAAAGGAAGATTGTTGTGGGGGAGGAGGAGAAGGCGGGGGAAGTACAATTTTAATCTTTTATCTTCCACAAAAGTGATTAAATTTTTTACTGACTCTCTCTCTCTCTTTCTCTCTGTCTTTTAGATTTCCTGTAAAAACAATACAACAGCATAGAAAAAGTACTTGACAATTTTTTTCATATTTTCTTTTCAATATATTATTAATGTTAAAAATGTTGCTTTATAATCAGAGAAGACATCTCCAAATGAAAATTTGTTTATTTTATTTTTTTGATAATTTGCATAATACTTTTGGATGTACCATTAGAACTTCAACATGCTGGTCTCCATTCAGGGAATTTTGATAGCTGAATGAGTGACAACAGTGAATATGCCAGGTTTGTTTCAGAATGTTTCATCAGATTGTTGCTGATTTGATGACTTCTACATAGCAACATTCTTTCATAAGTTGTTAGTGCACACACACACACCCACACACACAGCTTTTACAAGGGAGACAAACCTGGTGGGGAAAAGCTTAGAATGCGTTGTCATTTCTGAGTCGTGTGTGGCTTGGCTTGATCGACTGGCATGTAAATGTCTTTTATAGCACTTCATTTTTAGATGTGGGAGGAAATCAGCAGGTTTAGAGGAAACTCAGAGGAAGTGAACTTGGGCCCTTGACCTCAAAGTTCCAGCAGTCTAACCACTGATCTACCATGCCACCACCCTCATTTCATGAGGTCGTTTACAAGCAGTGAAATCCTGTCAGTTTATTTTACGCTGTTTCAGATATGGTGTATAGATTACATCTATTATAAACAAATATATTTTTTAAGAAAATGGTAGTGGACTTCTTTGTCTTGGTATTCATGATGATAACTGGGATAAGAATAGATTTTTGTCTGTTAGCCAGCTATCATGCTTTTGAGGTAATGTCATGTCACATGATAAGAGTTAAATTAATTTTTTATTTATGCTCAGCAAATTCTTTTTTTTTCTCGTTGGTTCATGTTAACCATGTTTACTTATTTTTCTCACCTTTGCCAGCTATGGCAATAGGGCTCATGCTGTGAGAACACATTGATAGTGAAGAGAAATGTCATGTAGCTTGTAATTGTGCACAGCTGTTATTTACTTGTGACACAACCATTTACTTATGATGGCATTTGCTTACCATACCGCTGTTTAAAAACCTGGATAGATGCCATTTACTTTTCAGTCAGATGAAGAGGTCATCTTTTTGTTGTTGATGATAATAGATTGAGTATTGAGTATTCTCGGATTTCTTTGCAGCTGTTTCAAGTCTGTTATGACTCTTGCTTATTTAGAAGAAAATTTGTAAAACTGATTAGTTCTATATTTTATTAGGGTTTGTTAATTATTATCAGTGCTGTTAAGAGCTTACAAATTGTATGCTATATTGTTAGTGTGAGGTATTTGACAAACTTTTAAAATTAAAAATATATTTTAAAATGTGCAAAATTCATTCAACTATTAACTAGAACTTGGATTAGTTTGACTGACACTGATTTTGATGCATGGATTCATTGGAGTTATGGTGATATGTGATAGTCAGAATCTATAGCTAGGGTGGGTAAACTTTAAATTCTTGGGTTTTTTGTTGAAATAATTTATGTACATTTGTTCAATCTGTGGCACAAAAAAATACAGTATGAAGGTTTGTTCCTGTTGGTGCTTCTCTCTCAGTAACAAAAAAAAACAAGGTCTTCTGTACCAACATCTCAGTGGGATGTGCAGCCAGCAGCTGTCCAGTTCTATTTTTTTAGCAGGGAGCCCTGGTTTTTCACAAAAGTCAGAAATACAAATCACCTCCATGGAATGGAGAACTCGAATAAGACTTGGGTAGAATGGCATTGAGCAGTTGTTGTCAACCACTCATATGGCCTTATGATTCCTTGATGTCTGGAGGTTGTTGGTTGGTTATGTGAGCGGTTTGGCTTCCAGTTAACAGCTGACATGAATCACCACTCCTGTACCATGCAGCTTTCCAAACCATTTGAGCAATTACACAACCTAGTTTTTGGTTGTTAATTACTTGAGAAAAAAGGCTTTTATAATGTGTGACTACCACTGATCCCAATATTTTGTCGTGTTAGGGGTCCCCGCCCCTCAGTATGCAGGTTGAACATACTGTACAAGTGCTGCTTGCAGACTTGGAAAATTGTAGAGCTTTGAATATAGAAAATCTAATACAAATCCTTGTATACGTTTGGCAGCTTCCTGCCTCGTAATAACTAAATTAAATATCATGGTCAAGCAGAGGATAAATTTTAAAAAAAAAGAATAAATATTTTAATTGTTAGAAATGTTTGCTGGTATTTGTATGTAGATATTGGTGAAATTTGTAAATTTAATGAACATGTACAGAGAAAACGATTAGACATTGCACATATCGCTGATAACTTTGAATTGACCTCACAGGTGTTACTATTTTGTTTTTCCAAAGGAAAATTTCATTGCAAGCAAGAGTAAGGACTTATTTTTTCTAGAGTTATTTCCCTTAGATTACATGTTTTTAAGCAACTCGAGTTATCGCCCTCAAATTATCTGCTTCTAAATCGTGTACTGTTAGAAAAAGAGGACTGATTTATTACGATGATGTTTTTTGGAGGACCCCTGAGAAATTAAGAAGGTTAGCATATATATGTAAACTATAAACAAAGGTGCTTAGCAGGTCAATAGTAGAGAGTTCAGAAGTTGGGTGGCTGAGTCTATACTGCTGAAGCTTAAGCAATTACAACTTAACATGACAAAGATCTTAGGCATATCCATGTTTTATAAATATAGATGAGCATCTGTGGTTGAGTACTTGCAAATTATTTCTGTAGCTGCTCTAAAGCAAAGAGTTAATGTGGACTGGTAGAGTCTGCCTGGGACAGCTGGCCAAAGATGGTCAGTCACAACTTATTTGTCACCATATTTATATTGAGCTTATCTGTACTCTCTTTGTGAACATGCATTATCATGAGACTGCTTATTCTTTTTTGAGTCATGGTTGAGCTTGTTTTAATCCTTCTCAGCTCATTAAATGGCCATTCAATAGTAGCATTACTGGAGGTGTGACTAAAGAAGTTTTCATATCACCCCAATTTCACTGAATAATAATAGCTTATTGTATCTGTCTTTTTGATCTTGTAAAGTGCTGAGCTGGGTTTTAAGAAGTCTTGGGTTTATGTTAGAGGCATAAAAGGCACAAACAGCAGATGGATCTTGGTCATTATTCTCTGCAGCTGCTTCAGATTCATATACACTCCTCCATACTCTGGCTGATGCTTTGTTATAAATAAATCTGTACCACCCCATCACACTTGGGGATAGTAAAGAGCTTCTTCAGTTTTCTGGGTGGTCTCCTCATGCAAAGTCCTAGGTCATTTACATCTAGTTTTTGAGCTCTGCTCAACCTTCCCCAAAAGGGACCAAATGCTTTCTCTTTAAAGTTTCCAGTTGTTACTGCGAGGGCTGCTATCTGGGCTTCTGCAGCGAAAGCAGCGGGACTTTGTAAAGCCCTACTTATGTTGTACTGTGCCTTAAAAGTCAGATTTCTTTGTATGAAGAGATGTAGCCATTATGTTCCTCATATTTCTGCATTTTTCATGTAAGTATGGACTTCATTCCTGAGCTGTAATAGTAGTTAAGAGCATCTTCCCCAGCTGTACATCTTGAATGAGATGTTGTTCGAGATTAAATAAAGGTGCATGCTACCAGGAAATTTTAATTTGGGAAATACTCAGTCACTATATAAGTGGAGACTTTTGATTGTGGCTGCTTGACAAATCGCTGAAGCCAGGTGGGTGATGCAGTAGTTAGGCATTAAAAAAAACAAGAGAGAAAATCAGATTGAATGAGGTTTATATGTGAAACAAATGTGGAAAGCAACAAAAGGATGAGAAACAACAAACTATTTGCTAGGTGCAGTAGTCCTATCACTGAAGTTACATCTATGTCTGCTGTAATAATATAATTTCAGTTGTAGTTTCTCTTAGTATTCCATACTGCTGTATCTAGAGATGGTTTTCTTACATGTGATTAGCATCATCTCTGTGAACTGCTTACATTTAAAAGGACAAACACTTTTTGGGGGGGTGGTATGAGGCTGTATATCTCTGGAAGATTATTATGTATTGAATAAAACTTTGAAGACCAATAGGATTTCACATTGCACCCATTTCTCCTCCTCAAATGCATTCTGTATTAGAGTGAGTAATTTCTAAATGCACCTCCATGGTACCCAGAGATAATAAATTGCTAGCACACTCAAGGCAGAAGTTACATGATCTCTGTCTATTGAAATATAGTTTAAAAGAAAAAAGAAAAGATAAAAGCAGATATCTCATTGTTGTCAACTTTTAATTTAAATGAACATTTTTGTTCTATTTTGGAATATCAGGTACAGTAAATTCTTGGTATTAATGTGGTCACAGGAAACTGTCCTAAATGCATTATAAGGGTCTCAGATTGTGGAACTTTCTGTGCCGTGAACTAATGTTCAGTTTATCATGGTTATGTCTTCCCCTAATGTAAACAGCATGAAAACACTTTTTAGGTTAATTTTAATAGCTTATCATAAAATGTTACGTCGATCTAGCTACTACACCTGTAGTACATTGATCCTTGGTCAATCTGGTTCTCATCTGTGCAATTTAGTCCGTAAAATGGTAAAAGATAATCTCATATCCTGATGCAACTTTATTTGAAAAAATAGAGGGAAAATTATAAAAAGGTCTGGCAAACGTGATATAGCTGTGCTATATCTGAATGTCTGCTAAATTGAACCGTGTTGGAATGAGGAATTACTGAAAATTTTCCTGCATATTTAATTTTTTTATTCTTTGGTTATTCTGATGAAGACTGCAAAGTGAGTTGCTGCTCCTTCCTTTACATTTTAACTATTAAATTTTTACTTGAATTATATAGAAGTTTAAAATCAATGATGTTTCATATGATGCAAAAGCAATCATCAAGTTTTCATCTTTTAAAAAGTATTTTAATTCTAACATTATGTATCAAGGCCTTATTCAATATTTTAAAATTCTATTTCTTTAAAAATTTTATTTCACAATTTCCTTAATTTTCTAGTGGTGTTAATTTGAACTGTCCAACTCCACCTCATAAACCTAATGGAACCACATGCTTGGACCAGTAAGTAACTTACCTTTCTCATCACTTGTAGATACTAGAATTTCTATAAAAGAATGTACAGTAAGGACTGCTCCAACTAGTTGTTTCTGTCATTCCCTTGCTGCCAGCCATATAGATGCACATGCTTTCATCTCTGCTTAATTTTCTCAAATAACCTTTGAAAAGTGCATAAAACTGGACATTTAGTTTTAATGTCTATGGGTTATCTTCCTTAGTTAACAAATGATGTATCTGGTGCCCAAAAACAAAGCATGCATTGTGCAAGAGTAATGTTGTAAATAAAAATTATGACAGTAAGAAAGGAACATGTCCAAAATCTGATTTGTAATTGATGTTGGGCTTTGGTTTACCCATCTGTAAGTGAATGCCATAAATACAATAAAAGCTAAGATAATTGGGCATGGTACTGATCATATTACTGTAGTCACGAAAGCTGGTGTATGTAACTACTAGACCAGTGTGTCATATATGGGTTAGGGAAAATTTTGACTTTATATTATACATTAATTTGGACCTGTCATGATAATATAGGGCACTATAATATGGCCCCACTATTGTTGTTTTTTTTTTCTTTTCCACACTTAAGTTATTTCACATGCAGTGTGGCCAGAAGAATAAATACCTAGATCCCTCAAAACTGCTGCTTATGTCCAGTTATCGATGTCATCTCATCATCATTTTTTTTTAAAAATCCCCTGCTGATGTCTGTTGTTGACATGTCTCCAGTAGGTAAGAGAAATCACCAGAATAAAACATTGTAAGTTCTGCTGAAATTGTATTGGATTCTATATATTCTGTTTTATCAACAAAAATAGGTGTTATTTATGAAAGAACCCGTTTAAGTGATGTTACACATGCATGTGAAAAAAGGTATAAACAGCCCTAAAAGTTAAGGAACAAACTAGTCTTTTATGCTCTGAAATAGAATGTTATCAAATTAAATTTTGATAAATAAAAACTGATTCTTATTTTTTTTGGTTAATAATTAGGTATTTGTTACTAAGGATTGCTTCTCTGGTCAGTATACGGCGTAGATTTGGCCATGGGGGTTGTGCTTGTCATGGTGGCCTCTTTAGTTTAATTTTTTACTGCCAGGCCAGTGTTAAAAGGGTTATCATGGGAGTTAACACTTGATAGGAAAACTGGGGGATTTTGTGTCTGCACACACCTCAACATAAACATCACTGGGTATTCCTTGAACAGATTTCCTGTGGAACTACTGAATAATCTAGACTGCATTCCTACTAAAAGTTGCATCAATGTAACAAAGTAGTGATAGACTAGAAAGAGATAGAAATTAAATACCGATAGGACATTTATTTATTGTCCAGTATTTTATAGAACTTTGTGAAATGGCACAGAAAAAGTATAATTGTAAGTATTGGTGTTAGATGTATCATCATCATTTAACAATGGAAGTGTCTCTTAATGTCTTAATTCTCATGATTAAAGTTGATATCAAGTGTAACCTTCTCTTGTATAGATAATTTCTTCCTGCCATCACCTTAAATTGCTCAGGATTTCAAATATGTATTTGTTGTATTTCTCTGCCACTTCTGCAGAGCCACTACTTCAGCAATATTCTAAATAAGAGGATTCCTCTGTGTAATACTTCAATTTGATCCCAGAGATGTTCCATTGGGTTTAAATCTGTTTGTAACTGGCTAAGCAATGAACTGAATCCCATGTCCTGGAGAGATTGCATGACTGCAGCCACATGGCGAGGTTTGGCATTGTTGTCCATGAATGTTGGTCTAATAGCAAGTGGGTGGTCATTAAAGAATGTTTTTATGATACCCGTTGGCACTTAATGTTCCAGGCACAATGATAAGAAGATGAAACTTAGTTATAAGATTGAATCTACTGCTGCAGGCAGAAGTCTTGCGGAGTATATTTTTTTGATTTTAAACATTTTGCCAAAGTTTGTCTCCTGCATTTTTCCAGTAGTTAATTTACTTTCCATCCAATTTACCCTACTTCACGTTCTTAAATTGCACTGGAAAGGTTGACTGGCCAGATTAAGTCTGACTTTCTCTGACATTCTTGGACAGGGTTCCTGGTATGGTAACCAAGATCATCCATTTATCTTGTTATTGGTTGTTCAGAGGTTTCCCTGGTCAATGGTATTGTGAGAGGATTGTGGTGCATTGTCCAATATGTGCTTTATGAACAACACATTGATTAGCAACAAGATGGCTGAGCATTGCATCTAAATCACCTTCCAATACAGGAAACCCTATATTTTCCTTCCATTTATTTGGACATTTGTGTATAATGTCTGTCTTGTATAAAATAGAAGTCTTAGAGAGACAAATTTATATTGCTTTTTGCATGTAAAGATTGTCATGTCATATTTTCAAAGCTAACCCCCATGTAAATGCATGATTAAATTGTGTTAACTGCAAGAGGCTTGTGTGAGAATATCAACAACATGCTCAAAGTTTAGTCATTAGTTCACTCATCTGTAAAATTGTTTTGCTTCAAACATCTTTTGGTTAATATGAAGGAAAACACGATGGTACTTATGTTGAGGTGTATTTACAATTTTCTTTTTCTCGTGTATGAATGGTGTTTTTCCAGATCAGTGGTTCCACCTTCTGAAGGTTTTCATCAGTGACAGCAATTGGAATTGGTTTAGGGCATTTTTAATATCTACTACACATTATTTTCCTCGAAAAAATACATACACACTTTAAGGAGTAGTGTAACCAGAATTTCTTACTGCATGGGTAGGGACATAGCTCATACTTTCATGAACAATGGCCCCTAATGTGAAATTTGAATTGGTCCAGTTGTGGAACTGGAAATTTTCAAAAGTATTTCTTATTTGAAAGGGACTTTGCACCACAACAGACAGCTCTGGACTCTCTCAAAAATTGTACTTCAAATCATTATTGTTTACACATGCAAAGTTAGAGTTAATAATTAATGAGAGTAAACAAATGTAATCTTTGTGCTTTGCTTGCCAACCCATTAATCATGTCTTCCGCATTTAGTTTGGCAGCTAGTTCACGATAAATGGTTGCCATTGCCATGCTAGATAATCGTCCTGACCAATAGACCTCAAATAAGATTTTAATCTCCACAGAGCTCAAAAGGATACATTTGTACTAACAAAAAAAGAGAGGAAAATCTGGAAATGTTATGGATAATCATTAAAAAAAAATGATGACATTTGCAAAATTTTTATCTCGTCTGAAATCAAGAACTTTAAGAACATTCTTTAGTTTGTTATGATCAGTTTTTCCATCGATAAAACCATCTCAGCAGTTCACTTCATACAGTACCCTGCACATCAAGAGCAGCTTTCTAAAGTTTCAAAGCCCAAGTCAGGGTCGGCTGCTGTTCTGGCATAAATACTGGAATGGCCTCAGTTCAAACCCCACTGTACCTTGGATATACCACTGGCTCCAACTGCACTGCACATTCTGCTCCAGACTGTTCAGCTTTAGTTTCTGAATCTGAAAGCCTGGGAGATCTGCCCTCTATGAGAAATTAACCACATTGTGAGAACTTTCTTTAATGCCCTTTCCAGGCAATATGTTTAAAGAAATAATAATAATAATAATAATATTTTTTTTAAAAAAAGTTTCTCTTATACACTTTTCACATGTGTACATCTTAAAAGTATGTGGGATATTGAAACAACAATTCAGCTTGTAGGTTTGAATAAGCAAAGTAATTTTTTAGAAGAAGATTTTAGCATGAATTTTCTTTGCATAATTAATTAGTAAATAGCTAAAATAAAAGCAAAGGAAAATGTTATTGGGCACAGTTATTCTAAATTCTGGTAGACTTAATACATTTAAACTTCAGTAAAGCCATAAACTTCAGTAAAGCCAGTTAGTAAGATTGGCTGGCTTTGAGGTTTTATCAGCACCTAAAATGAGTTATGAGATAAACCTCATTAGTAAATCCCATAAGTCACTGAATAACTTTGAGCCAATTTACTCAAAACAACTGGTAACAAATCTCCAAGAAAATAATGAATCCAAATTCTTTTGCTGTTAAATTTGGTTTTCATCTAATTCTACTAATAAAATTACAAATCAGTTTTAGTCTTGTATAGAATTCAAGAAAAAAGGTTGATTAATAATAATAATTCTCTCTCTATGGACTGAAACTTGTTTATTAGTGTAATTTTACCTCAGCAAAACAAGATGTTAGATAAGTGCATTAAAATCACTTAAAGGGGTTTATGACGTGGAGGCCATAGACAGCATCAGGTCATATCGATAAGGCAATGTAGAGCAGTTGCCATTTCAATGTTCATGTGTGACATTGATGTAGTGGCCTGTTGGATGGGCTCCTGTCACTTTTTAAGAACACTGATATTATATTTTAGAAATGACAAAAGAACCCTTAACAATCTACGTATGTCATCATTGAGATTCAGAGATAAGACGTGTGCTTGCATCCTCTAGCCAGCTGTAACATGTTTATATCTTTAATCTGTTTGTACATGCACATGGGCAACAGAAACCCTCATGATTTTTAACAATAGAAGATTGTCTGCCACTTTGGTTTGGGCTGCAAAGAACCGTCCTAGAACTTAACAAGAGTGGGCAGAACACCACTGACTTTAGAATGGGAGGGGGAGAGAACTTACTTCTGGTCTGTAGTGGAAGGGGAAATACAAGTGTCTTAAGAACTGAAGAGAATCTTCATTACTGGCCACTCTAATCCACACATGGAGCAAGCATGGCTTTTTATTTTTTTCCCCACTGCCCATTAATGAGGCTAATATTTTATTATTTATAATTTTTTTCATTGCCATTCCTTATAAGGTAATATGCCCAATTTTATTGCTCTTGATTTTTGTTTATTTTTAATTGGAACTTTAAGTTAATAATAATAATAATAATAATAATAATAATAAAAATTAAATGTCTTCAGTCTAGCAAAATGAATCAAATAAGCAAACTTTCTAAAACAAATGTTGGACAATTCCTGGTTTCATTTTTTTTCGTCCCACAAGGAAAAACTAGAAATCAAAATTTCCTGAAACATTTAAACTTACGATGCCCTTTTCAGGTGAATAGAAAGAAATGGGTTTGTTGTTACACTTTCTGATCAAAATGGGCATAATCTAGATTTATTAAAGCACTTATATTTTAATGAAGTGTTGTAAGAAATAAAAAAAAAACCAAATAATTTGTATTTAGGTTTCTTAAACTATTTTCAAAATCTTAAAAATATGTTGTGTAAGTAACTATTTGAGAAAACAAAACAGTTCCCTTTTCCTGGAACACTTTTAATTGGTAAAAGGGTTAACAATGTAAATTTTTGATAAATGGCCTATATACAAAAAAAAAAAAAAAAAAAAAAACATTTCAAACATCTGTTTTATTTTTTACTATATAATTATTCTGCCCTCTTTTTCTTCTTTATAGGGGAAAATGTCATGATGGTGAATGTTTGTCATTTTGTGAAGCCAGGGGCTTGATATCCTGTGTCTGTGAGAATCGTAAGTTGGTAGGAAATAACAAAATAAAAGCGCAGCTGTGTTAGCTGAACTTTCTCTCTCTACAATAGGAGTCACATCTCTTGTTTCTAATGTGTCACTGGATTATTACAAGTACATCTGCATTCAGCGATGATTGAAGCAATACTCGGATTATTTGTGGGGGGGTCAGGTCCCCAAAATGACTGCTGGTTAGAAAATCTGCACACACCATCCCACATTTTAAATTTATCATAAAATTCCAACACGAATAATAAGCCAGGTCTTGATTTACTAAACCTATGAAAAGTAATATTTGGTTTATCAACTGCTGATCAGCAAGTAATTTTGAATTTTTTCTTCTTTTTTTTTTTAATTTGAAAATCCAATTTACCTTTCTGTGTTATTTTTAATTGTAACAATTTCAGTTGATGTAGTGTGCATGCGGTGTTGTCGAGTAAGTCAGCTGGCTAAATGCAGTGTTTATAAAGCAGAATCTGTTAAACTTCCTGATGGTCGACCATGCATTCGAGGATATTGTAAAAATGTAAGTTAATATTATTGATCTCTCCTCCCTTTTTGTCATTTAAATTTTTTCTGGGGGGGGGGGGATTTTGCTTTTCTGAACCAGTTCATCCACCTGGATTTTTCTAGTTACTCCAGTTTCCTCACTTCAAGTCAGTAGCCTCGTTCGTGCAACACAGTTAATGAACTATGGATTCCCCAAGGGTTTCACTGCCTTCTCAGAATTGCGACACACCCCACATAAGCTGGTGTGTCCCCTGTGGGCATTTTTTATTTTGAAATATACTTGTAAATTATAAATTAATGTCTACCACTTAAGATGTTTATTACATCACTGAAATCCCTCCACCTTCAAGTGCCATCTTCCATACTCAAAATTCCAAACCTGGTGGCTGTGATATGATGACTGCCAATGAAACCTGTGAAGATCAACAAAAATGAGCTTCATGACATCAGTTTATCATTTGACGTCTGCTTAACGATGTAATGCCCCATGACATTGTGGTTATAGCAAAACCAGTAACCCCTCCTCATTCCAATGATACAGGCATTCAGTCTACATTGCATGCGTGTCATACTGTAGATGCAGGGACGTTGTTTCATTCTTTTGACAAGCTGCTGATAGTGTCAGTTCTTGGCATGATATTACACTGTTAAAGATGCTCTCATGGCTAGATAGGTGCATTGGTCAGCATTGCTCTGACTTAAGAAAACATTACCTCATTATGCATACAGAGAGGGAGGGAGGCAGATAAATATTTGGTAGGGCCACTGCAGTGTTTGTGATGGCTGGGCAAAGAATCAGTGAGGTTCTCAATCACCTTCTGATCCAGGTTTTGCTGAAGATATGGTAGTGTTTGCCTTCACTATTGTCTCTTCCAGCTAGGTGTTGTTTTGGAAGTATGGACAGTAGAATGGCGGCATCTTTATTACCACTAGGTTTGGCCACAGGATGGACTGTTGAAGTTTGGACTTGCCAGAGAAGAGAACAGACTATCGATACTACAAGGATATGTTCAACACCTGCTGGGGCCCATTCTCTCTGCATGTCTTGTAGTAGATACACACAAAGCTGCTTTGGCTAATGCAATGTAGAGGCCAGGAGTTTGAATATTTAAAAAGAAGAGTGTTGATACTAATTATGGCAACATAAATAGTCTCTAAACTTGTATAAGCACCTCCTTTAGATAAATTTATACATATATTATGATAGTAAGACAGGGGCTTTGATGATGTTAAAGTTTAAGGTGTTCTGTTTATAAAATGTTTGGAAAATAACCATTAAGTCCAGCAGAGGAGTTGTCTTCATTTTTGCTACCTCATTTAAAAAACCAAAATTATGACAGAAAAAGACTTTTAATAGAATTCTCTCATTGCATTCTGGGATAGTATGAATCATTGTCTGGGGCGGTACTCTGAATGTTGTCTCCATATCTAATGGTTCTCTCTTATTGCGGTCTAAGTTGAACTTTTGTGCTAATGTTGTTGCTCATTCTGCATCCACTGATCCTATTGTAGGGTATTTGCAAGAAAATTGTTCAGAACTTGGTTCAGAGATTCTATAACCTGATTGATGATTTCACCATCGACAAAGCCAGTAAGTTTACTTAGTTACTACTCCAACCATTCCCATTACCTGATTTAGCTTTCAGATGTTTACACAGCGGAACACTGATTATCTAAACCCTACATAGCAAATGCCTAAATTTTGACAATTTTTTTCTTCTTTTCATCTTTTCTCATGGTGGAAACCTCTGGACATACTTCAGTTTATATGTTGGCTTTCAGGTCATAGCCTTATTAATTTAAAATAGCAGGAGTTTGAATTAAACTGTCAGCCGGTCTGTCACAATCAATAAACTTCTCTAAGCTGCCACTCTGAAAAAAGAAAGAAATGATTTACCTTTTTATTCAAGTTGTAATTAGCACAAAGTGTCAAAGGGGACAGAGACCCTTGTGTGAAGATTCATTTGAACTGTTGTACAATTTAAGAACTTAATCATGCCTGGAAAGCGAAAGCGTTTTTTCTGTTGATGGTAAATGAAAATTGTTGATTTGTTTAGAGATGGGAGAGACTACAGAGCAAAGTCAGCTCCAGGAAATATCATTTCAACTGCAAGACTTTGCATGTTCAACACTTTTATAATAGAGATTTCTCTATATTTGGGCTGCATCTGGTGATCAGTTAGATAAAGTTGTCCACCTCTTGTGAAGGCATGACTACATAAAGGCTGATGCTTATTGCAAAAATCTTGCAAGTGATCTAGAGTTTTAAATGTCTTCGAGATTGCTAAAGGGATTTTAGAATCACCACGGTATACAAAAGCTACCTAGAAACAGCCTGTACAGCATCCTTCATTAACCCCACCTTCAAAGTCTGATGGAAACTGAGGATCTCAGACTTGACCAAATTTGTAATGCTGATGAAAGTGGATTATACTGAAAGGTTTCACTTCACTGCACTCTAGCAGGACAAGCTGCTGGCTACAAGAATAAAATCAACAGATTCTGTTACTCTCTTTGAATGTGTGCTTCATAATAATCTGTCAGCCTTACAGGAAGAGCCTACAGTTAAGACGTTTCAAGATTATCTTTTGAATTGGTTTTAATATGCCATCTAAAAGATTGCCCAGGTCTGAACATCAGCCTAGCCACCTACACTCCAGAAATGCTTGAGTTAACAAACAGATGACATTATAGGTATGGTTCATCATTTACCAAACAGCCAGGAAAGGTTAATTACAATACTGATGACTTAAACGTCAAATTCTGTTAGACGATGACATTATCAAAACAGTTACTTTAAAAGAGGCCATGGATCATGCTAATGCAAATGAAGTGCATGCAGGAAATGGCTGCCAAAAGTTCGGTCAGCTATTAATTTTTTTAGTTTCATCTTACAAAATAAAATGCATAACAATACTAAAACGAAGCCAGATGGCTATTTTACAGAATACTAACCACAACGGTTTTCTTTTAGCAATTTTCTTGTACTTTATTATTTGAAAAAAGAGAAACATTTGTTCTTATTAAAAACTTGTATTGGATATTCTTTTCATTAATAATCACATTTCCCAATGCATTGCTCTTCCAGCTCTGTTTTTTTGTATTAATGTGCCCAACTAAGCACCCTTGTGATGTAACTTGATCTAGATTTACAGTAATGATATATTACCTTTCAATACAGAATTTTTTCCTTCACCAGCCACCATTGTAAACAGATGGCATGCAAGCGTCCCTCTGCTAGAGATACCAAAAAAAAAAGAGAGAGTTCTGTTCAGTCTAAAATGTTCTTCTGATGACAATTAAAAATAAGGAAAATTTTAAAACTACACCCAGTCTGTTATTAGCCAAAACAATCGACCAAAGATAACAAATTCAAGCAGAATGCACCTTACAGATTGGTGTGCGCGCACACGACGCCATCTCTCTAAATAATGAAGGTTTCACATTCTGTAAACAATAAATTATTGTTGATGGATGCATTTTTTTACTATGTATTTGTTTTTTTTCTTCTTGCATTTCTCTTTCAGTTGAAATTTTGAAAAGTAACATTGTAGGTTTTGTTGTATTTCTCTCTCTCATCATATGGCTACCTGTTGGATGCTGCATCTATTATCAAGTGAGTAGAATGATATTTTTTTTGTAATTTATGGGATATTTATGATAAAACCTTGTTAATTAATAGTAAAACTGCTTTTTTAATTATTTTTCCAACATTTAAAGCATCAGTTTCGAAAATAGATTAAAATTCTCTTTCTCTCTCTCTCTCTCTCTGTTTTAAAAGAAAAAAATTGTGGGGACATAAACCAACTTGTAACATAAAGCTTGGAATTTACAAAAAATATTGCAATTATATATATAACTCCAGGTATTAAATTTTAATGTTTTTTTCAAGTAAATAGATGGCAATTAAGGTTTTTATGTAGAACCAATGTAATCACACACATTTTTTATGGCTCTTACCAACTAACAGTGAATGAAGCAGTTGCCAGGGGATTGGCCAAGAGGTTATGGGTCACCTCTTTATTGGTTGCTAGGTGGTGGATGGATGTGATTATGTAAGTTCTCCATAGACAAATGTCTGTCTTTTCATTTACTTATGAAGTGTGAATCTTTAATACCTGGAATGACTATAATTTTAATGTCTCTGTCTCTCCTTTTCTGAGCAGGATAATTGCCACAAGGTACTCTAGAAAAGGAATATATTTTAACAGAACCTTTTATCTTGTATGGAACTATAATTAAAATATGGACTATTTTATTAAGGGAATGAAGTTTATTCTGAAAACTCAGTTTTCATTAATTTTGCAAAAATCTGAAATTTGTTTTGAGCGCAGATTTGGAGATGTGGAATAATTTGCCACCATATCTATGCATGCTTAGCACCTTATAAACCTTTGGTATCTTGAAAACAGAAGACAGTCTGATGTCCAAAAACTCTCTTGTTTTCCTTATTAATCATCATAGGTCTTGAAGCGCGTTATGTCTTTTTATAGGACAAGAAAGAAAATGAAGAAGATATGAGAAAAAATATAACATTCAAACAAAAGGTAACTTCAGTATTTCATTTTTTTTTATTATTTAAGTAAAATATTAACAATTCCTTCACTTAGACCTGCAAATAGTGGAGTGAATTTATTTCTAATAAAATGCCCCTTTTTTAAAATTATTGTCCATATACATAATGTACAAAGCTTGAAATATAAATTTAGTGACATCTGCAATATCGTTGCCAGTCAAATACGAAAAATTTATTCCAATTTTTAAAAAGTAAAGGTTAGATACATCAGCAGCTGCTAGCTTTACCACGCATCAATAATGGGATGAGTCATTGAAAATGTTGCTTCAGATTTCTGTTTTGCTTATCTGTTAGAAATATAGAAATGGCGTAATTTGTGGTCCATGAAGATGTAAAATTTCCACTCATATCTATGAAAACAATAACCATTTCTGAAAATTACTAAATGATATTTGAATATTTAGCCATTTGTGCTGCACCAAATATTAAATTAATAAACTTGGAGGTCATAAAATGAAGTGCTGTTTACCTTTTCACTAAGACCTACATAAATGGATCTCTTGCCATTCTCTACACATCATCTTTATCTGCAATTACGATACTATTACTCGGAATAAATGATGCGTAAATGTACATGTTTGGCAATGTTTTAAAAGATAGCAGAGAGAAAACACTATCTAAAATCTCTGTTAATATGTAAAAAAAAATTAATCTTTAAAAAATGTTGTTTAAAGTCTGCCTTGATTTTGTTTATTCCACAAGTTGACTGACTGTAACAATTTTATGGCACTAATCGTTTAGCTTTTTCTGAACACCCTTGTTTACCATGATTTAGTGAGTAACTGAATAGTTTGCATGGATTCAAGTTACTTAATGAACACGACTTGTATGCCTCTAAATTGCATCACAAATTGTAATTGAATGTGATGTACATGTGACTGATTACATTTTTGTGATGCTAGAGTCAGTTATTTAAAGATGAAGTTTTTTATCGTTGTTAGAACTGCAAAATAAATATTATTTTACAATGTCACTATTCATTATGCTATGAATGGGAATGGAGGAAACAAATGCTACTTGCTGAGATCAAAACAGTTAGGTTACTAACGTTGTTTTTGAGTTCTAAAATGTGAGAGAGATTCTGGATAAAATTGCCAGAATGCTTTTCCCTTGAAAAAACATATCTGAGAGAAAAAGAGCCTTCAAGTACCTGTTTGAGTAGGAATTGAGAAAAGTGGACGACAATTGACTCTAAGTTCATTTCACGAGTAGAATGAGTCTCCAGAAAACAGGTTGTGAGTAAATAGGAATAGTTCTGTGTTCTAGCGTAGTTAATTTAAATAACTCTTGAGGATCTGTTGGCTAGTTTTAGCTCGTAGTGAGTTTTTGTTTGTCTGAAAGCAGTTTCATAAATACAAATGATCTGGTGGAGAATTAGAAACCAGTTAATGCTTTTATTAAGAAACAGCACAGAACTTTATGCCACTTATACACAAATACTTCTGTTAAAGTCAACATTTTTGGTCATTGGAAAATCTGACCAATCAGGTGACTGCTATATAGATTTAATAAAAAGGAAGGAAGAAAGAAAACAAAAGGCATTTTTGAGAGTTCTACAAGCGACTATTTAGGTGGAGCATAGCTGATTTATAGCCAAGGCCAGAAGTTCTGCATCATTCTGGAAATAACAAGAAAATCCATCTCCAAATCAAGCTCATGGAGCTCGACTACTTTTAAATGTCTGCTTTTGAATACTTCTAATTGAGTCTCTCATGTCTTCCTGGTTCATAAGGGCCTTCTCAGAAATTATGTATTTGCTTGTTAAATTTCAAATTCCCATTTTTCCCATTAAGCACGTGGTAGAACTGTAAAGTGGTATGTGAATGTAACATTATTATGCAAAGTCAGCAGGTTTTGTTTTATCAAGCAAAATTTTCCATGGTTGTAAGATGGAATTTACTTGGCTATGTTTTTATAAACTGAAAATACATGTAATAATTTTTTAAAGCACATACAATACTGAGACTAGTATGTATGTTTTTTTTTATTGCTAAAATAAATGATTTCTTTTACATGAAACTACTCTTAAAGCTGTACATACAGTTGATTTTTTAACTAGTTTCCCTCTCTCACAACACATTTCTTAAGTGTGTATATAGTGAAACTATCATCCACACTTTTTTATTGTTAGTAGTATAAATATGTGTTATTGAAATTGCAAGAACCAGAAGATACCATTCCTGCAAACTTCATGATAACTTTCTGTACAAACATGAAGCTTATTTATAGTTCTGCCCAACTTTGTTTTATGGCTATTTGCTTTATTTTGCAGAAAACTGCTTTGATAGTTTTGACTATATATTTGCCTCATTTTCATGTTCAATATTTAATGCCATGGAGTAGATTTCCATAATTGCTGGATGTCCAGAGTAGATAACACTCTGCCATTGTTTTTGCACTGGATTGCCAAGACACTATCAGAAAGCTTGTCTAGGTGACATTTGCTGAGTATAGTCATGCAAATACAACTTTTAAGAATGCAGCAATTAAAATACACATCTCGTTTACAGTAAAAAGGTATTCATTTTTTGTTGTTCAAAATGTTCTATATTATTCATTTTCACAAAGTTTGAATATCCTGTTATCTGCAAAAGTTGCCCATAATGTAAATAAACAGAATTGTGCTGTATTCAGAGATCTGTCTTTATTAATGAATGATACTCTGTTCAACTACACAGATACCAGTGCACATATTCTCTCTCTTGTTTTCCTGCACTCTTTTTTCACACAGAATTATAAAGGGAAGCTAAATTTATTTAGTGGCTATTCAGACCTAAGAGTAGTTAAATTACTGTATTGCCAATTTAATTTTAGAGTGGTTTGAATGTAACTGTTGGAAAATTAAAGTTATAGGTCACACATTGTGGCCAAATTGATTATACAGCCAGCTTCCAATTTCCCATGGACTAGTTCAGCACCCACTGTATTTATTTGGGAAAATGTATTTTCTCCACATCTAGTGGTGGACAAAAGTTCAAGAATGGTGATAGAACAAACATAAAGTGACATGTAAAGTATTTAAAAATAAACATTCCATCTTGGGCGTTACACTGATAGAAATACATCAAATGGTCGGTAAATAATTTTCATGGCGTTTTTATCAGTTCTGTCTGATTGTTTGTTTTATACTCTCATTTCAGAAGAGTTTGACAAAGCAAAATAGTAATCTCAAGTATCAGTATTAGAAAAGCCAATACTTTTTATGCATGTTTGATATTTTCTAGTATTTTTATTAACCTCTGAGCCCTGATGGATTGACCTTTTTACAAACATTGCCAGTTGCCATTTGCAAACTTCATTTCCTAAGGTCCTGTTGTTAGGTGATTGCTGATTGGCTCCCTCACTTTGAAGATTGTAATAGACTTGGCCATGTGCTCAGAGCCTGATATATCAGGCTTACAGGATAGAGTAATGTTGGCATCCAAGCCCGAAATATCGGACTAATGTGGTTAATGACACTGAATCATAGATATTAGTAATAACATATCTTTAAAGTTGTGTAGATTCCAGTCTTTTCACTATAAAGACATCTTAGTAGTTTGTTTTTTGTTGTTTTTTTTTTTCAAAACTGAAGATCAGCTGGATTTATGTTTTCTGGGTGTATTTTTAATGGATATATATTTATTATACTGCATTATTTCAACATGGCTATATTTTTACAGCAGCAGATTTAGAAAAAAATTTGCAGATGAGAAGCCACATGATAAATTTGACTTTATTATTCAATTTGGTTTGAAGGACAGGCAGACACCAAGCCAGGTATTTTCTGGCATGCAAGCACTGCATTTTATTTTTCAGAACTCTGTAATCGGAGTAGATATTAGAAGATCTGACTGGTTGTGCTTTGCTGTTGTTTCCTGTGGAAAACTGTTTATTTTTACCATGTGGTCTAGAAATCAATCGCAGAGCAACATTGTACAGTAGTTCAGGCAATTTATGGTACATTCACTATGCACATGGAAATCAACTCCTGTATTATGTTCATTGTTGTTTTTAATTTTGTATCTCTTTAAATGAAACAAAATAGTAGTGGAAAGTAAACTTGAAAATGCTAAGATTTCTATATTGCTATACTTTGTTTCACTACCCTTTATGAATAGACCCAGTAATTCTGGCGAGACACTGGAGGAAATCTGTCACTGGAGATTTTATGGCATTCAGTAGAATAATGAATTGGTCTTATGAAGTTTTACATTTGTTTATTAAAGCTAACTTGACTCTGAAATTATAAGGCATTGTAGCACATCCATACTGTAATTTTCTTTTATATTATTTGAATCTGCAAACATAGTTTCTTTCTGTTCAGTGAACATTGGTGTTTTTTTTTTTTGTAGTTTCTAAACCGTTTTTACATTCCCATTTTCTGTGTGATTAAATTCCTGATTTTCATTTTTCTCTCACCAGGCACGCAATCTGATGGGAGGCATGAATCTAGAATTGATGAAACTGCAAGAGTCTACAGAGAGGGGAAACTAAAAATATGTGAGAGTGAAATGTTTATCGCCACTGCTATTTGATCCATGGATATACAAGCTTCCAGATAGAAGCAGCATGGAGTAGCTGACAAGCCAATCTCCCTTGTGGTTGTTGGATGGTTTGTTTCTGAGAAAATTTGATAAGGATTTACTGGACAAATAAATACATCGCTACTTTTGAATGACATTAATGATTACATCTAAAATAGCTTATGAACTTGAGCATGAGCATAATAAATCAGTGATATTAACAAGGTATGTGCATTCAAATGCAGTGCTAAACAGTGGGAGATGTGTAAAGACCCGGGATTGTGTATGTGTCAAAATCAGAGACCACCTTTCCACTTGTTTGCTTAGCAGTTCTTTTGATGCTGTGTCTGAAGATGTATTTATTGATTCTTCTGGCTTTGAAGGGAATGACTGAATTACTGAAATGAAGCATGGTACAGAACTGTGAAAAGTTGACACTTTCTCTGCGCTAGTTATCTTGTTGCATCATGGGTACTGATGGTATCAGTCCTTATTTGTTCAATAATACCAGTAAATATAGTGATTGAAAAAAATAACAACAAAAATCCTGAAAACTTTAGAAATAATTCACCACCTGATCTTCAGACATATTTGTCTTTTATAATTAGTATGTAATGGGGAAAAAGATATCAGAATTTTGTATCTTTATGACTTTGCCTGTTTGTTTAAAATTTCTCACCTCTAATAGTGTACCTGTGAATGTGAAACCACACTGTCTGTTTTTGATACTAAAATTCATTTTGCTGAGAAAAAAATACATCGTAACTATTTTAAACATCAAAATTATTTTTAGTTTTGTTTGTTTGTTAGAGGCTTTTAAAACCATTTACATACATTACACTATACATTCTGTGACAATGTTAGATATATTATACTGTAGTTATGAACCAGTAAGCCTTATTCTTGTAGGTTGACACTTTTTATTAATAAATATTCTAAAAACTTTATTTTATCTAACTGCAGATAGGATTTATTCTTGTTTTAAGTGTACAAATTGCACCTATTGAAGAGGAGAAGTGGGTACATGTATTGTTGCAGCAATTAAAATGTTATGTTATAAATAGCAATATCTTTGCACTCTGCTAAGTTCACAGGCTTGTTGACAGGACCATTTTGCATTATTCAGTTGTTGACACTGATTACAGAATTCTGACTTGTCATTCTCTTGACAAGTAAAATCAAAAGTTACATTGTATGGTGTGAAAAAGATTAAACTAATGGTTTATTGCTAGTAATCCTGTTTATATAGTTACACAAACTGGCTGAAAGGATGCCAGTAAGTCATAGTAAAAATAAAATAGACTTAATACTTGTGCAATAGCTGATTGATTGATTGATTGATTGATTGATTGATGTTTTTTTATTTTTAAAATAATTATCTAGCCAGTAAATAAAATGGAAACAAAGGCATACTTAATACAGGTGATTAATTTATATGAACAAAGAACAAAAGATAAGTTTAAATGCACATTAAGCTTAATGTGATAATGGAGTTCAAACTGAGAAATGAACATGCATATTTTCAAAAATTGTATTTTGGTAGGGATGTGTCATGGTATTCACAGGGGGAGATAACTGTAAACCCAGAGTCTTGGGATTTCAAGAGAGAATGTTTGTGGTCATTTAAATTTTGTGATAAAACTGAAATCAAAAGTGATGAAAATGATAACTGATCATTTTGTGATTAATGTTTTTGTTTTAAGTTCCATTTAAAACAAACTTAACCCATTTTGATATATTTTTTTCAATAAAGGTTGGACTGTGCTTTAACCTTTCATTTTAAAAGTAAAATATGAAGTTTGTCTCTGTAGATTATTTGTTCTGAGCTAGAAAAAAATGAAACCTTGATTACATAGCTTTTTATGTTTTAGTACTTCTGTTGTATTTGTATAATTGTAGTCTTATTAATGCACATTGCCATAGGTGTAATTGATCTGTGCCCTTTCTTTTTCAGGTGGTATGTTTTGTCATTGCTGGAACATACAGGTAAAAAATCAGACGTTTTCCTGACCCGGTGAATCTTAGCTCAATTTTTATGGATTTCTATGTCAACGGTATATTTATTTGTCGTCTGTACCATTTTTTTAAAACACGTATGTGGATGTTGTATAGCCCGAAACTATCCCTTCTTTGTGTCTACCAAAAGATTTCCGTTTATGTTCTTATTTTTATTCCTTGTGTTCTTACAACATCCAGGTACGTGTTTTAAAAAAAATGTTAGAGACGACAAATAAATATACCGTTAACATAGAAATCCATAAAAATTGAGCTAAGATTCAAATTGTAAATATATCTAACAACAATACTCAAATTATAAATTCTGTTTTTAATATCACCAGTGATTTTTTTCATGGTATGGTTGGTATTTGAGGTGAATTGTTGGAAGGATGCTTCAATTACATGGCATTAGTGTAATTCCAATTGCTATCAAAATTACTGCATCTTTTAAACAAATTGTGTTTATTTTTGTGTTGCAATGTGAAAACTGATTTACATAATAAAGCCAATTAAACATTGGTCTCATATTTACAGGAACTCTACTTTAAACATTGTGTGTGTAGCAATTACTTGTGGACACCATCTGTAGAGTAATAGAGTTCAATAAATGCACACTTTGAAATAGTGATACAGCATCTCATTTCCATATAGAAGATTAAGTTATGGAAAAAAGGTTTTTACTGACTTTGCATTGCCAAAGCAATAAGAATAATGGACATTTTAAAATTACATTATAAGAAAGATTAAAAAAACAATAATGCTACGAATTAACTGGGGAAAGAAGCAGAAAATCAATAGAACGTAATGATTATTGCTGTGTTGGACATGAGTGTATGAATCCAATAAAAAACGGAAACCAAAGCAGTTTCTAATTTCTCCTCTGCTAATAATGTTATCATGCAATAAGAAAAAAAATACATTCTGTATAAAATTTTTTAAAATTCTATATAGTGGGAAACATTTAGATTTGATGGGTTTTTTAATACCATATCTGGATTAATTTGTAACATTATAACAGAGATTTTAATAAAAATTATTGTAATATTTAAATATTTCCATAGAAATTTAGCAAACACTGATTTATGATGGTTATTTCTACATTTAAAGATTATATTAATACTATTCAACATCAAGAATGTCTCAAGAACATTGCAATATAGTTTTGACAAAACAAATATAACATTTCAGTGTTCAAGTTTATTTTCAGACTGAGTATGTATTTTGTTTTCATGATAATCTTGTCAAAACTAATCATTCGTCATCCCTCACAGCTACTCAATCCACAGCTTGCCAAGAGCTACTTTAGTTTGATGTCTGCCCTCTTATGCACATTCTCTTATTGAAAAAAAAAAACATCTTTGTATCTGGCTTTTCAGCTTTAATACCAATAATGTCTCCTGACGCGTTACTGTTTTTACCTGGGAATCATTCCGCCTCATTTGTGCATTTTTCAGATGGCTTCCATTAAAAAAGTTATCGACTGAATTTGGCGAGACCACTCCTTCGTTAAAGGGTACTTCATTGATATAGTTGTGGCTGTTTTTGTGTATCGGTTGCTTCTGGTTCTTGTAGCATCTTCTAACTGTCTGCACAAAGGTGCTTGGTTTTAGCTAGTTCTGCTAACTCACAGAAGGCCACCTTTTGAGATTCTAGAAGAATCCTTCTTTTGAAAAACTTGTCTCTATCGTGATGCATGTTTAAACTCTCTCTCTCTCTTTTTTTTTTTTACCTTGTGGAAAATTTTCCTAAAATGAAAAAAAAAAAAAAATGTAACCTTTTTTAGTTAGGTGGGAAAGCAGAGCTGTTTTGTACTGGTATGTAAGGAGTTTAGAGAAAAGCCATTAAAATATTAGGGAGATGTCTCCCTAATGCAGATATTTTGATGACTGATATAATCTCAGAACTTTTTCTTGTCCAGTGAAGAAGAATTCCTTTTATTTTCCAAAATACAAATTAATCATTGTGTAATTACCGGAGTTAATTATAATTAGTGCGCACACCTGTGATATCTTATTATCCTGTATTACGAATAGTTAATTTCTTATACTGTGTGACTTCCTGAAGTGCACAGTTTTAACATACTGCTACTATATGTCATTTGGTTTCAGTGCTAAAGTTTCTAGTTAAGAATTCTAATAATAATTACATATTTTCATGACAGACATTTTTGGAGCTTTGTTGAAGTGAGGATCCATACAATTGCCACGTTGCACGAGTATAAAACTCAGTGTTGTTTATGATTTTGACAGGAGAGTTGCGGCACTGGCCATAAATTTCCTTGAAATTAGGGCTACAGATAAGTTATTGCTTTAATTATCTTTATAATCTGTTTATGAGCAAACTTCTGTTTTTGTTTTAAATGAAATTTAAACTAGCTGTTTTGAAAAGTCTTTATTTGTTTGAAATGTTAAAGCTGAAGCCAGTCAAAAGTCTGCGTGCTGGGACTTGTACCGTGTAAAATCTGTCGGTAATTACTTCGCCGTAAACTGCGTGTATGTATGCGCGTTGTCAGTCATTACACAGAAATGCCAGACACCTCTATAATGGTTGACAGTTATTCATTTTGAAGATTCATGCTTTGCTAACATTAACAGGCTTGGAGGTTGCCTTTAAACATCTAAATGATAGTCATTTTCCCTTTTTTCTTTTCAGACAACACGCGACTATTGGTACAACTGGTATTGGTAAGCACTGCTTTTTTTTTAGAGCGGTCAACAGATGTGTTTAAAACCCTACGCGAACTTTCGGTTATCTCCCATTTTGTCATAGAACGGTGATAACTCTCTCACACGCATTTGCATTTTGGTCACCAAGAGAAGGGTTTTCAAAATGAAAAGGGATACGGGAATTAAAATAATTTATTTTTCTATTTCAGAGAATGGTCCTAGTGAAAATCTGTGAGGCTGCCATTTACTCCAGGAAAGTGTTATGGCTTAATTTGTCCCCAGGAAGGGGGAAATGTCCAGCAATACAATTTTTTTAAGATTGATTTATGCTATCACTATTGACAGCCAATGATTATAATTTGTTTTATTCACCTATCAAAAGATTATTTTAGTAATAGAATTACTGCTAGCCATGACAAAATCTTTACCAGTTGATAATAGACGCCTAGTGTTACTAACAGAGGAATTTGCTGCTTTTCACACGCTCAAACCTCTACCGTGCCCCCCTCTTAGATGAGTAAGAGCCCAAACTAAGTAACCCTGTGCTGAACTCTCCCTGATAATTCTGCATATATTCTTAAAGGGATTTGTAGAATGAGACTAGCAAAATAATATTTGTTTCCATAGTTACATTGCTACTGTAAAGAAATTTTTAGAGTTTTACTAGAATGTGACATTTTATTTCTGTATTATGAACTGCCATGGAATGGAATTAGCTTTGTGGAGACTGTGAAACTAACAATTTTGTTTATTTTTGAAGGGTTATAGCAAACATTTTTAGACCTTTCATTATCTTGTAATGAGAAAACAATTTACTTTATTTTTGTTCACAAGAAAATAATCTTCTGGCAAATCGATCAGTAGTGAAACACATCATTTTCCTATCTTTCCATCAGTACTTACCAGATACAGATGGTGCTTGAACAAATCTGACATTTACTAGCAATATTTTAGGCAATGGAATTCCCCATCTCACTAGGAGAACCATGATTATCTGTTTATGATTTTATATAATGTGACAGACTTTTGTTTTGAGAAAAGCCAGACTGAATATGTAAATGATAAATCATCATCATACATGGTTTCAGGTACTAATCTCAGAGCCATAATAAAGGAGGAACAGTAGTAATGCTGCAGAAATTCTTGTTCTGGTGTAGTGCAGCTTCCAATTAAATGGACATGACAAGTATCTAATTTCATATAGGTGGTTTCACTTACTGTCACTGCCAGGCAATGTGGCTCAGTGGTGAGTGTGTTGGCTTCAGGACCTAAGGGTCCTGGGTTCAATACCCACTGCTGCCACATTGTTGTGACCCTTGTCCTGGGTTCAATTCCCACTGCTGGCATATTGTTGACACCCTTGAGCAAGGTACTTTACTGGTATTGATCCACTTGCTGCTGGGGAGTGGCCAGTGTAGGCATTCAGACAGAGGATGTTCTATAGCCATGATAGTGGTTATTCTTCTGACTTTTCTTTGTCATAGGAGACTTGCCTCTGTCATGGCTATAGAGCATCTTCTGTCTGAATGCCTACACTGGCCACTCCCAGCAGCAAGTGGATCAATACCAGTAAAGTACCTTGCTCAAGGGTGTCAACAATATGCCAGCAGTGGGAATTGAACCCAGGACCTTAGGTCCTGAAGCCAACACACTCACTACTGAGCCACATTGCCTGGCATTTGGCACCAGTTCAAACCATTTACTAACTAAATGTATACCTGAACTAATCCTCTACTTCCTGCTGCTCTTGGCTGTAGCACTGTTTTATATTGAATCAGTATCACTCACATGATGATCTCTAGATACTGTATGACTCAAATATGCTTTGTTTCTCTGAGATAGACATATTGGATGTGGTCAACATTGACAGGAAATGCTGTCTTTAAAAATTAGATGCATTACTTCTAAAAGAGTTCAGAACCATGCACTGAATGGTTGCTGTATCACTGGTATTTGAGCATACATTAACGATAATAAAGGTAGCTTTGTAAGTAATAGTAGTAGCATTATATTAAAACTATGCAGACTTCAGTGATTCTTTAAAATAAAATTTTACTGGAGCAACAAGGGGTATGAAATATATTGAGATTTGCAATAATAATAAAAGTACATTATATACGAGGTTTGTCCAAAAAGAAACCAAACTTTTAAAACAACGCGCCAATCAGCCGGCCCTGTGTATCGGTGACCTTCAGTCTAATAATAGCCACATCACACCACGTCACTTAGTCATCTATCTACACGCACTAGAGTGAACATATGTTTAGTGTACTTGGTGATTTGTCACAAGTTAAACAATGAAGGATCTTGAAGAGCAACGTGCTTGTGTGAAATTCTGTTTCAAATTGGGAAAAACTTACGGAGACTTTTATAACGTTGCAACAGGCCTATGGGGAGGATTGTTTGAGTCGTCGTACACAATGTCACGAGTGGTACCAGCATTTCAAATTGGGAAGAACATGCACCGAAGACAATCCCAAATCTGGACGATCTTCCACGACAACGGACGACTATCACATTGAGAAAGTGCTGCTGTGATCCGTGGAAATGGTCGCCTGACTGTCCATGAAGTTTTTGAAGTAGGCATCTGTAAAAGTTCGTGCCACATGATTTTAAAAGAAAAATTGAACATGCATCGTGTAGCCACAAAATTTGTGCTGTGTCTGCTGCCAGATGAATAAAAAGAGAACCGAGTCGCAGTCAGTCAGGAGCTCTTTGATCGTTTGAATGTTGATGAAAGCTTTCTGAAAAGTGTCATAACAGGTGACGAAACGTGGGTGTACGACTACGATGTCGAAACAAATAGGCAGTCGTCGCAGTGGGTTGGATCATCGTCGCCGCGACAGAAAAAAGCATGTCAGAGTCGCTCAAATGTGAAGCTAATGTTGATCGTCTTTTTGGTTGGAAGGGCGTCGTTCATCATGAGTTCGTTCCACGTGGTCAGACGATCAATAAAGAGTTTTACTTGGATGTCCTGAGGCGGTTAAGAGAGGCAGTGCGAAGGAGGTGGCCTGAGGCATGGAAAAACAAAACCTGGATGCTGCACCACGACATGCGTCACTCCTCATCCATGACTTTTTGGCGAAGCACGAGATGACTCATCTCCCAGCCACACTACTGGATTTGGCCCCTGCGGACTTTTTTTGTTCCCAAAGTTGAAATCCACCCTGAAAGGTCACCAATTTCAGAAAATAGAAGAGATCAAAGAAAATTCACTATGAGAACAGTGCACTATCCCTGAAAACGCATTCCAAAACTGGAAAAAACAGTGGAGGGAATTATTTTGAAGGAGACGAGTCTGATTAAATTGTAAGTAAAGCAATAAATTTTTTTTTAAAAAAGTTTGGTTTCTTTTTGGACAGACCTCATATATATACGCTGGCATTCAAAATTACAAACAAAAAAACACATCTGCCATTTTAACGATTTTAAGAAAAATACAGTATTACAATTTAAAAAATATGTAAATAGACAAAATGAAAAGTCAGATGAACCACTGACCATAACATATAAACCATTAATTACGATATAATCACTTCATGCTCTTTTTTTTTTTTAAATCACAATAACTGCTATATTTTTTTATATTTTGAGCATTCTTTTCAGTAACTTTCCAAAGTATATTTTTTAACACCTCCCCCATCCCTCTTGCAAGTAGTATCAAAGTCAAATGACATTGTTTAGATGTTTCTTTGATTTTTAAATCTAGTGTCAGATCACACTATCTTGTTACAGTATTAACCCATTGCCAGTCCATCAAAAGATGTCTTGTCAGAACTGCATGGATACTGTAATATCTCGTTTGTGAGGATCTCTACATTTTCATCAGGTATGTCAAACAGCAAAGCAACTCCCTGACTCACATCTCTACCACTATGTTTAATTGTAGAGCAAACGCAACAATTATACTTGTAAACATACTGTTGTCTCAAAACTAAATACCTAAAACCTGTTCCAACAACACAGTGCTCCAGTGCCCACATGACCAGCCAATCCAGCCTCTGGTGGCAGAAGGGGAGAAGCTGATTGTTGCAAAGAAACTGTGGTCAGAAGTTAACCAGCCACCCGTCATAAAAAGGATTGCTTTAGATTCTTTAAAAACCGAGAACCTATTTCCCTGTTCTGTAAATTTTTTCTCTTCAGCCCTTTCACAGCCAAGTCAGTCGACCTGACTATTTGTAAGTGACTGCTTTCACACCATCTTCCTCCTCAAGTGTAGGGCAAAAATGTATGACTGGCTTGTTTTATATGGAGTTCTGCTTTCATTTGCAAAAACAAACAAACCAAGAAAAAAATAGCATATATCAATAATGAAGTCCATTAATATTTACACAAAACCATAGCTAACAATTATTCAAGTCACTGGTGAGAAACCATATTGGATGAACATGATAACATCAAGCTTTTGGATATGAACTAAATTTAACATTCATAGAAATAATTCCCAGGATGCATAATTATGCAAAAACTTTGCAATGCCTGAGTTAATGGTTTCTATGTTTTGATACACTGCTCATCAGATTTTTTAATCAATATTTTGTGTCATGGATTTTATTAACAATTAAATGTTGAAAAGGCAGATAACACTGTTTTCTTATGGTTTGCTCATAACTTTGAATGCAAGTGTATGCATATATATTCATTAATGTATATTTTAAACATAGTTTATGCTCAAAGTATAAAATGTCAAACTTCACTTAACTTTAATAACACGTTAAACTTCAAAGTATAATGGGAGATTTCCCATCTTTTCCACTATATCATACAAGTTTTACAGTGTAACAGTGATTAACACGAAAACAATAATTCAAGGAATGAACCATTTTCATCACAAGGGGAGAAGTGTATATAAATAAAGGAAGGAGGAACATAGTAAATGTTAATATACTTCAACACCTATAACAAAAATAACAAATTCTAAAGCTTAGTATTGATGAATTCTAGGTGAAAAAACCTCTAACGAGTCTGGCTGGTTGATTGGCACTAGATCAGTACATTGTTCACTTTTATATAGAATCACGTGTATTCAGTGAAGAGTAAAATTTGCTAAATTTAAAGAAACATTTCAAGTATTAAGAAAAATCACTGGCATGCTTGCAAATATTTTAGCAAAACTAGACTTTCACGTCGCTACAACTGTCTATGATCACAAACATCGATATAAAACACTGTCACTGATTGGTCGATTTAAAGGACAAAATTTTAGGAGACGTCATTTCTCTTTTTAACCATTCCTTGCAGAGTGTTAAGCCAATTTTTTTTGTTTTAATTCTATCATTTAAGACATCAATGCAGAGTTCAGTTCTAGCAAATGATAACCCTGGCTTGAATGGTAGGGAATTGTTCCTCTTGACAAAGCCTTTAAAGAAATGCAGCTGATGAGTTTAAGTTAAATATATCAACAGCTGTGCTATTATTTAGCAGAATCCCAAGATTTCCTGTATCAAAGGCTTCCATTTGTATCGTCTAATTTCTGTAAGTGGCATTCATACTTTGTATGCAGACCACCATTACTGAGCTTTAGGTAAACCAATTCCACACCTGTGCTGGTGCCATGTCAGAAGGTATACAAACTGTAAAAAATTCAAAATCAACCAGACACAGGACCCTCTTAAAGTCCAGAAAATTCACCTGAGATAAACCAAGCTAGATTTCACCCAAAGAGTATACCCTGTAGACCTTCAGCAAGTTAATTGTATGCAAATACTAATTTGTCTGCGTTAAGTTCAGGTAAAAAAACAACAAGATTACTAGTAGTAAGACCTGAACTACAGAGTGGCTACAAGTCTTACTATTTACCCTGAATTAGAAAAGAAATACAAAACAGACCTTTTCACGCCTTTCCTGTATGGTTCATCTTTAAGTCCTCGCTTAAAATAACACTTGTCACCTTTAAGCTTAGACTTTGCTTCCAGCAACCAGATTTCGCTGGACCCTATAGAAGACTGGGTCGGTCTGTTCCAAAGTCTATTGCCACGAGTTTCTGTCAAGCAAAACTGCCTTCAAGTGGAGCGGATGGCTGAGAGTGCGAACTTAGAGCTGTATTAACCTCTCTCCTTTTCAATGGTAGAGACAATATAGGTTAAAACTAATTCTCTATGATGTTTTTTTGTTATATATATTTTAATTTATGCATTGTTTCAGAGCCAAATGCTTCCTCATGAAAGTCAGCGGGCTCAGCCGGCTTAAGATTCCGCAACAAAACTTCCCGCTCTTTTTCTGTTATGGTATTCTTGACGAAGAGCACACCAGATGGTCGACGGACAATAGCTGAGGTTCCCTGGGAAAGGTCCATTTCGCTCATTATTGTGTAGTCTGAGGGTAGAGTAGTAAAAGCATTGGCGGTTCGTCCGTACGCACAGCAGCACATTTTCTTCGCCATCTCATCGACTGTATCCACTTTCCTAAAAATGCAATGGAAAATAAAAACAAACAAACAAACATCTGTTTTCTTTACAGTGGTTTCCTATCTTTCTCTTTTAATTATTTACAGTAATATAAATAAATGGAAACACAGGATATGTACAAATAATGAGTGGTTGCAACTGAGAGATGTAAATAACACAGAAAATATACAAAGACAAAATGTTGTACGGTGTATAATTATTTGGTATGTGAGCTCTCTGCTTCTTACAGAACGTTACCTTGTTTTCACGCTCCTGTACAGGTGAACAAAGTACAACTGTGGAATGTTGGTTCAAATAACCTGCAAAACTTTCCATAATTCATCCAAAGTGTTTGGTTGTCATTTCACTTTCTCAGTAGTCATAAAAATCATGCATCACCACATTGGCTGTCACTGTCGCATTGAAAGATGAATCCCTAACCAATGAGATGTCTTCCTGAGGGAATGGCATGATGGATGAGAATCTGTACCTGTGGTATACCTTTAATTTTATGCAGATTTCCAACTACCTTGGCTGATGTGCAGCCTCACAATTGTATTGATGTACTCCCATGCTTCACTGTAGTTGTAAACTGAATGCTGCTCCCCACTCAACCATCAAACATCTGGATCAATTATTGCCAACAAAAAAAGAGTTCAAACTTGGACTCATCTGTAAAGAGCATCTTCCTCCACTTTGGTTTCTGCTGCCCATTTCACTTTTGCAGTTTGGTTGCCTCTTGCCTCTCATCAGAGGTTTCCAGGCAGATGCACATCTATCGAGACCACATAGCCCTAATGTGTATCTTACTGTTCTTGAAGAAATGTTAACACCTGTACTCACAGCTAGATCATTTGCAAGATCTCTACTGGCTCATTGTCCATCTCAGAGGAGAACATACCCTGAGATACTTAACATCACTTTTGGAGAGTCGGATTTCTTTTGTCCACATCGATTTTCAATGGTACCAGCTTCATATATCCTCAGAGTCTTCCTCACAACTTTTGAAACAAAAAGCTAGGCTGTAATTTGCTGCATGGAGCAGCCGTCACTGGCTAAGAGTTTTATTTCTATACGCTTGTGATATTTCCTTTCCCAAGAGCCTTGGTATTCACCACAGTACGATATTGCTGCCTAGACATTTAGTTTTTCTGTAGGTATGGCACATTTGATTGCTTACATGACAACCAATCACCGTGTACCAGATCAACACAAGATCGTGCTATGGAGCATTTCATTTTAACACCTGAGATATGATTCTCTCATGTGTCATTATCATTTTTATACCCAGTTTTCTGTCTGTTTTTTTTATAATAATTTCTATTACTGTATATGTTACAAACTTCACAGTTGTTTATGGCAACGGAAAAGAAATTATAATATATTATTGAAATAATTTGTGTAAAAAATACAAACAAATCTAAATAAAAACCACAAAAACTCTAATTTTGTAACAGGGTTGTTAGAAGAAATAGGGATAATTTTAGTTGCCAAGATATTTTTTTAGTGGTAATATTATTGTTTTCCTCAGGCAAATCCCATCCGAAACAGAACCAGAAGGGTTGAAGCTACCCCTCTTGTGTGGACAGATGCTTTAAATATATAGTTTAGCAGATGAATATAAATAGGTTTTCAGATGTAGAACAGAGTTGACGAGGTGGAAGGAACTCTAAAGCCAGTTTTTTTTTTTAATGCATATGACAACACTTTAGTAAGTTGCCAGCATCAGTTAAAGATTCTATAGTATAGAAATAAAAAGCTGACATATTCCAGAGTTTATCATCAAAAATCTCGGCTATATCTCTGAAGCGTTTATAATAATAATACCAGCCTGTTCACACCAGAGTGTCTGAGACATTCCACCTGATTAAAATAACTAGAGTAAAAACTGAGATGCAGGGCAGGAGTGTTTGAGCTAATTATCAGGGTGACGAACTGCTCAAGCTACCAGTTGAGATTGGAAGTTGCACACCATTTAAAAAAAAGAAAAAGTAAATTCCACTAAGGAAAACCAGTCTCAAGCTGAACAGCAAGAAATATGATTTGCTTCTGTCTGCTACAGGCCCATCCTACTCGTCATTCTGAAAATTTGAGAAACACTAAGCAACAGTTTTTCTGGAATTATATAAGAATGGAGAAAATCATTTGTATCCTGTAAGAATCGTTTTTCTGTAGAAGAATATCAGTTTACTCTCTTGGTAGATCTGTCGTAGGAGTTTGAACCGTAGCATAGTTTGTTAGATTCAATGGTTATATTTAACTTTAAAGAAAGTAAATTATAATTGCGAATTCCTTTTTTTAATTTCTAAAAGAGTCAACCCACGAATATCTGAGCAGCATCGAATTAAGCTTATTAAAGAAGAGAATTCATTAATTTCGGGGAAACCTTTGAAGTTAATTATTGCAGTTTTGTATTCAACTGTGATATTTAGGTATCTTCAGCTTTTCAGTCAGGGTCGCTCAGCATTCATACCTTGGAAGTAAATGTGGGCTTTTAGGTGACTCAGCAAAATGCTTTTCCATCAACTGATATCTGTAGTTAGAGTGAAAGGAATGGCCGAGGTTAGCGAAAAGATGGCTTTAAACGGACAGAAACAAACAGCAAAACTTAAAAATAAATAAATAAATAAAACAAAAGAGTTTATCCATGAGAACATCAACAGGCGGAAATTATGCAAACAAGATCCCTGACTGGGATAGGAAGAAGCCAGGGCGCTCATTGCTTGTACCGTACCAATCTACATCTACCACTAGTTACAATAGCTTTTGATCAAGTCGAACTGGCCTCTCTGTTCTTTTAGTTTCCCAAGCCTGCAGAGACAAAAGTAAGAGAGATGTACCTTAACTTCTTGCAGACCCTTGTACTAAATATTCCATAGATGATTGGATTGGCTGCGCTGTTGAGAGGAGCCAAACTCTGGAAGAATGTTGTTACACCCTTAGCAGTTTCGGATGACATCTTTATGTGTCCGTAAACTTGTAACAAGTTGAAGATGAAGTATGGGCTCCAGCATAGAATGAAGGCTGAAACGGAAAAATTAAACAGGTGATGCTGATGATGGGGCAAAAAAAATAAAAAGCAGCTCCTTTTTACATTTTAACAGCTGTTTTATAAATTCACTGATAGAATTATGAAATACTTTTGGAAACAAATACAAACTGGTCCATAAGACATTGAAGGATGATGATAAATAAACATTTACCATGATCTATAACAACTTTCGGTCAAACAGAATAGGCCACGAACAAATGGATTGGTACATCGAACAGGCAGAGCTCCAAAAACTGATCAGAAATCCAGCATTTGCCCAAAACGAACTGGCACAAGAGATATGATGACATTTTAAAGAATTTGGAGGACCTATTTATCTCTCCAAGAGTTGTTCAGAGACAGCTTTGTGATTTCAAGTTGACAGGGTGTGTTGCTTGAAGGGCCCAAACTTTAGTCCTCCAATAACAATCTCTATTAGATCCGGGAAATATGAGCATGGTCAGGGTGCTTTCATTCAATGGATCACTGTTCCAGAGGTTTGGATCAGATGGTTGGACTTACGTGCAGTAAAGATTCGGTGAAGTATTTCATCCAAAAGTGCACCAAACCACCCAACAATCAAAGATTAGGGTGGCGGGTCCATTATAGTATGGGGCTGTTTTTCCTGAAAAGACACAGGGCCCTATTCATTGTATCCAGGGAATAACAGATCGGTGTGTTTACCCAGACATTTTGGCCAATATACTATAACCAAGTTTTGAAGAATGTCGCCTTTCCTGTTGAATTATTCAAAGATAATGATCCGAAACGTTTGGCCGCCATCATAGAGCAACATCTCACAGATCAGAAAATTACAGTTCTAAAGGTGTGGGTGGCCCATAGCTCTAATTTGAATCCAATAGAGAATCTAAAGGACAATATAGACAAAGCTGCTGTGGTAAAAAAAAAACAACAAAAATTTGGATGAGTTTCAAAGTTATTCAGCCAATTTGAGCTGATATTCGCTTAGACCAGTAAATTTGTCTTGCGGACTCTATACATAAACTGTCAGGCTGTATCAATTTAATTTTTTTTTTTAAAATCAGTTTCTTTACTATTTAAAAGCATGAAATCAGTATTGTATATATATTTGTTGGTGTGGTTTTAGAAAGGGCCTGTTACATCTTTGGAAGCAAACATTAGAAAACTACCATTTTAAGTCTCAGATCTTCACCTTTGCATAACAAAGGTATTCTAGCTTTAAGATTAGAACTTGGTATTCTCTCCTCCTTGAAGAGAGAAAGTATCTGGAGTCTGATCATGGCTTAAGTTATAGTTATCAGTAATTTTTTTGCCAGCTTCAGAACAAATTGTATAGAAAGAGAAATCTAATAACCAGGAAATTAAACAAATTCAATTTTCTATGTTTATCTCTTTGATTTTGTTAAAAAATTAATAACAACAACAACTGACAACAGATCCTATCCAGTGAGGAAATATGCATGATCTGCATACATTCTACAAATCCTGTTACGAATGCCATGTGACTTTACCTCCAGTGTTTTTCTTTCCCCTCTCTCCCTCTGTATATCGCAGAGTTCTCTTCAGACTGGCAAAGCGGAACCTGTCAAGTTTTCTATAGCAGTGGATGTGAGGTAAAGATGGTGGCTTTCGAGAAGATGTGGCCCAAGGCCCTTGCGTAACCTCAATAAATCTGAAGGGATAGGATGTATGGCAGATGCATCATGATCAGGATGTGCACATCATATGGAAATTTTAGCAGAAATTCAGCAAGTGTCATCAGAAAGCAGGCCCAGGTAATTCCTGTGAAGAATGCAGCACTACCAAGTATCCTGTTTACTGGCCTGCCGCGGTTTGCTGAGTGAGATGCTGAAGCTGTGTCTTTACAAGATGTGGAGGCTGTGGGAACAGCTTCCTGCTGACCCAGAGAAGCAATTGAAGTTAATGCAATGAGTTAAACCATTCCAGTGGGAAGGTCAATAAAACTTTGCTTCAATAAATTGGTGGTCAAATGTTTAAGATCATCCATGCTGCTAGCCAGTCAGTCTCACTGCAGAAGTATCCTCTGGTCTTAGGTACACGTCACATGGACTTCCATTGCGCTGTGTTACTATCCAATATGTGACTGAGTGATGTCACCGCTGTTCAACTTAGTTTAAGGTCACTCGGAACATCCATCGACACTAGGGGGGAGTTGTGTGGCTACCATAGATGACTACCCACTGATTATAAATGACTTATCAAAGAAATCTCAAAGCAGAAATCAATTTGTGATGACAGTAACACCATACAGAGCAAAAAAACCCATAAAGAATATCTGAAGATCTTTTTTACAATTTTCATTTCTGTTATTGAGCCAAATTTCTTATTTATTCCATTAAATCTATTTATCAGCATATCTTGCTTCGATTAAAGTTCGACTGCTTCTCAAACTTTCCCCATTCTCAAAATAACAAAGCGGTAACCTTACTCAGGACTATCAGAAACGTCATTTTGATGGTTCTGATCTTCGCTTGTGGTATCACTCCGCGGGAACTTGAAGAGCCCGCCTCCGCTCTCTCAGACAAGTTGGCTGTCCTCTGTCTGGAGGAATCTTAAAAAAAAAAAAAAAAAAAAAAAAAAACACAACAACAAAATAAAACAAAGATATAATAGATAACAGATTTTATTTTGACGAAGTCAACTTTTAATGATTTTCTGGTGTCCAGCTATTCAAATGAGTGGAAATGGGGTAGAGTTAGTGATGGTCCACTGCAGTAGTTGTCTGTCACTTGTCACCCGTCCGTTTGCAGTTACAGCCGGGGGATTTGTGGGAAAGCGTTGGTCACAGATTTACGAGACCACGAGAACTGCACGGAATTCTTAGACTAGACTCTGAAATCCTTCAACCGTATAAACATCCGTAGCATCGCGTTATGGATGATCTGTTTACCTGTATACATTCCTCAACAGAGAGCTCACCTTCACCAACTGTGCGACGCGTAGAATAATTTCCTTGCTTATCTGTTTATTGTTCAGTCTGCATCTCATTTAATGAAGATGCTGAATTTATCCATAGTTCTCTTAGAATGGTTTTCCCGTTTGCTTCCCCCGACGGTGCAGGTGGCGAACTGTCGAGATTCCGGTCTGCGATAATGACGTGCCAAAAGAAAAGAAGTTAGCTTTATTATCCATTATTTGGATTATCGACTTGCCCTCCCAAGTAATCCCAGACTGGTGACCTGACACAGTCAGGTCATTTTTGGAGTTTTCTTCTAATTTTAATGGTATTAAAGTCCAAAAACAGGAGAAATATAACTGAGGGGGTTTTGTCTGGACCCAGTAGATTGAACCGTGTAGCAGTAGAATTACCACAGTCGTTCGTTAGCGTGTAAATATCACGAGACAATGTCGGTAGTTATTTAAGTTCCACCTGTAAGCAGAGAATATAACGTAGAATGAACTTTTCCTAACTGATCCACTGCAGTGGAGATGCTGTTTATAAACAAGAGTTCAGACAGTATTTTTAGCTCCCGTCATTCTGCTGTGAAAGTGTTAAGCCGTCTCACACCTCCCTTGGCTAATTCACCTCAGATACTGCGCAGCCCATCAAAAACCAAAGGGAAAAGTTCTGCTGGTATCACTGTCGTGTACAACATCCTCTCAAATTGCAGGCTGAGTATGTGGCCGGCTTCGCGTTTTATATGCGCCCCCCACTAACTATTTTCATCGTTTTTATACACAATTCTTCTTACTGTCTGTAAAGGGTAAACAAAGGCTTAGAGCAGTCGTCGTGAGCGCCAAATGCCACACCACGAAGACGGCGGTCGTTGGTCCTTGGTTCCAATGTGTGTTCGGTTATTCGAACGTAGACCTTTCCGAAATGTTATCATATTTATCGTTTTTTTTTTTTTTTGAAAAAGAAGAAATTTTAAACAATTAAGATAGAAAATAAAGAATTTCCGAACTTACATGACTTTTCTTTGTCTTAAAATGAGAATTAAGGTGTTCTGAATAAGATATGATTTGTAAACGTGTTAATTCGATTTATTTACAGATTATCCTGATGATATCCAACAAACGGTTCCATTCTTGCGGTATAGCGCCAGAATAGCACTGCACGAGGTGGGCAGCCATGTTTCGAAACTAACAGGTGCGCTTTTGTAATACTTCACCGCGCACATTAATGCTATCGGTCAGAAACGAAAACAACAACTCACCCATAGAACTAACGCCGCCTTTGTTTTTTCTCCGGCTGCTAATGGATTTGGACGGAGCGAGAAGGTGGCTGTGTTTCCAGATGATGTAGATAATCGCGGTGTAGCAGCAGATGATGATGAGGACAGGAATGATGAGCAGAACCAGAGCCAGGAGTGTCACGTAAAGCTTAACGGAACAAGAAAACACACGATGAAAGAATTACTTACTAAGTCATGCATGCATGCACCAAGATCAAAAGAAAGCGAGCACACAGTCCACATTTAGTAAATGTCGGTAACTGGGAGAACATTATCATTGCAAAAACCTCATCTTTTCAAGATAATGGCGTCCTAGAAGGGGGTATCGCCATTTTGTTTTGACGTCACGTGACACCCGAAGTCCATGCTTTATTATGTCACACACACACACACCACTCTCTCTCTGTCTCTCTCTCTCTCTCTTTTCATGACGTCATATTCAATCACCTGATACTACTGGGTAAAACCTTGTGTCAGGACCGGAAAAGCGTTTATGAAAATACAAACAAGAAAATTCTCTACTTAAAGTGAAAACAGCAGACCTACTGTTCAACTAAACCCCGTTTCTGTATCGAACTATCCTTTGTCTTGTTTCTTGCTTTCTGTTGTCTGAGATCTGTATAAGATAGGTTTCGTTTATATATACATCAGGCTGAGAGGTTTTTTCCAGAGCTTCCTCGGTACGGCATCAGAATAATTCAAATTATCAACGGAAACATACACTGAGCTTTTCGAAAACCGAGCCTACACTGAAATTATATATATATATATACACATACATCCTTTTTCCTGGATAGAGGCTGAATATGGTTTCAGTGAAAGATGGGTTTTTCAAACACTGAAGGGGTCCCCACGAGAGGTAGTTAGCAAATCAAATTATAGAAATGCATCGAAGGTGTTAAAAGCAGTGAATGGACGTTTGTTAGATATTAAAAGTTATCCCAGCAGAATTATTGTGGAAATGCCGGGATTGCAACTCAAAAACAAGTGATAACAGGGGATAAGTTGGTTTATAGGCTAATAAGGTGGAATAATATTTTTTTTTTTTAATGCATTAAAGGGAAGATTAATTAAGAAGACAAAAAGCGACGGCATTTAGGGGCACGTTTGAGTCCGTTTTTATAAATATCACTGAAGGCGAACCATTATATTGGTATACATTTAACAGACAGACATTTATAATCAGAAATCGATCTGTCTTTAGGGATAATGAAACAAATTGACGAATTAATGAAATAAAAATCTAATTCAAAGAAAAGCAGTTTCGCACAAAAGAAAAATGATTCAGGGTGTAAGGAACTATCCGCTTAGATCGATTATTCCTCAAAGACATGAATTGGGAATGGGAAGAGTTCTGTAAGTTCTTGTTTAAACACCGACAGTTCATTAGCTCATCGGGTGCAAGAATCGAGAGGCCCGAGAATTTCCCCTTTTACTGGATGCGAGACTTGTCCGAAGAAGAAGCTACTAGGAAGTAAAGGTGAGGATCGGGAAGAGGTGTGGATATCGAAAAAGTTCGCGGAAGTGGCCGATATCGATTCGGACTCCTAGCCTGAGTCGAGGGACGGCGCTGGCAGACCGTGAAGATGTTTGGTCGGGACGGCCAAAAATCTGGGCTTTTACCTAAATAAAAGAGAGAGAAAATCGCCTCAGAAACAGTTTTTGTTTACCATCCCGGTCCTCCTCCGCATCATAAGGAGCCAGAGTCGAAGAACGCGACGGGGAATTGCTCAACCATCATCCTGGACCGTGGGAAACTTCGCCAGGGGTTTGGGTCAATAAAACGGATGAAGCCACGAGCCTTGGCACCGACTACGTGTACATAAAACGTTAAGTGCAGCCGCAACCGGAGCTCATAAAAGCTGGAGCGGGGCCGACGGCGCTTTCTGCTCGAGATGCACTTAGCGGCGGCTATCGGGAGATTCGGAGGGACTCCGGTGAGCTAAGTGGACGACGAGTACGTGTGTGGCGGACCGGACCCATATTCCACGCGGTGTGTGACGTCCGCGTTTGCAGAGCTGGAAATGGGTCGACACGATATTCTGGGATCATTAAGGGGCAAAGGGTTCACCGATAGCGGTGTCAGTGAACGCTAAGCATAACGCATCTCTCGGGGAAGGCCAAAAACTCCCGGATTTCCATGCAACCGAATCGCTTGTCGCCGCTTCTACTACACTCCCTTCCGCTTCCTCCTTATCGTTGTCGTCATCTTTGGCCCCTTTTTTCCTATCATTTTTTCCATTCTCGCTTCTGAGGAAGCGCTCTTGTTCATGATAGTAACCCTCTCCCGACAACGTGTCCAAAGCTTTTCTGCGTGCCCGCCCCCATCGCGTTCACCAGGTGCGCTTTGTTGTTTGTGATCTCTCTCTTCGTGTGAGACGGCCGCGTCTTCGAACCCCGCCTGGCTGCCGCTCAGCCCTCCACCACCTCTATCCACATAGCGACCCTGATGACACCTATCGGGCAACGCCGCGTTATAAAAAATGATAAGCGTTATTTATGGATTCTTCGAATTAATAACGAGACATTATAGCCGAACTGCACGGATGAATTTCAAATTTGTATTAGCTCTTTCACGTTGACGATTCGCTCACCTTACCATAAAATTAGCATCGAGTTATTTATTGTTGAGTCACAGAACTTCTTCCCCATTTCCCACAATTCCATGCTCAGAAGATTCTTACTTTTATTCTTCGTTCTGACAATGGAGGAACTCGCTTTTATAAAATAGATAATACAGTAATCACCGATTAAATGCGGACACTGGAGAGCATAAATCACGACCGAGTTATCAGCGAAGCGCATAATAAAGTTTGAGAAGATGAAGGGGAGGTAACCCTGACACACGTGATCACAAATACCACGGAAATCTCCTTCAACTCTAAATTCGTGTATCTACTTTCATAAAAGTTTCCAAACAAGAGAATGTGTGTACACTATCATCAAAAATAATTTGGAACCTAATCATCGATAAATTCTGGTCGATTATACTATTTTTGCTACTCGAATGTAGTTTGCTAAATAATCGAAAGATGGTGATGGTTTAGTATCCCGAAAAATTATAAAAACGTCCACAATTTTTTTTCTAAAAAACAAACAAAAAAAGGGTACAAATAAGGTAAATTTATGTGGAAGGTTAAAACCCAAGGACATGACGACAGCATCATAACCAGATTTGTGGTCAACTGAGGCGCAATAAACCGTATATAACGAAGAGTAGCGAAGTTGGAAAATGTCAGCCGAGGAAGAACCCAAACTTTAAAAAAACCAGGGCAGCAAGATGATAAATTGTGTCCGATTGAAGCTATTTTAATTTGCCCAACTTTAATACGGCCATTTATTTTTAATAGCATTTCTAGGACACCGGTTATTAATGTTTCTGTCATACCAGTACATAAGGCGAAGACTTTACTTTCCCCTTACCTTCCAGTGCCATTTTTCAGGCAAATTCATCCAGCATCTAATAATGTCTCCGTCCAACATTCTTTCATTGAATAGCACGAGTGACGGAATAGAGAACAAAATGGAGAACGCCCAGGCCATAGCCACCAGCATTTTAGCTCGAGTCCCTACAGTAAAAACAATGTAAATTATCAGGAACTTGAGTAATTTTGTAAGTTAAGTGAACAAGGTGCTGCCATCTATTGCGTAAAAAAAAAGCAACCGCCATTGTAGATTTTGTTGTTGTTGTTGTAGGAACAGGGGATGCGAACTTTTGATCATGGCTGTAGGCGGCTTTAGATACGAAGGATGGTAAATGCCACGCGAATTCTATGTAGAGATAGCATGTTGCAACGGATGAAGAGTCACTTCGTTTTTTGCTGCCAGCCTTAAACACCCTAATGATAGTTTTTTTTTAACGTAAATGTATCCACGACAACGAATTCTGAAGATGACAATGGGACGTACACCTCAGGAAATGACGGCCTTCGACCACTGAAGACGCGACGAAGACGATCTTGGAGTCATTAAAGAAAGAGACAGCCGACTCGTCGAGTGTAGTAGTTGTTAAGGCACTTGAAGAAAAACACAGGTAAGATGATCTTTTGTCTGATGGTAAACGAGGCTTCTAGGACGGCAGCAAGAAACCCAAAAGATGGCGATAGAATCTCGCTGAGAATCCTGTCGGGGTTGTCACTAACAGCTTATTCTGAACTTGGGAATATTGCACCTCATCAGCCAGGTCAATAGGAAAGACGATTATATATTAAGAAGAAAAAAAAGCGTGCTACTAACAAGAAGCAATGGCAGAAGAAGCAGTTGTTACTTCCTATTTTTGTTATTTCATTTGCGAAGAATATGGTATTTACAGTCTATGGGGATGGCTTAAGTCGTCCGACCGCGCGAAGGAATTTTTTTAAAACCAATTGAATCTTCTGTATTGTCTGTTGTTCTTGTTTTATATAAAGTGAACATATCCGTAGCATCGCTGGGTGATCCATCAGAATTAACTTTCACCCAGCGATGCTACGGATAGGTTCACTTTATATAAAACAAGAACAACAGACAATACAGAAGATTCAATAAGTGTATTAACATATTTCTCTTTTTACATTCGGTGACTTCTCTAATAATAATCATGAAACAATATTTAAAAATATAACAACAAAAAGTAATTAAACTTTAAATAAATTATTTTAAAAACCCTTTAATTCTTTTCAGTATTTGGCAACGAGTTTCATATGAGCAGGATGTGTTCGAACTGTTTTATCTAAGGGGCCGGATGTTAGCAGAAAACTAATCTTAAAAAAAGTGCCACTAGTCTATGTACAGGGGCTGATTTTATCTGTTATTTAAATGGATCGGCTATTTCTAGACTGATAGGGAGGGTGGGTTTTGTAGACTTCTGTCGCTGTGTGAAAAAATTGCTACATGATATTACGTGACCAAACGGAAAGCCACGCCCCTTTTTGTTGATCGTGTCACGTGTTCGGCTTCTGACCAATCTCAAATCGGCCACCTTTAAATTAGAAAATCCGGTCTGCTACAGTAGGCAACGCCTTGTCTTTAGTGTTACAGCAAGACCTCACGATAACATAGACGACCGGCTCTCGCCATCTCTGAGGCAGGGCAGAATGGACATCCGAGTCAGTGTTGTGATTTTCCCCACCTCGCGATCAGCCGCGGAGCCGTCCTGACACAAACTAACAGCCGTAGACGTGAGACAGCAAAAATTAAAACGCTAACAGAAACAACAAAGCGGGAAAACGGCGGTCGACAAAAGTATAGATACAGAGCCACACCCAGGAACCCTGGCTCATTTATTAACGATAATTAATTTTGCCGCCGAGATGTAAAGTCCGAAGTCAGAAACAGCACCGCATGCACCGGAAAGATAAGTGAATCTACGAGCGATTTTTACTGCCCACTGTGAACCAGGGCGCGAAGAAGATTCAATTTTCTGTAATCATACAACCCGCCCAGCAGAGAATGTAACTTAAAAGGTGTTATACTCACCGCTGTCTGTGAACCTTAAAGGTCTTGCGATGGCGTCCAACCTGTCCAAACTCAAAGATACTAGCACGTACGTCGAGGCAAAGACTGCGACTTCCTGTATCGGGGTAAACGAATGGTATCACTGCCTATCACCCAAGAAATAACAACAGCTAAACATATTTTCAAATCGCAGCTTGACAGACCTCTTCTGAATGCCTGGATACTTTCAGAAGAATCCCTACCGACACTTGTCGCCGTGATTTGTAAGAAAGATTTCAAATGGCCTAAATTTTTTAATTGTGCCTGTTTCTTCCATTAAGGACAGGGCGGAAACTAGCGCTGCGAACTTCAATACGTTAACGAGACAGAGTTACGCGAGTTCAGCGGGTCTAACCGAGCTCCACCTAGCAAAATTAGGCGGCTCCAGACCGTTGGCCGTGGCCTAGATACGCAGAAGGGTCTCGGGACAAACTGACGACGGCCGTTTGATTCGAAAGTAAACGGGTAAACTCGACTTTCAACTTTAACTACCCTTTTCGTCTTCATACCCTCTCCCCCCCTTTTTTTAGCGACCCTAACCCTGCGGCCAAATTATCTTAGTAATAATTTTTTCCCCCCGATTTACTGTCAAATTTGCTAAAAAAATAAATAAATAAATAGGGCAAATCCAGATTTCGGAGTTCGCAGCTAATCCAGGTTTTAGAACAAAGAGACTTATTGTAGCTGAGCGATCCCTCCGCGCTTATATCTAAAAGAAAGAAAAGTAGTACTGATTTTACCCGCGAGGACGGTTTAAATCTCATTTCTTTGTAGGTACTTTTGCAACTACACGAATTTTGCCAAATATAAAACCATTTCCATTCTTTTGGTGGCTCCCTCGAACTGCCCCCCATCACGTCTATCGTAGGAAACCGCAGAACCACGGACATTGTCAGAGAGCCACCTACCATAAATGGCGAGGGTACGATAGCCGCTGAGGCTGCGATGCTGACCAATTAAGACCGCCCGTTCGTTGGTTTCTTTAATCGCCAACAAGTTCACTCCAATTAGAGAAAATTTTTTTGGTATCTCACCTGCAGAAACTTCACTATTTTGCACATCACATTTCCGGCATTAAAGGAGACAATTGTTATCCAAATTATATCCGTGAGGACGCACAACAGTCCATTCGCCAAGTCTGCAAATGTAAAAAAATGAATGTTAAAGTCTGTAGAGGCGTTCATCATGGCTCGAACGGAAGAAGAAACAAGAGCTCGTCTTCCCCAATTTTGTGCTGTCGCCAAACGTACTTTAAACGCGTCAGTCGGTACACATTCAAACAGGCTTGGTTGAAGGTGAAACAATGCCAACCGTCGCTCAACAGCGACAGAGAAGACACTGAAGGGCTACTGAACTTGCCAGATGGATAGATAAGCTGGAGAATGAAGCATACTTAATGTCATGTGAAAGAGGAGCTCAGCGTAAGCCAGAACGTCATTTCTAAGATCTGAACTCGGCTTCAAACCTTCGGAGGCGCTGCTGGGCGACATGGCGGAAGACGATTCGAACCAACACCGCGATTCCAGCATTTGCCCCAGGTCTTGCAAACGACAAGTAATCGTGTCCGGACACCGACCCGACACAGACCGGGAGAAACTGGACCCCCTGTAATTTCCACGAGCGGGTCCGGATTTTGTTTAACCACATCTCTGACATTTGCCAACGTCAATGTCTCTTTAAATTTATAGCTTATACAAGTTCAACTTTGTTTTCCTTATGGTGTACAGCCCCATGACCCCGACGCCATGTCCTTACCAGAAGTGGCTTATCTAGCTCACAATCAACAATGCCATTTCTAAACTGTCTCAACCCGGAACGTCGGACTCGGAGGCAGACCGCCCTCGGTCCCGGAGTAGGCCGTAGCAGGGGGGGGGGGGTAGACAACAATGGCACCTTGACGAATGTCCTGTGGAATGGCATTGCCAGAAGAGGAGGCACCTTTTTGTGGCGGCCTGGGCAGTACGGCGCCCTTCGACAAGAGATCGCTCGTAGCTGCTTCCAGCAAATCATTTGAAAACGAAATAAAAATTAACAACCCTATTAATCATTTGTTTGCCCCTAAACCTCGTGACTTTTGCACAATTTTTTTCGAGTCTTAAAGGAGGGCTCCTGGATCAGAACAGAAACAGACCCCGAAACCCAGTTAGTTGTCCCCTAACTTGGCCAGTTATATGGATATCATCGCCACCCGTAAAAGTTTGGAAAAACTTATTAAATATTTTGGGTATTTTTATTGTTATACACATATAAAGTGACCGCAGTTTGCCTAATTTCCAGGTATGAAATGTATTTGAAATGCAAATATATATCAGTATAATTCTTGCTAAAAAAAGGGCTACATATTTAGATCTGAAGTACAGGTAGCGTTGTACACAGAATACAGTTACTTTCATCGTAAGTTGTTATCGTAGCTGAAAAATATTTAAATATCTAATAAAATTGTTTCATATAATTGGCTATAAATGTGGCAGTGTTTGATTGGACATCAAGTTATTCGGCTACATGCTGAAAAGTCACTAATATCCTCTATCAAAGCAGTAAACCAGTTCGAATGACCTGAAGAAAGACCGTCCTGCCTCTATCTTGAACTTTCCGCAATAGAAAGGGGCGTCAACACAAGAAAATTATTTGTTAGATAAAGCGGAATGGAAAGGCTGCAGGAATTTGGCAATTACTGGCTGTTCACATTTACTTCACAAATAAGCCGGCATCTGTTACTACTCTTGGAAGTTGTACAAGAGACGCTGGGCTTTACTGTGTCGAAAACCTGTTATTTAAACCAGGAAAACAAAGCCAAAAGGGCTGAGGAAATGTACCAGAACTTCCTTGTTTATTCATGTCTGGAAGAGTCCAATGCACAGCTATGTCTCATATTAAGAGTATATTTTTGGCGAACGGTCCAAGGAATCGCATTTGGTGCCAACTCTGGAACACGGTGGAAGCAGGGTCATGGTGTAGGAACGGTCTGAAGATATTCGTGAGGTAAATAAATTTATGACAAAAAAATACACAAAAGATTCCCATCGCATTGGCGTGGCGAGGCACAAGAACTAGGAGGGGGACCGTTTTGGCCGAGAACCAACAACAACAACAACAAAGCTTTCTATGAACTACTTACTAACCGAAGAATGCGGCAGACTAAAATAAATGTAATAATAGCCACTAAAAGTCCTAATCTCTCCCCCCCCCTCCCAGCCCCGTTAAATTTTCTGGAACAAATTGGATCGCCGTACGAAGCAGCCAGAAAATGCCTTTAGTCCGACCGAGTGCAGCAAAGCAGATGAGATGATCATGCAAAATCTTCGACGAAGATGCGTTCCGGAGAAAGGAAACCCTGATGCGATGGAGCCTCGAGAATCTCCCAATTTCTCGGTCTCTTTTATCCTATTATCGCGAAAGGGCGTGAAAGAAGTAAACTATAATTTCCGTGGTTGCTTCCATCGCTGTAAATGGGATTATTTGAGGCTGTAATGGCTGCGAACAACAACAACAATAACTACGAATGAGATCGATAATTCCTGTTGCACTACTTGTTTGCGAAAGTGGGTTTAGGTTCGTCAGTCTCACGGAAACCGGTCGGGCACGGACGAAGCAGAGACCCTTATTTTTCTCTGGACAGCCTATGCACTCACGCGGAAGGTCTAGCGCGAGAGACAACAGTATAAATGGCAACCACCATCGCCAAATAGTAATGGATTCACCGGTATATCATCTGGACCCTTTTAAATTTCTCATCCTTACGTGGGTGTAGGTGTTTTATCCAACCCTCACAGATCAGCTTCTTGTTAGCGAGCAGTGAGTGCTCTCCCTTGCAAGAGAGCGTGCCACCTGAATTAGGTGGGTGGGAGGAACAGCAGTCCCGTCCTATTCCACGGATACCTAATTCTCAGACTGGAAAAGAGGGGACCGGGTAACTATCGGTTTCTGTTTATTTTATGGTACACAATTCTCCTCCACAGATTGCCAAAGCGAATCCGGACGACCGGTGCTAATTAGAATAAATATGCTCATTTCTCGTTTAGGTAGGTCGGGTGCAACCAACCGATAAGCCGATGAGAACAGATAGCAGACTGCCATCCCGTTCGCGTCATCTCCGACCGAGAACAGAAGAAAACCCGCAGAACTCACAAGAAACCCAGAGATCAGATTGAAAGTAATAAAAAAAAAAGGAGAGGCATTCGTAAAAAAACAAAGCGATTCCAGTCGACGGCCGGTATGGCTCCGGAACTGGGAGGAAGAGATTTCCTAAAACTGCGTTGAATACAATATGATTAATGTATTCGCGTGGTGGGGGAGCATAAATCGGGTTCCTATTTCACTATCCGCCAGCCACATTTCCGCCGCCTCGAGCTGTCCGGAACTATCCCCTTAACCGAGCTCTTCTTTATCATAAAAGAGGAGAAGAAAAAGATCTTCTTCTTCTCGTTCAGCAAGATATTTCACGCGTTCGGGATAGAATTGGGCGCCGAACGTCGCTAGCCGGGTCCGGACCAACGCCTTTACGCCGACTGTCTTTCTTCTCTCTCTCTCTCTCTTTTTACACTGAAAACCAAAAAAAAAACAAACAGAAACAACAACATCTCAATGCTCCACCAGATTCGAGTTACCCAGCAACAAGACAACAACAACGCCACCTCGCGGAGACACCGCCGCCTCGTTTCAGAAATATGCAAAACTCTGCTCGGAGGACAACGGGGAAGTAAATAATCGCGAGGAAGCTTTTCCCTTTAATATTTCAAACAAATCGTGTGATGTTGAAAAAAGCCGACGCGGAACTGGTCCACGGGTCTCCTAAGAGAGATACTCCACACGACGAGTCATTCTCGACGTTCGCGTTGAGACAACAAATACCAGTCGGAGTTTTCGACTTCTCGAATTTCCGACCTCTTCCCGCTCGAGTCCTGGAGCGGCTGAAGTCCGCGTGCATCAGGCGGTCTTTACGTTTGCCATTAATTTCTGCTGCCGATCTAACAGTATTGACCGCTTCACGTATTTACCACCGACAGTCTCCCACCCCCGTACTTCCGGGTGTCCGGCCTCTTATGACGCTTATAAAGTTCTAAGGTATGGCCCATTGTACCTTAAAAGTCAGACACAGCAAAGAACTGACTAACTTTCTTCATTAGATCTTTATATAATCTTCTATATGCAAAAAAACTAAAAAGTTTAATATTCGCTGGTCACTCAGAATGGGTGGGGAAAGAAATGTTAATTCCCCAATTCGTTGTGATGAAACACGTTTTAACCCTTTCCCGGTAATCACAAAACGGATATAACCCCCCCTAAAGTAATCAATAAACGAACGAAGGAAATTCGATCACGAAGAACAGGTTTGAGATGTTCGATACACGGAAATTTTCCGGTCCGGTCAGATTCTTACGTCATTCACTGAAAATTTACAACCGGGACTGAATTTTAAAATGTCTACAATGAGAGAGAGAGAGAGAGAGAGAGAGAGAGAGAGAGAGAGATGACGTCATTACAGAGAGAGAGACTGACGACATTACAGAGAGAGAGATGACGTCATTACAGAGAGAGACTTGACGACATTACAGAGAGAGAGATGACGTCATTACAGGGAGAGAGAGACTTGACGTCATTACAGAGAGAGAGATGACGTCATTACAGGGAGAGAGAGACTTGACGTCATTACACAGAGAGAGACTTGACGACATTACAGGGAGAGAAATGACGTCATTACACAGAGAGAGATGACGTCATTACAGAGAGAGAGATGACGTCATTACACAGAGAGAGACTTGACGACATTACAGAGAGAGACTTGACGACATTACAGAGAGAGAGATGACGTCATTACAGGGAGAGAGAGACTTGACGTCATTACAGGGAGAGAGAGACTTGACGTCATTACACAGAGAGAGATGACGTCATTACACACAGAGAGAGATGACGTCATTACAGGGAGAGAGAGACTTGACGTCATTACAGGGAGAGAGAGACTTGACGTCATTACACAGAGAGAGACTTGACGTCATTACACAGAGAGATGACGTCATTACAGAGAGAGAGACTTGACGACATTACAGGGAGAGAGACTTGACGTCATTACACAGAGAGAGATGACGTCATTACACAGAGAGAGACTTGACGACATTACAGAGAGAGAGACTTGACGTCATCACAGGGAGAGGGAGAGAGAGAGAGAGAGATGACGACATTACAGAGAGAGAGACTTGACGTCATTACAGAGAGAGACTTGACGTCATTACAGAGAGAGAGAGAGAGATCGAGAGATTTTATGCCTGATGTTTAGTTCACTTGTTCACTTCTGTAGTATCACATTAATGTTGTTTACAGTTTTTTTGTACCAGTGCATTCAGTACTGAAAAAGACCTTCAAGTTGCTGTGATTGTCGGCGCGAACGGTCGGTAACGGGAGTTTTATAAAACACATGCATCACAACAGCGACTTGCAAATGGTCAACATAATTAACTCACCGCATTTCATCTGAAATTTTACGTAGAATGGTGGTCTTATGTTTGGTAAGTAATTCCACCCCGACACCATAAAACTTATAATCAATTACGGTGTAACCTCCGTAAATGGACTTTACTGCCGAATGCAATACTGTAGCTTAATATCAGGCCGTTACAAACGTTTTGTCAGCTTTATATTATGTTAATTTTGGGTTCATGTTTTGCTTGCTTGTGAAGGTGTATGTAGATAAGTTGTATATCGTTTTGTAGCGTGTACTTTGGCATACATTATGCAGAACCTACCTTTTAAAAATTCATAAAATGGATATTTGCTTCAGGGTTCTGGGTGAAGCGTGGATAGAGAAGATTTTCGTGCTATTTATCTTCACGGGGTTCAAAGTAGACTATAAGGCGAGCGAGGGGCGAGGGCACAGCAGTGAGTGAACAGTACAACGATGGTTTGCAAAGTTTCGATCGGGAGATTTGAGCCTCAAAGATAAGGAACGTAGCGGACGTCCTTCCAGCTGTGATGGCGACCGTCTGAAAGCCTCAGTTGAAGCCGATCCAAGAAAAACTACGATAAATTGCTGGAGAGCTTGACGTAAGCACTGCAGCTGTTTCCCGTCGTCATGACGCAATTGGACAGGTGAAAAATCTTGACAAGCGGGTGCCTCACGAGTTGAATGAACAACAAAACAAATCGTCGACTGGAGATCTGCTCTCTGCTTGCCATAAGAAACAAAAGCGATCCATTTCTCGACCGAATAATTTCGTGTGATGAAAAATGGATCCTTTACGATGATCGAAAACTATCAGCGTCGTGGCTCGACAGAGAGAAGGTGCCTAACCACATTACAAAACCCAGTCTCCACCCAGAGGAGGTCATGGTCAGTTTATGGTGGTCTGCAACTGGTGTCATCCACTATAACTTCTTGCAACCTGGCGAAACCATCACAGCTGAAAGGTACTGTCAGAAACCGAACAGCCTAATCACCAGACCTTTCTCCCACAGACTACCACCTTTTCAAACACCTCGACAACTTCCTCCGTATGAAATCCTTCCCCAACCAAGCAGCGATTAAAACTGCCTTCCAACAGTTTATCGACTCCAGAAATCCGGGTTTTTTTCAGAATGATATAAATGAGCTTGTACCTCGTTGGCAGAAGTGTGTCGATTGTATTGGAACTGGTTAATAAACTTCACACGTTCAGCACCGATAACCGCATGTCAGTGCAATTACTCAAGAAGGACAGTCATCAAATTATTATTAATATAATAATATAATAATAATAATAATAATAATAATATAATAATAATAATAATAATAATAATAATAATAATAATAATAATAATAATAATATAATAATAATAATAATAATAATAATAATAATAAAATAATAATAATAATATAATAATAATAATAAATAATAATAATAGCGAGGAAATTTTACTTATTCCGGTCTGAACATCTTACATAAGTAAAATATTCTGTTCTTCAAAATCGTTCTAGTAAAATTCCTCGGCTCTCCTTCCAAACTATTAGTAGTTTCATTAAATACATCTCTGACGTTTTAAAAAGGCTAGTATAGGATAATATGGACTCTGGTGATAGGAACGGTTTTATGCCAGTGATCGGAGTGTATAACAATAAAGGAATGTCGACAATATTCCATTTTTTTCAGATATGTTGGAATCCTAAATATATTTTGTTTTCTTTTCAGTTAAAGACTACCAGCTGTTGTTTACAATACTGAATCTTGTTACCTTAAGACCCGAGAATCTACACAGATATATGGGAATATTCGCAGAAGCAAGAAGTCTGTCCGAGACTTCAACAGTATGGAGACTCTTTCTGTGTTAAAAAGCACAAATAACCCGAGTCTAGACAAAATCTGGATTGTTTGTGATTGCAATTTGGAAGAAACTGTGATGGCGGATAAGCGCAGCGTGTAGCGATTTTAATCGCTAGGTGGCGGGACAGTTTCCTCTCAGAATATACGAGCTGTGTTTTGGTGACTCCCCTTTTCTGTATCGGATCCGTTCCGAGTCTGTTTTCTCCTGAAACCTCGGTCTCGCCCCACTACCAATTAGAAGAGCATCCAGTAGGTTCTTTCGCCTGGCGAAGTCGTTGGTCGCCCAACCCGACCGGTAGGGGCGCACTCACACTCATCTACATACTCTCACACACACAACTTAACTCTCGGCTGGTTTCATCCTTGCGAAGAGAAAGTTTTACATTCTATCTACTGATGAAATATGAATTTTTGGTTAAAATATCAGTTTATTTAGCTTATGACTTTGACAAACTCAACGTTTCGGCTAAAAATTTAAAAAGGAAAAACCGGCCCCCAAAACCATTAAGTTAAAAGTTATTCCGTTTTGAAAACGAAGCTCCCTGGTCTAATCAATAATTCCCGGCTTGTGGAAATAATCTGCACCATAGAAATCCCTGCAGCGGGACGACGTCAGTTTGTAACAAAACAACAAAAAAAAACGCAATTCTAGAAAGGCGAATAATGGCGAAAAGTACCGAAGGAGAGCGGGAACATCTGGTGCCAAAATGGCACGAAATCTCAAAACCAAAATTGTTCCCTCCTCCTCAAATATCGCCAAGCCGAAACTTACTGAGATGTCGTATCTTAGTATTTCTCCCCCTTTGGGGCAGATCGCGAGGATGCGACCCGGTTTCCTAGCTTGGAGCGCTTCCCGTCGAAGAATTCGCTGGACGGAAACAAGTTCTGAGCGGAGGGGCTTCGACGACTGGTGGTGACGCGACGTCTTCAAACGACGGGAAGGCGCCAACGGTGATGGAGAGAGGAGTACAGAGGGTAGAACATCATAACGACTTCTTTTGGAAAAAAAAAAAAAAAATGCTACGCTTAAAATTGATGTTTAATCCGCGGAGAAGATATCTCCGGAGGAGCGAATGATGTAAAAAAAAACCACTTTGAGATCGCGTATCGATTGTCAGAAATAACAGCTGGTGCCGTCGGGAGGCTATTATTTTCTGACGACGAGCAGCAGCGGGGCATAGATTTGTTAAAAAACAATATTTATTATTTATTTGGTATTCACATCACATATCGCGATCTTTCGGTGTGGCTAGCGTGACAACACATCAAACTCCTGTTTATAAGCACGTGGCGTCTATTCAAGCTCCAGTTACCTGCGGCTTGAGAACTTTTTACAATGTGATAAAAATCGAGCTCTACATTTGTTTTGCTCTATAATCGACGAATCTATAATTTGTAACGAGAAATTGCTCTCTCAAGAATTGTTTGAAAAAAGGCTGACAAAAGTACGTTAGTCAACTAAAAAAATCTGTTAAAATTCAGCTTTAAATTATGAAATTTAATGAAGATGTTTTCCGACAGCTCGCCCTGTTTAATGAACCGTCTCTCGCTCTACGGGAAGAAGCCAACTTATCACGTGACTCCTTTTTCGTAATCGCGAGCTTACAAACTCTCCCACCAGATCTTGCTGCTGGCAGACTGTTCTCGGTTGTCTTTCCGTCGCCATTTTCGTTGGTGCGAATTGCGGCTGGATTCAGTGAAGTCGACACGTCGGACGTACAGGAGATGTTGAATTCTCACGGAGAAAGTCCGAGTCGAGAAGACCGTAAGAAGCTGGACGGACATCGAGTTGCAAAAGACGACGACAGTGTTCAAGAGATTGTTACTGAGAGAATGCTGACGACCAGAGTTCTTTCTGAAGCTTTACCTAAAATGTCCAGTGCTTTGGAAATGCTCTCAGAACCTGATCCAAATTTGGAGCGAAGCGGTGCCACCAAGAGGCCTCTTATGAGTGACATTAACTGCCACAGTGTCATTCTTAGTGAGAAGCGGGAGAAGACAAAGTAATCCACACTCCACGACTTCTTTATCAGTGGTGGAAGGAGAGATGCCCTCTACACCGTCTGGATCGTGTCAGCTCTCCACGCAAGTCTCTCCCACCCTTTCCTACTCCTACAGTACTTACAGAGAGGGAGAGAGAGAGAGAGAGCTAAGGTGCTTGTTAGACAGCGAGACACGATTGTCGTACCTAAAACTACACCGTCAGATGTAAATATATTAAACACCGATATGTTTCCTTCTATTTATGCCTCGTTTTTACTTAAAATTCTGCACAGTAAAAAATAAAATATTAATTGCAATATAAATTGTCTTCGTTTACAGTACGAATGGTATTGATGATGTGAAATGGTAAGCTACGAAGGCTAAGAGCGAATCCTCACAGTATTAATGCTATAAGCTATTCAATATACGAACGAAGATCCAAGATCGCATCTACTTCGTATATCGAGATATTACTGTATGGGAAAGCAATTTACCAACATAGTAAACAGAAAATAGCTCTGTAAAGTTAAGTCAAATATAGAATAATAATGCATAGGATAATATTACAATACTGTATTGTGAAGTATAGTACACTATTGAATATCATAGTTTAATATATTACTTATTGAAACACGAAGACTGAAAAAAAAAATATTCAAACTTCAAAGCAGTATTTTTTCCTGATCTTTCGTGTAACATGAGTATAAACTTTAAGCATGAATTAAGAATAATTTTACAACACTATTTTTTTTTGTAATACGAAGAAGAAAATAATTTTCAAAAAAATAATACTTTAAAGTTTGATTATCTCCCGTGTAATGCATTTATACTGCAATATTTAAATTGTATAGGTGCTGAATACAATTTCGGTTGATCGAGCTTATTTTCTAACCGTTCCCACCTCACAGGTGTAAAGCAAAATGATTTTGAAAAGATGACAACAAAAATTACTTACCTGTGATGGCGAGGTGCATGATGAAGAAATTCATTCGCGAACTTCCTTTGATCCTTGTCGGTAAAACAGCTTTGAGTACTGTGCAGTTTCCTATCACTATGAAGACGAGCAGTATCGACAGAAACGTCAGCTGTTCCACCTGAAATGGAGACATTATATATATAAGGTTTTCCGTCGGCAGAAACTTATAAACGGACAGAAGTTACCTTTCCGGCAGGACAACGTTATTTAGATATTGGCGCGTTTATTACTTTCCGTCGGGGCTCGGCTCAGTTGTCGGCGGAGTGTCTTAGGGGAAAAAACACTTAATTTAGATAAAACCCTAACCCGTGACACCTTAATTAGCGATGGGAAACACGTTGGCAGAAACAGCGCATGGTTGGTTCCAGGTATAGGACAGTGACGTTGTCCTGGTTCGGGATCCAGCCGAACAAACCTCTCCCCTTTCCGGACCTCTGTTGCAATGATAAGTTATCTCAATGCGAATGGAATATTTTAACCTGGGAAACAGTAATAGAATAGATGGTAACCATTTATCTTTTGTCTTTCGGAGATCAGAGAGAGAGAGAGAGAGAGATGACGTCAGTACAGAGGTAGGAAGAGATGGAGGGAGGGAGTTGAGGGAGAGATGACGTCAGTACAGAGGTAGGGAGAGATGGAGGGAGGGAGATGAGGGAGAGATGACGTCAGTACAGAGGTAGGGAGGTAGGGAGAGGAGAGAGAGAGAGAGAGAGAGAGAGAGAGAGAGAGGAGAGAGAGAGGAGATGACGTCAGTACAGAGGTAGGGAGGTAGGGAGAGAGGAGGGAGGGAGGGAGAGAGAGAGAGATGACGTCAGTACAGAGGTAGGGAGAGATGGGGGAGGAGAGAGAGAGGAGAGAGAGATGACGTCAGTACAGAGGTAGGGAGAGATGGAGGGAGGGGGAGTTGAGGGAAGAGATGAACGTCAGTACAGAGGTAGGGAGGTAGGGGGGGAGAGAGAGAGAGAGAGAGAGGAGAGCGAGAGAGAGAGAGAGAGAGAGATGCTCATTTCCCTCCCGCCACCTTATTCGTAGTAACTGAAGTAAATTAGGAGACATCGTTCTTTTTGTCATCCGTCACCAGGGTTCAGTTACTTCCGGAGTTGAAAAGCAAGCCAACAAAACTCTGGTGACTGACGACAAGGAAACATAGGCTCATCAGTTATCTTATCTCAGTCACCACTGGACGACAAAGGACCGAACTGATTCCCTACTTTACATATCTTTTGGCATCACCTGCTTTTTGGGATACCATCTTAAAAAATGGAAAACATTGATCGTGCGAGAAGAACCGTTAACGAGAAACCACGAAAGAGTCTTCAGTTATCGAGTGAACTACTGGGATTTCTATAATCCTAAAATAAAGACAACTTGATAAAGCATTCGAATGATCATTAAAAAAATTGCTATTCAGAAATAGAAATCCAAATGCATTTTTGCGCAATCATTTGTTTCTGTTTTTAATTATTTTTTTTTTGAAATGTTTGGATTTAAAGAACGATTTCCCGACCGAGCGGGGGGGGAGGGTCAGACAGACGGTATAAACTATGGCCCCAGCCCCAACTCTCCGTATCCAAACCACTCAACCGCAATCAAGGTCCTCTCCCCATCCTCCCGACTGGATCATCGCTTTATACCGATTCTTTGGAATTAAAAAAAACAAACAAACAACAACAAACAACCTCCAATAGCAACCGATTATTGGGGTTAATGCGTTTTTTTTTCTTTCTTTTTTTAGTTTAGCGGTATTTATACGAAGCTTCACATTTCCTCGGTTTTGTCTGGAACTTTTCCCAGAGAATTATTAGAACTTGAATCAAACTAACCACACTAAGCATACTAACCGATAGCAGAGCGCGTCCTCGGTGCCTTTAATTTACGATGGGAAGAGGACAAGTGAAATCATTTCTCATGTTGGCTGGCACTAATAATAATAATAATAATAATAATAATAATAATAATAATAATAATAATATATAATAATAATAATATAATAATAATAGATTTCTATTTGTAGCAGCGTTAGGATTGCGCTTAGATGCGAAGTTCATCATTTTTAGATGTGGGAGGAAGGTGAAGAAGAGCGAGAAGCAGCTGCAGCAGGCCGGGCTAATCACCGGTTGCTTCATCTGCCCTGATCAAAGGATATTCATCTGCAACAGTTGAGTTAGTAGCCGATAGTTGGAGCTATTTTAGCCATTCTCGAGGGGAATAACGAAGTAGCCACCGAGTAACCACGTGGTCTAGCCACGCTCTGCCTCTAGCGGACCGAGCGTTCGTTGTTCATCAGCCGCACGACGGAAAATCTGCATTAACTCTCTCCCGCCACCAAACCAGCAGCCCGGTGTCGGAGTGCAGGGCACTCGCACCACGGGACTGGTTAAAAAAAACAAACAAAACAACAACAACAATAGCACGTCTTTAACACACGGTCAGTAAGTTCCAGTAAATGCGATGTGAAGACGGACCTTACTTATCGTCAGGGAGTCAAAAGATAGGGTGGGGGGACCCCGAGGAAAGATATTTCGATTAAGACGCCTCTTCGCAGCCTACGGCCTGGGGTTCGAACATCTCCACCGACCGATAGCAGCCTCTCCGGAAATTCCCGGACGTGGTCACGTGACCGCCTTAGAATTTATCATAGGCGGATAACGAAAGGAAAAACAAACAACAAACAAAATCTCTGCAAATGTCGACCTCCTGACCGCTGCACATCACAAAGAATTTTCATACTGTACGTTTTAGGTTTATTTTGTATTTTGGTCGACTATTAACAAAATTATAAATGGAGAATAACCGGTGGACTTCACGTGATTCCAGTTAACGTCAAGGTACACATTTAAAAAAAAAAAAAAAAAATGGGTCACGTGCTTACTGTTCCGACTTCTAACCCCGACCCCAGATCCCAACACTACGGCCGCCGATGGCAGACGTCCACAGGTGGAAAACTTAAATCCACTTAGCCCGAATGGTTCACCCAGCTTCCGGTTTTATTTTTCTTCTCGCTCTCACGTCACTTGTTTGGTATTTGTCGATAAATCTCAAGGAGGGTCGGTACCGCCCGACGGACGGGGCAAAATGACATCACCCCGGGGCACTCCTTCGTCTAGGAACAGGACTAAAACCACGCCTCCGTGGCCGGACTCCCCGCGACAACGATGGCCTATTATTAGAATATATTAAGTAAAATTGATTTTAAAAGAGAGGTCTATAAAAATATCGTGTATCCCTTTTCAAAGATTTTGAAATCGTTTATTTTTAAAGCGACACTTTTACAAGTTATATGCGCAATCGCGGCCAGACACTGCACAGTATTCTTGAATTCTTCTAATCTCGCCACAGTCGCCTTTAACCTCAGATCGGTAATTTTCCCAGAGTTTCTTCACTGGATCCGATGGGAACACCAGCGGGAAGTTGCTCTAGAGAAGTTCGTTAGCAGCTGGTTCCTTTTGGAGTTTTATCGCGCGCGACGTGTAGGAGGTGTGACACGACCATCGCTCACGTTATCAAAACGGAGGAACTACGACGATATCGGCCACCCTGATAGCAAACATTTTATTAATAATAAATAAATTTCTCAAAGATACGGATTAGGTGCGAATCTGGTTCATCGCTTCTCAATGCGGATCGAGTGCGGATGCAAAAATTCCTCGAATTTCTCCACACTGCTATCCGATTGATTTTTTTTTTTTTTTATAATGAGGGGGGTAAATTGTGACTCCCTATTCTCGGTTTATCTTGACACTTCTCGAAGTTGACGTGTTTCCTTCAGAGGTGAGTTTGTAAACCGTCAAGTCTTCCACCGGTGACAATAAATGATTGTTGTGCAATATCGATGGCACGGTGAGTAACTTTAGCAGTTTCACATATTTTCTGTAATATATATATATTTCGCGTACCCATTGTCTAAAACGATTTTCTGAGTTCATCGTTGTAGGTCAATAGTCGTTTTGGCGAAAGGTCCGGGCGCCAACAAAATCACGGGTCACCAACTGGGATCGAACCCAACACCTCAAAAACCGACAGCCCATTACGCCACGCATTTATCCATCCGATATTTGACACGCTGAACAGCAGCAATTGGATTGCAAAGTTTCAAATAATTACTATCAATCAGGACTTTGTGTGTCTAACCTTTCAATTATTACAGCGCATCGTATTTTTGAGCCACACTTTGATAAGATTTTGAATCGGTTCCCAGACTTTTGCTGATGACCTTTTGATCTACCCTTGGTCCATATCCCGCCATACTTACTCGACGTTGGTCGCGTCGGGACATCGTGCAGGCCAACAATCCATTATTTGGTACTACAATCCGCTTCATTAAATTGAAAATGATATCATATTTAAATTACATTTATGCTTTGAATCGTTACCACGCTGGAAGATACAGTTTTCGGCTACAACACGCTAATCCTGCTGCCACTTCAGAAGTCCATATTATTTCTAGTACTGCACTTATAAATATTAGCAGCCTAACATCCGGAGTCTCCACGCAGCATAAATATGGGGACCCGATATTTTGGTGCCTGACTTCCCCACGAACGATTTGTAGTCTAATTTGCATCTATGGAGTTATAAAAGTTTAAGAAAAGGACTCCGTATCCATTAGTATTTATTTATGTAAATAGCGAGCATGAGATGCATCTATGACGCTAACATCGTTTGTCTGTTATGCTGCCCATCGTCCAATCGCCCAGTTTCGCAGTTCCCGACTGCCATCTCGGCGACCCTGTGCCGTCGGTGGACAAAGGTAGGCGGTGATCGTCTTCACTTCCCAGCCGGCAGGTTGACGAAAGGCTTACACAGAGCAGTGAGTTCAGGCATGGTGGAAGATGGCAATTCTTTTTATCAGATATTAATTGAAATATGTCAGGAATCGTCCAAAAGCTCTCTCCCGGATGTCCGCGCTTCCTGCACAAGATTGGAATCGATGTCCGCACGGTAAATTTCCGCTGCGCAGATTGATGCCTTGTCCATTTCGCCGATAGTCACGCCACAAAGGTTTATTGAGTTGAGTACAGGGAAGCAAGTGTGCCACACCCACCCACATCCAGAGCGTGCCACAACCCGTCTGTGAGTAGCATCTATATCTACATTTTAAATGCTTCTTTCGGATTGAAAAGTCGTTCGTCTGAAGCCAGTTCATCAAGGAACCACTTCGTCTGCCGCATTCGTTGTTAAATAAACAGCGGATAGATTTTTGAACTGGGCGCCTTGGTCTGTGCTGCTAGGACTATGCCCTTCCCCATATGCCCAAAATGTAGCAGTTCACCGCGCACCATCGTAAGTCGTCTTGCTGCTCCAAGACGACAGCGATCGTTCCAAACATGGCTGGAAGAAACAACAACAACAATAAGCTCAAATGTCTCCTCCTGCTAGTCCAGACTATTGACGCCAGTTTGTTTGTTTTTAAATCTTTCTTATTTGTACCTCTAAGACTTATCCTTGTTAAGACTTTCCAGAATTTCAGGGCATCTGTTTCTTTACCGTCAAAACTGAGCCGGTTCCGGACACCCAACCTCGAATTCCGCCCTGACATAGAACGACGGTTCTGCCGCCGCCCCCACCTGTCTAAACTCGAGCCGGAGAATACAAAAGAACCTGGTCATCCACTGAGACGACCTCGGAACAGGTTTTTTTTTGGTGCCCTACCAAGTGTTTCCGCTCACGACGCCCGCGTTTTTATTTCTTTTCAAGCTGAAGTCCGTCGTCTTCCAGAAATTTGCGTTAGTTAGGTCCGCTGTGGCAGTGTCATCTACCTTTACAAAACCAAGAAAGGTTTCCTTTACGACAACCTCGGGGTTTTTTTCAGTATCCCCCCCCCCCGGCCGCCGCCGAATCACGATCTGTTCACGTGATGTCGCTGGTGGTAACAACAATTATCGAAAAGAGTGGAGCGGGGCTCGAACCACTGTTCCAGGTGGTCTGATCAGTTCCACCAGCACCGGGTCGAGTCTTGCCTGTACGGAGGGTGGGGCCGAACATCGCCCACTGCCATCATGTTACATGATTTTCTCGACGTGCCAAAGATACAGTCGCCGTCGTGAAAATAATGTTGACAATTCGGAATGAATCTTGTCGTCAGAAATTGGCTTCTTGTCGCACAGCCTTTTCAAATTATTCACTGTCCATTCGTGATACGTCTTTAGCGCCCAGGCGGACGGCTCATTCTCGTGGGGCTTGAATGTGTCGCGAAAATTTCCGATTCTTGCTATGGGTGGTTTTCAGGCCGATGGTTCACGTCCATTGAAAACTGGTGTTATTTCTGTCAGTGTGCAGCCAGCAGGTATGGAAAAATGGCCTTTTGATTTCCCCTTAATTGTGTATTAATGATTGTTCAAGTGGAGTGCCGCTTGGACGATCTGATTCACTTTTAAGTACGCCATGTTTCGGGGGAAATGTCCACCATCCGTTTGGGTGTTACTGACTCTGATTAAAGAGGCTGTAAGCTTCTGACCATGGCTCATTTGTTTAGATTTTTGCCAGAATGCTGACCTCTTCGTCTTTCTCTGGTGGTTGTTAAACTACTGGGTGCTCGGCTTGCTGTTGCTCAGCAGATGGCGCTGCGCCCCACATATCGGACAAGCCTTTGTGTACCTGAAGCCGCACGCTGTTTCTTCGCCTTTTTTAAGATCCGCTTTGATAGCTTAGTTTCATGGAGATGATCTAAAACCAAAAAACACTGCATAATTCCCTTTAATTACAAAATTAATCAGCTTATTTTGTTCTTCAATTATCTGCTCCAATTTTTAATATCTTTTTTTGCATCCCTGATGACGAACTTCAGATGTGACCTGATAAGATTAGCCATTTTATTTTTCAATAAGATTAGAAATTATGCTTTCTGTACGTCCATAATATATAGAATAAAGTTTCTCAAAGATATCCTGAAATGTATTCAAATCAACTCCAAATAAAGCAAATATAATCCAATTTGATAAAATTTATCAAAAGGTAGCCATTTTAATTTGCTTATATCTGTTCGAATATATAATCTACCTACTACCGGTATAATTAATTACTCGTGCATAAATTAGCTTCATGGCGTTTGCTTTATTTCTGTTTTTTTATATTAAAAGTAAACTCTACTGGACGAATATATGCAGTGATATGTATGTATATGAATAGCTGTTGTATACCTACACAGTACTAGCAGCGCCACCCAGGTAGTACGTAAAATGCACGAGGCACATCAACTAATGCCACGCATATTGACCAATCACACGCCTCGACACGTACATTCTATATACGCAATTATCATTTCCTCCCTACATAACCAGAACTGTTTACCCATCTCTATCGCGTTGGGGACAGCTATATTTCTCTCTACATACGCAGATCCCTTTCTCTGTCTGACCTGTAAAAGCCACCCGTTACATTGTGTGCCGACAACAGACAATATACTATAAACCGTACACATAAATGCTGATAGTATTACCTTGAATTAATCACCTGTGGACCGAACGTACAATTTTCCATACAAAACAATTTCAAAGCGCATAGATATTTCATAAAACAAAAACCGAAAAAAAAAAAAAATTGTTTTAGATCAATTTATGTTGGAGGTGGCAGCCCCAACGCGGGTTCTGACTTACTGCTATCACCAGCCTCCAAGTCGTTAAAATAGTTTACTTACTTTGTATATATGGATGGAATTATCTGTTGTGTTCTCGTTGCTGAAGTACGTATCGTAATAGGAGAGCGTCGTGGTAAAGTTGGAAAGTGTATCTTCTCGGGAAGTCGCTTGCATTGTTTTCCCGTACAGAGCTGGAATATTTGTAGAAATCGGCGGCATTCGTCTGTCTTCTCTCCTCCTCCTCCTCACAACCGGACTAAGAACTGTCAGCCAGAGCCGTATATTCGCGAGGAAACATCATGGTCTTCGCTTCTGTATAATTTCTGACGTCACTGAAAAAAAAAACACATGCATATCTTTGAGCATATTTGTCAGAAACAAAAACAACAACAATAAAAATTAAAAACACAACAACTCTACGTCGCTATAGTTTAACCCTTTGATGAGTGTGATTTATCCCACCCGATCAGACGAGAATGAGACTTTTCGTACGTCTAGAAAGTTGGTTGTTTTTTTTGTTTTTTTTTTTGAGGGAAATCGTAAATTCTATAACTTCCAACCACAGGCAGCAGCAGGGTTAGAGTCTGGCCCCAAACTCGTTAGTGAGAACCAAGTCCCTCGTAGATGAGCCGGATCGTTTCTCTTTCTTCTTTTCTATGCGTATTTATACACCACGGGCAATTTGACAGGCGGAACTTTTTTTTTATCTTTGCAAGAGAACGCGTGTATCTGCAAATATATATATATACATACATATGAGCTGCAATTAAGAGAGGGGTTGGGTTGTGAGCGAGCAGAACCTTTCACAAAATAATGTTCGAAGTAGAAAGTTTTCCCTTAATGGTCGATTTTTTTTTTTTTAAAATCTGATCTCTATCACGAACTGCTCTTGCATCAGTGTAGATAAACTCCTCATCACGTGATTTATTTCCATAAACTAAAAGTTACCATAGTTTCTCCGAAAAACGCAACATCCACACAGTTAGATTTGTTGAGGTGTATCCCTTGTATCATGTTACATTATTACTTCTGTTATTTCCCATAATAACCGGATACCACGTGACGTCATTTCCCTTTTGAGATCAATGTTATTTTTTTTACAACACTTCATCGATCCTGTGTCTTATAAAATGAATTAGTAAATGAAACTTAATTCTATCGCGATTTAAAATTTAAACAAATTTACGAATTATTATTATTTAATTTTTGTGCGACTGATTTTATAGATATCCGTGTTCAGAAATACAGGATAACAGAAAAAAAAAACAAGCTTGTTTTCTGAGGAATTGCTTCTAGTCCGCAGCAAATGTTAGTTGATTTTTGATGGATATATGCCGGGAAAATTACGGTTTATAGTAAAAATAAGAGCATTTGTTGATACTCTCAAAATTTTCCAGATGCATCAATGATTCGTGGTCGAAATAACGGTTACTTGGTAAATGAAATTCAAAGCAACAATGGACTGTAACGAAGTAGGCAGATGCGTAAACATGGAAATAGCGGGGCGAAACTTCGACCCGCCCTCGACTGGCGAGGGTAGAAATTAACGTTTCCATCTTTAGATTGGACGCGGTGCTGGCGAACAATGAGTTTGGAGACGGCGGACCCGGACGCGGACGGCGACCAAATGGAAAACAGAACGACAAATGTTGGCCAAGCTGCTGCCGGCGGCCCGAGATATGGCGAGTTTCCCTTATACAGGGGGATTGAGAGATCCGAGGCCGGGAAGAGAAATCTGATTACTGGCACAGAGAAAACCTGTCAGAAAAAGAGAACGCGAGACTCGAGGAGAACGAAGAGGACAAATATCGCGATAAAATAGTTACTTTGTACCTGTAGATGGGTTAATGTTTTACAAGATGAGAATAATGGGAGGGTTTTTAAAAAATTGTCAGAATTTTGAATGATAATAATAAAACTTTACGTAGTTTTCTGTATAGTAGTGTTTGACCGAACAGAGATGTCTGTCTCTGGTAAGACGTTTAGGGATTACCTGATAAATTAAGATGTGATCTCCACTTCTCAACACGAGCGTCCGGCTCCGGCTGCGTGAGCTGAAGCCGTTGTTTCCGTGCGATCTGTTTCTTACGGACAGAAGGCGGAAGTAGTTTGATTAAAATAAAGATTCTCGCGGGCAGTGTCTATCTGACTTCTCAGGCTTGTTATTCGCCAACTACTCATGAGGTGCATCCACGAAAGTCTTGACTCAGAAAGGAAACCATTCAACTTCACGAGGCTAGACAGTAAACTGAGTTCGCCGGCTCGTAAATCGAAACCACGCTGGTCGTGTAGTGCGGTCAGCCCGACCTCGCAGTGACACGTCGGCGTATCCTTCCGCGGGCGGCTCCAAACGCATGCGCATACGTTTACTACGAGACAGTTGAAACTTACAAAGCAAAGTGTCCAAACTAATTTGCTACTTGCGCAGCCGCGGTGAAGAAGGAAACGGCTATTATATTGCGACTTGCACGAAACCACACCACGTACTTAAATCACGGCTATCGTTCTGAGATGGCCGCTTTGATGCAGTGAGCAAGCATCCCATGGCGACTCCTACACACACACACGAGCGTGCGCATACAAATCTAAAATGCAAAATCTAATTAATTTGTGTGTGTGGTGGCATATGCTAGCTTTCTTCAAGTGCACCAAGACGGAAGTTCCGGTGTTGGTGAGTTACTCGAAATCCACACGAGGAAGAGATTCTGGGATAGCTTTTCGTTCGGCGATAATTTCGATGCGAATTACTACACACCGCTTCCAGCACGTTCCACGGCCGTCGGCAGCCCACTCACCCTGAAACATGAATGGGCCTATTTTATTTACAGAGATATTTTAATTGGACTAATCTGCGAGAGTTCTACTCTCCAAGTCCCCTCCTGCAGAATTACGGCTGGCTCGCACGTACATCTCAGCTCAGGGCGGGCCGGCCGTCTGGGAGAATTATCGTGAAAGCTCTGATGCTGGCGGAAGCCTTTGACATTTGTCTGGCTCCGTTTGTATGGCTATAATTTGTAATCAAACGAAACTTGGGCAAGATAAACAGAGCCCATAATTTGTGGGTCCCTCTTCAAGAACTGAGATAAAAAAATTAAAAAAAACATGTTGAAATAAATCCTATGTTATGTGTTATTAAGATTTAGGGATTAACGAATGAGCTGACACAGTTATCGTTCTTTAAAATGAATGGAATGTGAAAAGCAGTATACAGTGCCAACTATAATAATGTGAACACCCCTATACAAAATAAAATCTACTTACTTCAACGGTGATTATTTAAATATTCGACGTCTACGTGAGCAGATGTAACCGCATACTGAAAACAGGCCTATTATTTATCTGCTTACTCGGGGGTTGTGTTATAGACTGTCGAGGCTGTATCCAGCCTCAGCCACAGAGATATCTGAATCCGTGACTAACATTATCGCCAGCTGAAAGCCACCTCGATTGCTTTCGACTTGAGACATTCCATACTCGCACCGTCCTTACCAGCCACCAGGGTTCTTTTCCTGGCATAGCTTCTGAAATTTAAGTGAGTCAAAGAACCGTCCACTGCCAACTTTGGCTGCAGAGAATGGTATAGATAGTGTAGCACGTAAAAACCCCTCCTGTCCAACAGGAATAACACTTCGAAATGTCTGGTTAAAGGACACGTCTGGAAAATCCCACGGGTACTGACGTCGTGTACTTTTCCCAGATGATTCCAGCTTTGGTTTAGAAAAAAGATGTAACGAAAGCCCATCAATGCCAATGTTTTCAGCCAAGGATCAGGTATATGGGAGGTAATGTCATGGTATGGGCTGTATCTGGCATGGTGAAAAGACAGAACTGGTGTCGAAGGACGTATCGATTCTGCCGAATAAGCTGCCATTTTAAAGAAACATATGCTTCCAGTGAACCAACAAGTCAGCCTTAGATTCGATGCTCATAATCTTTAAGAGGATGGTGTAACATGCCAAATCTCCGGTATAACATGGAAAAGAGAATAAAACATTCAATTTCTTCTCTTAGAATTCAAAAACCATGATATGAATTCGATCGATCGCCTGTGAAAGTATCTGCATCGTCACCTGAGAGCAACCAGATTACGGCACCCAAAAATCGAGAATCTCTTATTCAGACAGGAAGGAGGGTTTTCCAAAGAATGGAAAAACAGCCGGCAGATTTTAAAGTGTATCAAAAAAATATAAGATGCCTTTGACCACATGCATAGATACGTTTGCCAACACAATTTCTGAAAATCCACCTTTGCTCGAGAGATGGTTGCAAAGACACTAGTTTAGCAGCCTCGCCGAACTTTTCTCTACAGACGGATGCTAGCCAGTAGGACAACATCTGACACCAAGCAACTTTTCGGTATAACCCAACTGTACCCTGACGGGGATTGTTGACGCCCTCTGCAATATTTACCGACTCGGTGCAGATAAAATTAATCTTTTCATGACATTTGCATATTTATTTACACATTAATTATCTACTTTTTGTTGTCCCATTGAAATATTTTAATTATAAAATAAGATAAATTAACTAAAAAACAAGTAAAAATATTAATAGTTATATTTTAATTGAAGAGGATTGTAGTTATCCATTAAAAATGTCAAAGACTAACAAGCAACCAAAAATAAATAATATATATATATATGCACGTTTATCAAGAAAATCAAAGCGTCCCTTTAATGCTTCATAAACAAACTTATTTTCCAAAAAAACTTTTCAAAATACATTTTGCGAAACGCAAATATTTTGTCAGATGTATTACTTTGTAAGGATGTAAACGCATATATTCTAATATTCTCTGGATTTGTAAAGTGAAGGGATCTCAAAATAGGTTGGAGGTATAATATTTCGAAGTTTCCCTTCTTTTTGCAAATTATAATCTAATTTGACGAGTTACCCGGTGATGCTATGAATCCATTGACTTCCATCACACCGGAAAGTAACCAGAGATGCAAGATATATTCTCTGATGTAGAAAAGACGATATGAGATTTTACATGCTTCATTCTATAAAGACTATAAATATAATAGCATCGTTTCAGTAAAACGCAATGCATCAGTTGCGTCTAAAATGTTTCTTTCTCTTTGTTTGGATGGTTTAGATTATTCAAAGCTGACGAGAGCTTTGCTATTGACTGAATTTTGTAGAAAGTATTTTTTTTTTTTTTAGGTTTTTACATAAATAAATGTTCTGGTAACAGACAGACAGACAGACAGACGACATGTATTAGTCGGTATATGTCTCATCGTGTTCAAATAAAAGAACAACGATTTACATTCATCGTAACTATAAGTGAAATTATAATTACTCTTAATGGAAAAGTATTTGCGCCTCATTGGGGTTCAGAACAGTTTTTGATTAGGATATTTTCTCGCAAGAGTCCACTAAGAATGGTTATCCAGCGACTTCACTGAAATGGGTGGGTTCTCGCGCTGCCATCAAGAATTTCTGCATATTTGTAGGAAATCGCCAGCCGCTTATCTCCGCGAACGGACGACCAGCCGGAACACAAGAGTCTAGGTTCGGACCTGTGCCGCTCTGGTTATTTCGCTTCCTGTCCGCCCGAATAAAACGTTCTCTTCGACACGGGTAGTAGAAGCGGAACGTGCCACATTTTAAGGAAAGGTTCTGGCCTATTTCCGAGAAGCCACTATCGTAAATACTGGGTGGACATAAAGATTTGAATGTTGATGAAAGATACACGCATGGGTGGCGGCGGTGGATAATGTAGCCCCCAGTTAAAGACAGATTAAGCTACTCGTTCCTGAGAGAGAGAGAGAGAGAGAGATGGAGAGAGAGAGGAGATGGAGAGTGAGTGGAGTGTTGTGTGTTTGCTGTTTAATGCGAAACATTATAAATAATGCATTCTTGTAAGGAAAGATTTATATCAATTCTTTAGTGTTTGAATCTAATCAAGTTTTAGAAATAAAAACAAAACAAAATAGTATATTTCTTATTTCTTTACTCTTTGCTTTAGGTGCAGAATTCATAGAATAAATTGTTTTCTGTTACAGCCGTATCCATGGCTTTCTACGCAGTGCGCGGCTATGAAATATCGGCCGCGCGCTGTTTCTCCATAAACCGGGTCGTCCCGCGCGAGTTCGGCGACGGCGTTTTACGACATCGGTTAATGGCGGAGGCTTTTATTCACAACGATCGGCGGGATTTATTGGCCTCAAAACAGTGTGATTATGCGAACGCAGACGTTAGTTTTCACACACACACACACACACACACACACACAACACACACACACACACACCACACATATCCCCACCCCACCATCATCGATTTATTAAGACTTCCCATAAAAAGGGGGGGTAGAGTCCCGGCCGACATAGCAGAGTTGCGTCGCCACGATCTAATCTGCCGGCTGGTCGAACCGGTTTACGTCCGACTTAGCAGCCAGCGAATAGAGAGGCAGAAGGGCCCCATACGGACCCCAGTCCCACTACTGATATAACATACTACCACCACTGCCAACAATGATGGAATTAAAATTAAGATTTTGCGCCAATTAATTGTTATCATTTCTGTTTCCGGTTACCATCTTGCTAAAAACAGAAATTACTGCTGCTCTATTTCTCTACCGAGCACCAGACCCACGACCTGGCGGTTTTGGCGCCATTACTAATTTATTTATTTAAGATGGTCTGACGATTGTTCTCGAGCGCTCTTAATAATATTTAGGCAGCAGAAATGCGACTAAATGTTGTCGTGTCGCTATGGAGACGATGCCCCGATGTGGTCAATAAAAGGGAGCAAAATTACACAAGGTTTGCTTTAAAAAATGTTGTATGTGGGAAGATTGATCGCAGTGGACTTCACCCGGTGCATTGGTACCGCTAAAGCCAGTACGCGGAAAGTTTTCTGGCTCATCCAAAGCCAGTTTATCTCTTTAAATAATCTGAACGGACTCCTCGCACTTCCGGGAGAGTTCAGAATAGAATCGGCTGGAATAGCATCACCGCAGTGGTATCCGGCTGGGAGCTCACGTGAACATCGCGCCTCGTAGAGCGTACTTTTTGGTTAATCTTACTATACACAGTCCTCGCTCCAGATGCAAATGATAAATTATAATGCGTGGCCGAAAGGAAATCAGGGAAAGGCTTTAATGGTGGGTACGGCAACCAGTGATAAAAAAAACAGCTGATTTATCACGCCGTGGATTCCTCAAGATGAACGAAAACTTTCTGTGACATTTTTCGCAGGGCGCAAAGTCGATCGAAAGAAAATGGTATCCGCAGTTCTGATGTTTGGTTTCGAGACGTCTCATAGATGCTTGGGAGGAATGAGAATAGAAGACTTGTCCGGACAGGAAAGATGTGGGACATTAAAAATCGTGTCACCTACAGCAGTTCTGCACAATAGGGACCAAACTAACAGTGGCAGTGCGCTATCTGTACAGAGACCTAGCGTTATAGAATAAAATTAGTCTGCCACACAGTTACGGTGTTTTTGTAATGTTTAGCGTTTTATGCGATTTCCGACACATCCGCATCCTTCCATCTGTTGCAGAAGGTGAAACGTGACTCGTCGGAGCGCACAGCTCCCCCTATGTGTCGGTCTGTTTACCATGTTACCTGCCACCGAAGCCCATCGTGTGTAATCGCCGAAGCAGCGCCCAAATGGAAAATGCCGTGTGTTGTTCCGTGTTGAAAGTTTACGCGTGCAGTTGATGTCTCTCACAACAAGTTGCACATCCCTGCGTACTTTATCTGTCATAATCTGTTTGAGTTGTGGCTTCCCGGGAGGAGGGCAGGTTATGAAAACGGTGCCACTGCAAAGGAAATATTTTTGATGGACTCGTTAATTAGTCTGGCATTGCGTTGATGGAAGAACTGGCTGTACCGTCATTCGCAATCAGGCCCTCTGTGACGTTCCCACCGTTCTTGTCGAATGACGATCGCGTCACTTTATCGGAGACGTGGAAAGCAGGCAGGAGTGACATATATTAGCTTTAACTTAGGCATACAGAGGTCATATTAGAAAAGTTTTCTTACTTTCTCGATGCCGAGAGAGAAAACTAAAAAAAAAATAAAAAAAAAAAGCCAACAAAGATATAACTTATTATTTTTAATTATTTTTTAAAGGGAATCTGATTAGAAGAAACGACCAGAGGTATGAGCAGTTTTGCAAGCGTCCCGGTTAAGCTGCTACGCGCATGGATACATGGCTGCCGAATGGCAGCGACTTCAGCGCGGAAAGATCTTACTGGAGCCCTGCCGGCTATTAGTGGAAGGAAACCGCTTCACCCGGGAGTAAATTCCCCGTGAACGAGCCGGTACCGTTGCAGGCCGAAATCATAAGCCGTGATAAGAAAGATAGCGAAGTAATTAAATTAAAAGAAACATAAATTCAGACAGGAAGATGGGATTTAAAATTATTATCATCATCATCATCATCACTGACTCGGGTTGTTTGACTTTAATACACGACCTCCGCTGATGTCGGTGGCACGTGTTCACGCTACAAGAGGTAAAATAGCGGCCGTCTTAACGCGAATTGTTCAGGGGAAAGAAAGAGAAGTAGATTTTTTTTTTACAAACAACAACAACAACCCATCCAAAGGGTGGGAGATGGGGGTAGCAGCGTCATCGACGAATAATGTCGGTTTTAAGGCGGGTACACTTCCTGAACCTGGACGATTTTATTAATGCAGGGGACGTAACTGCGCTCGCTGAAAGAAGGAATATTCCAGGCGGTCTCAGTTTTTCTTTGTTTCGTCAGCACGAAGGTTGTATTGATTTGTTCCATATTTTTTCCAGAAACAGTATATTTATTTATCCATCCGTGGCTGCTGATCTCCTTTTTATATATGTAAAGAGTTACCCTTCCAATTAGACCGATGCTTCTGAAGAAATTTCTTAAGTATTTTGGAATAGTTTAATTGAAACAAATACGTATTTCGACTTTACGAGTAAAATAGGAGGAGTGGTTAAGAAATAAAGACAGGAAAAATAGTTTCTATTTATTGTCAGTCTTGTTTCCAGGTATAGACATTTTGCGGAATTTGTCTTCAATAACAATAACGATTTCGAACATCTGCTGCGACTCGTTGATTAAAGGATGTTCTCCTCGCTCTGCCTCTCAGCTTTGCCGTTTGAACATCTTTAATCCGCAGAGGATCCAATACTAAAATGGGTAAAAAGGATTTGTTTTTGTAGCTTTAAGGGACGGGGAGAGGAGAAGAAGAGAGAGAGAGAGAGCGAGGAGAGAGAGAGAGAGAGAGAGAGAGCGAGCGAGAGAGCGAGGAAGAGAGAAGGAGAAGAGCCGCGAGAGAGAGATGGCGAGCGAGATAGAGCGCAGAGAGAGAGAGAGAGCCGCCCCTCGAGAGCGGAACGACTAAGCGAGACGAGCACGCGAAGCGCGAGCGATGGCGCTCTGGCGCTGGCGCGAGCGCGATCTGGGCGCTGGCGATGGAGCGCGCGCGCGAGCGCTCTGGCCGCTGCGCGCTCGCGGCGCGCGATCTGGCGCGCGCTCGCTCGCGGCGCGCTAAGACGCGCGCGCTCTCCGCGCGCGCGCACGCTCCGCGCGACGCGAAGCGACCCTCATAGCGATGGCGCGCGAGCTCTCCGGCGCGCGCGACGCGCCGGGCGCGCGCGCGAGAGCGCGAGCGCGCGCGAGCGCTCTCGAGCTCGCTGCGGCGCGCTCGCTCGCGCGCGCGCCGCTCCGCGCCGCGGCGAAGCGCTGGCGCGCCGCGCTCGACGCGGAGATCGCGCGCGCGAGAGCGCGCGCGCCCGCTCGCGCCGACCGCCGCGCCTCGCCGCCGCGGCTGGCGCGCGCGCGCCGTCTCGCGTCGCGCTGGCTCCTGGCTCGCGCGCTCTCTGTCGCGCTGGCGCTTGGCGCGCGCGCGCGCGCTCTGGCTCGCTGGCGCGCTTTGCGAGCGAGCTCGCGCTCGCTCTCATGGCGCGCTGGCGCGCTGGCTCGCGCGAGCCTCGCGGCGCGCGACGCGCGCGCCGCGAGCGCGCGCCCCCGCCCCGCCCTTTCTCCCGCCTTATCTCTGGCGGTTCCCCTCTCCCGCCCCACCCCCCCCACGCCGCTCCCCGGTTCGCGTCGTGTCGGTCTTCCCTTGCTCCGCCCCGTGTCCCCCAGCTCCCCGTCCCCCGGCCCCGCCGCTTTTTGCGCGCTCTCCGCGGGCTCAATCGATGACTGTCTCCGCCGCAGTATCCGCCGATAAATCCCTGAGAATATGGAAAGTGAGAGGAGAAATAGGTATGTATCTTTTAAACCGCATCATGGATTTCGCTCCACATTGATTGATAGATAGCTGGTAGCCCGCCCCCCAGAGTTAACCAATGCTGCGTCAATGAACTCCGGGTTTGGACATAGGTAACAATGAAACTGTTGTTTGGGGAAAATTTTACTAAATCACTTACGAAAGGTAGGTGCTCGCCAATAACAAGCAATACTTTGATTAAACGTGCATAAAATGTATCTTTCTTATTTTGATCTATTCAAAAAAAATTATTATTATTATTATTATTATTATTATTATTATTATTATTATTATATTATTATTATTATTATTTATTATTATTATCACCACGTACCTTTATAAAAATGTATAAACATTTCAGATTTAAAATTCTTTATTTTAAAAACAACTCGATAAAAAGATAAAAAGCATTAATTTTATTCTTTACGTTGGCAATGTATCAGTTGTCTTCGTTATTAAATTTCTTAACGTTTAATTTGATGGTCAGCTGATAATTTAAGTTAAAGTTTAAACCAAAAAATTAATGACCATTTCATGTCTTCAAGATAAATGGTTTTTAATGTTTTTCTTTCCTCTAATATAATTTGGAGGTTAATGATCACTAATCGAAACCGAAGTTTATTAAATGTGACCATTTAGACAAATTATAATTTAATTATAATAATTTGTTAAGTTTATATGCTTTAGTACAGAATTTAAATATGAAATATGCAAATATATCTGACCAAACGATTTCCACCTACCGAGTTTGACTACTGACCGAAATATCAAGTTCGTGAAATAAAATGTACTATTGACAAAAATATTTTGTAATTCTACAAATTAACAACTAAAACGTCCGTTAAAGTTGTTTCACCAGCTCTTCTTTGCTGGCTCTTCCGCGCGGTGTTCTCCGGGTACTCCGATTTCCTCTCATCTGTAAACATTATTCAACAGCATTTGGTTCGCTCGGACGCAGGCGTGGAGCAGTTCCGCTCTGTAATACCAAGGGTCTTCATCAACTTTTAAAAAATATCCCAGGAACCATTGTTGAAAATTTTTTTAGGCATTACTTATATATTTATGGTTTCTGCTTGACTAGATTGCCAAATTTTCAAGCGTTTTTCCTTATTTTACACAAGATCGGGTTCCATTGGTTCTTCTACCAGCTTAAATCGAAAATGCAATACCCACAAGTGCTAATTATGGATGTTGAAAACGACCCGGTCGCGCCATTTTAATCAATGTCGGTAAATAAACCGTCAACTGACGAAGCTCGACAGTTGTCTATTTTGAGATTTTCGGTCTCTCCAACTTTGAATTATCTTTGATTTCAAGCTGTAAATTTCTTACTTAAAAGTCTGGTTAGGTCTTTAAAAGTAAAACCCAATTATAACGGGACGTCTTATACATCAAAACATCAAGTTGTATACACTAAAACATATTTTCTTATATAGTAAAACCGTAGCTTTCACGGATCGACAATTCTCCCAACCCACGTGTCCACACATTAACCACGTTTCTACCGAGTTCAGTAAAGTTTACAGTTGGTTTCACATGTCTGGAAGCCGACTTAAAAGTGAAATAGTGCAGCAGTGCAAATTTGTAATCTTTGAATGTTCATTCATACGCATTGTCATTGGCGGAGGTATATTCAGGCCAGAGTAATTTGGCCTATTTAGCGTTCCCCGCCTTCCTACGCAAAACTAGCACCTTGATCAGAACCCAGCTCTTGTCGGTTTCACCTATCTACTGATTTGCGTAGGACTGGCGATCGCAGTCCGCGCCCGCCCTAGCTGGACAACATAGGACTCCATACAAGGGAAGATTAGCGATGCAGGTGACAAAAGAAACAAGTCGACAGCAGCGCCACGCTAAAAAGACGGTCCGCTGTAAAACGACACTTCGTATCAAGCCCGGCGAAGCGTGAACTGAACTGACACAGCTAGAATATCTTCTTCTATGCACCCGTATCAAGGTTCATTTAACGTTTACTGCCGCCTACTACGTTTCCATTCTTGCCCACATCTCACTGTGTAATACATGTACGTGGGAAGAAAAAAAGAAAGATTAAAAGCCTCGCCGCATCGACAGATTTCACCAGCAATAGAACAATTACCCGATAAGTAGGCTAATTAAAAAACAACAACAACAACAACAGCCGTGAGGCTGTCCTAAAACGTTTGGTTGCGAGCGTAGACAGAGATACCTCAAAGTGGGAGCGGATCGAGAGGGTATTTAAAAGAAATCAACCTCGGAGAGCTCAGTAACTTGAGCCGGAAGCTCGAAGAGCCAGTATAACATTTTCAAAAAAAAATCCGGCATGTCGTCCGTGACTCACTTGTCTGTTGCAAATAGAACAAAAGCCAAAAAAAAAAAAAAACACAAAGAAAATGCTATTTAGATTCTACTTATTTATAGTTATTTACTTAATCAGTATATCTTTGTAAAAATTGCCAAAAGTAACATGCCACTGACGTTTTTTTTTCGGGTTAGCTACCATTATTTACGTCGGTTACTATGGAAACTCCCATTAAATATAGTACATTTCACCTTGTCCATCATCGTAAATACCATGGTACCGCGTGGATTGACATTCTTATAAGTGCATCAGTTTATAATAAAATATTTAGATCACCATACTTAATGGATATTAATTTAGCTTGAGATTATTTACCGATTTTGTTACGGAAATAAAAAAAAAAAAGAAACAAAACAACAATAACACGTCTTTATTTTCCTGGATTTCACAGGGTTTTGAGCTATGAGTGTAAAAGATCTTTTACTGTTTTCTTTAAGAAAACCATTTATCTTCGGTTTCCACAACTCTCTGGGCGGTTAGCACGGTATTTATTGTTCTAAATGGTATTCTATCTACCGATGACCGACATCAATATTGTTCTCAATATATATATTTTTCGGGCTAACAGACAAAAAAAAAAAAAAAAAAAAAAAAAATGGTTTTGGACACATCACCGGCACCACGATAAGATTTCGACAACAGCTTTAAATCTCCGCCAGTAGATTATGTATATTTTGGTGCTCATAATTCTAAACAAGTAAATACCTGGCTTCAAAGAATATGAAAACGATGTTAGATGCGCCAATTTCAGATTTCAGATATTTACACCTTAGTAGCTGCAAGCGATCACGGCTCAGGCAAAGGCCGCCACGGTGGGGTCGGAATCTTAGCCGATTTATAGTAATGGTAACTGTAGAGAGCCAAAAAAAAGGGTTTGTCCCTATCAATACGTCCCAGACCCCTAAACATTTCGGCTATGTACACATGAGTGAATGTTTTCAGCTATCTACGGTTGCCAACACCAGGAGTCATCACAATTGTAAATTGGCTGAAGTTTTAACCCTTCCCCACTTGATATTAAGACAGAATTTTAAAAACCGGAGACATGAGTGTAAAAATCCTATTGTTGAACTTTGGAGATCCGCATAGGCGAGTGCGATAACTAAACAAAGGAAACCTGGAAGACGTGGACAGGGTCTCGCTGCATCCTATGATTTCTAACTGTAGATGGTTTTTCAAGCGAGCTTCTATTCCTGCTGCGTGACTTAACGTTAGAATTCCGACACACTCACTGTACGTCACCTAGGCGACGAAACCCTGCCGGCAACAGCGCAGTTAAAGTGGAACCGTCCGCGCTAGAGAACCAAGAGAAAAGTGTGCGGTTGGGGCAGGTCTAAGGAAATGGGTGCCTGTGCATATTTGAAGTACAAACCGAAGAGGGCAGGCCCAGAGTAACCCATAATGGCGTCCCTTCGTTCTTGAGCGGACGTGAAACACGGCACTTGTCTCGAGCGAGAACGGTAGGGGATAAATCCCGATGCGCTTTCGAGGAAGCCTGTAATTCCCGTTAATCAGTGAGAGGTGTCTGTCCGAGTTCTGATGATGGGCTTCCCCAAAACAATAAAATGTTGTGTGCGTGCGTGCTAATTGTGGCAAAAATGGTGGTCGAGACCTCGGGCTCGCTACCGATGGTGAAGGTGTTCTAATTGTTTCCCTGGGTGAGCATTCTCGGTCGGCCGCGCACCTGTCTGCATTAACATGCACGTGGGCTAGAAATCATTCCAGTTCGGCAGAAAGGTACGTTTTACTGATCGAATCATCTTCTACTTTTCACTTTTCCTGCGCCTCAGGGTATTTCCCGGCCCTAACTGCTTTGTGAGCGCGCGCCCAGTCTCAGCAGCAGTAATGAATTCCTTCGTCTCCGTTCGATCCTTTCCAACCTTTTAGTTTCGGGGTTCATCAGGGGTCGAAGATGAAACAAATGAATAAATGGATAAATAAATACAAATGCCGCGTTTGTAATTCTCGAAAGATTTTTCTCTACCTCCCCCATCCTCATCCACCCTGGAATGGTTCACCTTTCTTTTTGACAGAATTCTAAACCTTTTTGCTTGTAAAGAAACAGCGCAGTGCCGTCATCTCAGAACCACAGAAAAGGGTCTGGGGGCGGTGACGGGAAACACGCCGAATTACTTCGCTGCCCTAAAAACATGCGCCACTTGAAGTCTGAGACAGCTTGGTTTTCTGACAGTTTCCTCTCGGATGAATTCCAGCAGAAGTGGCGTCTTTTCGTCATCGTCTTAACTTGAAGTAATTGTTGGCAGGCCAAAAAGTCCCACGGTTCATCCATTTCTGAAGAAAAAGCTCCCGTTCGATCTGTTATGTATGCACACGGCCCTTTAAAGTAGACCGGGTACCGTCTTGTGAACATGATAAAGAATTTTTGCATTAGAAAGCTGAATCTGCTGCAATTACCTTAAAGAACAAGATGTTACATTAAAAGAGATTCCAAGAAACGCTGCTTGGGAAAAAGTTCAGACTCCGGTTCAATTGAGTGCGGTTTGGAATAACGGTAGATGGCTCCTTCTTTACTTTCTTCAGAATAAGAAGTTTCGTGTCCATCTAGGAAAAATCTGTGATCATTTCAGAAGGCGATATCGGGGGTTAGAGTTGATAACTTACATTATTAACGTAGCGCATATTGTACAGAGTGATCAGAAAGCAATTATGCAGTGGAGTAAATTTGTCATCATTTTTTTGATTCCTCTCCTTGCGCTTTGCTGTTTTGTACTGCAGTTCCCAAAACGACCAACAGGTGTTGGCGGTACGGTCTTTGAAAACAACCCACATCCCATCGATGAACTAAAGCAAAACGTTTGAACGTGAGTGGGGCTTATTTCCAACATTTAGTTTAACACAGTTTATTGTAATACTTTTATATGAAAGAGTTAATGTATTGAAATAAAAACAATAAATTTCCAACTGCATAGTTACTTTTTGATCACCCTGTATCACTGCTTTTCTATTAAAACTTTATTAATCTAGTAATTGAATTCTTTTGCATATTGTTAAATTTAAAACAGGGGGAAAATATTCTATTTTCAACTCTTACTCAATTCTAAATTTAGTATGTTTCAATATAAATATGGACTCCACACCTACACAGCATATTCAAAATGAAAACGAATTAAGAATTAATATAAAGCAACTAAAATTCTTTTAGTCCTGTTTGACAGTTTCATTAATAATTTCTAAATTCTATTAGATCTTCACGACATTTTATTAAAAACAAACCTTCAATAGCTCTCCGAGGCTGCATTTTCTAATTTAGATTTTCCCCTTCTCGCTATTTCCTATCTGAATAACTTTAGATTTTTTAATGCTAACTTCATTTTTACACGTGACTGACTAATCCAATAAATCCGTCCAGGTTCATCTGAATATTATCACTATCGTTGCTGGTATCAAGCCTAGCGTGAATTTTAGTATAATCTACAACTTTGTCTATTAAACGCACCTGCCAGTATCATTATGTAAATCAAGAACAGGAGTGGATCTCTAAGCGAATAATGGAAGACAAAACCAGAGGCTTTTTCATAGGAAGACGATTAACCATTTAAAACTAGGCGCTGAAATCTATTTTATTAGAAAAGTAATATATGAATAACTAAATTCTATTTTCTTAACATTTTATATGAGTCTTTTATGTGAATGTTTTGTAAAAGTCTAAATGGAGTCTAGATAAGCACCGTCAACCTAATTCTAATATTCACCATTAAATTTAAAGATTCGTAGAATAACGATTTAACTTGAGATCCGTGTTCAGAATCGATTAAAGTCTGAACTGAAGTTGTCCAGAAAACAACATTTTCCAATGATGAATTATACAAAACAGCGATAGGTTTGCACACATAATATATAAAAGGTCGCTCATTAAGTTAAATCACACTAACTTAGGCCAGGAGAGGATCGAACACAGGATTAGTAGCCAAACTATTAGGTTGCTACAAAATTTTCGTCGATTCTTTTACTGCAACAATGAGACTTCGTATCGGTGCTGAACGTGGAGTTTATTAACCAGTTCCAATACAATCGATACACTTCTGCCAACGAGAAAAGCGCATTTATATCATTTTGAAAAAAAAACCGGATTTCTGGAGTCGATAAACTGTTGGAAGGCAGTTTTAATTGCTGCTTGGTTGGAGAAGGATTTCATACGGAGGAAGATGTTGAGGTCTGTGGGAGAAAGGTCTGGTGAATAGGCTGGGCTGAGGGGGAACTTGATACCACAACGTGTTCAGTTTCTGAAGAGTCACTTTCGCAACACGAGGAAGAGCACTGCCGTGGAGCAGGATTGGACCGCTTCGATTCACCAATCAATGTCGGCTGTCGTTGGGAGAGTTTCTGATGAACAGCGTTTAATTCACGACAGAACCTTTCGGCTGTGATGGTTTTTGTTTCTTAGACAAGCGAAGAGCAGATCTCTTGTTGTTCACTCAACTCGTGAGGCGTCCACTTGTCAAGCCTTTTCACCCTGCCAATTGCGTCCAGATGCCGGGAAACAGCTGCAGTGCTTACGTCGAGCTCTCCAGAAATTTGTCGCACTGTTTTTCTCGGATAGCTTCAACGGAGACTTTCAGACGGTCGTCGTCACAGCTGGAAGGACGTCCGCTACGTTCCTTATCTTTGAGGCTCACATCTGATCGAAACTTTGCAAACCATCGCTGTACTGAGCGCTCACTCGCTGTGTCCTCGCCCCATACTCTCGCTTAACGTTACGAGTTGCCTCGCTCGCTCTGTGGCCTAGTTTGAACCCGTGAAGCAAAAGGGCACGAAAATCTTCTCTATTCACGCTTCACCCAGAACCCTGAAGCAAATATCCATTTTATGACTTTTTAAAAAGGTAGGTTCTGCGTATTGTATGCCAAAGTACACGCTACAAAACGATATACAACTTATCTACATACACCTTCACAAGCATGCAAAAATATGAACCCAAAATGAACATAATATAAAAGGCGACAAGACGTTTCTAACGGCCTGATACTTTATCTCTGGGCGCTCTGACTACAAAGACCATGATTACATAGTAATGACGAGACCTATAAGATCGTATTTAATGTCACGCAAATAACATGTAGACATGAATGGCATCCATTGAAGATGAAGTATGTATATTCCTTTAGAAGATGGCGTCGCTTGAAATAATAACAAACACAAAGCAACATAATTGGCCGCTTTTCTCCAACTCAAGAATTTGCTTAGCCATTAGTGCGCCTCTCCGGAGAGCTTATCCCATAATACACAAGAATCCCTCTTGTTCACGTGATTGGTGAGTTTACATTGGATGACGTCAGCTGTACTGTTGTATTAGTAACTTTAACTGGTTTTAAAGTGACCGTTTACCGGAAATGTATAAGAAAACAAACGATTATTGTTTTGAAAAATTTCGATTATTTCTCAAACAACAGAGAGAGGAATTATTATTCGCGAAAATTTAAACTGGGATTTTCTAATCCAGACTTCAGCATCCACGACCCAATTTTGGATGGAATTTGTCGATCTGACCAGAAAGGCCTCTTCAGATATTTAACACAGTGATACGCACAATTGGTTCTGAAGGTTTCACAGCGGTAAAACCCATAAAACATTCTACAATCCTGACCTCCATCTTTGTTGGGTCACAGTCTCATTTGTCTGTGTATAAATCAACTAGGTGAGTTTTCATTACCGACTTATACCCCCAACTTCCGTCTGCTGAAACATTATAAATAAATGCATAATTAACATTTTCTGTCGTTATTTTTTGTGTATATACGCGAGTTTAATTAGTGATCCATCATAAAAAAAATGGACACGTTATATATTTTTTTATTAATTACTGTAGTATTCTCGTCGAGATCACTGCCTCTCGATCTTGTGCTTTTAAATATGTTATCCTTATCTGCACGGTTGTTTTGTTTCTCAATTTTCTGCCATTTGACGCCAGAATGATTTTAGGGCCGTCACTTCTTCATCCTTTGGGAACGGAAAGGGAATTACCGGAAGAGACAAATGGATTCGAGGTGACTCGGAGCCCATCAGCTGCACCGTCAGGGTTGGCACCTTAGATCCGCGGACGATTTACGTAGGATGTTCGGTTTGCAAGAGAATTTCCTCGCAAAAGCCGAGGCGTTGTCGTAACCACGTGGCCAACGCCTTCTCACGGAGGCGGGGCTATTGCAGTGAACTACAGTCGGACTAACTTTTATTCCCGTAGAGAGCGAGTACCTTGCTAACCAAAGCGCCAGAAGCCTCGATCCCGGTGTTGCTAAAATCTCGCTTTTAGGCAAAGAAAAACAACAAGCAACAAACACTTGATGGCCACAGATTTGGGTAAGATGTTTTAGATTTTACGTGTTTTTTTTCTCTCGTTTTGTGAGCCACACGCAAAAAAAAACAAAAACAACAAAACAAAGCACTTCAACTTTGTTATTTACGCTGGTGTCGATTTTTCAACAATGGCGTTAAACCATTAAAAGTCTGGTCGCCCGCTACTCTCTTCAAAGAGACAAACAGAAACACTCTGGGTTTCGTGAGAAGGGATTCTCGAATGGGAGCTGTCGTTTGAAAGCCATTTAAAACCGTATAAGGTGGTTAGAGATGTTTTTCGGTTTTTATATTATCTTAATTTGGGGTTCATGTTTTTGCATGCTGTGAAGGTGTATGTAGATAAGTTGTATATCGTTTTGTAGCGTGTACTTTGGCATACAATACGCAGAACCTACCTTTTTAAAAATCATAAAATGGATATTTGCTTCAGGGTTCTGGGTGAAGCGTGAATAGGAAAGATTTTCGTGCCCTTTTGCTTCACGGGTTCAAACTAGGCCACAGAGCGAGCGAGGCAACTCGTAACGTTAAGCGAGAGTATGGGGCGAGGACACAGCGAGTGAGCGCTCAGTACAGCGATGGTTTGCAAAGTGTCGATCAGATGTGAGCCTCGAAGATAAGGAACCTTGCGGACGTCCTTCCAGCTGTGACGACGACCGTCTGAAAGCCTCAGTTGAAGCCGATCCGAGAAAAACAGTGCGAAAAATTTCTGGAGAGCTCGACGTAAGCACTGCAGCTGTTTCCCGGCATCTGGACGCAATTGGCAGGGTGAAAAGGCTTGACAAGTGGACGCCTCACGAGTTGAGTGAACAACAAGAGATCTGCTCTTCGCTTGTCTAAGAAACAAAAACCATCACAGCCGAAAGGTTCTGTCGTGAATTAAACGCTGTTCATCAGAAACTCTGCCAACGACAACCGACATTGATTGGTGAATCGGAGAGGCCCAATCCTGCTCCACGGACAGTGCTCTTCCTCGTGTTGCGAAAGTGACTCTTCAGAAACTGAACACGTTGTGGTACCAAGTTCCCCCTCGCCCAGCCTATTCACCAGATCTTTCTCCCACAGACCTCAACATCTTCCTCCGTATGAAATCCTTCTCCAACCAAGCAGCAATAGAAACTGCCGTCCAACAGTTTATCGACTCCAGAAATCCGGGTTTTTTTTCCAAAATGGTATAAATGCGCTTGTATCTCGTTGGCAGAAGTGTATCGATTGTAATGGAACTTACTTTGGTTAATAAACTTGACGTTCAGCAGCGATGTGAAGTCTCATTGTTGCGGTAAAAACCCGACAAAACGTTTGTAACAAACTAGTATTACCTGGCGGACACGTGCTTATATACGTATAAAACAATTGCGCACTCGTTAATGAACCCTCTCCCACGTATTTCACAGATGCATTTTTGTGTTTTCTAAACACGTGACGGAAAATAAACAAAACTCTCCAGTCATCACTGCACCCATTTTAACCCTGACAGTGTTGGGGGGGTTGTTGTGGTGAGGTAATTCATAATTATGGCCGCCAATATTTGGTCAATTTAGTTTAGATAGTACATCAATAATAGTGATAACAATATTAATAATATGAGGAATAATTAACGAGGTAAATTTGAAAAGGACTGCCCCTGTAGGGCAGTGGTAGATGCTAGGTAGAGATCTTGAGTTCGAACCCCGGTTGGGGTTCGGCTGGATTTATCATACTAGTCCTCGGTAGGATTTCTACCCAACCTCCCCGACATTCCGGCATCTGGAAAACGTAGGGAACTAGCCACGCGGGTGATTGATGGGGTGAGGGTGGACGGTCAACACGCGCCATCGTCTGTCTACTAATACCAACTTATCATCAAAAGCAAATATTGATGTCTAAATGCTTTTATTTAAAAACCACGGGTGCAGTTTATTAAATATCCCAACGTCAGGAGGAGATTTGTTTTCACTGTAATTGTCCAACTACAACAAAGCTAAAAGAATCGTCCGCTAAAATTTATCAGAGACTCGTTTTCGGTAAAGACCGTCGACGTCACAACTGTCACGTGCCATGTGATCATTTTCACCCGCCTTGTAAGGTGAGTACCACCTCTCCGTTTATCTTGCGTGATGGGCTCAGCGGGAATTTTCCAGGGGAAGTGGCTTCCTTTTTTTTAACATAGTAACCCCGACACATTAGCATGCCTCGTTTTATAAGAGAACTATGACTGTTCTGACGCTTTACCGTGTAATCGATCAGTTAGCCTTACGGTACCGCATTCGAAATAATAATTAATACCACAGGGAAATCTTACGAAGCCAGTATTTAAATCACAGGAAAGTCAAACCCGGAACCTTTCGAGAAACCAGGTTATTCATTCATGCGGCAAACGACGATTTAGGGTGCAGCCCCATTTTAGAAGCTAAATACACAGTTTCTAGCTATACATCACCGAAAGGATTCTCGGTAACGGAAATCGTAAGTAACCCATTCACCGTTGCCGTCTTTGTTTAACGTCGTATTTGCGGACAGGGTGAGCAAACGCCATCCGCTTTCTTGTCCGTTGATGGGCCGAGTAAAAACTGAATGAACCACCCATTCCATCGTAAAGTCTCCACCCTCGACTTAGTTATCGCGTCAACTGGTGTTAAAAGTGGGGGATTGAAAGCACGGGGTAAACGATACTCGGGTCAGACTGGGGATGAAGTACTTCTGCTATACCTGGATTTCTGATTTGGGCGGAAACTGCTAGAATAGAAGCAGCTTGTTTGACAGCTCTTAGAGAACAGTAAAATAACAACACAATAATAAGTCCCATAATAACAACAACAGTAAACCAGACTCTTGAATTTCAAAGTCAGATCCTCCCCTGTTTATCAGTTGGCATAATGTAAGGAAGCATTCCGTGAGTCACAAAAACTCAAAGAAATGATGATTTCCGTATTAAACAAATTTCTGACGTTTGTACAAAGTCTGGTCAGAATATCGGCAGCACAGAAACAAAACAAAAACTTTTGATGAAGGGCTGAAGCGACCCCGCGATATTGAGATTGACCTTGTTGAAACTCCATTTTTGTTTTCCTAAATAAACAAGATGCTTAAGATTTTCTATTTGTTGAACCCCTCCCCCCCATAGAATAATCAAAAACTCCTGTTTCATGTGCGTTTTCATTACGATAGTTTTGTCCTGTTGATAAATTATATTATCTTTAAATGGTTTTTATCGGCTAAATGTCCATCAGTGACAGTCGGGAAAGATAGTGATTCTGCAATCAGTGGAAGAAAGACGTTCTTCCTGGAAAACTGAAACCCGGGAATCGGGAAACGGATCGAACAGTTGAGTTTGGTTGGGGGGGGAGGAGTATTTCTACAGAATGGCTTGAAAAAGTCTGGTTTTGCAATACGAGTCAAAGATTTCTGCTCTACGGAACGTATTTTTCTCGCAGCGCTACGCCGAAGGTACTCACAGAGGCGGTGACCCGCTCACGACCGCAACTGACGGGAAATTCCTTGCAGACAACGCAACCATTTCGGGAATGACACCTGGACGAAAACGTTCCCGAGCATTCAGTACTGAGAGGAAAGCGTAGTACCCCGGAAAAAAGAGAATCTAGGCGCGACGGCTAGTTAGATACCGAACATGGCCCGCGAGCGCACTACCCGAACACCGCCGACCTGCTTTGTTCAAATTACACAAATAAAGATACGCTGATTCTTCCGAGAAATTCCTTCACCCTGTTCAGATTTATCACCTTCTGGGGGGGGAAGGACAGAAAATACAAAAACATGGCAGACCAAACCAATCGGCGACTTTGTAATCTGTCGGCATAAACGGGAAAACCGGGGGGGGTACTTGCTGGTAATAAACATTAATTCGATTAACCTTCAGCCAAGGGTTCAATTACATGAACGGTTTTATTGTGTAGTTTGTTCTATGTTAGCTAACGATTATTTGAAACCAAAAAGTATAAACATTGATGAATCTAAAACCACTGTTGTTGACGTTCGGGGAAGTGGCCTGCTTCGTTACCTGTCTGATGTCTCTGCCGCGAATCCCCAATGATCGATCTTAACGAAGGCCGAAGACGAAATTATCCGAACCGCAAAGCTCCTGCGCTGTCGCGAATTAATCTCAGTCAAAATCGTCGCTGCGCAATACAAAGACGAATGACGAAAATATCGCCTTAGAAGTGTTTTCTCTATGTACCTTTCCAAAGCCATCAAAACATCGAACTCTCTGTTCTTCGCGAGAGCGAGATGTCTAAGCTAAAAGAAATCTTTATTGATTCTTTGTTTGTTTTTTGATGAAATCTCTTGCATTTCGACATCATCAGCAAACGGTTCACTGTAACAGTATTAAACTGATTGACTCTGCTACTATAGCGCTGACTCTTTCTTTCTCAGATTAATAAAAGTAACGAGTTCTTAGAAACCATTTTCCCGTCTTTTTTTTTTCAATTTTTGCTAAAAGACTTAAATTCCCAGAATTTCTAGACATACTATGATTATTATTATTATTATTATTTTTCTTCAGATTTCACTAGATGAAATCGACATCAGTAATAATAAAATCATGATCAGAAACCAACTTGATTCGACCAGCCGAGACATCGCGAGTAACTCGGTGGCTGGTCGTTTTGCACCGAATCTTAGAATGTAATAAGCGGTGAAGCAAAGCTTCTGGTTTCTCACTTTCTTAAAGGAATACATTCTGTAGGAGATATGAAGTTCCGGTCGTTTGCATTTGCCGCGACGCGCCAGGTTGCCAAGTTCGGTTAGTCAGGGCAGGTCTGACCGACGATAAAAGCCACGTGGTGCTCTTCTGTTGACGTTCGGTTTTGGACTGTTCACGCTATTTGCAATTCTGTTTTCGAATTTAAAAAAATCTACCAAAAACAGATGAATAATTAAAAGTCAACTTTTCTTGCTTTAAGTGTGAAGGGCTTTTAATGTGAGCGTGAAGAGGCCGATATATACGGGTTGAGACGGGGGACCCATCGGTACGGGAGGAAGAGAAACTCCACCTACCACGATCGCCCTCAGAGGTGATATATTAACGGGCAAACAAACCCTGACGTCACTGTGCCCTGTTTTCGCTTTGGTTGCACTTGCACACTGAACAATCGGTGCGCCCATCTCTGGAATCCGCAAATGTCGTGGAAAGATGAAGCCTATACCCACTACTGACCCAGTGCTTGTGTGAAATTTTGTGTGAGTCAGATAAACCGACACGTATGAAAACGAGATATTCAGGCTGAAGAAATGGATGTATATAATACATGTATGTTGACATTTTTTCAGAAAAAAAAACGCCCTGAAACGTAAGAGAATATCTACGCTAAATCGAGTCGTTTTTCGCTATCTCAACAGGTGAAAAATATCCTAGAGATATCGGTCATGACGCCGCCATTCACCGCTGCCGATGGCGGCAGAGATGACGTGATATCCTCTCAGTTTTGCTTCTATTGGGAAAAGGATCAAGTAAACGCCACTGAAAAGAACCGGGCTAACATAGCTTTAGCTGGTCGGATTTCTCCTTTATCCGAATATTTCGGTACAAAAACAGAATCATAGAGATAATTTATAAACGCGATTTCGCCGAACCCAGGTGACTTCTAGGCAAATGCGGAAGGAAAACCGCTATCCCGACAACAGAACGTAGAACGACGCCACGCAGGGTCAACGGGAAAATCCCAGAGAACCCCGTGACCTCTTTGACCCCACCACGCAAAACGCTGCTGGCCTACCTGATCACTTTCAGGGCTTTCGCCCCGTCTTTTACAGGAATCTTTCCTTCTTCACACGACCTGCGGTAAACTCCATTTGCAATCGTCGCAGTTCTTCTCCCCGTGGATTAAACAACGGTGCCACTGAGGAGGGACGAATTTACATATTCGATCCATAAAACCATTGGTTCCTTCGGATGGCGGCCTCGTTTATGACTTCTAATGCGACCGTCGTGGATGGTGGAGGAAACGAATTTACGTTGTTTTTTTTTTTTTAAATTTGAAAAGATGAACCGGAAGCGGAAGAGAGAGAGAGAGAGAGAGAGAGATATGAGAGAGAGAGAGAGAGGGGAGAGATGATGATATGAGAGAGAGAGAGATGATGATATGAAGAGGGGAGAGAGAGAGATGATGAATGAGAGAGAGAGAGAGAGAGAGAGAGAGAGAGAGAGAGAGAGAGAGAGAAGAGAGAGAGAGAGAGAGAGAGAAGAGAGAGGAATGATATGAGATAGAGAGAGAGGATGTGGGAGAGAAGATGTGAGGAGTATGAGAGAGAGAGAGAGAGGGGAGAGAGAAGAGGGGGGAGAGATGATGAATCGATAGAAGGAGACGAGAGAGATGGATGATATGAGCGAGCGAGAGCGCGACGAGATCGAGAGAGAAGCGCTAGAGCTCGAGAGAGAGCGATTTTGGCGTTTATGTCTGGCAATCAACAAAGCATATCAGCGGCAGGCATCCTAACCAGCCCTGCCTTTATGTGCCAGTGGTGGGATCTGTTGGTTGGTAAATGGTAGCGATGAGAAAAAGATTATGATGTATTGTTTTTGGATGCTGACGATTTGTAAACTTGGGCGTTCACTCAAATCCGCGAGCTATTCGTTCGGCCGCCTTTCGGTTAAATGTCGCCACGACTGAACAGTTTTCCCACAATCACTGGTCACGTTTCGAAAATGCTTCCCCTTTTCCTCCATGCACCTACCCTGTTCCAAGAAATAATAAACCACGAATTGTTAAGTCTTAATGTTTTTCCCCCCATCAAAATAGCCATAATCCATGTAAATAACTGCTGAATTTTTCTGTAATTAAGTATTTTCTTTCACAAATAAAATGTTGAAAAGACAGACGATAGTGATATTTAACACCATATATAATATATCAGTCAGTCAGTACTAGATAACTTGCATCTGTACGTTCTTCAGATCCAGTACATGTGACTAGTTGGCATTGAGATCCAACAGATGACGACAGGAATGTTTATGAGCTATAATCAAACTCGAAATTTCCAGGTTATGCCACAAATATCATCTGTATATATCGGCATATGGGCGCTGCGGGCTTTTCCGATATTATTCTTTTATTTCTATCAAATCTGGCAATTTCGAACAAAGCGATTCAAGTTAGGATTTAATGCCAGGTTTTCAAAACGATTACGGGCCGCCTCAAGAGTTCACCGTTGGAAAGATCTTTGTGTATATAATTTTATCTGAATGCTGAAAGCCGCATTTCCGTTTATCATCTCTCGGCTCGCAGGAAAGAACTTTGGTATTAAAAAGTCTTTTATCGAATGGCGCGAGCGATTTCTCTCGACATGAAGAGATAGAGGCTTCTCGACATGACACCGCACAGCGTCCAAGTCTTCGAGCCATACCGCGGTGTAGACAAGATGACAACAGGTCAAACTTTCCACCTTTGTTGTCACCTTTTTCGCCGATTGAGTCCCCCAATTTGGTCTGACATGGGTGATCGGAACTTACTCTGAGCCACTTACGTGTAAGTTTGTAACTGTCAGCTTCCTAGATTATCATCGCCTGTTGATTCTGCCATTCCCCCCAATTCTTGTTCTTTTGTGTGTGTGTGGGTGTGTGTGTGTGTGTTGGTGTTTTTATAAAGATGACGATATGTACACCCGCGCTTCTAGTCTTGCAAACCTTATCTAGCGGCCTGGAAAAATTGGCACACAATGCAGAACTTTAGAAAAAAGATTTAATGTGGTTTTTCCTTTTTTTCTAGCCTTCTAAAACCAATTGTACCAGCCGAGCAGATCCTGAAACTATAAACTTGTTCCAGCTTATAATATTTTGACCGAGGATCTTCCCAGGTTGTTGGGTTCAGTAGGTAATCAGAACATCAAGATGGCTAGCGAAGCACACACATGAAGAAGAAAAAACACAAATACATACATATATATATATATATCTGACTAGTGCCATTTATAAAGGTAAGGATCCACAACTCGCGTAACCGGGAAAACGTAGATGACCGGAAAAAATTATGCCCATTTCTAGCATCGCTTATCAGGCAAGTAACCTGGATCGGTCTGACTTTCTCTATCATTTGTTTAGACTCAGTACCACATTGATGGTTAAAGACGCTGGAGGGTGCGACAAGATTTCTCGTGTCTACATAATAACGCGAAGAGCTAATACAAAGGATACAACTGATGACTTCAGTTTACAACATAATTCCTTTCATTTAATTATTCAGAAAAAAAAAATTTTTTTTTTTTCTTTTAAAACTCTGAAGCCGGTTGTTAACAAAAACGAAAGCGCGTCACCTCAGGCCCCCCTGACACAAACACGTCTTACACTCGCTAACTATTCTGCAGGGAAACTGTTTTTGAATTTCGGTGAAGAATATTTAAGCTGAACAGAAATAAGAAAACGAAAACACCGCCAGAGGGTGTGTGTGTGTGTGTGTGTGTGTGGGTGTTGTGGTGTGTGTGTGTGTGAATGCCAAGGGAGATAATAATTCTGTGTGTGTGTGTGTGTGTGTGTGTGTGTGAGTTAAATAAGTTTGAAACGACCTCCTTATTGTTCGAAAATCTCCCTTTCTAATTATACCAGGCGACGGTGAACGTGCCTTTCTGGTTCCACACCAATATCTTCAGGTTACAAACACCACGTGCAGGCCACCCAACACGCCACGAAGTTCGCTATGCCGGCCGGAACTCGGACAGATTTTACAACCGGCTTCCTCGTCTTTCTTTTCCTCGGAAAACCGAAATAAGAAGTCGGGATCAGATCCGGAAATTGCTAAACATTCGAAGCTTTCGCTCGTGTGTACCGACACCTTGTTTTTTTTTTTATCTTTTTCCAATGAATGAAGTGACTCGAAAAGGAATCTCCGTAGTCAGGGGTGATGGAACAAAACAAAAAATTCCGCCATATATTTATTTTCTGAAGTGAGGAAAACCAAACGTACGTACATATGACGAGGAGCTGCTAATAACTTGTTGTTTTAATGTTATCTTTCTACTTTATATGATGAAGAAAGAAATCCTTTTTTGATACATAAGGTGATTACCATACCTCTGGGAAAAAACCAGAAAGATATACCTTCAGTTATCAGTAATTCAGTTTCACGCCTGACCACTTCTACATTTGAGGTAGCAATGTGATGCGGTGATTATAATACATCTGTTGAAAGTTTGCGCAAGTTCATTTTCTCTGTTAAAATCTTAGTAACATCAAAATAAAGAAAAATTTCGTGATAGTGGGAAAATGTATTAAGGAGAGAGAGTAAAGAATTTGTTTTTTGGACTTTTTATTAATTTTCAATTATAGCCATTTTAATGAAAATCGTAATAGATTTATCCAACTGAAATGGGTTAATGAGTAAGAAAACAGTTTATCCTATGTTTAAAAAAAAAAAAAAAGTTTTTCCTCTGACTGATGGGAATTATGGAATTATCCAGGTGGCCTATGGCCGGCCACACCCATCTAGAGACGGAACGACAAAGAGATAAATTAACCAAATGGATAAAGTTCGAGTAGACAAGTAAACAACGAATTAAGGAATCGCCTCGTGACACAACCAATCATGCCTATGCATAACCGAAACCAGCTGCGAAAAACAACCTTAACTCGAATTATTCACTATGTATCTGTCAAATGTGTTTTTCTCTCTCTAGTTTTGAATATTTACCCTTCCCTTTTCCGCAGCATGTCGTCGCTCACTCTTGTTTTGTGAAAATGTATTCGTGTAAACTGAGGATCACGTTCTGTCATCGTTTGGGTTCAAAATACCGAATCGATTAATTTCTTAAGAACTTGGAGTTTCAGCTTTCTGACAACTCTGCTTACGAAGTGGAATGGGAATTTTTCCCTTTAAACAACGTAATCCTCTCTCTCTCTCTCTCTCTCTCTCTCTTTTTTTTTTTTTGTTTACTGACTTTTCTTCTTCTCTAACTGACAATTCCCTTTAGTGCACAATTTGTCAGCTCTCTTCTAATGAACGGAATAAAATCAGCAAAACGGATTAAAAGACAAAAAAGAAAATGAACATGGCGTTATTTACGGTGAAAGGAAATAATTTAATCGAATATCGTAATCTTTGGATATTTCATTTGTATGCAGTAAACAAATATGCTTTAGAAACATGGCAAATGACTTGTAGATCTTCGAATTCTGAGAAACCAGACCGAATACACTCGCAAAGATGATGGAAACAGATTATACGGGCGACATAACAAAAGGCTATCATTTTACTTATTTCGGACATGAAACTAATGATACAATGACAGTTACTAATTCAGTTATTAACCTAAAAATCTTTATAAAATATATGGAACATAACAGAGATTTGAATAAGCTGCTGGATTAATAATTTCTCATAAATTCCAAAACGTCGTTCATAATTTTATTTTGCAAATATTTCGAGATTATACAATCTTACGCCCATGAAGAGACAGTGTGGAATCTTCATACCAGAGGACAGTTCAAAACAACAGAGAACACTAACAAGATATCGGAATGAATCCAGCAACTAAGCTGACAGAATTTGAATAGAGAGGCGATCTTACATGAGTGACAGTCTTTTCCTGCTATTGCAATTATATAAAATATATAAAGTCTTAAAACTAGCATAAACAACACATGATTATAAATGGAATCGAACTTGTCTTCAAAAGTGAAATAAAGGAAGACGCAGAGAAACTAACTTAAAAAAAAAACAATATATAAAGATAGTTCGCATAAGATTTTTTGTTTCATTATTTAGTCGCCTCGGCCATTATAGAATTCGTGCAACGTACGATTCTTCAGTTCTGTCAACCCAAAGACTGGGTAATGTGATATTTCTATTGCCTCGAGTGCAGAACGTGGCCTTTTGTTTCTGCAACCATCAAGTGATACCAAATTTGCATAACAATGTTTGAATTTGGTTAAAAAAAAATTCATACTGTCATAAATGTTTACATAATGGTAGTAGAAAAAGTACTGAAGCCAGAAACCGGAAGAACGCCATCTTGAACAGCTATGACGCAGACGAATAATTTTTCTGGTCTTTTTGAGAGGAGACCTAATTGTTTAAAGGTAGATTTAATTGATTAAAATGTACTTGAAATAAGCGATGTTAGTCAGCCATTATGTATATATATATATTTTAAAGCTATGGAGCTGATTAAGTTTATTTATTAACTTTCCGGCTTCTTTTTACATAATTAATATGAAGGGAAATGGCTGACTGTACGACTCTGGACAATAAACCGATTTCGCTGCTCCGTCATCCAGGGCTCCTCTGGCTTTCTTCGCAACTGATTTGAATAGATCTTGACATTTTACACTTACCGGGCACTTTCTTGAATCTACCACTTGAAAGTCCACAGGAGAACATTTATGGCAACTACGTAAACTGCAGCAATTAACCCCCCCTTTTTTTTTCGGAGACGGAGGGAGCGCATCGTACGTAAACTTTAGGAATGGAACGCCAAAGTGAAAACTGCCAGAGGCTTTGATCCTGGCATTCGAATTCTCCGGAGATGTTCGGAAATAAATATTCTGTGAGTTGCAGATCGTTCAGACGTACAGGATTACTCGCATAAAAGTATTTTAGTATGGGAAAACGCAATATCTCAAATCCGACGGCTGATCGTTAACTGATCAATTTGACTATTTTTAAAATATAAAAATTTGCGCAAAATGTTATTACCAACGAAAACCGAATAATTTTCTTTGTTTCTGTATCACTACGAGTGACCTTTACGACGAGGCGAGTGATTACATATAAAAAAGGTAAAAAAAGTCATCAATGTCGAGTTGTTATCGAAAGCCTTGGTAACAGCGTTTGACATCCTCGACTTAGCTGGCAAACAGGCAGCGGTGATTTTTACGAAAATGAATTATTCGGATAAACTTCCAACTGCCGGGCGGCTGACGCATTCCGACTGGAAGGTGGTGGAGAAGAGAGAGAGAGAGAGGGAGAGAGATGGAGATGAGAGAGAGAGAGGGAGAGAGAGATATGGGAGAGAGATAGAGAGAGAGAGAGAGAGAGAGAGAGAGAGAGCGGAGAGAGAGAGAGAGCCCGAGGACAGTGCGCGCGGAGGACCCGCATAGATTTTTATCTCAACCGATGGCGAAGAAGCTGATGCAGAAGATTAAGGTCGGTCCGTGAAGATTTACCTGGACATTCCGCCCCGCTGTTCCGACCTTCGTTGTCATTTTTTACTGAACACGTGCAGAACAAAACAAACTATTTGTTTTTTTTTTCAAATTTGCAACCGCGAGTTAATATCAGAACTCAACTCTAAATCTTCTTACCATAGATTTTCCGCAGCCGAATTCGCCTGCTATTTCCTAACGCTTACATTAGACTTTAAATCTCGGTCGGAAAAATTAAAATTACCCAGGCATCCATTTTAGATGTAAATTTGAGACTCAATTCAAATCAACGGGATTCTAGAAAGACACTATGCAGAGATTTCCTAATTTTTGGTTAAGTAGATACATCCGTATGTCGGCTAATTCTACCAATATCGATGAATGCCATTTAAAATATAATTCTTCCCCAACTACGATAACCAAGAGTGGTTACGAACAGTTACCAAAGAAAAGCAGGTATACACTATTGTCTTTATATGAAGTGGTAATTACATTAAAAAAAAACAATGTAATACCAAATACATTTTTGATTTAAAGATAATGTAAGAGAATTGCATCTACCATTAGAAATATGTTTACCTGCTAAAAAAACAACATTAGTTTAAATCACCGTTCTATGAAATATACAAATTTGGAAACCTGTTTCACACTATAAAAGTAATCAAACTTTATTTTTCTAAGTATTGTAATGCCACTTTCCACTCAAGGCAGATAAATCTATCCTAAATGTCAGACAGGTAAGCTTACACGGCCTATTCAGCTTTAAACATGAATAAAGTATAGAAAAGAGATCTGTACGAACGAGTATCTCCAGTGAAGCAGATCTGATAACCAGACAAACCTGTTTGGTTTGAGTACTAGAATCATTGACTTATGGCTACGACTTTACACTCGAGATTGTTGATTTTTGGCACAGGAATAAGACAGAACTCCCACCAGGGACATCGCATATACTGTGCCTACATCCTGTCACCTGGTTTTTTTCAACAGCTTTGAGAAATAGACCGTCTCACTCGAACCTAAAGTTTAATCACCCGATACCTGCCGAAATGCTTGCTAGCTGAAGATTGCTTCGAGAATAATGAATCTTCCTATTATGTTTTTTTTTTTCCTTTCCCTGTCCAATTCCAGTGTGGAAACAAAAATCGAATTTCAGAGACGAGCTGTACTTTACAGATTTCTAATTACATTTTTTCCCCGTTCTCTCGGCGACATTACCATTCTTCTAAAAGGAAAAGAAAAAGCTAACAACAACATTTAACTTTAAGGTAAAGGACTGATTTTGACTCCAAATTCGTAATTAGCATAAAGGGGGAGTGAAGTCCGTATCGTTTCAACTGATATCAACTACTATTTATTATTTTGTTTTGAAGTTAAAATTATTAAACCTAAAATCATTAATAAGTAGACAAATAATTAATTTAAATTTTCATATTGGCACTTCGGGGAACACTAGTTTGTGCTTCTTCAGCATCTTTGAAGTGAGAGTAGAAAAGATTGTGATGCTGTAAATGCACACCATCTTGCACAACTATGACGCACAACCAAAGAACATACAGCACACCATCTTCTACAACTATGACACACACGAGAAGCTCTTCGTGATCTTTTTGACAGAAGAGCCATGTTCGAAACGTTTAAGTTATTAGACTTTTCACGAAATTAATGGTGCAAACAACTTTTAAAAGAACATTTTTGTAGAGTAAATTAAATCTGTTTATTAATTGATTTCAGTGTTCTTTAAATATTGACCAAAAAAACAACAACCACAAACAAAAGACATCATTATTGTGTTGATCGAAAGTGGTTGCATGTCAGGTATTACAACTATGGGATGTTCTGGTATTTAATTGTTCTCTTTTCTCTCCCTGGCCATAGTTATTACCGTGCTTCTACATGCGTAATAGCGATAAAGTGTTCTAACAATTTAAAAGAAGAAAGTTTACAATAACAATATATTTTCTGATAAACAAGATATGCATACTACCCGGTTGAGTTTTATTGTTTTCAGATGTTCTGCCATTAATTTTTTTTAGGCCAATGACTATCGATTTATAGCAGTTTATTAATTTACTGAAGACTTGTAATCTAATGATCTAGAATGTTTCGGGTTGTAATTACACGACACAGAACGACGTTAATACCCACTGAGGTTCTGCCAAATGTTTCCACACACAGTTTAATCTGCATTACTGGTCACACAGTAATTGCATGCAACCGTAGCCAGCCAACGCTGATAAAACTTGTTAATTAACTCCTTTGTAACTACAAGGGCCTTAGGAAGACTTTACCAGGCAACTATATGTTAGACAATTCTATTCTGTTAATTAAAGTCAGTTTCAGCCGAAATGAAGTATAACATAATCAGATAGGCATTCATTATTGAAAGGCTGTTTCTGCTTTTATTTTCTTATAGTGAAGGAAAAAATTTGCTAATATTCAGATATGCCGCACTTTAAATAATTAAGTTTTATGGTTTTTAAGGAGGATAAGAACGGAAATGAAAATAAATTGACACGGTTTTTCTCTCTCTTTTTTTATTCGAAGTGAAAGTTTGAAGTTCAACTTTAAATAAAGAGAATCATTTTTTATATCGTCTGAAGTACGTCTTCACCATAACATGGCGGATTCTAATCAGCATAAAGTTATCACTAAACGGTAAAGGATGAAAACAATGAAACACTAAAAAGAAAAAGAACAATCAAAAACTTAAAGAACAAAAACTTAGGGATCAAATTGCGTCCGTGTTCGCCGGAGATACAGAAAAAACACAGCATCCAAAATAATAATAATAATAATAATAATAATAATATAATAATAATAATAATAATAATAAATAATAATAATAATAATAATAATAATAATAATAATAAGAAGAAGAAGAAGAAGAAGCATAAGCAGAGTAGTCTTGATAAAATTTATAATGCTTCCGCTTCCTGGCCGAAGATGGCCGTTCACGTCTTGAATGCGAACACCTGGGTGCGTGAAATTGTGTATAGCGCGGGTAAGAGCTGTGTAACATTCGAGTTGTGTAAAGCTGTGGATTTTTCCAACTTTTGCAATAAAATCTAAACGTGGTGTTTTGGGAACTCTAAGAAGATCAAATAATTTGAAGTGGTATCCTACATTTTGAATTGTAGGGGTTAATAAGGGCAGATTTTGCTCAGTACATAGCCGACAAGAAGTTAGGGGTTTAGGGATAGAAATAATATTAAAAAAAAACAAAAAAAACACCACTTTCGTAGATAATCAAATACTGTAAAAGGACACTATATATGGTAAACATCTTTAAATCCCAAGTGTTCAATATTTTAGCTGACGAAGTTCGTTATTGTTAGCCGTAAATATTTTAAATTTGAGCTTGAAAAATGGCAGTAAGGAAAAACTTAGAAAATGAAGGATACTTTTTGTAATGTAGCTTATTTTTATTCATTAACTGGAGAAAAATGCATATATATACAGTGCCGGACAAAAGAGTTGGGACACTTGCTGTGAAATTGATATTCGAGCTCTCTTGTTTTTACATTTGCATACAGATAGCCATCCTATTGTACATAAGTTGTATAAAACATGCCTTTACAACGTGTATAAACAACGAATGTCATATGTGTATCTATTGTCTGGGAAAAATATTTGAATTAGCATAGTCAAATTTGTACCGCGTCAATATATTCATTTTTAAAGGATCAAATGAATAGAATCACATCATCTAAGAGCATTTAAGATCATTTATGCACCGTGCCTGGCAAGACAACGTCGTCTGAAATCAGAGACTTGATAGTTGGAGCACCACCAAGAAAATCTGTCTTGTCGGGAGATAGCCGATCGAGTCAATCGCCCGAAAAGCACTGTAAACCGCATTCTGAAGCAGTACAAGGAGACCGGAAACACGAAACCAAAAATGCGAAACGGAAGACCGCGAAAATGTGACAACAAAATGGATCGACTCATTTGTCGCAAATCCAGGGCCAATCGTTTCCTGACATCGACGGCCATTCGTGCCTCCCTGAGTGGAGCCAATGTCTCCAGTCGCACTATTCAACGTCGTATATGCGAGGGAAATCTCTTTGGACGAATCGCCCAGAAAAACCCACTGATCAGCAACAAGAACAGGCGATTCCGCATAGCACGGGCCACAGCGTACAAAAACTGGACCAAAGTTCAATGGGCTAGAGCTCTCTTTTCCAACGAAACGATGATCATGCGCATTCACAGTGCTGGCCGAGTATATGTTCGACGTTACCATGGCGAAAAATACAATATAAAGTGCACCCGACCGACGGTACAGGCCGGAGAAGGATCGTTGATGGTCTGGGGGTGTATGAGCGCGGCGGGACCAGGCCCTCTCAAGTTGATCAGGGGCAGAGCGACCGCCCAGACCTACTGCAATTTACTGAGGGATGTCGTTGTCGACTACATCGACTAGAACATGCCAGTCACCGCCGTCTTCCAGCACGACAATGCCCGATCCACACCGCCAGAGTCGTCACTTCCCTCACCACCCAACTAGTCATGGATGTCATACGCTGGCCGCCCCAAAGTCCGGATCTCAACCCAATCTAAAATGCCAGGAAGCAGCTGAAGGTCAAAGTGGCCAAACACAAGAATCTCAACCAAGACCAATTCTGGCAGGGCCGTCGAGAAAAGCTGGCAGGAAATGGCCAATTCCGACTGCCTTCGTTTGGTCGAATCCATGCCCCGTCGTTGTCGAGAAGTGAACGAAAATCACGGATAAGCCACCCACTACTAGTCAGTTGATCATTTCCATGCATTTGTTCGATTGTAATTTGGAATGTTGAAAAATATTTATGGTTTTGCTCACTGTCCCAACTCCTTTGTCACGGTACAAATCGGACATTGCCGATTCAAATATTTTTCCAGAGAATAGGTAAACATATAGCATGTGTTGCTTTTATGCATTGTAAACGCATGTCTTGTGCATATAATAAACAATGTGATGGGTATTTAAATGCGTTTGTTAAAACGGGGGAGCTCAAATATCAATTTCACAGCAAGAGTCCCAACTCTTTTGTCCGGCACTGTATATTCAACGAAACTTAAAAGGAACATATATCATACACGAGAATTATGCTGCTAAATTTCTCCGCGAAGAAGATTTCGTACCATCTAATATGTCTACCGAAACTTCACTTTATCGGGCAGCGAACAGAAAAACGAAAAGGGCAAGATACAAATAAGTCTTTAACCATTGACTATTTGTTAAAGATCTTTTAAAATTTCCTAACCTGGAACTAGGTCATCTCGAGAACCAAGACTAAATTTTGATATCTAAAAAAAAAAAAAAAAGACCTTTTCCCTGTTTTAGAACTAGATGCCACCTCACACCAATACACTGCTCGTCAGAAGATACGTCGTTATTTTTGTTACTAATTAACTAGTTTTTAATGCTAACATAATCCACGCGTTTGCTGCTCCGACTCTACATCGTATCTATGGCTTCTCGGCAGCAACAAAAAGAGGCTCGGTTTTGTAGAACTATGCAGACTCGGCCCTCGTATCCATCTAAATTCCCACCGTACATCGTTTCTTTAATTCTCTTTATTTCCGGTATTGAAGATTCATTGGACATCCGACCAAGTTAATAATGAGAGTAATGATGATGATCACATGAAGATCTGACGGGAACTTAACCAAACGAACTACAACCTGACTTCAATCTGAAACAAACAATAAAAAAAGTGTATCGTTTCCATCACCAGCCAAGAATAGTTATCGATTTGTCTGGGCCACGTCCCGCAATCACCGAGCACGAAGTCTCCTACGATACCCCCCTAAGTTGGTCGGGAAATTCTGGCATATGAGGTTCCGAGGAGACCGACTTCATCTGACAGATAGCGCGCATCTCTGTGAAGCATTCTGCCTTTCTGTTTGTGCGGGGATGCTGGAAGACTTATCGATGTTACCTCAAGAGTAACGAAGATGCTAAACGTCTGGAACAGCAATTATTCATTACACAGGGTTTTGCTCTCTTTTTTGACAGTTTCCACTACGCGTCACGCAACAGAACTAGTCGGCTAACTATTAATAATAAAGAGTAATTAGGGTTAGGGTCACCCTATGTATTCTTCTTCTTTCGAATATTCGCCACGAGAAAGGTATCAATTTCTATATTATTTGTAGATATTTTAGTAATAAAAAAATACGTAGTGAAAAACATTTATATATTTAACCCTGCCCGGTACTGGTCCGTCCGCCATCCCTTTAATATGGGACTTCCTTGTAACCGTTAAAGTATATGCCGCGTGTGTACATCTGTTACAGACCTTTTGGACCATCTGTCATTTTGTCTCGGCATAGTATTGGGAATAGCGATGGCTGGAGGCAGAAGAGACGATATCTGAGGATCGTCACCAGCAGCCTCTTTGGTCCAGACTGAAAACATCGCAAGAGCTGGGAATATCCGATGAAAGTAGCCAGATCCAGCGATCGGTTCGACTGAAGAAGCTTTTGGGGCAACGTTTTGTCAGATATTTAAAGAAAAAGTAACAAAAGGAGCTGGAATTTTTTTTTTTTTTTCGTTAGCAGATGGTAACGGGTCTGTGATAGCGAGTAACTTAATTCTTTGAGACTGGATGCAAAAGAGAGAGAGAGAGAGAGAGAGGGAGGGAGGGAGAGAGAGAGATGACGTCAGTACAGGGAGGGAGATATATATATGGTGATGAAGAGAGAGAGAGAGAGAGATGACGTCAGTACAGGGAGGGAGATATATATTATGATGAAGAGAGAGAGAGAGAGAGAAAGAGAGAGAGGAGAGAGAGAGAGAGAGAGAGAGAGAAGAGAGAGAGAGAGAGAGAGATGATGTCAGTACACAGGGAGGGAGATATATATGGTGATGAAGAGAGAGAGAGAGAGATGACGTCAGTACAGGGAGGGAGATATATATTATGATGGAGAGGGAGAGAGAGAGGAGAAAGAGAGAGAGAGAGAGGAGAGAGAGAGAGAGAGAGAGAGAGAGAAGCCATTGGTACTCACTTCCTCTTTCGTTTTCCTAGCTCTTCTGTGTGGGCGCGCGCGCAATGGTATCGCATAAAAATCCAACGACCACTTTCTTCCACATCTCTGCTCGTTACCATGACTACTGCAGTTAACTAGGAAACTACATACTAAAGGTTTTTCCGACGAGACCGTTAAATACGGCGGCGTGTTTGTGCTAAAGCCGGATACATGGGTGTTCGTTTTTCACGACGTTTTGCCCCAAACAAATGGCGTCGCTTTGCAGGTCAGATCGTTCAATCTCTGTCCCAAGTGAACTGCTCGACGGGGTTCCTGAAGAAGAAACTGCTCACTAACCTGGGTTTCAACTGAGCGCGACATAGGACGCGAAGCTGCCGCAGAAACCAGGTAGGCGAGGCAAAGCGGCTTCCTTTCACTGTTGAAGAGGTGACATGAAATAGGTATCGCCTTACAGAGGCCCTGAATACGCCATGGACTCGAGTTTACCGTGAACAGTTCTACTGTATCACGTTTTAAAGACGTGTATTTACTTCAGTCTGCGTTATCAACCGAATCGTGAGTAGTTTCCTTTTTGTTGTCTTACTTTTATCTTTGTGTTAGAGTTTACACCGGAGTAGAAATACCATCACCGGCACACGGCTGGGTTTTCTGCTTATACTGAATCTGAAACACCACAATAACTTATCGCCATCTGAGATAGAACAAATAAACAGCAACAACAACAAAGAGAGAGTCTACATTAAGAATGTAGCATCAGAGTACTCACATTTCCCCCACTATAATATGTAATCCACCATACCGCCACACGAATCGCTCATATCCGGTTTTTATGCGTTGCTGCTGAAGAGTTGCACACAACTCACACACCGGATGCGAGGTCGTTTTAACTCCTCTTTAGCGACTTCAGTAAAGAACCGAAATGCCATCTCCACGTGGTATTTACAGGGATTTAACATGGAAGACGGGTAATATCATCTAGATTCCACGAAAATAAATAAATAAAAGGATCTTCACTTCTTTATGCCACTTTATTGAAACACGACGCCTCTCTGGTGACAGAGAATTAAAGTGATATACGACGATGACTTACACGAAACCACGACGTGAGATATTCTACCAGGTTTACAGAAACATTTACTGCTATCGGGATTTATTATAGATTCCTTGTTATCGCAAAAATCTCGCTATCACGAACACCTTTATGATGACGAATGTTGCCTTCTACGTTCTGTCCCCGGGTGAATAATTTACAGCAACCGTCCGTTTTATTTTTTTTTTTTGTATTTTCTCAACACCTCTCTATAATAATCATTTTGTTTGTTGTTCCCATCACTTTGCTTCTTCTTTTCTTCTTCTTTTTTTTTTTACGGCAAGGGTGCTATCAAATTCTCTGTTTTGACAGTTAATTTAATGAATTAAAAAAAATTTTTTTTTTCCTTTCTCGCAAACCTGATTTGTTTTGCGTCGATCTTATACTGGATGCTACCGGTTGTGTGTTTGCAGAGATGTCAGTGCTGTCGGGCAAGACAAAGACTGAGAGAACCATGATCGGAGACAGACAATGACGAACTGGCGGCAGCTGGTGTTACCGCATCGATAACGCTAAGCTAACTTATTTTAGGTTTCGATTTACCACTAATAACTTTTTTTTTCCCTTTTCCCCAGCCCTTTCCATGGCACAGATCTGATTAGACGCGGCCTGGGCGACACTGCCTTTCTCCCCTACAGCAGAGTAAGCAACTGCAGCATCCATATTGTTGTTAGGCTGGAATCTAACACTAAACATTGAAATAGATTCAATTCTAGCGATAATCTTACAAACAAAGCAAATATAATATTTGCCTCCGTACTTAATAAAGCGCCACCTTGTGTGTGTGTGTGTGTTTGTTTTTTAAGCTCTTTTTCGACTGAGAGTAGAAAGCGTCTTTCGTCACTACGCACAACTATGACCTAAAACAAACAGTCTCTGGTCCGGTATTTTCTCTCTCTCTCTCTCTTTTTGACATTATTCTTAAATATCTGAATATAATCGAAAGTGGAAATTTGTAAACTTTCCTTTAAATTGATGGCGTCTGATGAATTACTGCAAAGCTGTTTTAAAGAGTGAACCAATTCTGTCTACCTGCAAATCTTTCGCCTTCATCGTGGTAACCAGATAGTTTACGGATGCAAGTTTTGAAGTATAAAATATGAGGTTTGTTGTCCCATATCAGGTTTTTTTTTTTTGGCTTTCATTTATTTGCAAAATGTGTTTATTTTATTAATTTATTTAACAAAATATATTTGGTTTAAAAAGAAAAGCACCCGTCCGCAACATCAGCGACCTCGTCCGGGTAAAAGATACGGCGCCATTCTTTTTAGTTAACGGAGAAGTTATCCACTGATTTTTCGTTTCGTTTCGGAAGAATTTATTTTAATATTCAGGAAATTCTATAAACTGATCTCAGTACTTACACTGTAGCGAATTCTTCTGCTTATCTTTTTTTTAGGGCAATACATTTTCTTCTTTTTCAAAATGTATTTTTTTTTTACTGATTTATAGAAATTGTCTTTATAGGAAATAAGTGCAGATTGCATTATAAAAACATCTTTAGAAAACCATCAGGTATACGCGAACATATTTTTAGGGCTCGATTTTCTCGAAAATTGGCTTTGGCTTTCGTGATATTCAAAGAAAAATATTTAAAGTTAAGAGAATCAAACATTCCTGTACGCAGATCGATCAGCGTGTGATGTCATAAAGTCTTTACATGATCTATCCCGGCCGACAACAACATCGAACGTAAATACAAAATTTTGAATTAAAAAAAAAAAAGAATTTGAAAAGAAACCGCATCAGTGAACTTAATTACGTGTAATACAAAGAGAAAGGAATGGTTTGAAGTATTTCGCGTTTCGATGGAGAGACACGGAAATAGGAGATTGCGACGTTGTTCTTCTTGGCGAACCTTTCCAGACTTTCGAGAGTCTGAAAGCAGTGGCCTAGAAGGGGAGTGTGTGATCATTAGCCTTGGTAACTAAGCTAGTAGTTACCTAGGTATGTTTGGAGGCGCTTGCGCGGAAGTTAAGGCGTGTGAGTCAGTATCCGCAGAACATCTACCACGAATAACCGGAAAGTCCTATTGGAACTGTTCGTTTTTAGACGTTGGAGGCAGGGGAGCACCCTACCATTGAACAACCACGCCCCGTCATGTTCAACGAATAGAGATTCGTGGATTGTTGTTTGAAATCCGAACAACACGTAGTGAGACGCCATTCAAAAACAAACTAAAGATTAGTGTTTAAAGCACTGGGAATTGCTAGGTGTGATCCATTCTGCCAGCCAGAGGCAACGTGAACAGTTCACCAGAAGGTAATCGCGGTTCATACTTTTAAGGTTTACATGTTTTTCCATAAATATACTTTATCCATCTCTACGTAAAATGTTTAAACTGCACATATTACGAGGGACGGTGACGAGCTACAATTAGCAGCCGTGATGGCACTCACCCACAACGCAATAACGTCTCACGAGAAGTACCAGAATAACCACCCAAATGGGGGGGGTGTTATATGAACCAGCTAATTCTCACGTGTTTAGTTGTCAACGATCTGCTTGTCTCCAACGTAAGTGTTTCCACTGTTGAAGCACAACACCACCTTCTACATCTGCATAAGCGATTCTAGCTAGACCCACCATACTCATTTCAGAAATCGCATGTGAATTTCTTTATGGTTTATATTATCTTTGTGAGGAACGTTTTGCTTCAGCATACCGTTCATAACAGACTTCCTTGGCAGTGGCGGAAGGGTCAAAGCGTATGACCTCGATTATAGCTCACCTACACATTTTACTCGCGCTGTAAAACCTTATCCCAATTAACCTCAGTGGTCTCCCCCTACTGATGTTAAAGAGAAGCGGCAACATTTTAATGCATAAAGTCACAGGTTTCCCCGAACAGTCAGTGGTTTTCCTGTAATTAATTACAGATAGATCTTCGCGTAGGAAAATATTACATTTAACTCAACAACCTAACCACTAATGTCAGAGGATGGGAAAAGAGAATGTTCAAATTGATGCTCTTCAAATTATTTAGCATCGTTGCTTTTAGGAGTAACGCCCTTTCAGCCTCGTTTTCGGAGCCGAGCAGTGGTGAGAACAGTAATCAATTGGTCAATGATAAGGGTTATTTCCACCTTTTTGCGAATAAAAAGAAGGCGTTTCCACTTATCTCTTGTGCCGGAACGAAGTTCCCGCTCATAGCTATCCAGAATATCAAAGGTTGGTCGCTCTAACTACCGTAGATCTTTATAAATCATTCGACCTTATGACATAAAAACAGCAGACAAGACAGCTACCATTTTCAATCTAACACGAATTTTGTAATATTTATGCATTTGTAGATTAGGTTTTTGGTGCGGGTGCGATCTGAACATTTAGCTCGCGGGTGTTGTAGCTTTTAGCGTTGAAATTTGCATGGAATATTTTTTTTTAAATATCGAGGTTTAATAAGATGTTTTATTTCATACAAAAATCTGTATATAATGAGGCGATTATATGGAGCTGACATCGGGGAAGAAGTTGGATAATCACAGTTTTCTCTGAATCTTAGCTTGCGATTGAAAGAATTAATTACGTCCAGCCATATATATATATTCGAGAAAAAGAGACAAACGAATATCTGAATAGCATCCTTATTTCAGTTAAATTAATCCAAATACTTCATCTCGCTATCCCTACTTTCCATGAAAGATGCACGTAAAATTATTAAACAGTTTTTTTTCTTCTTCTTCTTCTTTTACTTCGTCTTCTTTGCACGGATGGCACAGAAAATACTCCGCCAGAACTGTTAGTTCAGGGACAGACCGATCCGCCCGACTTCCTCTCTGCGATGGGACTACTGTTTTTTTGTTTATATATATATATATATATTACTGTCCAAAGCAAGATTTCATTTCAGAGTTAATCTTATACCTCTGGCGCGGCTCCATTGCCAGTTTAAATCCGTAAAAAATCCGAACCGCGCCATCTTTATCTGTAGATGGCCCAGGAATCTCGCGGGGTGGAGAAGTTCACCTCTTCCTAATTTTCCGCAGAGCCGCCTTTGTGAAACAAAAAACAAAAAGCAGAATAAACAAACTCTGAAATGTTTTAATAAATGTTATTTGATGTCTTCTACCGGTTATGACGTCATGAGCCACCCGAAAAGGGGGCATGTTGCATACATTTTGCACTACTAGTAATCAACAACCGACGCTAATTTTTTTTTTTTCAGTTAAAAAAAAACAAACTAAAATATATGGTGAAATGCGTAAGTTTAAATTATTATAGTAGCCCTTTCGTTAATTTCCGTAACATATTTTGTCCAGGGGCTCGGCAATATGACGTCTCATTCCTCTGATGATGCACAGATTCTTTAAACAGAAAAAAGAAAACTTTATTTCATACAAGAGGCTTTCTTTACCAAATCCCTTTAAATTCCAAACGAAGTTAAGGAATCTGTTTGGTATCAATAACAGTTCATGCTCAGATGAGACGAGCACAAACCCTTCATGGAAAATGCCACATGTATTTGTTTGTGTTTCGACAACTTTAGATCGTGAGGTTTGTCATTATTTGTCGGCTTACTGCTCGCGACTGTGGATGTCTTGAAGGCGTTGCTCATCGTCGCTCTCGCATCGTACCATCTATTTTCTTCCCACTTCAGCCAGCAATGTCATCATTATTCCTTTCTTTGTCGACCCACGACGTTCTCTGCAGATGACAGCGGATAAACGTTTCTGCTTCTCAAATGCGTTTCAAATCTTTTGCGCCGATGTTCCGAGGCTACGCCAAAGTCTTACGTTCTTGGTCTTTAACCTGACCTATGCCACTTTAGGCTTCAAGATTCTTTTGCTCTGGCCCATAGTTTCCTGCTCGCCCAGAGTCTCTCTGTTGTTGTTATTATTGTACTTTCCGACCATCAGTTTCTGCCTCATTTTGTCAAACAGATCTTCAATCTCTCCTTTGCTTGTTGGAATCACTGCCTTGTCGTCTTCGCGTCTTACGTTTCATATGCTTCGGTTTATCGCTTATAATGCCATTCTCTGGTACGAGACGCCAAGTGTTACAGGTGGAAACTTTGAGGCAACATAATAATGCGCATTGTTTGATAATTAACTGGCATCTGCGATGTCTTTTCAGTTTGTCATCACCAACCTTCCCGGTTTTTAGACTTCTTTTTTTAGATATTCCTGGTGTAACAGTGCACGTGGAAACTGAGCGCAGCGCGAACTTCCCCATCATCCTGTTAGGCAGCAATAAACCTAACTATCGGACCCACGTTTCTGCGTGCCTTTCCCGTTGCCATCCTCAGTGTTTATTCCCGATGGTTGTTTTGAATTGCAATGATATCAATTTTAGAGTGAATGCTTCGAGAAGTAAGCACTTGTACTTCTTTCGCTGTAGAAGTATCCAGAGCCGATCTCCACCTAACAACCTATCGTGTTCTTATCCTAATAATTACCATGTTTCATACTTAAACAGATTGGAATTTGTTAGGTTTTATCTTGGAAAATAATCCGCCGTTTTTACCCTGTTCTTCAGCAATGTTATATATAAACTATCGGCTTCAGAATACTTCAAACCACCAAAATGGATTTTATTTCTATAAGATATTGCACAAACGTACTGGGGTTTAAAACAGCCCCTAATACTGATAAAGCTACGTAGTCCCACGGTTTGCCTGCATCAGCCTACTGGTAATTGGCTATAAGTAACTTTTCCTCGTGTCAACATCAGTGACACAGTTCTAGTATTTTTCACAAGCGATTTATTTCAACTCTGCAAGAGCTGGTTTATGAATAACATATATATATATATATATATATAAATTACATGCAGAATCAACATTTTTATTATATATATTTACTATTGTTGCCATCAGATACTACGAGATCTGTTTCATTAATTCTGTTATGATAATGTTTTTCTTATTAGCATCGTACTGCTTCTGAGGATTAACTTTCTCATCGGAAGAGGTAATCTGTTTTATTTAAAATAATTAAATAAAAAATATATTTAAAACTATATGTATTTTTTATAATCTGAGCAAATGAGAATTTTTGCTCAGTGCTGCCTATAAATTATTCAGAGAAATTTTAGATTCCTATGCAAAAGTGTGCAGTACATTAAAAAAACATCCTCGCCGTATATCGCTTTCGTTCGATTTTTTTCATTTGAAAAGATAAGGGAGTGAGGGAGGGAGTGTGAGAGAGCGAGAGAGAGAGAGAGAGAGAGAGAGAGAGCGAGAGGGAGAGAGAGGGAGAGGAGAGCGAGAGAGAGAGAGAGAGAGGAGAGAGAGAGATGAGGAGAGAGAGAGAGATGGAGAGAGAGATGGAGAGAGAGAGAGAGATGGAGAGAGAGAGATGGAGAGAGAGAGATGGAGAGAGAGATGGAGGGGGGAGAGGGAGATATGGAGAGATGGAGAGAGGAGTTTGTTTAGAAATAATTATTAAAAAAAAAACAAAGAATATGCACAAATAATGAGTAATTACAACTGAGAGAAGACGTATATGATACATACACAATGCATCGTGAGAGAAGATTTACAGAAACGAAAAGAATACGTTGTATAATGCATCAGTATTTGGCATGTGAGCCCTTTTCTTTATATAGACCATCACATCCTGTTTTCATGCTCCTGTGACCATTGTATGACTGTGGAACGTTGTTCCAAATAACCTGTAGCAGTTTTTATACTTCATGCAAGAATTTTGGTTGCTGTTTGATCTTCTCATAGCCATATAGCCACTTTTGGCCTCAATGATGCTCATATCAGGACTTTGTGCAGGTCAAGTCATCTTTGTGAGTGTTCCATCTGCCTCTTTAAGTTCCAGATAGTTTTTTTTTTAAATCTTATTGGCTCAATGTTTGGGATCATTTTCATGTTGGAAGAAGAAGAATCACCCCAATAAGTTGTCTTCCTGAGGAAATTGCACGATGGATGAAAACCTTCCTTTATCTGTTGTCAGTCAGTATACTTTCGATTTTATGCAAATCTCTAACATCCTCAGCTGATATGCAGCTCCTCACTTGTATTGATCTACTCCCGTAGCTGATTGTATTTCTTGGACAGTGACTGTTCTACCGCCCTCCAGTTCGCCTCTGAACAAACTTCAGTCGATTATTGCCAAACAGTTCAGACTTGGACGCATCTGTAGAGAGCACCTTCCTCCAAGTCTGGTCATCTCACCGTTTTATTTATGTTTCCAATTTCAACTTCGCCGTTTGACTGCTTGTCTTCAGCAAAATTTTTCAGGAAACGAAGCATTCATTGACACCACTTCACGCTAACATCTATTTCAACTTCCTTGAAAAGGTTAACACCCACACCTGCAGCCAGGTGGTTCGCGAGATCTCTACTGGCTCGTCATCATAAAGGACATACCCTTGGATACTTCAGATCAATTTTACAGAATTTGCTCTTTCTTCCCCCACTTCGTCTTTCAACAATACCATTTTCGTGTATCCCCCCCCCAGTGACTTGCATAGAGCTACTTCTGAAACATGGAGCCGGGCTTCAATCTGCTACACAAAGTATCTATCACTAGCTAAGACTTTGATTTCTATACGACCGTCACGTGATATTTCTCCAAGGAGTCACTGCGTCCATCAAACATTCATTGCACTACAATGATATCACTGCCTATACTTTTCAAGTCGTTCTGCACGTGTGACACTTTCTGAAAGCTTATATGACGACCAATCATTGTGTACTACTATATCAACACATCACTGTACTACGGAACATTTCCTTTTTACACACGAGATCACCTCATATAGTTCATTAACAGGTTCCTGAATGAAGAATTTAGCAACAACAAAAAAATGTAATATGTTATCTTTCAGAAAATTAATTATATTGATTGCACAATGAATTAATTAGATAGCAAATTAATAAGAATATTATTAATACACCTTTCGTTGATAGGTGAATGATACCAATACATACGGTAAACTCCGTTTACAGACAAAAAATTGCCACTGAGGTTTCAAAATTCAGACGAGATGCCAAATACTTCGCAGTTTGCACATTTTTTCTTGTTGTGTTTCAGTTGTTTTATGAAAACTCCATTCTGGGAAATCTTTGCGTAGCTTTGATTCTCATAGTGGACGCTACTACCCCTTACAGTTTCCTTCTCTTCTTTTTCCCTTTAACAAATAATGCTGATAGTGAAATATATTAACGTTAACTTCATTGCTGACACAGTCCGGTTCTTGACATTCGCTCAGGTCATACTTAAAGCGAAATGACCGTCTTATATCTTAGACCCTCCAGTGGGATTCGAGTAAATTTAATCTCTCAATACTTGGCAAACACGTACGGGCGACGCCATAGCCGACTAAATGAACGCCACTTGCGTCATAGTTGTGCAAACAAGGTGACACGGTAGATGGCGTTCCTAGTATTGACGTCATTCAAATGCAATTTAAAAATGTAAACGACCAAAGAGCGACACTGAGTAAAAAAAGAACGGAAGTGTACAGAATAAGAGAGTCAGCAATGGGGAAGACGGGATACCACTTGACGAAACAAAATATGTAAGCATAAGGAAACGAAATGAGACGCTTAAAATATTTTACGGTAGCCGCTTTGAAAAAAAAACACAAAAAAACTGACAAAACAACCTCTGAAAAGTAGGGGGAAAAAATGTAGTTTTTATCGACCGTTTAACTTCGAGAAGTTTCCCAGATCGAAAGAAACAGTTTATTGATCGAGTAGTAACGTCTGACCCAGCTGAGACACTGCCAGAAATATTCTCGCCAAGTACTCGCCTTTTGTTTTCAGAAAATAAGTGCTTAATGATGAATGAAGTTATATTATTCCAGAGACGAGGACTTATTATTATTGTTATTATTATTATTAATGATATCACTAAACCTAATTGACATGTTTTCATGGTTGATCTGTCGCCATCTGAGCGTACCGAGAGCACCAGCTGATTATCAAGACTTGCAGCCTGTCCGCTGCTCCGTAGCTCGTGTTGGAGACCAATTAAAATAGCGCGAGTCTGACGAAGCCGCTACAATGGCGGTTTCTGAAGAACAGCGGTCGCATTCGAAGTAAACAAGCGTTTAGAATCTCCATGTCATAAGTGCTGTGTAGTTTTCTAATAATGCGAAAACTACCCCCGGTGCGTGGGAGTGGACTAAAATGGTCGGCCTTCGGTAATAGTGGGATTTCTGGTGTCTTCTTTGGGCTTTAGTTCTAAACATTTTCCCACAAAATAGAGAAAACCTAAGGATTCTGTAACTTCTGTACGCAAATAAATTGATGCTGTATTTGTGATATTCACAGATAAACAATTTCGTATATCTGGAAGTCAGGTGTTAGATGGATTATTGGAAATACCCTGGTTACAGTAATGGAAAACGTCAAATATCTAAATTAGAGTTAAATACGCGCAATTACAATGTTTAGAGAGGTCTGGCCGCACCAGTCGGCTAGATAAAGAGTGCTCTCGTGGTATATGCTTGAGCCCCTTTTTTGTCGATGATGTTTCTAATCCGACAGTGCAAAAGACAATTCAGCTGTAAGACATCAACTGTTCGTTACTTCATAACGGTGCCACTGCACAAGTCCTTGGTTCGTCTACATTTGGAACATGCTGTAGAGGCGTGGAGTCTACCCGAATGTTTTCGTATTTTAAAATGTGTGAGATACTGATCGACTAAAGAGGTTTAGGCGCTCGGACATTTAAGAGGAGAAAATCCATTAAGAGGACATATCTTCAGTTACTGACTGGTAGGGACGACATCGCGGCTACATGTTGGAAACAAACTGTCAGCGAGTGAATGGAACACAATCGTCGGCACTGGCTGAAGCCAGACATGGCCGTGGGCCGAGTCGTAAAATTTGCTTCTCTTTCCCCCGATGGCGGGGTTTTACCTTTCCGTGACGGGTACGGGCTCCTTTCCCGCCCTCACCTCGCTGGCGGGTGAATTAGCAGGTTTTGGGGGGCTTACGTCCGCAACTAAACCCAGCCGTTTACCCACCCACTCCCCCGAAATCTTTTCTTGTTTACTTTCCAGAATAAGTCTGACAATAACAACGGTTTTCCTTCACAGCGGATATATTGCCGCACCAGCCTCAGCTATTCCGGCGGTATGTCCGCGGTTCTCTTACTCCATCTCCTACTCTGGGGAGGCCAACGAACTGCTGATGGAGTCCTGAATCTCCGGCCGTCCAAGAATAACGCCGGGAGTTCTGAAACAATGAAAACGAATGACTACCCCGCAGTACCGATTCGATTTTAAAAACGACAACAAAGTATATCAATGCCGACAACAGAAATTCAACGCTGGACCGGGAAAAGTAATCTAATAAGCGTTTAACATCTGTTCTTTTTATGCCCAAACTAACTGTTCCGGAAAACCATATCGAGCCGTTTGTTTCCGACTTTCACACATCCGACATTGTTGTAGAAAACACAAACAACGTTTCTGCGAGTGACTTTAGGTAAACCTAAATTAGGTTGAGTTATCGTTTTTAATGTTGTTGTTTTTTTTTGTATTATCGAATTACCTTATTCTTTCCTTGTTATGAATAATTGTTCCATCATGATAGTAATAATCCTATTTTCACGACCTAGAAGTCCATTACCTAATGAAGTACCATTCATAAAGAAGAAAGCTATCTGGTTTTAAGTCAACTTTACAAGTTTCGCACTGACTTCTTTCCCATGAATTAAAATATATAAACCACGTTCTTCGTGTACAGAGAATGTTCCTTCACACCCCTAGATTCTGCAAAAGTCCCCCCCCTTTCCTTTAACTAGGCGACCCTGCGTAGATTTCACAACAACATGGCGATAATATTTTCCGTGTGCATGTTTAGCGAAAACCCTTCAAAAAATCGTTTACAAACAAAACAGTTTTAGAAATTAAAAAGAGGCAAATAACTACATTTCTATCTTATTTTAAAAAAAAATATTCCTTCTTTGTTTTATACACGCAAAACTGGTAACTAGTTTCGATTTGTGGCTATTGAATTAAAACCAGTTTTTCTTGGTAAATCGACGGCGAAACTTCCATTAAGAACATAATCACGTGGTATCTATAACTTTGAAGATACGTGGATTCGACCCGGCTGACGGCACTTTTGCCGCGCGCGGAATCTATCACCAGAGCCAATCCTTCGTCGAGGTGATGAGCGCCACACCTTGCCTTTTAGCGCTAAAAGCGGAGGTTTTATATACTCCATTAGTAAATGGCGTGTAAGGGATGGACTTGTCACTTAACAGTCAGACTGCCTACCACTTTTGTGTTTGTTTGTTTCTGTTTTCATTTCTCTTTAATAAAGTATTTTAACACGCAGAACAACAAACAGAGCGACGTAAGTTTATTGTTTTCGAAAAATGAATGGCGTATGGATTAGCTGGACCGAGCAGACAGTATTTACACACACTGTCGAAATTATTTGACAAATGCAAAATCTGTAGTCCCTGAGAGGGTGCTACAATTAAACACAATGAAACTAGAGAGCGGTGAGGAAGCACTGCTGCTTTACTAATTTCCATATTTCGTAACAGTTCAAGACAAGGAGCAGTTTGTTATGCCAAGATTGAACTAGTCATTGTTATTTCAATTGTATTAGTTTCAGACTTCACAGGTAATGACATACTGCCATTTTATTACAGTCTTATTTCTGTTAAAGTAAACAAACCGATACTAAAAGATTTACATTTTATATTATTAACTTTTGTTTTTAATGTGGTCAAATAATGTGTAATCTCTATAAGCAAACGGCAATGTGGTCGTCTGTTTAATGAACTCCGTCCCCGTGGGGCATAACGCGGGCTATTAACATAATCGTTCATTTCACTGGAATGATATGACATTAGCCAAACCATTACCGCTAATAGTCCGCTAGAGGCGATGGCAGATTTCGGCCTGTAAGTAAATAGATAAGTTTTATAATGATGAATAATGCATGGCCGTTTAGAGAATGTTATTGTCGGGTTATGAAAATTCGGACATATTTTTCTGTTTTCTGCAAATAATGAACTAAAACCGAAAGATATCGCTTGAACCCTGGTAATAAAGCACGTGCCAACACTGGCCGCTTTACCGCGCGTTTTAATACATTAAAGATATGGCTTTGAGATATAACTCCTTTGACTTTGAACAGTTTTACTGGAACGGGGTAATCTAAACGATAAAACGCCTATGTTCTATTGATTCTAGTGTCTGTGTGTGTATGTGTCGCAAAGTTTTCGCAGAGAAATCTATTGCAGATTTACTGAAAAGATGTTTGATACACACACACACAAGAATTATTATCTCCCTTGGCATTCACACACACACACACACACAAATGGTTATCTTAGGAGCAAACACAATAATAGAAATAAAACGAGGAGACAGAAAAGTAAACTCGAACTCCGACACTCTGAAATACAGCCATCGAGAAGAAATATGTAGGTTTGTTCATACAGAAGAAAGATGCGACCGTCAGGAAACAAGATGAACGAGTAAACACACATAGAAATCAGATTGAAAATACATGGACTTTCTAGCGCATGTCATTTTTATAAAATATGTTACCGCAGAATATTTATTTAGAGCAGCAGTTCGGTTCACGGTCAGTCCAGGTTTTGTGGTGTCTACTCAGCGTAAGTTTGTCCGAGGTACTCCGCTTTCCTAGAGTCACCGGTTCTCGTCAGATTATCTCCTTGGGGTGTGAGAGTTGACTGTAACGTCAACCAAAAAAATCTCTCCAAAAAACACGAAAACACCACAAAAATTATGGAAAATACGTTTTTTTTTTATTTTACTAAATAATAGAATTTTGGGGGGTTATAACCAAAGCAAAGAGAAGAAAAATAGGGCAAGGAAAACAGGGTTACATCTTAACAGCTGATAGAGCCGGTTATTTGTAATGGTAAATGTTTTGTGGTAATTATTAAATTTCACCATTTACCAGTTAGAACGCACTTATGCGACAGGAGAGGGGATTTACCACTAAGAAAGCCAGTAAAATCATTTTACAGAAGCTGACTTCGTCCAGCTTTTCAGCTTTTTAACACTAAACGTGGGTAAAGCTGGATTGGAGATCTTTTTGCTTTAAAATGTCAACCATTTGTTAAGTTTACTCTCTCTCTCTCGTTATCTAAAACTCCGACTCTTTCTTCCTTTCACGTGTTAAGCATTTACCTTTTTACATAAATAAAACCCTAACCGGATGAATAAATTAATAATATTCGGTTATACGTGAGTTACCTATGCTATTTTTACACTATCTTCAATAGCAGACACAAAGATCCCAAACTCTGAGCTTACGTACTGTCACCATGACGATATTAGATAAAACAGACACTAACGTAAGGGGTAAAGCTCCCTTTTAGCCCAGTTGCACTGCTGTAATTTGAAGGTAATAATAGCTAATAATGGGGACACCAGAAGCCCTTACCGTATTATTACCGTGGGGACAGAGGCCGAATCTGATTGGCGCATTTTTACTGGCACGGTTGATTCTCGTTTATTTTCACCAGTCTGTTTGAGATATTTCCGGGAAGTCTACAGTTTCCTTCCACATCTGAAAATAAAGTGTTTTACGGAAGGAAAAAGCGCTGGTGACGTTTACCGGTTTGGAAGGACCCGGCCATCCAGCTAAGTTCTATGGCTCTAAGTACCAAGAACCACTTTATAAGTTCACAGTGTATAAGATAGGTAGTCCATTCATTACGTCATGAAGACGACAGTCCTGCGTCATATACAAGACTGCTAATACGTAATCGCGCTTTAAAACACGCGATTCCGACTGACATCATCACTGGACAGATTTACCTGACGTTAGGGCAGGAAGCATATGTGCGTGTGAGGTAAGTAGGGTGAAATATTCCAAACCTGCCCTCTAGGGGTATTTCGTCAGTCTGCACGGATGGCTGTGCACGTGCTTACCAGTCAGGTCACTTCCTGTTTTATTCTCGGGTGCACTTAAAAATATACCACTTGCAATGGGGTTATGAAATCAAAGTTTGTCTGCTTCAGTTTCAGTTCAGAGCCACGCGTTCTGCATTACAACTAGACAAAGCAAAACAACAACAACAACAACACCTTGCTGAGAGAAAACAAACAAACGTTTCCATTCTTCTTCCATCGCTGACGGGCTAACTCCGAGGGATTTTCCAAGTTAGGCTTTAACGAAACAGTTTAACGATAATTAAGTTTCAGTTATTTTATCTGGATATCGGCATCAAGGGTCCGGCCCTGAATTCACGCTTTAAAAACACAAACAAACGAATAGCGCGACAGATAAGTTCAGGAAAAAAAAGCTCAGCTTTAAACGGAGAAGACAAGAAGAAAAGGACGGCGCGATGATGGCGGAGACGGCCAAAACTAACCGATAAACTGTGCGCGTGAAAGGCTGTATGCCTTTAAACGGTTTTTAGCAAGAACAGCTTTCCTTTTCGTTGTTTAGATCCAAGCAAAATAACCCATCTAAAATGGCAGAGTAATCTATAATTTCCCTATAAAATGGAGTCAACCTTACCACAGAACATCTATTAAAAAGTTACCAGATGAAATATTATTAGTTAACACCGTTTTTCGACGCAAAATTTGTTGTTGTTGTTTTTTTTTTAAAATGCAAAGTAGGAAAAAACTCAGTTTATAATTTTGTCATTTCTGTTATCTGTCCGCCCTCTGAAATATTATTCACTGTTTATAATATTTTGGTAAATCGTTAAAAATACACCAGTTCTTTAATAAACAGAATCGTGCTTCTGTGTTCGGCCTAATGAATCGTGAACAATTTAAAGACCTGCCGAGTGTTTGCCCAAGGTTCTTCCAAATAGATTTTGAGAAATGTGCCCTTTAAATATGAAACCTATGGAGAGATATTAGGAAACATCGTGTCGAACATAAACAGGATCAATATGTTTAATTAGAGATAAGGTGGTTACTTCATTCTGATCAAACCAAAATCCAATAGAACACAATAACAACAGAACAATGCACAGGTAAACTGGTTTTCAAAAAGAAGCCAAAATATTAAGTGAACATTTGGTGTAGCTTTTAGGAATTAAGAGTGCGAATCCGACTTTTCCACATCTACCGAGATGAGGAATCGTCTACTGTACTGGCTACTCGTGGGAGCGCAATGAAAAGTTCTCAAAATATAGTTAAATCTGTTTATTCATCCAACTTTAGGCAAATGTTTATGTTGTCGGCGGTTTACGAGAACGCAGATTCTCCTGATCTTCTCCGGGAGCATCTCTTTCCCCCTGCAGTCCTCCAGCGGCCTGACAGTCTGCTTGCTGTAGAGGATATCAACCCGCGCCACCATCAGGATTTCTAATTAACGTCTGGATAACCATCACCAACGAAGTGGAAGCTAGATAAAGTTATTAGCTTGGCCCCCATCAGCCCTTACGAGCGCAACCCTGAGGACGGCAGCAGAAGTCCTGCGAAACGTCGGATTCTGTACAACGTTGGAAGTCACGGCAAAAGCTCGGGAAAGTACACGTGGGATACTGCACTTAGCATTTCGAAAGACAAAAACTCTTCTTCTCTCTGCATGTTTCGCGCGACCAACTTCTACAATAAATGGATCCTAACATTTATAGATTTCTCCACAGTAAATACTTTAAAAACAAACGTCTTATTCTCATTAATACTAATTCTTGAGAGATATCGCGCAGTCAGTGGACGATAAAACAGACGGCAGATTATTACAATAATTTTATTAGGCTGAAAAATGTGAGGTGAAGGACAGATTTTATTACCATTTAAGTTATATTTTCGCTCTTATTTTTTGTGAATTACACTTGAGACAATAACTGGACAACTTCACTTCTTTAAACAGCTCCCCAAGTGAATATCGAATGTCTCGAGAGCGAAAATAGCCCGAGTTTTTCTCTCTCTCTCTTTTTTAATAGAAGAATTAATTATTTATCGAATATTCTGCTTGAGTACTCAATTCCCCCACCCCTCGCTCTTTAGATTTTTATTTCTCCTCGTTTAATCATTTATTAAGTTTGAAATAGTATTTATTTATTATGGCAATTTTCCAACCTGAAAATACAAAAATTGCTTTTCGTTATAGTAAAAAGATATCGTCAAAACTGAGCTTCCATCGTTATATTTCTAATGACCTTTTCCCGCTCTAAGTAAAAATGATTGAGTGACCTGTGGCAAAAATGTAACAATTGTTAATAGGTTAATTCTACTGGGAGTAAACTTGGAAAACTACTCGTTTTTTAAGGAAATAAACAACACACACACACACACACACACACACACACACACAGACACACACACACACGGACACACACAGACAGAGAGACAGACAGACAGACACACACGGACACACACACAGACAGACAGACAGACAGACACACACACGGACACACACAGACACAGACAGACAGACAGACACAGACAACACACGCACACACACACACACACGGACACACACGGACACAAACAGACAGATACACACGGACACACACACACACACACAGACACACACACACACGCGGACACACACGGACACAAACAGACAGACAGACAGACAGAGACAGACACACACGGATACACACAGCACACGACACACACACGGACACACACAGACAGACAGACAGACAGACAGACAGACACACACGCACACACACACACACGGACACACACGGACACAAACAGACAGATACACACGGACACACACACACACACACAGACACACACACACACGCGGACACACACGGACACAAACAGACAGACAGACAGACAGAGACAGACACACACGGACACAAACAGACACACACAGACACACACACGGACACACACAGACAGACAGACAGACAGACAGACACACGGACACACACACGCGCGGACATATTTAGATTATTTAAAGTTTTTTAAAATCTTTCTTCACAGAATTATGGCCGAAAGCCGGCTTGCAGCTCAAAGTGTATTAATGTCAAGTTAAATTTCATTACGCCATCGAATGTATCTATAGAAAGTGGAGGGCCTCGTGTGCTGAACGGTTATTTTCCCTAACTCTGCCCGAGACGGCTGCAGCGAAAATTGCGAAAGGCGGTCTACATCAAGGTTACTTTTGAAACCTTTGCCAGCCACGCATCAATCTACCACGGCCGTGGATGGATTTTAAAAAGAAGTAGATGGAAGGTTGGCTGGGCAGGGCCGTGTTCACCATGAAGTCAACGTGTATCATGTCGCAATGCTGCAAACAACACCAGGAACCTGCGTGGGCAAACCTTGCTACCCCGTAACAAAAGGGCCAACAGATTACGTCATCGACAGAATGTTAATTAGCGGATACGTGAATCACTGACGCTAAAAAACGCACGAGTTGCACCAGTGCATCCACTTACCATCCTCATCATTTCAACGGGACACTTCTGACTGGACGGCATGACCGCGCGATTTCCCGAGGCCCGCGGTCAACTCAAGAGTTCCGCTAACGTGAATTCCTCCTCCGACTCCCCCCGATTTTTTGGTATCATCTGCTGTTGGCACAGTCTTGGTGTACGTACCACCGTCCACCTGAACAAGCTCCAAACCTTTGGGTCGAGACGGCACGGCAAAGTTGGCGAGGCACTGTCACGGTTTTGGGATGATCTGAACGCCAATTTTTTGCAGGCAGCTCGGTACTTCCTCCTCCTCTTCTTGTGGATACGAGGGGACTGCATCTGACGTCCCAGAAGGACAATAACCGCGCTTTCCCATAAAGCTGACACTGAGCTTTCTTAACGTCGACCGTCTTGTCTGGCCGACCTGGTCTCCTGGAGTTCAACCTACAGATGTGTGTTTTGGCTAACCTTGAGCATCGTCCTCACAAGAAACCCGTCAGGAGCTCGCTCGGCACCGCAGTACCAGCGAAATATCATCCATGCAGCCAGGATACCGCCTGCACGTCTCCATAGTATCTAACTTTATGCAGCTACCATGTCGTGACGTGGCCACTTTAGTACCAATTGAACGCCGTAATGTAACCTTTCTCTACTGACAGATGCTGGCGATATTCGCCGAACTATTTTATCAGTGGTCGTCATGATCGAAACGCATTTTTAAATTTCCGTATTGGTATTGGAAATGGTTATTATATATAGACGACATAGCTAGGTTCTGCGATAACAAGTACTTTGAATATACTTTTTATTTCTGACAAAATCCTCTTTTAGCGACGGAAATTGGAACTTTATTAAGATGTAGCAAGTTTTAGATGTTCGAACCGAATCAGTTTCCTTTGATTTCAGATAATTATGTAAATGTCATTAAAAATGTTAACACTTAGTCTTTTTCTCTTTCAAAATGCGTTAGCACGGTTCTTCTACTGCCACCGATTGTTCCGACATCATCAAATGTACTAAATGGCGCCATTATAGCATCGTTTATTACAATTAACCATCTGTTATAATCGCTTTTTCGGAAAAGCATCCAATGAATAAAGTTCGTCGTTATGACTAATCCGAAATCTTATGGAATCATTCGTTTCTAGATGGATCCATTTCATTTTCTCGTTTCTCAATAATTGATATATTGCTATGTTAACAACACGTCCCCTTGTAATGTGCCAACGAGGAATACCGTGATTCAATGGCGATATTTGTCAGATGGATGGAACTGCATGCAATACATGTCAGGTCAGTAGACTCTGGAAGAAGAATCAATTCATTCCACTATCCCCATGGGCACCCCCAAAACTTTGATATGAATCCCAATGAGCACATGTAGAAGCGTCTAAATTGTCAGCTTGGAAAAACTCGTCCACGTCTCGCATATAACATGGAACTAAAAGAGTCTCTCGAGGGAGGAACCTGAGCCAAACTATGATACTGTATCTGGTTGATTTAATGCCAAAAAGAGCAGAGGATCTACAAGATGGAAAAGGTGTCTCGACCAGTCAGCCAGTACTAGCAAACAGAATTTCACTGTAATTTTCCGTTTTCTGCAGCAACCTAACATCCTAATAACAACAGACGTCCAGATTTGTTTTGGGAAGTCAAAATAATGTCTAGAAATAGTGCGTAATAAATACTGATTTTATCTATCAAGATAATGCGCCTTGTGATACAGGCAAATATATACTGCTACATCTCCGTCGCACGCTTAGACCAAAGATTCGTCTTTAGTTTATCTTTAGTGATGACTATCATATGGATAGACTCTAGCGACCTGTGGCCCAGCGATTAGTCTACCAGATGGATTCCCGATCGAGGCCGGCCTGGTTTAACGTACAGAGGTGTGCAAAAGTCTTGCATGAAAATGACTAGACTTAGAAAATGGGTTCTTATTTTGTAGAAATTAGTAACTATTATGTGTTTTCTGTTTTAATTGAAAGGTATCGGTGTCTTTAAACGATTTATAACACTAAGATCCATATTGTAATTGCACAGTCAAAATTTAAATATTAATAAAACAATCTGTATGAAATCGACGAGTGCAAAAGTGTTGCATAAATTACAAAAAAATTAGAATATATATTTTGTGCTATAATAGTTTAGGAGAGTAGAATATAAATATGAGAAAACTGTCATTTTCCACTATTCTGAGTAATTTTTGTTCAATATAGTGATGCCGAGAGCCCGATATTTGACCCCCGAACAGAGGGCGACACAATCGTTCGCATGAAACAAGATGGTGAAGCTGAGTGGATCGTTGCGGATCGTATCGGTTGCAATCAGTCGACGATATCTCGCACCCTGAAACGTTGGAAAGCCGATGGGAGCCTAATTTCGAAACGCAGAGCCGGCACCCGCGGAAAACGACGGCTCGACAGGATCGTCTGATCGCCCGCATGTCGAACTCGGACCGATTCTGCACTTCCACCAACATCCAGATTGCCTTGTCCAGGCACCATGGGATCCAGTTGGCCTCGTGCACCATCAGCCGGCGTTTGATGCACATGGGACTGTTCGGGCGATCGGCACAGAAGAAGCCGTTCATCAGTCTGGAAAATCGTCGAAAGCGACTGCAGTGGGCTCGAGTGTTGTTTTCCGAAGAAAGCAAATTCGTGAGGGTCCACTCGGCGGGTCGGGTGTACGTTCGGCGATCGGTGTACAAGAAATACCATCCTAGTTGCACTCCATCGACTCTGTAAGCAGGGGGAGATTCGGCCATGGTTTGGGGCTGTTTTCAATCGTCCGGTGTCGGTCCGTTGCATCACGTGGAGGGTCGAATGAATGCTCATGACTATGCTGAGATCGTCTCGGACATTGTCGAACCGTGTATGTGTGACCACATGCCCCCGACGGCCATCTATAAGCAGGACAACGCCCCCATCCACACAGCTAGGAGTGTCAAGGCCTTGATGGCAGAGTTGCGAATCCCCCTCCTCGACTGGCCGGATCTCAATCCCATCGAAAACATTTGGCACTCGATTAAACTCAGCATTAGTGCCAAAAAACCGAGGAAGTCTGGTCGGAGTTCAGTGGTGATAACTGTTAGCATTTGGTAGCCAACATGCCTCTCGTCATTGTGAACAAGTTATCAAGAATTTCGGATATTCTACTCATTATTGATAGATCTGATCACTTTCTGCATAATTGGAATTGAATCTGAATTGATTAGATAGCTGTCTAGATTTTATGCAAGACTTTTGCACACCGCTGTACTTTCTGGCATGGCCTCTTTTCGCTCCTTACTTCACCATCCGGTCGAGGGAGTCGCCTCGGCGCACTTGTCTACAACATCGAAAAAGGAAAATTTCTGGCGGGGAGTTCCACACCGAAATCGCCAGGTGGAGTGTGTGTGTGTGTGTGTGGTGCGGATAACTCTTTCTGGCCGATAGCCGAGACACTACGTTCTCTTGTTGGTAACCGGAAGAAAAAACAACAACAACAACAAAAAGATCGCGGTGTTTGCGGGAATGAATGAGGGAATCGTTTGGTACTTTATATCGTCATGGAACACAAGATAACCTTTCAGCCATATTTTCTTTCTTTCCGCTTTAAACGAAACCAAACCTCCCTGTTTCAGCCCGGAATGAGCGGAATCGGGGTCCGCGTCCGATCCCGTTATTACGACAGACGGTGCACCCAATCTCCAAGTCTCCATTACTGCAGGAGGAGTCTTCTGAAACCCCATCAGTAGTCGGTGAACAAACAGTCCTAGAAATATCGCCAGACCGATTCCATCTTCCGCTCCTGGAATCTCTGGCTGCGATGAAGACAGACAGGAGAGTAAGCGGATCGTTTCTTGAGACAGTTAATCATCTTGAAGACTGATGCTTTAAACTGGAAATTGCATACCTTATATAAAGCAAGTGGAAGTCAGTTCCTTTGTTTAACCACCGAAACAATTTTCTCCCCGTCGGATATTAGAACCGTATCCGCAGCCATTCCTTTCCTATAATGAGGGTTCGTGCACTTGAATAAGTTAGAGGCGATGTAGAGAAATACATTGAAATAATATCTCATTTTAGAAATGATCTACTTCGAACCATTTTCCTCAGCACCAGTGATGATTAAAGAAGAGCATGCATTTTTCCTTTTTATTCCTGATTATTTTGACAGTCTCTTTTGAAAAAAAATATATATATATAAATTATTTACTACTTAACGAACTTATTAAGATTATTCTTTTCCATCGCTAATCGTTCATGCAACAGACAGAATGAATGCAAAAGAAAAAAATCTGTTTTGGGGGTACTACACCAGAATTAAAAGAACATTATACTACAATTATTCATGATTTGATTTAATTCCTTTGATAAAATTACGACAAAAAAAAACAACAACCATCAAATGTCATCGTATATTTTTTTCCTACTTTTGAAGCAAGAATATAAAAAGTGAGTGGATACCGCATAGCAATTTGTACAATTATGACGTACACAAGGCTAGATGTGGTCTTCTTGACGGGAGAGCTACACCGTCGCCTTACACGTTTGAAGAACATCAAATGTTGCGTATATTTCATTAAAAATTTTTTTAGTTATAGTGTAAGTTGTGGTTTTTTATGGTGTTCCCTCGAGGGAAAGGAACTCGTAAGTTTCAAGCCCGGAACAAAGGGCTCAGCCCCAATGATGCGGAAGATCATAGCTGATCAGACCGTCAGACACAATACGGAAGCAAATAGACATGGTCAACGGCGGTAACGGTGGGAGCGAAGTGGCAAGAAATTCATCTGAAAACTGTTTATTCTGAAGATGAAATTTAATTTTTAAAATCAATCGACAAAAGGAATACATTACATCTACGATTCGCAGAAGAACTAAACGGTAATCGGGTAACGCCTCGGATACAGATCGATGTAGCGAAATATACGCACCAATCATTGCTGCCTTTAAGCTGATAGAAAAATTTGGAGCAAATGGTCGTTTTTCTAAGACACAAGAATTTTATTTAGTTAAAGGGGCAAAAAGGTTTAACTTATATGAAGCTACCCTTTTCTCTGAAACTGAGCGGCTGTACCCTTTGAAAACGCAGTGACTCGAGTTGGACAACTACGCCTGACGGTCCGTTATCCGTATTCCCATCTCCAGTGCACGTGTGCCCTGGTCAGTGCCTGAAGGTAAAGCGGGTGTTTCGCTAAAGTTCGCTTTCTGGTTATTCTACTAGAAGCCCTTCTTTCCGTTAGCTATAATGAAGCTGCCAACCGTTAAGAATGAGGCAGGATGGAGCCACCTACCTCGGTATATCGATACAGATAAAAGGTTGACGCCATGTAAAAGGAACGGACGAATGCCTGGTCTTCCGTACATAGTACCAGTCAATAAAACACATCTGACTGTGCGAATCTTGTTCGCGCTGACTGATACAAATGGAGGTCGTTATAACAAGTTTCCTTAAAATAGATATCGAGCTCACTTTCCCATGCTTTCTGACATAAAAAACACAGGCGCTGTTCCTTTCCTCGAACACACATCAACAGATTCGTTGTACGGGACCAATGGCAGCCTTGTCGACCAGAAACTCTGTCCACACGAAACTACCAGCTTTCAAACCAGAAAATGAAGAACGGATAACGACATTTCATTCGATGTTCTTATTACAGCATCGTCAATGCACCAAATTCTATTAATTGGTTCTGAAAACAATTCTGTTTTTAAAGAAAACCGTTTCACGAGTAGACATCTGAAACCATCGGGAAAGTGTTTTTTTCAAACATGCGATTATTTGAATTACACATCGTGGAGGTAGTATTCGGTTGGAACTCCATGCTCATGGGCTTCTGCTTTAATCTGCACAAACCTCTGAACATTTTGGATTCGAATTTGTAGAATTCGACTATCTTTCCGGAGATGTTTTTATCAATTTTTGCTGTATTTTGCACAAATGGCCGCTTTTGCCTCACTGAGAGCTTCGGATCGGATGACGGTCCAACAAATGCTGGAAGTATAAGTTCACTGCAGGCCTGGGTTGGTTAGTACCGTTGGCTTTGGGAAATTGCTGCGGTGATGCTACCTTGAGGGTCTTGGCGTTGTCATTCTTAATAGCAATAGCACGGCGGGACAGCACGACGTTTCCATGGTAACACCGAGTGTCTAATGTGCCTGGCACCACGGCCAGACCCGTCTCGTTATCATAGGAGGTGCTTCTCTGACTGCAGACCCTCACGTGACCATCAATGCAATGCACAAAAAGTAGTACCCGCCTGAGCAGAAGACCCTCCCACCCCACTCTCGCCATCTGGTCGCCATGATCTAAATTCCCCAATTACTTCCGAGTTCACCTTCGTTAGCGGAAGTTTGCGTTGAAGAGCTTAAAAGGTGACGTTGGCTGGTTTTCAGGAAGTGTCCAGATCCAGGGCGATCAGCAATAGCATCGTTTCCCCTCGTGTTTACTACTTCTTCCTTTCCTAATTTGTTTTTTTTTTTTTTTTATCCACGTTGGATTTTGAGTTTTCTCGATATTTATTTTTTTAAAATTATTATGTTACATCCACAATTGAACAGTTTAGTCACGTACGTAAGTGGCCCTCGTAGCACGCCATGGTTTCCAAGGGAAAGAAGCCCGCCGCTTACCATCAGGCTACAAGCAATAGATTCCCGTTCTTTTTGGGACGGACCCAGAACCTACCATCACGGCCAGGTTTTCCCACTTGCCTTCCGGCTGTCGGACGACGAGAGCAGATAACGTGAAGGTTAGTTGTTTGGAATAAAACAACTGATAAGCGCGTCAAGTAAGACACTGACAGTTGTCTGGCTGATGGTCAAATGTGCCACCCTCTTGCACATCTGATGGACAACAACAACAACAACAACAACAACAACGTTCTCTCTATGCCCGGTTCCCGCTTTACGTTCTTTTATGTCAGCTTCAATCGCATCTGCTCACCCACCAGGATAAACGAACCTGCTCACGTCTGGCTCTTCCGCGACTCATAATAACTAATTCTTCTATTTGTAGATCGGAAGGAAACGTTGACATGTAATTTATAATAAAATCTAAGTATTATTATTATTATTATTATTATTATTATTATTATTACGTTTTGTTTCTTTAATGATAGCTACTTTTGTTGTTGCTATTAAGACCTAGAGGAACAAAGAGCTGGTCTGAATAGGAAGTAATCTCATTTCTCTAGCGGAGCCTATCAGGTGCTGACAGTTTACAGTTGGGAGATTTACTCCAAAAATATATCGAAGATAAAAATGAAACATTACTTCGGTTGTTAGTCGGTCTGTGCTAGAAAATACCGTGTACAGCTGGTTAATTCCCCAAGTTTATACTTTAAAAAAAAATGGACGTTTGTCGGCGGCTGGTTGACAGGACGAGTGATCGATTATATTGTACAAATTTCTAGAATCGATACAACAGATATCGGAACGTTTTGAATTAGAGAGAGACAACGGGGTGCAACAAACTCGCGATGGGCGAACCGGAAAAAGGGGTGTGGGTCGGCGGACTCTCGCTATTAACAGATGTAGACGACGTGAACAGCAAATGTTAGAGATTCGTGGCTTCTTTAGTTGTTACATCGTTCTTGATTTAAAAAAAAAACAAACAAACAAAAACAGAAAAACAATGTACTAAGGCGGCTATTTCGATAGCTTCCGGACAGTATACGACGACGACGACGAAAAACGAACCTGGGATTTGCCCGGTTGGTGGATTCGAGTCAATAATTCTCAGAATTTCTGGTGCTGAGTATATATATATTTTTCTCTCTCTCTTAAAGTTGATTCCGAGCAGGAACAATCGCGTCAACAGGGCGAGCCGAATATGATACGGAGGATTTTGGAGGATTTTTGCAAAACCCAGAAATAACAAAGGATGAGGAACACAGCTACGACACAGCGGGAGTTAGGTCCAGCATGTATTCGCATCACGTACGGTTGGCCGACCCTGGCCGGAACTTGGAATTGGACAGAGACTTGAAAAATAGAACAGACGATTGTACGCGCTAACGTTGTTTGAGCCGATGATCAGGGCTTTCCCAGGACAACTGTTTGTTATTAGGCCCGAAGGACAAAAATTATTCTTTTAGCGAACAAATGTCGGAATACCACATCGGCAGGCAATAACAGATAACTAACATCACTGCGTTAGCAAAGGACTAAACACAGATGTAAGCTTTAATATATATAATATACAGATTTTTTGGGGGGAGGGAAGATTAGCATTTATATTTCAAAAAAATCTTTTTTTATACAATTTCTGGATTCTTCAGGTTTAAAGTCAGATATCTTTGGAAAGTGAAATCTAAAACTATTATTATTATTATTATTATTATTATTATATTATTATTATTATTATTATTATTATTATTATTATTTTCAAGAGTTAACCAACTCCAACATCTTGATACAGAATTCGTTTTACTTCTACCCCGGTGATTACTGATCTGTAAGTATCACCCATGTTTAAGAGGAAACAGAGTTTACTGAAGGGAAAGACTGAAAGATAAGATGAAGCTAAAACAATTTTTTTTGTGAACTTAAGAACGCACTGGCAGCTTGGAATTACTTCATATATATTGCATGAGTTACGTCATATGATCTGCAACAAAAAAAGGTAGCAGTTTCTGATTTAACTTTAATAATTATAAAAAAATTATTATTATTATTATTATTATTATTATTATTATTATTTATTATTATTATTATTATTAAAACCTGTTGCCTCTGTCTTTCTAGAAGCCTCGAGACAATTAGCTAAAAAAAACACGAATTAGTACTTGAAAAACGTTCTTTTAAATATCTTACCTGCGCTGCATCATGAATCTCCAGGTAATTTGAGTAAATTGAAAGTTTTCGACAGTTCCAAGTAAACGCACGCAGACGTTCTCCTGTCGAAGAACCAGTGCGTCATAGTTGTGCAGTGATGCCGCACATCGTGGTAACTGCGCAGGAGTTTACACTCTGTCGCTACACGACTGATGCAACTACCTTTCTACTCTCTATTCGTAAGAGCGCAATAACGCGAGCTAGCGCCCTCCAACGTCTGTTTCGGTAAGTTACCGTATATGCATAACAATAGTTTTTAAATTACCCCTTCTTTTTTTTTTTCTTTCTGCAAAGAGGTAGCGAGTTTTAGGAATCTTCATGAAATGATCACACCTATACAATCTCCACCTTTGGAAAGCTACAGCGACAACGTTCGATTCCCCCATCCGAGTACTTCCGTCAATTAGTAAGCAATTACCGACGAGCGGTCGGCTATAAACTCGGTAATATACTCGATAGAGGGCGCGGCGCATCCAGCAGCTTTATTTCAAACATATCTGAATACATTTACAGGCAAACCACCTTTCCTTTGGCGTATAAATTGGAAACAAAGAAAAGAACTACATCGATGATGTTGGAAACAAAGCAGAAGTGGGAGAAACGTAATATAGAAAAAAATTATTAGCGAAGTCTGCATTGGCTTGATGGTGTTAGTTAGGTTAACCTGGTACCTTCAGTAATATGCGAGAATCTGTGCGTGCTACAGTAAGAACGTGAAATCGGCAATTTAATAAAAGTCTTCAACGATTCAGTGCATTTGTTCAATTCCCGACTGTACAAGCAAACAATTGCAAGTACTGAATTAGCTTCTCATGGACTGTGCAATTTTGAGATCATTTAACAGTAATTATCGAAACATTTTGTATTTGAGATGAATATGTAACTTATGAAACTCCGATACTTAGATCTTTGTGCGCAAAAATATTGTGATCTGTGTAAAAAGTGCAATTAGAAAAATTTGAGATTACTCTCTCGAGAGAGAGAGAGATGACGTCAGTACAGGGAGGGAGATATAATGGTGATGAAGAGGAGAGAAGAGATATGACGTCAGTACAGGGAGGGAGATATATATGGTGATGAAGAGAGAGAGAGAGAGAGAGAGAGAGAGAGAGAGAGAGAGAGAGAGATGACGTCAGTACAGGGAGGAGATAGATATGGTGATGAAGAGAGAGAGAGATATCTGGTTCATATTTAAGACTTAGATGGAAGTTTATTGAAAAGAGTCTTAGATGTACAATGCGATGGAATTTTTAGCGTAATAAGATATTTGAATTACTAATACTGGAATATCTAAATTAATTAACAGAAGGTGCCAAAGTTATCAATCTACTTGGTTAAAGTGAGATTGAGGGCCGATCAATCTAATGCAACATCTTCAGGTGTTTGTCTGCTACTCTGTCAGGGCCGGACCGGAGCTCCCTGGAGGCTCCAAATTTTGGGTGTGGGTACTTCAGAATCTGGAGAAAGTTTTAAGCTACGGAAAGTTGGCCTAAAGCTATTTTTCTCCGTGCGGCAAAGGGTGAGTGACCAGTTAGTAAATACATAAGTGGTAACCGAAATTCGCTTGTAATGCTTATTTTGAACAACCAAGAATGCGAGTGAATCATAAGGATTCAGAGAAGTAAAACTGGAATAAGATTTTTGTGTTATCTCATTTTCTATCGGATGACTTCTTACTTCGCTTTTTATCACTAAGTGAAACGTATAAATGCATCGTTTGGATACATAATCTTGTTGAAGATTTAGAGATACAACAGGCAGATTGAGAAGTAAAATATGCCGAATCTGTAACATTTAAAGGGAATAAGGATAAATTTGTTTTACTTACCAAGATGAGTGAAAAATCTGAAGATGGTGAAAGGAAAAGTTCATCATTTAGTTGTATTACTATCGATAAATTGATTGTAAAACTGGAAACAACCCATTATCATAATTCGAAGGGGGGAATAACTAACGGGGCCAAAAGGGCCAAATTCTTCTTTTAATTGACGAGGGAAAATCTCAGCATCGGCCTGCTACAGTGGAAAGGTCGGTGCAAGGAGGCTGGCCTGACAAGATACGCAACAGTAAGAATCTGCGAACCTTGTACACGGACAAGACAGAAGGAAAGTACTGGCGCAAATGAAGATTATTACATTCGTTCCTCCCTAGGAAGCAAATCAGAGTCCGCCTATGACGTTCTCCAGTACATCAATCAACCGTACCGACCCAACGTCAGAAGAAGAGTTGCGGAAGGTGGTGTATACGGACGTCTAGATGGGCAAGAACCGGGCAACATTGCACCGATGACTCGTGATGGTTCTGTCGAGACAAAAACTGGAATTATTTGAGACGTAGAAAACAATACCAAGCAATGACTGATTAAAATTCATGCGCTTACCGCCTTTAATCGAGTACTGTGGAGAATCTGTCACAGTTTGGTAATGGTTCGTTGCTACTGAATTTGAAGAAAGAGTTGACATCGATGGTATCAGGAAGAGTAAGCGTTATAGCATATAAAGTGGGCGTAGGTGATTGGCGAGGCATCTTTTACTCTCCACCGACACAATGGCTCAAAGCCCACGGGTAGATTTTGTGAAGAATACCTTCTCGATAACAAAATATATTATATATATTTTTTTTTTAATATGGAAAAATATCTTGGACTTGATGAAATGGATCCCCTCAATGAAGAATCCGAAGCTTATATTGAAAAACTTAGCTGGAAATGTTTAAAACATGAAAAAACAACAACAAACGTTATCTATAGAGTCGCTGAGGTTTTAGTTAGAACGTGATCTTATTACAAAATATTAACAAACGTCAATGTCTATGGATTCGATCACTTGCCAACACATCGTTGATATGCCTAATGCTTCATTTCCAATAGATAAAGTTAGTTTCGAAGTAATTTTATTTCTTTAAACTATTTCAGGTGGATGCATGATTCTGGTACCGACTGTATTTATCTGAAGTTTCGGAAATAATTTGAAATTACCTGGAGTGCACACAGAGATGCCAAGCGCACTTACTGATTAATGGTACATGCAATCAGCACACCATCTAACTGTTGCGCAGTAGTTTGTTTCTATGCAGGTAAATAGCAGCAAACTTTACTTTAGATATACGGTTATTAGGTAAACCCTACTCGCAATTAGTTAACTAGTGAGCTTTAGTCTGTACGAATATTTATTAGTCACCTTTTGAGTTTTAAAAGTTTTAACTTAATATTATGTAGATGATTTAATAAAGCGAAGCGTTTATTAAAATAAAACAGTTTGAATTTTTTTTTTTAAATTTGTTACTCTCACTTTGTACAGGAGGCAAACAGCCATTAATTGGTGGTCAGAACATCGTGAAAAAATTAGCATTTGTCTTGGTTTGTAGAACTTTATACCATCTGCGCGACAGACCAAAGAAGAAATCGATAAAAAGTGAATATAAGCAAGCATGTCCAGCAAAATTTCACGGCAGAAATTCAGTTGAACGTATACAACCCACACCACTACTATTTATGATTTGGTTTCATTGCTAAAGCTACAAATAGAAATTATAGAGCGAGCATAGGAATTAATTAACCAAACGTTCATTCGTCAGTATTTTCGGAGATTGCCTTGTGTTTTAGCGCACCCTTAGGGTGACAATAGGGTAAACTAGCGTCTTCAGCGTACCTTTAGGGCGACAATAGGGTAAACTAGCGTCTTCAGCGTACCTTTAGGGCGAAAATAGGGTGAACTAGCGTCTTCAGCGTACCTTTAGGGCGACAATAGGGTAAACTAGCGTCTTCAGCGTACATTTAGGGCGACAATAGGGTAAACTAGCGTCTTCAGCGTACCTTTAGGGCGACAATAGGGTAAACTATCGTCTTCAGCGTACCTTTAGGGCGACAATAGGGTAAACTAGCGTCTTCAGCGTACCTTTAGGACGACAATAGGGTAAACTAGCGTCTTCAGCGTACCTTTAGGGCGACAATAGGGTAAACTATCCTCTTTAGTGCACCTTTAGGGCGACAGTAGGGTAAACTAGTGACGACAGAACCCATACGAACGTGACAGAACACAAATCGCACAACTGTTACGCTAATTCCCAGTCTACGAAAACTGAACAGAAAAACGGGCGTATATTTTTTTGTAATCTTGAAATAATTATAAATATATAATTATTATTATTATTTAGATTTTTTATTTCACTGCATAAAGCAGCAAATAGATATTATGACATTATATGCAGGATTATATATATATATAGTACAGCTTTAAAAAAGTGGCAATATTGAGTGGAGTGGAGTTTTCGGATGTCTACTTGTGTTGGCACCTATTAAAGCTGAAGTGTCAATGCGAGTAAAATATCGGAGAGAAGTGATGTCGCTGCTGGTTCCGTAAACGGTTGTAAAGCATAACTGTTTGTTGTTGTTTTTTGTATGTCTGAGTAACTCTTAGAGACTTTTGTACGCATACTGCCGTAAATCACTCGAGGAAGCCGACAGGCGCTGAGAGAAGGGCGTGGCGTGAATTATACGAGGTACCCTTGTGACGTATCAACCCTGCGGGGAGAGGGCTTAGTTGGAGAATCATAGCTGCACAGACATTATGAAGTTAATTCTTTTCTTGGCAACGAGATTTGGTAATTTTTTTTTTTTTTTTTGATATTAGTGTCGTAAAATTTCCCCAGTTCAATTTATGTCGAACGTTAAAAACGCGAAGACGCAGCGAGATTACATACCGGAGATAGGAAAGAAGATAGAAGCAAAAGCTCGAACTACAAACAGATGCGAAAGATGCTAACGTTTCTGGAGAAGACAAAAACAGAAGAAAAAAAGCCGTCATTCCGTATTTACTGTCGAGGAATCTCTTTCTACACAACCAGAAACAAACGTTTTCCACCCCTGATCCACAGAGTTATTCTGGTAATGCGGATATCGCGTTTACTGGCTAGAATCGGATCTGCTCACTGCTCAAAGTGTTCAAAACAACGGGCACGGACTTAAGCGACGAGGCGAGTAATGAACAACAATATAATACAGAAATACCATAACAGCAACATGTATGGAAAACAGAGACTCATTGACGTATTAAATAGCAATGGAGGGTAACAACAAGAAGAACAGCAAATAAAGGCCTGAGATTAGCTACAATAAATGAAAGCTGAACTATCGCAGATTTCACACCGCTTCCGGAGCGCAGAGACTGTATGTCCCATTGTGGTCCCGTCCGTGTACACTCAGAATCTCATCCATCTACGGGTGTCCTTCTGCGATTCAGGGCAACATCGCCTAAGGTCGTGGCAGAAATAAGTGAAATCAATGAATTGTCAATGACTTATTAGATGCTCGAAAGGAATACATTATCATTATAGCGGATTGGAGACCGTTGTCATAATCTAGATGTTTTGGGAGAAAGCTATTAAGGCCAATTATGGCAATATTCACCGTGTAATGTCGGGGCCAATGAGTAGTGGACGTTGCTGAAGGTGAACTACTCGGGCCCCTGTTTTATGACGTTCTTGTTGTTTTTTAAATGAATTAAACCACACTAGCGAAAGGTACAGAGGAGTACACAGACGTAACTCTGGTACAAATCTGGCAGTAGGCCGGTTGGAATAAAGGCCTTTTGGCGAGAAAACCAAACCATATCAATTAAATAATCTCTATTTTACCTTATAGCCGCTCACTTGAATAGAAAACAGTTGCTTACTGTTTGTGAGTGTAGTGTAATACGCATCGACACCTTTGGATATACAGTACTTGCGGTCGCCATATTATGCGTCTTCGTACAACGAGGCTCGTGGCTAAAAAGTTATCTTCACAAATAACTATTATTCCATTTCTCCTTTCACCGTTGGACGAACTGAATGACTGTCTAAGTGTTGCATTCACCCTACCGAGCATCAATTTTACGCATCCACGCACCAACGCGATCTGGCGCGGAAATTGCTGGTAGGTGCATCGTGGCTGCGCCTCCCGCCCGGACACACACACACACACACACACACACACACACACAGAGGGCGCTAGCTACTGGAGGCGGGCGGGTGAGCAACCCTGCTGCATACTAACTTAGCTCTTTCAACCTCTGCCCCATCAACGCTTCTCGGTTTAACAGCCGCTGACCGCTTCACAAGCGAGACGACACCGTGTTTACTGTACCGCTGTTTACTGGCTACAGCGATACGACACGCAACCCGCTTAAAGCCCAATCTCTCTCTCTTCATCTCTCTCTCTCCCTCACTCTCTTTGTACTGACGTCATTTCTCTCTGTACTGACGTCATTTCTCTCTCTCTTTGTACTGACGTCATTTCTCTCTGTACTGACGTCATCTCTCTCTGTACTGACGTCATCTCTCTCTGTACTGACGTCATTTCTCTCTCTCTCTCTCTCTCTCTCTCTCTCTACAGACAAAAGATAAACAAGCACCGGATCCTTCAGAACATACAGGCAGAGACACTGAACCGTAAGATAAGAAAGAGAAGTGGCCCTGCCAGCTAAATGCTGGTCGATATCTCCATCGAAAATAAACGGGTGACCAGTTCAATGGGGGACATCTGCACAATGCAAACTACTGTAAATTATCATTCATCACTGTACTTAAAAACTGACCATCTAAGGGCCAAACCGCCTACACGGTCACGTGTACAGTGCAAGAGGAGCCCCTCCTCGGTAGTTAGGTGTTAGGGCAATCTACGAAAGACACGAGATTGACGAGTCTCGCCTCAGTCGTACGTACGATATTTTCTTTCTAAAAGGGAGATTGTTGAGCAGACTTTCGGAAAAATGTATCTGAAAACCTTTTGTAAAAAAATATACTGTTCAAAGACAGATAAAGATCAAGGAGCACAGACCCGGTAACAAAATGCCGCTTGGCGCCATGAGAAAATCAGAGTTCGGGGGGGGGGTTTAAAAACTGGTTTTAAAAAAGTTAATGTTGCAAAATGTCAAACGTATCATTAAATGCAAACTCTGACATTTAGCCACGAAGTGGGAAATTCTTGTTTCGAAGATCTCTCAGTATCTCGCGTGGAAGTTTCTGGAACGACATGACAGCTTGGCGCCAGCGTCTCGTGCCCCCTGGTGTTGATCGTGGCTAGATCGTTCTGTTCCTACTCGAGGGAGTTACGAAGGTAGGACGGAGTTATGCTCAGGTCGGACGAAGGTCTAAATAATAAGCCTCAGCCCTCCACCAAGGTAGTTGTCTCCTGCTACAGGTACTGGCTGACTATCTCGCACGACGCAGACCGGCGTCACCGTCAATGATAATAAAATTGTCCCCAGTAAACCAATGTATAATATCACGTAAACATCAACGATCTCTCACCGCTGTATTTACTTTACTCGTGCCATGGTGCTGTTCTGGAACACGGGGAAGCCAGCCTCGGTCTTGCCACCCAATCTTTTTTCCATACCATCCACGAGCCACCTCTACGGTGGTCACATTCAGGAACGCTGGCGTCTTAAAATCTCTCCGCACTCTGGCACGTAAAGTGAGCACACAATCTGGTCATCGCTTGGGAAATGTACAGGCGCTGGGTCTCTCTCATGGTCTACCATAGATACCTTACAGCTTAGTCCTGCTGTGGCCAATGGTTAGTGGCGAGCCGATACATACCTTTCTTGACCGCAGACCTTTATACCAAAGCCAATTCTATACAGGTTTTGCTCAGTTGCTGCTCTGTACAAGACTGGATTCTATTTTAACACGCGCTCTAGCGATAACAAAGGTCGTATGCCGAGTCCAAGCCATACAAACGTCACGTTACCTTACACTAATCTTATCTGCCACATGACGTCGAACTGCTCCGGTCTCCGGCATACCAATCCCTCTGGAAAATTCTGTGGCCGTCAAATGTCGTCTCTTTCGTGGTTGTCCCATTCTGTATCAGCCAATATTAGAAAATGGCAAAATGGTAGCACGCGGCAGGAGACCGTATGATCACGTGTATCGGAAACCTCGGCGCACTGGAGGAAATTCGGTCACACTGTCGGCGAGTGCCCCAGAGAAGGGTTCAGGACTAGAGACCGCGCTAGTACTAAATGTAATAATCATGGTTTGATGGTAACCAATTAATCCTTAGTACATTTTGAGTAATGCAGGCTTCAGGTGTCTTTCAAGTGAGCTTAAATATGACAGGAAATAAACGCTAGGTACTGGAGGTCCTTCGGAGTTTGTATGCCAGTCTTTAAGAATGAAGTCTGCCTTGTACTAGGAGCTGTTCTTAAATCAGAGAAAACCAATGCGATTAACTTTATTTGAAATTCGAGGAAAAATCTCTATCGCTTAAAATTGCTTTTCTTAAATGTGTCAAGTGCCAATATCCACAACCTATCAGCAGCACCTTGCCTTGGATTTAAGAGGTCTTTTTCTTGTTGTAACCCGATAATGACTCAAGACCCTCAGCTGCTGAACGCGTGAATGTGATTATGAATTGCAGCTAGACAGGTGTAAATGTTCTGAATGCCTCAGGTGAGAATCTTGGAGTTGATAAAAGTGCGAAGTTTCTCCAGCAAGATTCCCATACGATCTTTCAAGAGAAAACACAGCTGCGTTTATTAGAGAGAAAAAAAATGGGTGTTTTAGAGCCATAGAGATTCTAGAGTCAGGAGTGAACCAAGCAGATGACGTTTTGGAGTTGATGGGTTAATGGCTGACGAAAACGGCATATATAAAAAAGAGGGCTCTCCGTTATTGTCGACCATTAAGATGGATGTTCCCCTGGAAAGTTGTAGCTAAACAGGCCGTGCAATTCCATCACGGGTGACGGAGTTATATTGCAAGCTCGCTGTAAGGCTCAGCCAGCACGCAGTAGTTTGCTAGGAAAACAGTGGCTAGAACCCTCAGCTTCTGTAACACGACGGCCTTTGAACTTGTGTGAGATGAGCTGAACTGAAGGAATGGAAAGGCCCATCCAATGTCAGTCAGATATGGAACTACCGCTAGGATGACCGCGGCTATATGTATGAAGTGATAATAACGTCGCACGCAAATAATGTTTGGCGTGCTCTAGATGTATTTGAATTTGCATTTTTTCTTTTGTAATAATTATTTTCATTTAGAATTAAATATTTAAAAACAAACAAACAAACAAGCTAGATTAGAGCGCTTTCGTATAGCTGGCCCACAATTCTGACGTCTGTGGACATTTCATATTCTTAAAAGAAATTTTGTCAGAATTTATAAACTACTTATTATCATCTTTGCGAAGTCTGGTCCACAGCGCAAGCTGACAAACGAGGACATCTGAAGGCACAGTGAGCTGGGCAATCTGACCACACTCCGTCCAGAGCGTATAACATTTCAAAGGTAACTGTGTAAATATTAAACACGTAGCTAGGGGGGGGGATAGCCACCGTTGTACCGCCACAAAGGCGGATCTCGCGCCATCTGTTCGCCGACTCGGGGCTTGCGCTATGCGCTTTCAAAGTGCAGCCAGAGTCAGGGTTTCTAGACCGCGAATGTTGGTGATGTGAAAAGCCACCCGTCAGCCCTCAGACAGTGAAACCGGGCCGGCACCTGACACGTCCAACACTTAGGGCCACACCGGCTGGCTAAAAAGGGGGAAAAGTTCCCTTTGTTTAATAGTAATAAAACGCTCGGGAGAGCGGGGCCAGGGTAAATTATCCTGGAGTGCTGCCCGCCGAGTCTGTGTTTCAGCAACTGGCGCCTGAAGGTCGCAGATGGATCTGGGAAAGTCCTTCAACCCCAACACCTGTATCCTTTGCTAGAGTATAGATGCAGGAGTCTTATGGAAACAGATGCAACGCGTTGTCTTGGAAAAAAAGCATCACCGTTGTTTGCCGGATAACGCATCTCCCCTATCGTTGGGCCAGCGAAGAAGAGAATCGGATGGCAATAGGTATAACACGTCTGATGTAACCACAAATTGGAAAGGAATCGAGGCAATGAACCGTTCTTCTCTTGGTATTTCGGTTCAGAGCAGGCTGTCCGTGTGTCCCGTCAGTGTGATGGACTTAAAGGGAACTCTCGGTCATATACGGTGGGACCTAGGACAAACACAGAACCTCTGATTCAGCGACGAGCAGTATACGGAACCTTTGCGCTGCGAAAGGTGGTTCGACGTTTGACGTTTTCTACAGTAAACTAAGATGTTATGCTGATAACAGCTGGTGGCACAATTATTACGGTGGGCTGGTCTACATTAAATACTAATAGCCAACAGCTGATGCCACCCGTATAATGCAGGAAGTTAAACGTCAGGAAACACCACCAAGTCCTCGGGTAAACCTCTAAAAGTTAGTTCCATTACTACGTAAGGTGAGAGGGAACGAGACATCTTCAGTAACCATCCACTCCGGTACTATCGCTGGTCTGTAGTTACATCATTTTTAGGTGCCATCGTCCCAATGGTTTTCTATTTCAAATGTCGGCCAGACAGATTCGCGAAAGTACGACTGGCGGCATTTCGTTTTCAGGTCTCAACAATTCCTGCTAGCCGTCAATTTGCGCCTAATTTCTGCCACAACAGCAGAGAAGGTTTTAAAAGGCGTTAATACCACGTAAGCGGCCTTTTCGAGCTTCATAAAGTCGTCTCGGAACGTTTGTAGGCATTCCTCGGAGTCGGAACGACGCCATCACCAAACAGCAAAGACCGCGAGAGGAGCGCCAGCGCTCCGGTACCATCTCCTCAGGGATATGTCTGAACTCCATTATGACTCATGCGGATCCGCGCGTTCAAGTTCCTATCGATCCGATGTGACTTAGCTATTTTCTTTATTATTGCTTGGTGGCGATCATCCATGGATTATGAGATCAACAAGAAACCGTAAACGAGAGGAGAGAGAGAGAGAGAGAGAGAGAGATGAGACGATATTAGAGAGAGAGATGAGAGAGAGAGAGAGAGAGAGAGTTCTTGGATTTGCTAAATAACACATCGGACCCCATTTGGCGATCGAGAAACCGGTTAAACAGGCCAATGTAATCGTATGTATTACGCGAACTCCCGTTGGAATTTAAGAGGGTTTGCGATAACGGAGTGGACCGACCAACCAACTTTTCGGCCTGCTAAACTAACGGGAAATCCGAGTTTTTTTATTGTTTTTTTTTTCTTTCCTTTTCTCTGTAAAACAAAAACAAGCAGCCTTCAGCAGATCATTCTGCTGCAGTTACACAGAGATGAAGATGTCTGCGGTCGAGATATTTAGAATCTATCTGCCGGGTTATGGCCCCTCCCCCGCCCAGTCTTACACGGAAAAATCCAATAAAACAGTCCAGAATATCTCACATTTTAACCAGATATGCTAAAATATTAACTTCCCCGTGCCAACCTTTCCCCGATTTCTGCTCAAATGCCATCTGTATTACACGATTTTGGAAAAATCATCCATACATAAATACACCGTATACACACCGTTTGCCAATGCAAGTGTTTCTATTTCCTGATGTTTCACAGTCACGGCTACCTTTAAACGAACAAGCAAACATACCAGCAAACGCCGACGTTTAGAGATCTAATTAAAAGAGAATGACAGTTTTAAATACTGCTCAGTCTATAATTGTTTGTTAGGGTTTTTGTTAGACTGATCCACTTTGTATTCTTGAAATAAAGACAGAAATCTGTGTGAATGAAAGAGCAACGATTTCTAGTTAAGTAAAGTGAAAGCACAAGTCCTAAGTATCCGAGTTATTATTATTATTATTATTATTATTATTATTATTATTATATTATTATTATTATTATTATTATTGTTGTATTGTTGTTGATTTTTCAACTAACTCTCAAGGGGCAGACTTTTTAACTCGAGTAATTTCTGAAAAAATAAACCGTACCGAGAGGTATGTTTGTAGGTTAATTTTTTTAAAATACCATCGCATTTCCGGCATCAAGAAGGTGTTTTTTGTGACCGCGCGCGCCTCGACCTACCTACCTGTCACGTGATCATCTTCGAGATGTTGACGATGGAAGCGAACCAAAAGGTGGGCAGAGAGTTTCCCTTTAGCGGCAGAAATCTGTTATTTAACATTTTCTTTCTTTTCTTTTTTTTTAACGTTAAGGGTGGGGGGGAAACGACCTGGTCAGCGAATGAAAAGTTCAGCAGTAACAGCGGGTGAGTGAGAATCAGGTGAGATGGAGCTGTGTGCGCTACATTTATTACTGACACGGTCGCTCTGGCGTGTCCGTCGCTTCGTCACGTTAGAATCCCGCTTCTTCCCCTTTACGGTGTAGTGGCAGAAAGCGCCCATATCCTCCATTCGGCCAGACCCGCTTGAACTACGCGACTTGTGGGAATAATAGGATCTGCAGTTAACCGCGTGGCAGCACGAGTAGCGAGTTCCGTACATGAGGAGGGTGCCAGTGTTCGAAACCTCTCGCAGACTAATCGTGTCGTGCATGTCATGATCCAGTTGATATGTTATTACATAATAATAATAATAATGATAATAATATTTTCCCACGCGACGGTTTAGTTAATTTACTGGGATAAAACGTGTAACCATCAAAGTTGATGCAAAGCATCTGTCAACATGGTTCTCTGCTTGAGTTATGCATCATCGGAATTAACTCTCTTCCAGTAAAAAAATCAAAGGAAAGCACATTCAACAAATTCGCATATTAATTATAAAAATCATTAATAATTAGATAAGCACGAATTTTATATTATACACTTTTTTTTAAAAAAAATGAAAGCTAAATTATATTTATTTGACAATACTTTTTGTTAAAATGTAAGAAGTTTTATAAGAGAATTAAACTTTAGAGCGAACATTATGTAACGTTGATCTGAAAAGAAAAGGAAAAAAAGAAGGTCGCAGGACGGAGCTTTGCCTTTAAGACGTAGGATAATAATGTAAATAAATAAAGTTGCCGAAAGGTGCCTTGTATATTTTCTGTCAGACTTTGTTCGTGTGTTCGTTTTAAAGGTCAAGAAATCTGACGCTAGCAAAAGTCTACAAACTGACATTTCTCAGGCGGCAGGCGCCAGGATCACTTCTAACAGGTAAGCTGTGTTTTGAGGGAAGATACTAATCAGTACTCCGAATCCTTTTCCTCAAGTTTTACAGTCGGACTTTACAAGCCATTCTTTGTAACATCTTCGATCGATATTTTTGATATATATAAATATGAATATTAGTAAAATATTTATCGATTTTGTAACTTTTATCTCTCCAGAGATAGGGAATGGCTGCAAATCCCCTTTTTGGTAACCTCGCATAGGTGGGTGAGTGGGTTCCTTTTTTAGTTCCCAGAAAGATGTAGAACAGAAACGGGCTAGCGAGGCGGGCATACAATATGTATTTTGACGTATTCAAAACGAGCAAAGAAAGAAAACTTCGTTAGCGATCCGTTTTTCTTTGCTCCCTTCCATAGATAGCGCGCGGCTTAAACAGGCTTCTACCGTTCCATAGATAGCGCGCGGCTTAAACAGGCTTCTACCGTTCCATAGATAGCGCGCGCGGCTTAAACAGGCTTCTACCGTTCCATAGATAGCGCGCGCGACTTAAACAAGCTGCTACCAGTCTCCCACGGGAACATCCCACCAGAAGTTAGTGAACGAGTTCTCGATCCTTTCTGGTCGGTGAGTGCTCAGCGAAAATTATGGCGCTCGTCCGTCTGTTGATGGGCAGCAGTTCCTTCGTTTGAGACTGAACTTTCTCGGCCATTCCGCATCGGCGGACCCCAAGTACCACCCCCAGACACGTCGCCCACTCGAGCGGAAACCGACCGGAAACAAATCAGATTTCGGGAAACTAACCGGAAATAAGGAATGTTGATGTTTTTAAACTTTCTTCTTTCTGAAATGACATACGTCTGGCGAAGACACACACAATATAAGTAGTCCTTATATCTATTTAAAAGGAGAATTATATAACAGAAGTATGCCGACTCACACGTTTTAGAATAGACAAAGGGAATATTTAAAGTTGTACTCTCTAAAGTAGAATACTTTACAGTGGCTGTGCCAGGCAAAAATAGCCAACGACTAAAAATAGCAGAGTATAAAATATAAAAGCAGAACTAAATGATTATATTAACAAAGGCAGAAAACAGAGGTACAAAAGATTTAAAGAGAGCGAACACACAATAAAACCGTATGCAAAGCAGAAAATTTTTTTGGAAACGAGTGCCATCAGTTTCAACAGTCCCCTTAAAATAATAATAATAAATAATAATAATAATAATAATAATAATATAATAATAATAATAATATAATAATACGGGGGGAAAAGATAAATAAATTTAGATTGCCCCATAAAATACTATAAAACCGATGTAAATGTCGAGGAAGTTATATCGGAAGAAATCACGGAACTGAAATACAATAGATACTGGATGTTTGGAGTTCAATTACATACATAAAGTCGCGTTTCTCAATAGGACATAAAAACTGGAAAACCAATAAATTCCGGTTTTATTTTAGTCTGACAAAAACATTTCTTTAGCCTGACCGAGCAGCAGCCAGACACCCAATGGAGAGAGAGAACCAAGTTTAATTTCACAATAGTAAGAGATACGGTGGGTCTGCCTTGTGGAAGATTGGTTAAGCTTGGTAATTGTTATTATTGCAATTTAAGTCAACATTTATTGATCATTGCCGTCATTTATATATATATATATATTCTTTGCTATTATTTCTTTTGGAAACGGTAATTAAAATAAAATAGTAATTTAACAAAATATAGAACAACACAACAGAGAAGTTTTAGTGTTGCTGCTGCTGCTGCTGTTGTTGTTGTTGTCCCCTGCTCCGGCTAAAAAAGATACATAGTCAAGTGGAAGGTTCTGCCTAATTCCCACGTGCCAGTAAGGGCGCCCCACTACATCAAGAGGGGGCGCTGCAGAACCCGTCACCTCCGGCCAGAAAAGACAAAATAAACAACAACAAAAAAAGGGACAAAATTCTATTTTGGTTTTTCGTGTGTAAGAGGAAAATGTCATTCAAAACCGAAGGAAACTAGATCTTAGCGTCAGATTCTACAAGTAGGAGGGTCAACACACAAAATAAAATAACAGAGCTGTGAACAAAAGTGGAGGTTGATGTATTTAGTTAACATTTGCGCGGTTCTGTTCATTTCCTTTAGCCAGGATGATCGACAACAACGGGGAAATTCTCCACCACATTGATTTCCCTCATGCTACAGAACGACGCAGAGCAGCGCAGTAGTCCGGTGGTTAGCTTGAGATATCCGCGGCGGATAACCGACTTAGCGGACCAGCCCTCCCCGGCATGGTTTCTTCTCCGACGGCCGCCAAGAGATTCCCTCCGTCACCTGGGGGGAGCGCTGTTAGCGACTTCCGTTCCGAAGTTAGTAGAAGTGCCGAGTTTTACACGGCGCGGGATTGGCGACGCCGTCTAGCGGTCGACCGCGACACTACGCTTTCTCGTCGGAGCTGTTGGGTGATTCGCAAAAGCAGCAACAAAACGATACAGACGCAAAAGTTAATATAAATATCTGAGGTGGTTTTATTTGCGTTCTTGGATGATAAAAATAGAAGAAAATAGTTGAACCTCACACCGATAAACTGGTAATTTATGATCTCAGTGTAGAAACAAATGCATAAAGATTTCAACAACTGAACTGATTTTATTTATGTTCTCAGAAAACAGAACATAAACAATCAGCGAATTATGAGATTTCAACACTGAAACTGTATAAAGGTTTCAATATCTAAGTTAGTCACATCTAGGCTCTGGGCAGACAGGGGGGAATTATTATCGCTTATTTTTAATTTTAAGATTCTCGGAAAGACATAATTATTAATTTCATTATTTATGTACTGACAGTCAATCTAGACAGAGTAAGCCTCATAAATTTCTGGTTTTTCTGAAGAAACTGCCAAGAATAGTTTCAGGTTTTCTCGTAGTGGAACTAACCTTTGTTACATGCAGAATGCATATTTCAGAAAAGGTGACTAACACTGCCAGTACAAATTGGCAGTCAGGGGCGCATACGATCTCCGAGCTTTACGGTTTGGGGGCTGCATCGAAGGGTACTGGCTGTTATGATTCATGGCGAAGAAACCTATTGTGACAATAATAATTTTAGTGGGTCAGCAGGGAATGGTTCCCGTGCGAAAGGGGGGAAAGAAACATTCGTCAGCAGGAGTAGATTACAGTAGTGTATGGTTCTCCCGTGGTTATGATGAACGGCAGGGACGCCGAGAAACAAGCTGAAGCGGCGGCGACTTCCTCTCTCTCTCTCTGTGTGTTGCGAGTGTGTGGTGTGCGTGCGTGCGTGTGCGTGTCTGTGTGTGTGTGTGTGTCTGTGTGTGGTGTGTGTGTGTGCGTGCGTGCGTGCGCTAACAACAGAGGTTCGGGATAAATTTAGCCCAGCGCACGACTCGTGACGATAACAGACTATGAGAGATCGTTAGCTTAATTCGTGAACTAAGCTACAGATAGAAAATTGAAACTTCCGGCGGGGGTGAGAAGCGGTTGGTAAGTTAGCAGATTCTCGCTTCATTGACGCGAAATTCATTCGAAAGAAGAAAATGATTTGGGCTTTACGTAGTTTTCTGGGAATAAGATTCTATCCCCACCCCACCCCCCCAACCTTTGTCGCGTGATTTACCCACCGATGTTTCTGTTCAGCAACATTCGTTATCAGAGCCTGAAGTATAATGTTCATAATCTAATTAGCGTTTACCAGCAACGTTTCACTAATGCCGACGGGCGACTTAAAAACAAACAAACCCATAGAATGCTATCAATATTACTATAATGCCGATGCGATTTAGTAAGCGAATTGAATCCGGTATTCGTTTTACAGTCTAGTATTTTGGCTAAACGCGGGAAGGTCTTGGAAATGTCGCGGAGAAACTCAGATAAGCCAGCTCGGGCCTTCGTCAGTCTCGTCGGCCGGCGGAAGTGCAGCAAACGACGTTTCGAAGATCTTTCCTTGTCGCCATCACCGGCAGAACTGGCTCGCTTTGGTTTTACTTCCGGATGACGTCGACCGCGAACTGCGGAAGGAAAACACCGCTGATTGGTCGGCTCTATTGCCCTTCGTTTCTGGAGTATTTTTTTTTTCAAAATAGAATATCCGGGTGAAGTTTCTTGAAAAATTCTACTACGGCTCATGGTATATAAAAAAACAAAAGATTTCAAAGAGCAAGGAGTTACCTCGGAGAACTGATATTGTTGGGTGGAGGGAGTCCGACAGAAGAGGTAAGAGAGCGACCAAAGACCGCACAGATGGGACTTTCTTGTCGACTCGGAAGAAAGCAATCTGGATGGTAAGAACGCGATGTTGTTACTGTCGCTCTCTCGTACTCTATATAGGTTGTTTCGTGGAACAGCGATGGCTACGTGCGATGCTGCATAAGTTCTATGCCACAATAGCGTCGATATCCTCTAACCAAGGAATCCGCTAACTTAAGAAATGTTTTCTTATACGTAAATATGAATACTTAAAACTCTTAAATTCGCAAAAAAAAAAAAATCCGGCAGCTTCATTCTATTTGTTTTGTTATTCGTAAATAAGTTGTTTTTATATTCATTATTCGTGAAATTATTTTCCCGTTTATCAGAAAAGGCTTTATTTGTGTCATACTGTGGATTTACCACGAACTTCCTATTCAAATGTTCTTCCTCCTCTGAAAACCAATCCAGAAACTGCTTCAGTGCTTCCACAAGACGTCGTCT